>CM053790.1:651271000-652511000 GCA_028749045.1 Cupressus sempervirens
ATGTCTTCTCTTCTAATCCACTATAATCTTGTCACTTTCCACTCATCAATCTCAACCCAAAAGGCTAGTAGGGTCAAGACTCTAATGATCACTATCAAATAGTATGAATGTTGCCTAATATGTTTGTAGTCAACAAAATAATCACTGTCAAATATGATATTTGTCGAGCAATGATATCATTCCTAACATAAAATGTTGATGGCACTACTACGATATTCAAGATATTGATTGTAGCCACCTAAACAATATAATTGCAGCCAATTTATGATGTTTGATGATAGAGATCATATTTCTAATGTTGATGGCATTGTCAGATATGTCAATGGGAATAGTGCTTGAAAACACTTGGACCTTGATCACTAATCAATTTGGTTTCCATAGGAAACTTCAAAATTGCAAGCTCAATATAGAAGGGAGGATCTTGCACCCCCAAATTGCAAGCTCAATATAGAATTCAAAATTGGAATTACCAAATAAGAGAATGATTGATGATGATTGACCCCATCATGAGTCATCTACCAATATGAATTTCCTTTCTCCCAATCATTGCAAGTTGGACCTCAATTGAAGAGGTTGCAAGATTCAAATTGAAAGATGAGGCTACTCTAAGAGTGTTTCCAAAAGAACCTACCATAAAAGGGTCCCCTTGCTAATTACCTATAATAGTCCACAAGAAAAAGAATAGGCTAGAAGGAAAAAATAAAGATAGGTCTGAATTAGAAGGAGGGCACTTGACACCGCACTTGGGTGCTTAGCTTAATGAATGAGCACACCACACAAAAAACCTTGTGTGATGAAGGATTATCTAATTTTCTACAAATTTTACCACATAGAAGTGCATTTTAGGTTTACATACATTCTTAAGTAGACATTTGTGAGAACTAGGTGTGTGAAGCCTCGATGAAAAAACATGTAGAATCAAAAAAGGTCATGAACATTTTCGAGGACATGTTTTCCAAGAGCATACACAAGTTCCTCAAGGTGACTTCCATTATTAATTTTTCTTATATATTTTACTTGTTATCATTCATTTCTTTATTAACTTTATTATAAGAATCCATCGCATTTTGTATTAGGTGATGAAACATGTGGGTATGGTTATATGTTTAGAAAATGAGAGAAAAAGCCCAATATCAAGGCCATTCACACAAAAAATCTATTAATTTTAAGGGACTTGATAACTTAATAAACATTACACATTTCCAAGGAGATTCTAACTTGAATGTAAAGGGATTTTAGAGTGATTCAATAGCATACTATCTCATCCATGGCACCTATTTCATTTTGAGTTTTGCAATTTTTATATCTTACACATCATTCCAGAGACTTTACACCAAATGTGCATTGGACAACATCTTCAAAAATAATCCAATGCATTACAAACTCTAAATCACACCACTTCTCTTCCTCATTTATCAAATTTTATACTTAGACTTGAGTCATATGCATTAAAAACTATAAATCACACCACTACTCTTCCTCAAGATCCTACACAAATAAAAAAGTGTTGCTTTCAACATTGTAACCATATGATAAATGGGAATACCATATGATAAATGGGAATACCACATGCTCGAGCCATAGCCTAGATAAATTGGTCTAGTTGTTGATTAGTTGGGTTGATTACAAATTCCTTTAGAACTATCATCAAATTAGGTACAATAAAACAAACAATCAGTTGTTCCCAACTAGCAAGATCAAATACAATTTTCTAAGGTGATAAAATTGCATATGCAAATGCATCACTTGAATGGTAGGAATGAAGTGCATTCCCCCATTTGTAATGAATAGTTGGATATAAAGGCTCCACATGTTAGCCCAACAATGGAAGCCAAGGATGTAACCATGCATGTATTGGCACGCTCTCCCTATGAGGATCCCAAGTATCTACTATTGTTGTTAATTTGGGTATCACTATATGATCTAGAATGTTATGAAGTACTGAAGCTGATAGTAACTACTCCCATGTCTCCAAAAAATGTAGCATAGGTTTAGGGTCCCTTGGCTGCCAAGAATTTATAGCAGCTATTCTCACTGTTTGAAGAATAACTTCAGTGAAGAGTTGAGTGTGAGGAGTTAAAGAAGCAAGTTCTACTTCTGTGTAAATGTCCTAATCATGAGGCTCATTCCCTTGTAGAAGCCTCTGCCACAATGGCATTACCTCTAAAACATGCAAATGGTGTATGTATGTATGTGTATGTATGCATGCATGTATGTATGTATGTATGTATGTATGTATATATGTATATGTGTATGTATACAGAGAGATCTTATGGATTGTGGAGATCAGTGGACATCTAAGATTTTGTTGACATGCCCTTGTGATCTCTGCATCTCATTGTCATGTCCTCGTGATCTTTGTATATGTATGTATATAGATACATACATACATAGACATATGTTTATGCCTATGCATGTATGTATGTATATAAACAAAGAGACCTTGGCACAATAGAAAAATAATAAAGCTCACTCAACATGTAGCATACCCACATATGCAATGGCAACACCTATTGGTAAGTGTATTCCTCTTTTTCTCTCTCATTTTTCATGTGTTTATTTCACTTGAACTATTATTTATTAGGGGGCATTTTGTAATATTAGATTCATTTTATGTAGGAGGCAATGAGGACATTTCTAGATGTACTTGTGTGATGAATTGCTTGTGACCAGTGAAGATGGACTTCCCCTAAGAGTAGTAGGAGGTGATGAGGAGATTCCAAGTACTTTAAAAATTAATCCTTTCTTAAAGATTTTAGATGCTAATGGGGAATTTAGATGTTGGGGGAGGGGGGGCAAATGAGCTTACACCTTCACATGGTTGGCCCTAATTAGTAGAGAATATTAAACTATTCTCGAAACCAAGTGAAGCTCAACATTAACCTATTATTGAATGACAACTAACTGTGTGAATCTCTTGGTTTCAAGCAATGCAAAAGGACATCAGAGTTCAATATGTAATCTCAATTCATATGCATACAACATTAGGTGGAGCTAAAAAATGCAATAGGTTTTCATTTTTGTTAGAGGTCTTTAATTAGATATTTTAATTTATAGACCATCACAAAAATTATTCATGATGGTTTTTAGTGTATCAGACTATATGTGTAATATTATTTTGATTTTTTCTCCAAGATAAGAATGTGATTATATGATTGTATGATGAGCAGAGAATGCAAAGATACATTTGAGTTATCATAGATCATATGCATTGGAAGACTGAATAACATATGTGTTCACAATGTCTAATAATCAACAAAGATGGTGTATTAATAGATGGGAGGGTTGACCATGAGTCACGACCGATAAGCATGACTCATACTTGAGTCATGTCTATCAGGCATGACTCAATAGTCACCCTCGATAACCTTTCCAATATCAATGGGAGGAATATGAACATGATTTAATAAGGTAGTTGATAACATAGGAAAGAGCTTCATTAATTTATTCATATACATTTTGTAATATATTTGTATATGTGTGTGTGTGTGTGTGTGTGTGAGAGAGAGAGAGGGAGAGAGAGAGAGAGAGTATATTTAAATATCCTAAACATATAAGAATAACATAAATATCAACACAAGAGTTATTAATAAATCTTCATAATTTATGTTCAACTAATCTATACATTAACACTCCCTCTTAGATTAGTAGGATAAACACACAAAAGAAGTCTTTGATCAAAATACTTCTTTATACAATGTCAGATAAGTGTCAATTCATCAATTATAGGATATTCGTCAACTTATATTTGACATTATGTGACATGACTGTTGGCCTATTAGAATATCAATCACATGATATTCACCAAGCACTCTTGAGTAATGGCCTATCAGAACATCAATTGAATGATGTTCACCAAGTAATCAATATGGTATTGGCCTATTAGAATATCAAGGCAAGATATTCACCAAGTACTAAAAATATATCTATACAAGCAACTTGTAGATAATCAATTTTAATGACATCTAACTCCTAGTTGTTGATTTATAAGATAAATCCTTTACATGAAATAATTACACTAGATGAATCATGCTACAATTTATTGTAAGGACGTCACTTTACAACAACTTCTCCCAATACAAGTGAAATCATTTTGAAGTCATCACTTCTTAATGATTAACATAGGTTTCATAAATTTATATAATATATTTAAAATATTTTTGTCACTTAGGTTTTCACCCTTTTCCAAAGCCTATGCGTGAGGACAACCTAGTGAAACATGGAAACAACCTCCAAGCTGTGGGACTTGAACTGTGAGGTTGAGTCTCTGGAGAAGGCCGGCTTCCTCTTACTATCAGGATGCACCTAACTACTCTTGGAGAGGAAAAGGGAGAAGGAGAGCATGAAAGCAAATCTACCTAATCTAATCTAAAGAGGTGATGCACCAAAATAGAGTGTTCAGACCAATCTTTGCCCATATATGCACTATTGAACTAGAATGAAACTAAGGATATACACATTCAGACTTGCTTTAATCAAATAATCACATGCAAATAAGAAAACTAAGATGAATGACACAAAGAAAGAGAATATTCACTTATATATCATTCACAGGCCAGAAGAGATATATTCATGTAGGTCACAGAACATCAATGAGAGGCAAGGATTCTTGCACTTTCACAATAATGGATGAAGGAGATAAGTGGAGAATCATGCAGTTCAGAGGCACAGGGGAATTTACACTAGAATTGTAGAGCAACAACAAAGAAAAATCAAAGAAAGGTCAACCTTTACAAAATCTACAAAATTTTCCTTTATAGTGCAGGCATAACTAAGATTTTCCCTCTAAAACTATCCCGTAACCACCTGCTATTAAGGCTTTGCTAAAGACAATCATGGGGATCTGAAGAAAATTTGATCCTTTGTGTCAAATAATGCCTTGGGAAGATAGAAACGATGCCATAACTATGCTATGATCAGGTAGATGGAATAACTGGGGGTGGTGGAGTGTTCTTCCTTATCTCGCATTCATTTCTTGGTGCTTAGAATCGATCATGAAGATCAGATCACCCAAGAAACCCTCGACTTCCCTAGTTCCTATCTCATGAATCAACAAGTCAACCTAGTCGACCTATCTTTGGCACTAGGATGAGCCACGTTGACCAACCAGCTTATTTCTTTCTTCCAACCTACAAAATCTTCCTGAGTTGACCATCTCCTTTCTTTACTAATCGTGCCACCTTGCAACTCCTAACTGTGATTGTCACATTAACTGCTAGCCACTTAACTGTCAACCTTGGTCGGGCCCGCAAAGACATGTGTCACTGTGGTGCTATGTCGCTATGGGTATCCTCCAGGCATAGCGAGATAGAACCCATCGTCAATTTGAATTGATTTGATGATCATGAGGACTCGCCACAATACTGCACTATCTCCTTAGAACCTCTGGGCCCATGAACCACTTGGCTTCTAACTCAGTAACTTTACCATACTTGGCGACCCCAAAGAGACCCCAAAGAGACAGGCCCCACAAGGACACACAAAAATAAGGTGTTATGTCACCATGGTAAAAAATGAGCAACTTTCAATAGTGCGATTATGCCAAGCGTGGATCAGATTACATCGAATGGCGAGGGCTTATCAAGTGTCTAGCGGCAAAGAGGGTGGGCTAATGATGTCATCTGGGACACATGCCCTCCACCCATTTTCTCACATTTTATAACTTCCTCGCACTTTGATAATGCGGGAATACACCAACCCTCGATCCTTGAAGATCTGATGATGATCAAAATCTATATAGGACTGCATACCTGGTTAATTGGATGGGCCAATCTGATCTACCTTTGTACTCTGACCTGTCTGACAGCTACCACAGAAGACAACTGACATGTTCATCCTGCGACCCACAAGACAAAAATGAACCCACATGCCACATGTCACCAAGGCACTATGTCACTATGGTTAAAATTCTTGCAGTTCTCCATAGCGAGATAGCACCTATTGTGAATCTAGGGAAGATCTGATGGTGAGCAAGATAGATCTAACTTATCAGTGTATCAACCAATGAGAGCCGGCCATGTGCCAAACTATCTAACAGGTCCTCGCAGGGCCCACATTCCACACAGTCATGCCTTAGCCAATGAAAAGACTGATCAATGACCAATGTGTCTAACAAATCCTCACTGATATCTAACGGAGCATACTTGGGACCCACCGTATTTCCAAACTTCACTGCAGGATCACTTTACAACTGGGCGCTATGTCACTAACGGCAAGAAGAACCAATTTTTTGATAGCGCCATAGTGCCCTCTGTTGATTTATCCAAAACTGGCACTAGAGAAACAACCAAGAAAAGAGGGACCCACCTGACACGTGGAAAAAGGGTGCTATGTCACCAATGCAAAACAATGTGCAACTTTCAATGGCAACATAGTGCCATCCGTCGATTCAAATTGATCCAACGATGAGGAACTTGCAGGCCGTAGAAACATATCATGAGGTTTGATTTTTTAATAATGTTTTGATACCCCTATGATGTTTAAAATAATATTAAGTTGGGGAATGATTGTTGGGTGAGTTTTGTATTTGAATTCAAATTTTGGCAAGGGCACAAAAATAAGCAACATTTCTGGCAACTCACAGGGGATGCAAGCCTGCTATGCATAAGACCAGTGGCCTGAAGCATCCATTGGGTTACAAAGTTGAAAAGATGTGGATCCTAAGCACTATGAAACCCTAACCCCACCCCTAAGATAGCAAAACATTGAAAAAACCCTCTCTCTGCAACCTTCAAAAATTTTGAGACTTGCTGTCTCACAGAGAGACAACCCTATGCTCGTGCACTTCTTGGAAAACAGGAAACAAACAGAGAACAAAACTAAACTAACTATGTACATGGAACCTCAAACCCTGTCAAAAACATGGCTTAAGATAAATCCCATTGACTAGGATGGGCAGAATTTCACCACCAACCCTGCTTAACTGGAAAGCATTGGCCTCTTTGTAACTGATAATTAGATAGGGGCCACTCCATAATGCATCAAACTTTGAGTGTCTTCCTAGTTTTGCCCTATTTGCATCCCATTTTAAAACCAAATCTCCCTGCCTAAAGATTTTGACCCTAGCCTTCCTGTCAAAGCTCCTTTTCACCTAATGCTAGTGTGTCTCTAGGGTCTGCATAGCTGTATTTCTCTTTTCTTCCAGCTCCATCAGCTTTTCCATTCTCATTGTCATGGCATCATCTTCAATCAACTCTAGCTAATGAGCTAGTTCCAAGGATGGAAATTCCAATGAAATTGGAAGCCTTGCTTCTCTTCCATATACCAGCACAAATGGTGAATTCCCTAATGATCTCTTAGGTGTTATCCTGTCAGCACATAGTGAAGTCCTTAACTTTTTATGCCAAAACCTCTGGTTATCCTCAACTATCCTTTTAATGATTCTCATCAGGTTCTTGTTGGAGGACTCAGCCAAACTATTACCCTAAGGATAATAATTTGAGGATGTGCTTAAATAGATATTATGGTCCACTGCCCATGCACAAATCTGAGCTCCAACAAAAGACTTTGCATTATCTAAAATGATGGTTGAAGGGGCACCAAATCTAGTCACAATTCCATCAAGGAATTCAACAACTGAAGATTCAGTGGAATCCTTCAATGCAACTACCTCTGTCCATCTGGTGAAGTAATCTGTAGTAGCTAAAATCCATTTGTGACCTGAACTAGAAGGAGGATTGATAGGGCCTATGAAATCCAACCCCCACTAAGCAAAAGGTTGATCCACCTGGATAGGATGAAGGGGAAGAGTTGCAAGTCTTTTTTTGCCAGAGAAGAAGGCACATCTTTCACACTTCCTCACATACTTATGACAATCATGAAACAGAGATGGCCAATAATAACCAGCCCTGATGATCTTCATTATAGTTGTTCTAGCTGAGAAGTGGCCACCATCAAGACCATCATAAAGCTCTTTTATCATTCTTTTATCTAGTCTGTATCAAGGCATCTTAATAGGGCTCCATTAAAATATTTTTTGAAAAGGAGACCATCAACTATGACATAAGAAATTGACTATAATCTATACTATCTCCTTTTAGTTCTATCTAATCCTTGAGGGTATCCATTTCCTAGCAAGAAGTTCCCTGATGTTCCCTGATGTTGGTTGATGATTTGGAACATCAGTGAGGAAAGGCATAGGAGGCCTTGGAACTTACCTCCTTGTATCAATATATTTTCTTCCCTTATTGCTATGTCATAAGCATTGGGCAAGGTATCTCCTCCCATAGTTTGGATTGTAGTGGCAATATCACTGTTAAAAGCTCTAAGGTAATGCAAGAAGGCATTACCAGGGGTAGGCTTCACTAAAGTAGGTATTCCATCCCATCTCTTTTGAAATCTATAATTAAAATCAGTCATACATTCATGGGGGGCTCTTTTTATAGTAGTTAACGGCTCTAAAAGTGACAAATAGTCACTTTTATCCTCAAAATGTTTGCACAATCATGCTCCTAATCCATCCCAATCTATTATAGAACCATGAGCTAGACCTCTATACCATTGTAGTGCTTTTCCTTTCAAGCATGAGGCTAGGAGCCTAACTACAACATCATCCTCTATAATACCATGGATATTTCAGACATTTGCAACCTCTTGAATGTGTTCTGAGGGGGAGATAGAAGTTTCACCAGTAAACTCTAGTAGACTTTTAAGGGCAGCTACTGGTATATCATGTCTTTGGGCTAATAAGAGAGGGCTCCCACCATTAAAGGTGGAAAAATTATGAGCTATAAGTAGCACCATATAGACAAGTGATCTATTGATATGTATTGATGGCAGTCTAGCCTGAGATCATGAAGAAGACAAATGTGAATATCTCTATGTGGGATGTTGTTGCTACTATACCTATGCAAAAGAGGTTGCTGCAGCAAGAATTGGAAAGAATTGAACCAAAGGATCAGACACCTAGTATGGAAAGTGCCACAAGCCTAGTACAACCATCAAGGGAGGTAGAAACAAGCAAAAAAGTTAGACCTCCTCCATTCTATGTTTCTCTAATTATAGGGGCCAAGCTAGTCCATAATTGCATGATTGATTCAGGGGCTAGTAGTTCAGTGATGCCTAGGTGTGTTGTTGATGCTTTGGGAATGAAATATGAGTTCATTGTTAGGGATGTATTACAGTTGGATGGTAGTGCTGTCAAGACTGTAGGGATCCTTAGGAATGTGGAGATGGGCTTACATGCATGCCCTGGTTGTACTGTAACCCAAGATATCTCTATTGCTAAGGTCAAGCCATATTTTGCCATCTGTCTGTCAAGAGACTTTACTGCCCAAATAGGTGGTTTTATATCTTCTGATTGGTCATATATGTCCTTCAAAATGAGATATGGAGCCAATGCTTCAATTAGAGCAGAGCCTCAAGCCCTCCATCGTACCGAACCCTACACCCCTAGTCTCATCAACATTAATTGCCCTATTCTAGAAATGGATGAGAATGACATAGTGAATGAGCCCACCACTTCCATAGTAGAAATACCTAATTTTCTCTTGGATGAGTGGGCTGATGCATATCAATTTGACCCTATGTCAGAGATCCTTGAGACATGTCTCAGTACATAATGTATATTGGTAAAGGATGCTCTAGTCCCCAATCTTGTGGAGACTAAAGAAGATGTAAGTAGGATATGGAGTATGTACTTTGATGGATCAAGGAACAAAAATGGATCAAGGGCTAGTGTGATGTTAGTTTCTCCTGCACAAGAAAGATACTACTTCTCCTTTAGGCTCCAATTTAGTTGCACTAATAATGTAGCCGAGTATGAATCCTTGATTCAACGTCTCCTACTTGCTCAAAAGAGAAGAATCCAAGCCTTAAGGGTGTATGGGGACAGTGAGTTGGTGGTTAATCAAGTGAGAAATCAGAATACCACCAAGAATGGTTTACTCAAGTCTTATAAACATAGAGTATGGGATTTTCTTGAAGGTTTCAATGCATTTAATATTCAAAGCATCCCTAGAAAAGAAAATAGACATGCTGATAGACTTGCAGCAATAGGTGCATCTAATGATGTGCCAGGGAATCTTGAGGAGGAGAAGAGGCAAAAAATCAGAGTGGTAGTAAGGCCTGCCATCCCTGATAACAACATCCATTGGCAGGTGTTTGAGTCTGATGAGCAAATTGTCAGCTACTTGCAGAATGAGGCAGAATTTTTAGAAAGAAATCAGTCAAGGTTTCAAGATCAGTATGGTGATCAGATCATTAACCTCAGTTCCAACAAGCTACCTAAAGGTCTCATTACCTTAGAGAGTGTTTTTAATCCTGATGACCAAGCAAGAGGCAGAGGCATGAACCTAGTTGTTGATGAAGATGACTACACTCCAGTCATGGTTGCTGATGGAAAATCCTTGAACGTGGGGAAGGTATGTTCTAAAATTGAACAAGAAAATTTTATTCATCTATGTCAAGAATTTAATGATGTATTTGCTTGGACATATGATGATTTAAAGGGTTTTGACCCAAGGTTATTTCAGCATACCATAGATCTAGTTGATGATGTAAAACTAGTAAGACAAAAATAGAGACCAGTGAATCCTAAAATTGAACCCTTAATGAGAAAGGAGTTATCCAAATTCATTGAGGCCAACATAATTTTTCCCATCAAACACTCATCATGGGTAGCAAACCTTGTCCCTGTTAGGAAGAAGAATGGAGAAAGTAGATTGTGTGTGGACTTTAGGGACCTTAACCAAGCTTCCCTTAAAGATCACCATCCTCTCCCTTCTATCAAGCAGATTTTGTCCAAGGTCAGTAGTTCAAAGAGATTTTCTTTTCTTGACAGATTCTCTGGTTAAAATCAAGTACTGGTTAAAGAGTCTGATAGGTACAAGATTGCATTTACCACTAAATGCGGTACCTATGCTTATTGTAAGATGCCATTTGGGCTAACCAAAGTAGGTGATACATTTCAGAAGGCAATGGAGATGGCCTTCAAAAGATTGATTGAAAATTTTGTGTTAGTTTACCTTGATGATATCACTGTGTATTCAAAGGACGTAGATGATCATTTTGATCATCTCAGACAAGTATTCTTAAGATGTAGAGAGTTTGGGGTTTCCCTTAACCCAAGCAAGTGTGTCTTTGCTACTAACCAAGGAAAATAATTAGGACACATTGTATCTAAAGATGGCTTAACCATTAATCCAGAGAGAACAAAAGCAATACTTGCCTTCCCCCTTCCTAAATAGAAAAAAGGACTACAAAGTTTCCTAGGTAGGATAAATTTTGTGAGAAGATTTATCCCAAATCTTGCTACCATGGTGAAACCTCTTACAGCTATGATTAAGAAAGGTACGGTCTTTGCATGGACCAAGGAAGGGAAGGAAAGTTTTGAAGAGATCAAGACATCCATAGCCTCAGCCCCTACTCTCATGAATCCAAATTTTGAGAAGGATTTCATTTGTTATACCTTAGGTGGTGAGTCAAGTATCTTCACTATCTTGACTCAAACAAATGATAAGAATGAAGAGAAGCCCATAGCCTTCTTTAGTGAAGGGCTCAAGGAGTATGAACATAGGTATAGTTATGTAGAGAAGCAAGCCCTTGCAGTCATCAAAGCTTTAAAGAAATTCATACACCTCATGTCCCATAACAAGATTAATTATTTAGTACCCCACGCGAATGTGAAGGAGTTCCTTTTAAGCAATGATATTAGTGAGAAAAGAGCTGGTTGGATTACAAGAGTGATCGAATATGATGTTGACATCTAGGTCACCAAGTTGGTAAGAGGGAAAGGATTGTGTAAACAAATGTTATCATCTAAAGAATCAAATGAAGAAGTTTTCATGGTATTAACAAAAGAACAAGAAGCAATAAATGATGGCCCAAGGAATTGGATGGATGATATGAAGAACTTCTTGCTAGGAAATGGATACCCTCAAGGATTAGATAGAACTAAAAGGAGACAGTATAGATTACAGTCAATTCCTTATGTCATAGTTGATGGTGTCCTTTTTAGAAAATATTTTAATGGAGCCCTATTAAGATGCCTTGAGATAGACTAGGCTGAAAGAATGATCAAAGAGCTTCATGATGGTCCTGATGGTGGCCACTTCTCAGCTAGAACAACTACAATGAAGATCATGAGGGTTGGTTATTACTGGCCATCTCTGTTTCATGATTGTCATAAGTATGTGAGGAAGTGCAAAAGATGTGCCTTCTTCTCTAGCAAAAAAAGACTTGCAACTCTTCCCCTTCATCCTATCCACCTTTTGCTTAGTGAGGGTTGGATTTCATAGGCCCTATCAACCCTCCTAGTTTAGGTCACAAATGGATTTTAGCTGCTACAGATTACTTCACCAGATGGACAAAGGCAGTTGCATTGAAGGATGCCACTGAATCTTCAATTGTTGAATTCCTTGATGGAATTATGACCAGATTTGGTGCCCCTTCAACCATCATTTCAGATAATGCAAAGTCTTTTATTGGAGCTTAGCTTTGTGCATGAGCAATGGACTATAATATCTATCTAAGCACATCCTCAAATTATTATCCTTAGGGTAATGGTTTGGCTAAGTCCTCCAACAAGAACCTGATTAGAATCTTTAAAAGGATAGTTGAGGATAACTAGAGCTGTTGGCATAAAAAGTTAAGGACTGCACTATGGGCTGATAGGATAACACCTAAGAGATCATTAGGGAATTCACCATTTGTGTTGGTATATGGTAGAGAAGCAAGGCTTCCAATTTCATTGGAATTTCCATCCCTGGAACTAGCTCATCAGTTGGAGTTGATTGAAGATGATGCCATGACAGTGAGAATGGAAGAGCTAATGGAGCTGGAAGAAAAGAGAAATACAGCTATGCAGACCCTAGAGACACACTAGCAACAGGTGAAAAGGAGCTTTGATAGGAAGGCTAGGGCCAAAATCTTCAGGGAGGGAGATTTAGTTTTAAAATGGGATGCAGATAGGGAAAAACTAGGAAGACACTCAAAGTTTGATGCATTATGGAGTGGCCCCTATCTAATTATCAGTTGCGAGCAGGCCAATGCTTTCCAGTTAAGTGGGCCTGGTGGTGAAATTATGCCCATCCCAGTCAATGGGATTTATCTTAAGCCATGTTTCTGACAGGGTTTGAGGTTTCATGTACATAGTTAGTTTAGCTCTATTCTCTATTTGTTTCTTGTTTTCCAAGAAGTGCACGAGCATAGGGTTGTCTCTCTGTGAGACAACAAGTCTCAAAATTTGAAGGTTGCAGAGACAGGGTTTTTTCAATGTTTTGCTATCTTAGGGGTAGGGTTAGGGTTTCACAGTGCTTAGGATCCACATCTTTTTGACTCTGTAACCCAATGGATGCTTCAGACCATTGGTCTTATACATAGCAGGCTCGCATCCTTTGTGAGTTGCCAGAAATGTTGCTTATTTTTGTACCCCTGCCAAAATTTGAATTCAAATACAAACCCTGCCCAACAGTCATTCCCCAGCTTAATATTATTTTAAAAATCCTAGGGGTATCAAAACACTATTAAAAAATCAAACCTCATGATATATTTCTGTAGCCTGCAAGTTCCTGATCGTTGGATCAATCTGAATCGATGGATGGTGCTATGTCACCATTGAAAGTTGCACGTTGTTTTGCATTGGTGGCATAGCACCATTTTGCCATGTGTCTAGTGGGTCCTTCTTTTCCTGGTTGTTTCTTTGGCACCAATTTTAGATAAATCAACGGAGGGCACTATGGCGCTATCAGGACATTGGTTCTTCTCACCGTTAGCAACATAGTGCCTACTCAGAAAGTGATCCTGCGGCGAAGTTTGGAAATACGATGGGTCCCAAGCATGCTCCATTGGATATCAGCGAGGATTTTTCAAACACGTTGGTAGTTGATCAGTATTTTTATTGGCTAAGGCATGACTGCATGAAATGTGGGCCCTGCGAGGACTTGTTAGACAATTTGGCACGTGGTCGGCTCTTATTAGTTGATACACTGATAAGTTAGATCTATCTTGCTCGCTGTTAGATCTTCCCCAGATCCACGGCAGGTGCTATCTCACTATGGAGAACTGTGATAATTTTAACCATAGTGACATAGCGCCTCGGTGATGCATGGCATGTGGGTCTATTTCCATCTTGTGGGCCGCAGGATGAACAGGTGGCTTGTCTTCCGTGGCAGTTGTCAGACAGGTCAGAGTACAAAGGCGGATCTTATTGGCCCATCCAATTAACCAAGTATGTAGTCCTGCATAGAATTTGATCACCATCAGATCTTCAAGGATTGAGGGTTGGCATATTCCCGCATTATCAAGGTGTGAGGAAGTTATAAAATGCAAGAAAATGGGTGGAGGGCACGTGTCCCAAATGATGTCATTAGCCCGCCCTCCTCGTAGCTAGACACTAGATAAGCCCTCACCATTTGATGTAATCTAATCCACAGTTGGCATTATCACGCTATTGAAAGTTGCTCATTTTTTACCATAGCGACATAACGCCTTGTTGTCACGTGTCCCTGTGGGGCCTGTCTCTTTGGGGTCACCAAGTATGGTACAGTTGCTAAGTCAGAAGCCAAGTCATTCATGGTCCCAAAGGTTCTAAGGAGATAGCGTAGTATTGTGGCAAGTCGTCATGATTGTCAGATCAATTCAAATCAATGACAGGCACTATCTCGCTATGGGAAAGTTCTCAGAGGATACCCATAGCGACATAGCATCTCAGTGACACGTGTCTTTGCTGGCCCAACCAAGGTTGACAGTTAAGCGACTGGCAATTAATGTGATAATCACAGCCAGGAGATGCAAGGTGACATAGTTAGTAAAGAAAGGAGATGGTCAACTCAGGAAGATTTTGCAAGGTGGCAGAAAGAAATAAGTCGGTTGGTCCATGTTGCTCATCCTAGTGCCAAAGATAGGCCGACTAGATTGACTTGCTAATTCATGAGATGGGAACTAGGGAAGTCGAGGGTTTCTTGGGCGATCTGATCTTCAAGATCGATTCCAACCACCAAGAAATGAATGCGAGACAAGGAAGAACACTCCACCGCCCCCAATTGATCCATCTACCTAATCAGAGCACAGTTATGGTGTCGTTTCTATCTTCTCAAGGCATTATTTGAGACAAAGGATCAGATTTTCTTCAGATACCCATGGTTGTCCTTGGCAGAGCCTTAATAGCAGGTGCTTGCAGGATAGTTTTAGAGGGAAAATCTCAGTTATGCTTGCACTATAAAGGAAAATTTTGTAGATTTTGTAAAGGTCAACCTTTCTCTAATTTTTCTCTACTATTGCTCTGCAATTCTAGTGTAAATTCCCCTGTGTCTCTAAACTGCATGATTCTCTACTTATCTCCTTTAGCCATTGGTGTGAAAGTGCAAGAATCCTTGCCTCTCATTGATGTTTTGTGGATATCTGTAACCTGCATGACTGTAACTCTTCTCGCCTATGAATGATATATAAGTGAATCTTCTCTTTCCTTGTGTCATTCATCTTAGTTCTCTGATTTGCATGTGGTTATTTGATTAAAGCAAGTCTGAATGTGTATATCGTTAGTTTCATTTTGGTTCAATAGTGCATATATGGGTAGAGACTGGTCTGAACACTCTATTTTGGTGCATCACCTCTTTAGATTAGGTTAGGTAGATTTGCTTTCATGCTCTCCTTCTCCCTTTTCCTCTCCAAGAGTAGTTAGGTGCATCTTGATAGTAAGAGGAAGTCGGCCTTCTTCGAAGACTCAACCTCACAACTCAAGTCCCACAGCTTGGAGGTTGTTTCCATGTTTCACTAGGTTGTCCTCACGCATGGGCTCTGGACAAGGGTGCAAACCTAACTGAGAAAAAGTATAATAATCAATTTTTCTAAGACATTTACTCAAATTTTACAATCATACAAAGTTCTTTACAAAAATGCTCCACCTTTGTCTTAGCAAGTGGTTTGGTAAGAGTGTCTACAATTTGATCCTCTGTACTAATATATTTCAACTTGATTACATCCTTCTCAACCATATCTCGAACATAGTGGTATGGTATCTCGATGTGTTTTGATATGTTATGAACCACTAGATTAAGAGATAGTTTAATGCAGCTCTAGTTATCACAATAAATAGCAGTAGATTGAAGCAGCTTTCCAAATAATCCAAATAGAAGGTTTCTCAACCATATAACTTCTCTTGCCCCCAAAGATGCAGCTATGTACTCAACTTCTGTAGAACTTTATACTACTAAAAACTACTACTAACCAAACCAAGATATCATTGTTGAACCCAAGGTGAAACAACATCCTGAAGTGCTCTTATGATTCTCTGAATTTTCTACCCAGTCAAAATTTTTATATCCTCTTAGATTTAGTTCAGTTTTAATGTATTTGAGACCATGTCCAATTTTACCCCTAAGATACCTAAGAATGTGTTTTGTTGCTACTAAATGAGTTTTTTTAGGTTCTAAACCAATTATTTGTCGATATAGAGTAGGATCAACATTCTTAGAATCTTTTGTTGCTTCTTTAGTTTCTTGAGGTTTTTTTCCACAGGATTCTTCATTGCCTTGTTGTCCAACATGCCAAATATTTTGAGTGGGTCCAAAGTATACTTCCCTTGATTTAAGAAGATTCCATTTGAATGCTGCCACACTTCTAGTCCCAAGAAATAGTGCAGTATTCCTAAGTCCTTCATTTCAAATTCAGATATAAGATCTTGTTTACATTTGTCAATAAGATAATCTTCTCCTATAATCAAAAGATCATCAACATATAAAACCATAATTAACATATCCCCCTATATTACCTTGTAAAATAAATTGGGATCTGCAATGTTTTTTGAGAAACCAAGTTTAGTTAGGTGATGATCTATCTATTCATACCAAGCTCAGGGAGCTTGTTTTAATCCATATAAAGCCTTTTTAATTTGCATATATGAGATTGTTTATTGTGCACTTCAAATCCTTCAGGTTATTCAAGATAAATTTCCTCTTCTATAATGCCATTCAAAAATGTAGTCTTTACATCCATTTGATGAATTTTCCATCCCTTGGATGTAGCAATGGCTAAAATTATTTTGACGGAGGCATATCTGGCTCCCGGAGCAAAATTTTCCTCATAGTTTGTTCCTTCTTTTTGAGAAAATCCTCTTGCTACAAACCTTGCTTTGTACTTGTTGATACTTCCATTTGCAACATGTTTAATTATAAACAGCCATTCTAAGGAGACAACTGATTTATTTTTGGGTCTAGGAACAATATCCCAAACATCATTTTAAAGTATGGAATTATATTCTTTTTTGATGGCATCTTTCCAATTTTGATATTTTATTGCTTCTTTTTACATCAAATGGTTTAGATTTGGAGATTTCACTCATTATGCAATGTAACTAAAGTATATGTTAGGACATTTTCTTTCCATAATGAAATATGAGGGAATGGAATTGTTCTCTTTAATTAGCTTTTGGTCTTTTCTTTTCCTCAAAAGTGTGAGTAATGTCCATAGGTTCAATTGAGTTATCTTCCTCCATTATAAACTCCCTCTCATTATCAGAGTTTTATTCTTCTAGTGTTTCTTCTAAATTTGATTTAGTTTTATCCTTAGATCTTTTGAAAGCCAAAACTTCATCAAATATCACATCTTGACTTAGTTCAATATTTTTTTGTTCATGGACATAGATACAATAAGCTTTGGAAGTTTCATTGTACCCTACAAAGATTCCCTTCTTTCTTGGGGGATCTAGTTTTGTTCTCTTCTCCTTAGGAATGTGCACATAAACAGGGCAACCAAAAATTATTAGGTATTTTAGAGCAAGTTTCTTCTTAGAAAAATGCCTCTTTAGGGTCTTGCATTCAAGATGAGAGTGTGGGCATCTATTTTGAAGGAAAACACTGGTATTTGAGGCTTCTCCCCAAAGAAAAGTTTCAAGATTTTGATCATGAAGCATAGCTTTAGCAAATTCAACTATGGTTCTATCCTTTCTCTTAGCTATTCAATTTTATTGACGATTATAGGGTATAGAACACTCCCCCTTGATCCCAATAGTTTTATAGTAATTTATAAAGATCTCAGAAATGTACTGTTTTCCATTTTATGTTCTCAAAACTTTTATTTTCTTTCCAAATAGATTTTCTACAAGGGCTTTAAACTCTTTAAATTTTGTCATGGTTTCCTCGGACTCTTTCCTTTTAAGAAAATAGATCCAAGTCTTCCTAGAGAAATCATCCACAAATATGATATAGTATAGGAAACCCCCTAGTGAAGGAATTGACACAGGACCACATAAATCTGAGTGAATAAGTTCTAGAACTTCTTTGGATTTTCTTTGACTATTTAGAAATGTAGTTTTGAATATTCTTCCCTAGAGCACAACCTTTACAGGTTCCTTCATGGTACAGATGAAGTTTAGGTAGACCCATAACCATTTTTCCTAGAGAAGGTAACCCTTGAAAATGAAGATGACCTAGTCTCCTATGCTAGATTTCATTTTCTTTTAAAGAATCATGAAGTAAAGTTGAATGAGTGTGAGAGTTAATTTGATAAAGACATCTACGTCTAGAGCCAATTGTGTATGCATTTTTTATTTTAGAATTTGTAGGCTAAGCTAAGACCTTTCCTTCCATAAATGTAACTCTCAATCCTTCATCTTCAAGAGCAGAGACAGAAAGCAAGTTTCTTTTTATATCAAGTATATATAGAAGCTTAGTAAGTTCAATTGTTTTCACAGATTTCAAATGAATAGTACATGTCGCTATTCCCATTATAGGATAGCTTTTATCATCTCCAATAGTTACTTTATCAACATAGTCTTCCTTGATAGAGTCCAACTATTCTTTAAAACCTATAATATGTCGAGAGGTTCTACTATCAATTAACCAAGTACTTTATTTGGTTGATGCTTCACTAGAGAGAGCTGAATATTATGTTTAGAAATTCCATTTGAGTTTTGAGTGGTTGCAAATGAAGCTTGTTGCTTAATTCTATCAGGACATCTAGATGTTGGATGCCCAATTTTATCACATCTAAAACATTGTATTTTGGAGAACTCGGGTTGCTTTCTCTTCCCTTTGAATTTTTTTTCTTCTTATTTGCTTGAGTAGAGAGGAATTGTAAATCTTCTTTTGAGGAGGAGACATTTTTTCCTTAGGCTACTTGCATACACTCTTCTTGTATCTAGTTAGCTTTAAATCTTTCAAATTTAGGAAGTTTAGAATGAGAGCATACCCCTTGTCTAAAGGTATCTCATGATGATGGAAGGCCTTTTAGAGCCATTATTGTTAACTCCTTTCCATTACAGACATGTCCTATTGAAGAGAGTTGATTTTGAAGTTCATTTATTCTCATAAAGTATGAGGAAATTTTCTCTCCCTTATTCATTTTAATATTTGACATTTTGTCCCTTATTGTGATAATTCAAACAACATTATTTATCTTAGACATATTTCCAAGAACATTGTATATCTCATGTGCAGTGTCTAGTTCTGAGATTACAAGAAGTAGATGAGGTTTTACACCATCCACAATGAGCTTCATGGTTTTATTTTTGTCATTCTTCCATTTTTCTAGTTCATCATTTCCTTTGGGTGGTGGGTTAGAATTTTCAATGAACTTATTTAGACCATGTTCTTTCCATATGAGTTTTAGTCATAGTTTCCAGCCTGCAAAATCTGAATCACCTTCTAATTTGTATTTTAGCCTCATGTCATTCACCATTTTAGAATAATATTTGAATAAAGTCTGATTTTGAATCACTTCTTTAAACATGCTCTAATACCATGTTAGTGTATCAAACTGCATGTGTAATACTATTCTGATTTGTTCTCCAAGATAAGAATTTGATTATATGATTGTATGATGATCAAAGAATGCAGAGATACATTTGAGTTATCAATGCTGATATGCACTAGAAGACTACATAACATATGTGTTCATTGTGTCTAATAATTAGCAGAGATAGTGTATTAATAGATGGGAGGGTTGACCATGAGTCACGACCGATAGGCGTGGCTCATACTTGACTCATATTTATCGGGCATGAATCAATAGTCACCTTTGATAACCTTTCCAATATCGACAAGAGGAATATGAACACGGTTTAATAAGGCAGATGATAATATAGGAAAGAACTTCATTAATTTATTCATATACATTTTGTAATATATCTGCATATATATATATATATATATATATATATATATATATATATATATATATATATATATATATATATATATATATATATATGAGTATATTTAAATATCCTAAATAACATAAATATCAACACAATAGTTATTAATAAATCTTCATAATATATGTTCAACTAATCTATACATTAACAATGGTCTATAATTTTAAAAACTTAATAGACCTATTCAATAAATGTAATAATGTTGTGTTTTTTCAGCTCTATCTATTGTCTATGCATTTGAACACAACTACACGTGCATTCTCAATTCAAAGTGGCAAAATCTTATTTTGGATATGATAGAAAAATGACATGCACTAGAAGATGGGAAAAAGATGTCACTTTTACAGGTCTAGAACCTTTTTTTTTTTACTTTAAAGATTGATCTTTTCTTAAAGATTTTAGATGTTAATGGGGAATTTAGATGTTTGAGGGGGAATAAGCTTCCACCTTCACATGGCTAGCCCTGATTAGTAGAGAATATTAAACTATTCTTAAAACCAAGTGAAGCTCAACCTTAACCAATGATTGCATGACAAGTAAGTATGTGAACCTCTTGGTTTCAGGAACTGCAAAAGGATGCCATAGTTCATTATGCAATCTCAATTCATATGCATACAACATCAGATGGAGCTAAAAAAACCCAACAAGTTTACATTTCTGTTAGAGGTTTACATTAACCTATTAAATAAATGTAAACATGTTGGGTTATTTCAGCTCCACCTAATGTCCATGCATACAGAATGTAGTTGCATGTGCATTCTTGATTCAGAGTGGTAAAATCTTATTTTGAATGCAATAAAAAATGATATGCACCAAAAGATGGGAAATTGATATCACTTTTGCAGGTCTAGAACCTTTTTTTGTACTTTAAAGATTGAAAATTTCTTAAATATTTTAGATATTAATGGGGAATTTAGATGATAGGGGGGTGGGGCCAAATGCACTTCCACCTTCACGTGGTTGGCCTTGATTAGTAGAGAATATTAAACTATTCTCAAAACCAAGTGAAGCTCAATATTAACCTATGATTACATGACAACTAACTATGTGAATCTATGATTGCATGACAACTAACTGTGTGAATATTTTGTGAGCTATGAGAGCATCATAGCTGACTTTGAGCCAAAAAAATTTATTAAAACAACAAGTCATCACAATTGCAATGGCTTATTCATCGCTCACATAGAATTTTTGTCACATACTCATCTCTATTGCGACAGAATATTCAGACAGCTAGTTGTCACTCCCACATCATTGTTGTCGCTTTCACTGCCCACGTGCAACAATGTCCCTAATGGCTAGTCATCATAATTGTGACAATGTAAAGATGAACTCTTGCCATGGTCTTGTTCCAAGTTATGAGAACTTTATCCATTGCAATTGTGACGGATTCCCTCATCGTCACAATTTGTGACAACAAAAGTTTGACACCCGTCCGACAAGAGCCAAATCATGATGGTGTCAATTGGGCAATGGGTGGTCATCACAATTGTAATGACCTACCGTCACAATTGGGATGGCCTACCATCACAATTTGGACCCAAATGTAGTAGTGCAAAAAGAGAAAAAATATATGATCGAGTATCAAGTAAGAGGTGACCAAAAGAAAGGATGGAAAAAATGTAATATAGAGCCACCAATTGAAGATTCATTGATTGAAGTTGAAGATCATGTTGAAGTTCCAAAAAATAGTAGGAAATTTGAATTTTTTTCTTTAAGGTTGGAAAATTTGATGGAGATGGATGTAGAATATCTTTTTAGATAAATTGAATTATATGAACACATGATGCCTGAAAGTATAATTAAGCTACATCTGAAAAAATATGTGGGAGCATTTTTTTGAAATTAAATCTCTAATTGGTAAAGCATAATTATTTGCCCAATTATTGAGGAAAAGAGAAATGAGTCTTGTTATGGAATTGATGGGTGTGAACAATAGGAAAAGCTCTGGAGATAATGTCAAGGAAATAATAGTTCAGAATTAGACAAATGCATTAAATGTTATTGATACAAAAGTCAAGTAGCTAATTTAAGTGTTGCATGGAGAGCATTGATGACTATGATTACCAAAAAGGATTTGCCACAGAAAAAAAAAGTTTGAGCAATTTCTGAATTGCTCAATCTATCTAGAAGAATTGTTCAAAGATATATAAAAAGGAGAAATTTGCTAGATGAGATCATTGAAAAGAACTGGTTAAGATTTTTTGACTTCCACAAAAAGATAGAATTTATGAAGATGTTAGAAGACAAGTTGTTGAATATTAGACTAGCCACTCACATGTTTCTTCCAATAGAAGAGACAATATACAGATGAAAGATGAAGAGATGGGTATGAAAATTTCACATCCAAAACACTTTGTAGACACAACACAAAGTAAACTATTTGAAGCTTTCAAAAAGGAATTTTCACATGTGAAAATTTGCCAGAAAATGTTTGAGAGGTTGTGCCCATGTTTTTGATGTAGGAGCATCCTAGGTGTAAGAGCAATCTTGCATCAACCAAAAATATTTTCTTTTTAGTATTTTCTATTTTAATAAGGACTAGTAGAAAGAGTGGTTATTATTTATGGGAGCTTGCTATTTTTAGTAAGTTTTTCATACGAACTCAGAATGTTCTCATTTTTTTATATGAAAGTTCATTTTGGAGTTATAAGCCTACCATAAAAATCTCATTTCTCAAGCTTAAGTATCAAAGAAGTTATTGCAGATTTTTGGTAGAAAAATTTGTAGAAAAATCTGCTAACTCATTGTTGGAGGCCTTAGAGTGCCTGGATGAGGTCCGAAAACTCGATAGAAGGGTGCTTGCGCGATTCTAAGTTTGTAGATCAAGATCTAGTGTTTCTTAAAAGTGGTTATAATAACCAATCGGAGCAACGATTTGTGAGTTATGGCCTTTCAAAGTTGGGCTACCCAAAATATCTCAAATAAATGTAAAAAATGTATTTGGCCGACTCTATATGTATTGTTAGGGTCTGTTGGCTCTAGGTATTAAGTTTGAGCATCTAGAACCTTCTCGGGCGGCATAAAATTGCCTATTTAAGAAAGGCCTGAACATTGTCTAGGATAGCTCTAAGTGATAGTTCACAGCTTGTCTTGCAGATTACTGTAATGAAGGCACCCATGTGGGTTAGCATATTCTACTTGTGAATTTTATAATTCTACATTTGCGATGCAAATAAGAAGTCCATATTTTTGTTCTCGCAATTATTGTTGTTTCTTTGTTTCTATTATGGTTTTATGGTATTAAGGGGAGCACCCTTCATCAGTTTTGTGCACATAAATAAGGTATGTGAAACTTGTTGTCAAAATCATGTTAGAGTTTCATCTTTATTTGCAATCTTATAGAAAAGTTATGTCAACACTTAAGGCAAATAAGATAATTCCTAGAAGCACAACATAGTTTTTCAAGTCTATGTTATGTGATATTTCTAAAGAGTCAGATGAATTCAATGTACAATGCATGTACAAATTGTGGAGAATTACAGAAATTTCCATATGAAATGGATAATATTGATGTTTCAACACCAATTGTGTGGAATAGATTTGAGTATGAGATAGACCGAACAAAGAATGGAGAATTTTTTTTTAAAATAGCATTGAAGGAAAGCAATTTTCCATATGGTGAGTTTATGAACAAATTCAAGACTATGATTTATCCACACATCCAGCATTATCATGGTGCAAGATGACAAGCTAAATAGTTTCGAGAATCAAAAAATTATCTCCCACCAAGATGTATTCTATCAATTGTAGACTTCTCTAAAAACTATATGTTTTCCCCTCAATCTAAAATTTAAGCTAAATATAATCACTCAGATCAAGTTGCAATTTTGTACAAGTTTCCTATAGACATGCGCAATTTGATGTGGATAGGGTAGAAATTATTGATCCAGATGAATGCATTATCATCAAGGAGATCATTTTTATCTCAATGATGATAGGGTTTACAATAGGAGCTATGTAGTTCATTTTTTTGGAATGTTTTTTTGATGATCTTGTGAATCGTGGGATAAATGCTTTAGAACGATGGATTTCGTATAATGGTTGTGCAAGTATGTGTATTTGAAAGTTACACTTTAAAATTTCATGTATATATTTAATTAAAGGAACAATTATGTATGTATAAATTTGATTACTCATAAATTTGTTTTTTTTTCGCAAGACAATTTAACTCTACAAAAGCATTGAATTGGCTTGCAACACAACATGCCAAACAAAATGTTAAGTTTCTTTGGAACTTATTTGAAAGTGGTCATGGAAAAGAAGAGCATGATGGAGCAGGAGCATGTGTAAAGTGTGCACTTCACCAACATGAACTTTCAAGTATCGCACTCATCTCAAATCACAGTGACCTTATCCCTATGATGTAGGGTAGGTGAATCTATAAGCTATGATCAATAGAATCAAGTGCACTTTGTAAGTGATCAAGAGTCTCAATGAAAAGTGTCTGCCTATCCTAGGTACTATTAGTGGATATATGTGATGATCCACTATGTGAACAACCATGTACATTGGCCTCTCTAGAATCACTACCATCGGATGCCATAATGATGAAATATATAAACAAACAAAATAAGAGAGTTGATAGTAGAGATTTGCACGCACACACACACACACACACACACACACACACACACACACACACACACACACACATTATTTTAAAAACTAATATAATCAAAACACACTAAATGAATCTTGCTAAAAAAATCTACTATACAACTTATAAATAAAATTTAACTACGTTATATTTTGATTTTAGTAGTAGGTACACATCAAATTTAGATAGTAATAAATAAAAATGAACCTAGTCATACTTGAATATGCATTATTTTTTATGCAAGAGCATCTTGGGTTTTCTTGGTGACTACTTTAGAGTTCTTGGGAGGAGGCTCAGTAGTTGCTTTGGAGGGTGCATGGACTAGTACTCGGTTGAAGAAGGATTGGTGCTCGGCATGCTCTAGGAGCTCGGCATGGTCTTTGGAGCTCAACATGGTTTGGGAACTTGACATGGTCTTTGGTTGCTTGGCCTTGCTTAGGAATTTGGTGCTTTTTGCAAGCCATGTAACTAATTTTTCACAGCGAGTTAGAGGATAAAAATTTCAAGGATTGAAGAGGGCCTAGAGTACTAACTATGGTTTGAAGCACGAGTTCTAGTTCATTCAGAGCTAGGAGATATCACAATTTTACTTGGATATCAATTTTGGGCATTTAATTATTGTTGGAGACCGACTTTGGCATTTAATTTATGTATTTTTATTTAATTTGTGTTTTCAGCCAACTTGTGGATTCTATTGGTATAAGTAGGGCTTGTGGGGAAGTCTTTAGTGATTATTCATCCATCATGGAGAAGAGGAGGTAGTGAAAGAGCAAGTTTTTCTTGAGTCTATGGACAGAGCACTGAATGTGAGGCAGTTTACAGCAGGATTTTGATAGAGTTGTGAATGTGTAGACTGAGCGCCGAATGTGAGGCAGTTTACACTTGGATCTTGGATGAACTTGGAGTAGAGCTAGTAGTTGTGGCTTGGAAAACAAGGAGATTACTTGGTGGGATTGCGAGCACAAGTTGAGATATTCCTTGGAGGTTTCTACCAGAGTGTGGACCTAGACTAGTTAGGGTTTGGATTAGATCTTGAGGGATCTTGTAGAACCATTATTGTAATTTCTATTGTATTTGGTCATAATTGGGAAGACCTTATAGCCCAACACATTGCATGTAATAGTTATTTTATAAATAAAGAGTTGTGATTTGGTATCAGATCTTGCATTGTTGTTTCTTGTTGTTGTGTTTCCATTGTGTGGTTATATTGTTGGGGGCTAGGACATGTCCATTGGGGATTCTCCTGCCTTGTGTTGCATCAGATGGTATCAGAGCGAAGGTTGTTCTTGAGTGTGTAGACAGATCACTGAAGCTGAGGCAGTTTGCACTAGCACTTGGGTGGAGAAGTAGATCTGATCTTGATCTAGTGGTGGATTTTCTTTTCGGAGTCCTAGATCTTTTGGTTGCGAGGTGATAGATCGTGGTTCTGACTTGCAATTACAGAGGGCTTGTAGATGGGTTGATGGATGCGATAATGGAAGACTAATCTTGTTGAGGCATGATTGTAGAGAGTTTGTGGATTGTAGATTCATGGTCCTGGACTTGTCATGTGGTTCCTAATTTTTCATGTGAGGTGGCGGGTTACAATTTGACTTGAAAACAATTCAAGGTTGTTGCAAGGGGTGTGGGAAGGATTTGTTGCAAAGGGTTTACGAAGATCTTGGAAGATGGATCCGAGAGGATTGGACCTTGGGATGATTGCAAATCTTCGTGATGTGGTGGAGAGGAGATTTTCTGAGATGTCTGCTTGATTTGAAGCTCGCTTGGCTAATCAAGTTAAGGATGGGGTGACGAAGGAATTTTGTAGATGTTTGTGGAGTTGGAGTCTACCAATCCGGAAGAGAGTTGTTTGGTCGGTTAAGAGACTTGTTCGTGAGAGAAGATGGCATAGCAAGGTTGAGGTCAAAGAGGTTGGTTTTGTAGATTAGATTGTGGAGTCTGATACAAAACTTGTAGAGCAGCTAGAGGTTGTTGTTGAAGATATTCCTAACCTTGTTGATGCTAGGATAGAGGTTGGTTTTCATGATCAATTGGCTAAATCTGACATGGAAATTATAGAGCACTTGGTCATGGATGATCTGGTTGCTGTTGGTGATGAGTTGTGTGTTGCAAAGCATCTTGTTGGAAGCACAAGTTGAGATCTTCCTTAGAGGTTTCTACCAGAGTATGGACCTAGAATAGCTAGGTTTTGGATTGGATCTTGAGGGATCTTGTAGAACTGTTATTGTAATTGTTATTGTATTTGGTTGTAACTAGGAAGGCCTTACAGCCTAGAACATTGCATGTAATAGTTATTTTATAAATAAAGAGTTGTGATTTGGTATTGGATCTTGCATTGTTGTTTCTTGTTTTTGTATTTCCGCTCTGTGGTTATATTGTTGGGGACTAGGAAATCTCCTTTGGGGATTCTCCTGCCTTGTGCTACATCAAATGGTATCAGAGTGAAGGTTGTTCCTGAGTGTGTAGATAGATCGCTGAAGTTGAGGCAGTTTGCACCAGGGCTTGGGTGGAGAAGTAGATCTGATCTTGATCTAGTGGTGGATTTTCTTTCTAGAGTCCTAGATCTTTTGGTTGCAAGCTGGCAGATCGTGGTTCTAACTTTCAATTGTAGAGGGCTTGCAAATGGGTTGATGGATGCAATAATAGAAGACTAATCTTGTTGAGGCATGATCATAAAGAGTTTGTGGATTGTAGATATGTGGTCCTGGACTTGTGATGTGGTTCTTGATTGTTCATGTGAGGTGGCAGGTTGCGATCTGACTTGCAAACAATTCAAGGTTGTCACAAGGAGTGTGGGAAGGATTTGTTGTAGAGGGTTTACAAAGATCTTTGAAGATGGCTCTGAGAGGATTGGACCCTGGGATGATTGTGAATCTTTGTGATGTGATGGAGAGGTTTTCTAAGATGTCTGCTTGATTTAAAGCTAGCTTGGCTGATCGAGTTAAGGATGGGGTGAGGAAGGAATTTCGTAGATGTTTGTGGAGTTGGAGTCTACCAATCTGGAAGAGAGTTGTTTGGCTGGTTAAGAGACTTGTTCGTGAGAGAAGATGGCATAGCAAGGTTGAGGTCAAAGAGGTTGATTTTGTAGATCAGACCTGTGGAGTCTAATACAAAACTTCTAGAGCAGCTAGAGGTTGTTGTTGAAGATATTCCTAACCTTGTTGAGACTAGGACAGAGGTTGGTTTTCATGATCAGTTGGTTGAATCTGAAATGGAAATTATAGAGCACTTGGTCATGGATGATCTGGTTGTTGTTGGTGATGAGTTGTGTGTTGCAGAGCATCTTGTTGTGAGCAATGAGATTGTTGGGGTTGTGAGTTTGGCATGTGTTGATGAAGATCTACATGTTGCTACTGATGTGGGGTTTGTTGTTGCTAAAGTGGATTCACTAGTTGCTGATGTGGATGAGGTTTTGTTGTTGAAGCATTATGTTTAGTTTGTTCTTGGGTGTGATTATGTTGATCAGATGGTTGAGATTCTGGTGTTTGATAGCGTGATGCAAACATGGATGATGTGTAGATTGGTTTGCTTGTCCCTGTTGGAGTGGAAGCCTTTGGTGAAGATGAAGATGGTTGTTAATCTTTCTTTGGGCATCAAAGTGTGGGACACACTTTTCTATTTACTTGGGAAGTCTGATGAAGGAGCATCTTGGGTTTTCTTGGTGACTACTTTGGAGTTCTTGGGAGGAGGCTTGGTAGTTGCTTTGGAGGGTGCATGGACTAGTACTTGTTCGAAGAAGGATTGGTGCTCGGCATGCTCTGGGAACTCGGCATGGTCTATGGATCTCAACATGGTCTATGGAGCTCAGCATGATCTATGGAGCTCGGCATGGTCTATGGGACTCGGCATGCTCTGGGAGCTCAGCATGGTCTATGGGACTTAGCATGGTCTTTGGAGCTCGGCATGGTCTGGGAACTTGACATGGTCTTTGGTTGCTTGGCCTTGCTTAGAAATTTGGTGCTTGTTGTAGGCTATGTAACTAATTTTCCACAATGAGTTAGAGGATAAAAATTTTAGGGATTGAAGAGGGCCTAGAGTACTAACTACGGTTCGAAGAAAGAGTTCTAATTCATTTGGAGCTAGGAGATATCACGATTTTACTCGGATATCAATTTTGGGCATTTAATTGTTGTTGGAGGCCGACTTTGGCATTTAATTTATGTATTTGTATTTAATTTGTGTCCTGGGCCAACTTGTGGCTTAGATTGGTATAAGTAGGGGTTTTGGGGAAGCCTTTAGTGTTTATTCATCCATCATGGAGAAGAAGAGGTGCACGAAGAGAAATTTTTTCTTGAGTCTGTGGACAGAGCACCAAATGTGAGGTAGTTTACAACAGGATTGTAATAGAGTTGTGAATGTGTGGACAAAGCACCGAATGTGAGGTAGTTTACACTTAGATCTTGGATGAACTTGGGGCAGAGCTAGTAGCTGTGGCTTGGAAAACAAGGAGATTGTTTGGTGGGCTTGCAAGCACAAGTTGAGATCTTCCTTGGAGGTTTCTACCAGAGTGTTGACCTAGACTAGCTAGGGTTTGGATTGGATCTTGAGGGATCTTGTAGAACCGTTATTGTAATTGCTATTGTATTTGGTCGTAACCGAGAAGGCCTTACAGCCTAGCACATTGCATGTAACAGTTATTTTATAAATAAAGAGTTGTGATTTGGTATCAAATCTTGCATTTTTGTTTCTTGTTGTTGTGTTTCTACTATGTGGTTATATTGTTGGGGGCTAGGACATCTCCTTTGGGGATTCTCCTACCTTGGACTGCATCAATTTTAAAAATTAATTTAAGCAAAACATATTAAAAATGAATATTTTTAAATGAATCTACTATAAAAACATTAAAAGAAAAGTTGAGTACAAATTACATTTTCATTTCAATAATATGTATAAATCAAATTTAGATAACAATAAATAAAAATCAACCTAGTCATACTTGAAAATCTAATCATGATTAGAGAGACAGGGTTAGGAGTTAGAGAGATGTTAAGGGATTAGAGAGAGGTTTAGGGTTTAGAGAGATGGGGTTTAGTTTGAGAGAGAGAGAGAGAGAGAGAGAGAGAGAGAGAGAGAGAATTAGGGATTAGAGAGATGAGGTTAGGGATTAGAGGGAGGAGGTTAGGAGTTACATAGAGGTTAAGGGATTAAAGAGAGGTTTAGGGTTTAAAGAGATGGAGTTTAGTTAGAGAGAGAGAGGAAGAGGATTAGGGATTAGAGAGATGAGGCTAGGGATTAGAGAGATGGGTTTACTTAAATTATAGAGAGGTTAAAGGATTAGAGAGAGGTTTAGGGTTTAGAGAGATGGGGTTTAATTAGAGAGAGAGAGAGAGAGAGAGAGAGAGAGAGATGAGGTTAGGGATTAGAGAGTCAAGGTTAGTCCAGTTAGGTATAGGGTTTAGAGAGATGGGGTTTAGTTAGAGAGAGAGGATTGGGGATTAGAGAGATGAGGTTAGGGATTAGAGATATGGGGTTAGGAGTTAGAAAGAGGTTAAGGGATTAGAGAGTTTTAGGGTTTAGAGAGATGGGGTTTAGTTAGAGAGATAGAGAGAGAGGATTAGGGATTAGAGAGATGAGGTTAGGGATTAGAGAGACAGGGTTAGGAGTTACAGAGAGGTTAAGGGATTAGAGAGAGAGAGAGAGAGAGAGAGAGAGAGAGAGATATGAGGTTAGGGATTAGAAAGATGGGGTTAGGAGTTATAGAGAGGAACTATAGGTTTGAGAGAGAGAGAGAGAGAGAGAGGGAGGTTATGTAAGTTAGAGAGACAAGTTTAGGGATTATTGTGTGAGAGAGAGAGTAGAGTAGAGAGATAGGGTTAGGAGTTAGAGAGAGGAACTACAAGTTAGAGAGAGAGATGGGGTTAAGATTTAGAGAGAGAGAGAGAGAGAGAGAGGGTGTGGATTATAGAGATGAGGTTAGGGATTAGAGAGAGATTAGAGAGAGAGAGAGAGAGAGAGAGAGAGAGAGAGAGAGAAGGTTAAGGTTGGGAGATGGGGTTATGAAAGTTATAAAGAGACAAAGTTAGGAGTTAGAGAGAGATAGAGAGACAAGGTTTTGAGTTAGATAGAGGTGAGGGTTTCAGATTTTGAATTAAAGTTTCATTAGGTGAACAATGTTTGGATTTAAGGTTCAATATAGGATTTAGAGTCTAATTTGGTTCAATGTAAGCGTTCTAGTTAGAGTTTGATTAGGTTCAATGTGGTGGTTTAATTGCATTCAATGTTAAGTTCCAGTTAGCTATAATATATTAGGTTCAATGTTAAGGTTTCACTTAGAATTTAATTAGGTTTAATGTAAGAGGTAAGAGTTTGATTTAGTTCAATGTGAGGGTTTTAGTTATCAATTTCATTTGCTTCAATGATAGAGCTTTACTTATGCTACATAAAGTTTTCTAGTATTTTCTAAAAAAATTGGTTTTTATAAAATATTTCAAATAGTATTTTTAGAACTTTTGTCAAACATTTTCTAATGTTTTCTAACAAAAACAAATTAAAATTTTCTAATATTTTCTCTAAATAATTTTCATTATTTTCTAATGTATTTTCTAAATAATGAAATAATGTCTTACACTTTTTTTAGTTTTTTGTAATATTGCCTAAAGTGTACTAAAATTAAATTACATATACTTTTGTAAAAATTAATACACTATTAAAAAACATAGATGTAATGCCCCGCTCGGAGATCCTTGGAACAAAAGGATAAAACATGCACTGAATAATTTTTTTCTCAAGATAAGTTACCTAACAACAACATAACGTAACCAAGTGCAAGAATAAAACATCTAAAACAAGGTGATAAGAATAGGGAACATGGCTAAACTTACATGTTCACCTACACCAACAGAAGTCTTACAAACACTTCTAAAGATCTCCAAGCACTAAACCATAACTTACGAACCAAAGATCATATGAATCATGAGAATATACCAAGGGAATGTTCTAAAACCCAAAGTAAAAGTTCCTAACATGATTAGACATACAAGTCCATTTCCACTAATCATAACATAGTCAAGAATTACAAGCAGAGACCTACAAGGGTCATGCACAAGACGAGGACTCAAAGTTACAACCACTCATCTACTAGACACCATGTTAAAAGACAAATGTTGAATCCTGAAACTAAGTTTGAATTCCTAAAGCCCTGAAATTTCCTAAACTCTTTATCTCAACTCGGAGCAAATCTGTTTTGAACTAGGAAGATGTGGAACCCAATAGGGTGTCAAAAACCAACTTCCAAATTTTCCTCTGCCAAGCCAAAATGCCCATTGTTTTTCGCGTGAGAGAATTCTACCTTACAGTCTCGTGCGAGACCTTGCACTACTATGCTTGAGGCTTCGTTTCTCCGCACGAGACTTTGCATTGTTGTGCGCGAGGCTTTGTTTCTCCACATGAGGAAGTACATGCTTGTACATGAGGGAGAATGTATACCTGCATAAGACAATACATTATCGCACGAGAAACTGCCCTTCCCATGTGAGAAATGCCAACAATGCAACATCAAGGCAAGAAGAAAATGCATAAAAACATGAAACCTCCACACCAAGGAGTACCGGATCCATGTAAATCGAGGAATGATCACTTGAGAGCATAAATGAGATCAAATATTTGAACCTCTAATTCATAGCATCAAATGTAATCATGTGGAAAGAAAAATCGTAGTGAATATACTGTTAGAGCAATTAGTTATTTTCACTTATTAATTAAATCACTTTGATTTAATTAATTAAGTTGCCTATTACTCTAGTTTTCTTAAGCTATCTTGTAGGTGCATATAATTAATATTTTATTAATTATATTGTGCAACCTAGCTTTTTTAGGCTTTAGAGTTTTCGTTCACCTTTAAGGTTGAACTCTTGTAATTATTTTTCAAGCATTCATTCAATCAATCTTGATAGACAGTTTTTCTCTCATCTTGTTGAGTTTTTCCAAGCTCCGCTTTTTCCTCTGTTTTCTGGTTTCTCTTCAGCAGGTTATTTGCATGCAGGTGATTTTGGCAATCTGTGAAGTTGGTTTTCACAACTTCTACATATACATGTGCATAAATCAACAATCACAAGAAGGAAAACACAAGCAATGAAGCCACCAAACTAAAAACAACTATGCTCATTTCCTCCCAACCATAATGGCATCATGAGACCTCAAAGGCCCTAACCATCCCTCAAGCATGAATCTCAAATTGCCAACAAGATAGTTGGAGTTGTTTCATGAGATCATATTACCAATAACCATCAAATAACATCATAAGAACAAGTATATCCAACATGCTAATCTACCAATAGCATCACTAATCCAAGGTAATGGTAAGAGACATCATCTAGCAATATGATACAAGTAATAAACTAACATCATCTAAACATGATATCAATGCATCCTAGATAAACCATAAATCACAAGAGAACATACTCTGGATACATTGATCCACCAAGTGAATATTTAGCACTGACCTCAAACTAGAAGTAGACCATCTCTATACATTGGTCCCCAGTAGTGGTATAGGTAGCTACGCCTCCTAACCACGTGGTACCCATAGGTCCACATCCGTTGTGCTCATAGAGATAATGACCCGACCGCAATCAAAAAAGACAATCACCCATGGCTAACACACACACCAATCAAGAACAAGATACAAACATCTATATGATCATGAAGACAATTCAATACATTAGCTCACTGGTCAAATCCACTATGGATAACTATGTAGGGACTCTAGTGGAGTGTCATTACTTGTCACTAGGTAGTGCAAGTACCTCAAGCCTTCGATCAACTCCCTCAAGAGGCCAGACTCGAAATGTATCTTCGATCAACTCCCTCGTGAGGCCAGATACCATGCCTTCAATCAACTCCCTCATGAGGCTAGACACACACCTTCGATCAATTCCCTCGAGAGGCTAGGTGTTCCATAATCTTATCTTTTATTAAATTTATTTTACCATTAATTCATTTAGTTATCACTTGTTAGAACTTCTTCACGCTACCTTGTCGAAATACATACCAGGTATATGAGAGAAGCTACTCCACATGTCTACCCTACATACCCATGCTCATCACACGATGAGTGCCCAAAGGAAATGCAAATTCCCAACCCAACCCCCAAATGAACAATCCCTCAACTAGCCTATATCCGGGAGTTTGGGTCTCGCAAGAACCCGTCATATGCACATGCATGTGCTCCTGTGTGGGCACAACCAACTTCGTGAAATAATCACATAATACCAATGCAAGGGTTGGATATGAGAAATGCCACAAAACAAACAAGAATAACAATCTCACTCAACTAGCCTATATCTGAGAGTATAGATTCCGCACAAATCTCAATGCAAACACAACACCTCTATGGTCAAATTCAAACCCCACAAATAATCTGAATCCATGACCAGCATTAGTGCCAAGGAACATCCAAGAAAATTGGGCAACACGCAAATTGAGGCAAAGTCAAAAATGACCAAAATTCAATGAAATTAAAACCCTTTTTACAATCAGGTATAAAAACCCCAAATATCAAATAAAATTGGGTTCAGAGTCTGTGTGCAAAAATGGCCATCATAACAGTCTAAAAACCCAAAACCCCAAGTCAAGAGGCAATCAAATGCTTGTACCCACCCAATCGGGTAGAGCCAGCATACAAGAATGGGGGGTAACACTAGTTCTTTGCCTCCTAGCAAACTACTATCCAAAACAAACTATAAAATAGAGCCAAAATGTAAAAACGAAAGAGCCCTACCTGGCAGCCAAAAGGGCAAATACAAGAATGCTCATGATAAAAGACTCGCTCCACCAAAGTTGTCGAAAGTCTCAGCAAATCAAGGTCTCCCTAAGCCAAATCCAACGAGATCAACTTCGCATCTATCTCATGCTTGCAACTCCCACAATGAGCAAAACAGTAAATCCTCCTTAAGAGGATTTGGGATTTTGCTCTCCAAAATCAAGTTTCAAAAGTGAGAAGTGAGCAAGAACTCACTTTTGGGGATATATATTCACTTTAAAAGTGCAATATAAAATTAGGAAAATAACTAGCTTACTAAATTAAACCCATTCTCAACCCAAACAAAATCGAACAATTCCAATTAAATGGAATTCAACTATGTCAAAGCTGTCAGTAATTAAAATAAATTAAATCAATATAAAATTCCCTTAAGACATTAAATCACAATAATTAGATAACTTCCAGACCACTATGAATTCCTAAATGCATAGACACGCTCACAGATCTAATCACAATGCATTATGAATTTGGATTTACCAATTACCATATGATTAAAATAAAAATAAAAGATACATTGCCCATACTGGGATGATATTGGCTCAACATAAAAGGTCTGGCCACTAACTCCATGTGTCACTGCCAGGGATACAAGTCTTGCACAATAAACAAGCACAATCAAGTGTAGATGCACATTATATAATAGTTGAAGCAACAATTATATGAAATCGCATAATTAAAGCATTGAATTAATTTCATTAGAATAATTTATTTAAATTGTTCATTTGCACAATAGTAAAAGATTACTACAAGAACAATGTACATATTTGTAGCAAAATCACATCACAATAAACCTAAAAATATACATTGATAATCCTCAACCATAAGCTCAACAATCAAATATAAGCATAAACAACCAAATAAAGCAACAATATAATCAAATCAACCCAAGGGTATAGACCACTCAAGGATCCTAACCATGATCACATAAGAAGCAAGATCATCAAAGTAGCATCCATCAAGATGACTTACAGAAATCAAATGAGAGAGGCACTACAATTAATGTATAAAAATAAAATTATTTTAACTGTTGAAAACAGTAGAACATTACAAAAAAATCATTATAAACCAAATTTTTAACTAAGAAAACATAAAATAAAACTTAAAACATACTAAAATATTGGGAAAAAATGATGATGTACCTGATCCGACCAAAGTACTCCTGTAGCACCCTCACGCTCTACAATCCCAACAAAATGTTTCATTCAAATGAGTTGCAAATTGCAACTTTTGCAGCTTATATATTTTTTGGTGTTCCAACCAAAACCAATCTGGCTGGATCCGTTTTGGCCAAACCATTTCGGCCAGAACACCATGGGAGTGTACATGCCTCATGGCGCCTATTCAACACCACATTGATTCGGCTGAAATCAATCTAGCCGAAACAAATCTGGCTAAATTCAATCTGATCAAATTGTTAAAGTTCATTTGACAGGTGACATAGATTCGTACTTTGACCTAGCAAAGTAACTTATCTATTGGTCAACTCTATTTTTCATGCCATGACTACAAGAGCCAAGAAAGCTCTTTGATTGAGGCAAATGATGCACATAGTAAACATTGCCTAGATAATATGTTCAATTTTACACAATTAAACATATAGGTAGTTAAGGAAAAACATGTACAAAATTACCTATTGGTTATTCCCTTGCACCTCCTATGGTGCAAATGCTAGTTACTAACTAATTTAACTTTGATTTGTTTGAGGTAAGTATATAATCAATAGACTATATTACATTTTCAAGTTTATTTTTGAAAACATTATAATCTTAACAATTTAATAAAAAGTCTTCTTTAAATAGAAATAATAAAAGCTTTTTAAAGGTATAAATAATGAATGTTTTTGTTTGATATTTTAAGAAGTTTTTCCTTGAGATGGGCCTAGTAGAGGAGGAACATGCCAAGTATTTCCCTAGGATCATGTCTTCTTAGGGTTATTCTAGATGTACAATGCAATTTCTGCAGTAATATTTCATTTTAGTTGGAAAATGAAGTCCGATGTTTGGGGATGTTTGGGGTAGTATAGGTGATCAAGGAGTGGATGTTAATTATTGAACTTAACTTTTTTTTAAATTCAAATTTAAACATAATCTCATAATAGAAAAAGGACAAAATAAAAAATGTAATAAACAAATAAATTTCACGTTTTCAAAAATATATAATATAAAGTGCTAACCCGTAGCAAAATCATATATATCTATATAATTTTAGTTATGCCATTCCATCTCTTTGCAAATAAAAGCCAATCTTATGAAAACTATTTAATCCTATTGAATTAGGAATACACAATAACAGAATTAAGCTGGAAACAGCCTAAAATGAAAAAAGAAAGTTCTCTCAACGGACTTAATGTACTTTTCATCGAAAATTTTAAAATACCATTGATTGTGGGAAAGCTACAAATACCCTAATGATTCTTCAACGTCTCTATGACTTCTACAACAAAGGCTTTTGATGCCTCTGATAATTGTAATCATTCTTAAACATTTAATTTACATATTACCATTTTTTTATACTTATGAGCTTATTATCCCACACATCCCAACAGTACCTGTAGCTAGCAGTTTTAGAGTTCCCGCTTCGAGCAGCTTGGTGATTGGGGATACACGAAGAAGGCCTCTCATAGTCTCCACTGGCAATTGATCCAAATAGACCTCTGTTTCTTCTTAGTGATAAATGGTGTCCAAATAAGCCTTGTTCATTTGTTTTAAGTAATATGATTACATGAAAGAAAAACAAGGAGAAGACTGCCAATGGTGACTAATGAAAAAACAATTATTTACAGTGATAAGACCAGCCCAACAATCTCTCTTGCCTGTTAAAGAAAGGCAAAAGGCAAAGCCATTTTTGGCTTTCACTGATCACTTCGAAACAAAAAAAGACAGCGCCTTAATTTTATAACTATATCAAATTCAGCAAACGAGGAAGGCCTTGACTGTGAGATTGTGAGGCAGTATAAATATTCAAGAAAACAACTGTCGTTTAACAGTGTGTTGCAGGATGCCTTCAGTAGAAGATCCAACATGCCATCTCTTTGTGCTGAATGCCTGCCTGTCCAATACCAGCATCTTTGGGGATAAATAATTATCCATTTCAGAATTCATTCTTTGCTCTAAAAATTTTTACCCATCTTTATAATCCTAACATATGTTTATAATGTCACCCATCTATAACTCACATATTTCGACAAAAATATCATATATTCCTCCCATGTAATATAAAATTTGGATTTTCCATTGAAACCTCTGAAATTTAAAAAGCAAAGAAATGAGAAGTATCTATTATGCTAAGTGCATTATATCGGAGTTACATTAATTATACATAAATTTCCAACAACAAACAATATAGAGCTCAACTGAAGAGTAGCAGTAGATGATTCAGTGTCAAAACATTCACCCCTACTTAAAGGCTATTTATACAAATATGTGGTGCATGCTATTAGGTGCAAAAAAATTTCTTGGCATTTAGAGGAGCTTGTTTCTAGAGGAGGAACAAGTACTCCAACAGGACCTCCAAAGAAATGTATTAACCATAAACTAAACAAATGTATTTAGTGATTTTAACATATGATATGCTTCTATACAATTATATGTGCCTGGCACGAGATTCAAGAACATGAAAAATTTGCAAACAGGACGAATACCAGGATTACCCTGAAATCTTTTGCCTTGGAGACTCGGTGCTTGGAGGCTCTACTAGACCCTCCAAAACAACAAGTTCATCCAAGAGCGCAAATTTCTCCTCTTCTAGCTTTTTCACGTCAGCATCAACTTGTTCAAGCTCTTCCCTAAGAGCAAACCCTTCTTCTTCCAGAAGCAAGTACTTCCGCCTTAAGGCACGATAGTCATTACCTGGTTTTACAGTCAGTGGTGACGATTCAGGCAAGCCACTATCTTGGGGAGACCTTGAAGGTTCAAATCTTTTTAAAGGAATCTCAGCCTTCTGACTCTTTTGTGATGACTTTGGCACCTTTGGTGCATCTTCTTGCCATGCCTCATTGTATGCCTGAAGTTGGCCTACAGGAGGTGTCTGGGCTGATGACTTCCGTTTTTGCATTTTTGATTTAGAAACATCCTCGTCCTGCATTTCCAAGAAATCTCGTCTCCTTCAGGATCCACTAATTTGAAAAATTCACAGGTCCAATGATCTGTATGCAACAGAAAGATCTGACCTTGCTTGCAGTCTTCAGAATGAGACAATGTATTTCAGTATTGTGCATAATCCATGAGCCAAACAAATAAAGAACTGCATATACGTCAAAAAAATGCACATAAGGCACATTTTTGCAAAGACCATACACATCTTCAGTAAGATACTGCAATAGCAAATCTCCTCCAAGGTTTTTTGGCAAAATCTACAGTACGTATTAGATTGCCCAAATTTAAAAAGAAAATGATTTAATAGCAAATTCTATTATTTCCCTAAACATTTCTCCATGATACGTATATTTCATTTTTATTGAAATGCAATGTATGCTAACTATCATGTACTTGTTAAAAACTCCATCAGCAAAAATATCCCATCCCGTTAACTTTCACTGATCTGCAAACAGATTAGCTCAGACACTTCCAGATAGATTTTAACTAAGTATCCCAATAATAAATTTGAAAAACAGAGACTTAAAAAACAAAGAAAAGAGAAAATTAGAACTTTTCACTAGATTTAGATGAAAGCATCCATATGAAATGATGTTCACTCTCTAGTAAACCCTGCCTAGTTTTAATGGGCATTCTGAGATAACTCCAGTTTCTTAAGACTCTTTATTAACCCTGGATGCTAAACCTGATTCTCGCTTTATCAGAAAATTTAGACATCGATAACTACCAGTTAATACCACAATCAATCCCATATTGATATCTAAGAAGTCGTCATGTGATTAGTTTAGACTTTTATCTGCCTATAATGATACTAAGCAAACATGTAAAAGCATGAGCATTGTTCAAATTCCTTTCACAACAATATAGCTAGCAAGTTTCTCCAGGCAAGCAGGGCAGATGTGGTAGGCTATAATGTGTTAATGTTTGTAGCTGCAGGAAATATCAGCCTACCTGCAATAATTGCTTCTGTGTTTTGATTGAACTATCATTGTGCCTGTATTTGCATCAGTATTGATTCTGGTACTTCTGTTGTGTATTCTCCGCTATCATGGAATGATCATTCCAGGCTATGAAATACTCAATATTGTAAGTATTTGAAGAGTCACGACTGTTCATTCTTCAGCGTCAGCCTACATACAATCACTCTTTCTAACCGTCTTTTAGATGTGTGCCACACTAGGCATGTCTTCATCGTTCTCCTTCATGTATGGTGATAATCGAAATAGGAAAGGGCCTGACATGGACAGAGGAAATTAAGAGTTGTTAATAATTTGATATCTTGTGGCCAAGGTGATGAGATGTCATTGGTGGAGCAGAAAAGTCTTAGTGTCGGTTACACAAGACTACAAGAAAGTGTGCCACTCTCCTTGGCATGGATAAAGTACTTTCTTGCATTCTATTGAATAAATTAATACAGAGTCTACTATTCATAAAAGATGATTGTGTGGTATCTGTATAGATACTGAGCGACTGTTGGTGTTCTATATGTCATCCCTATTGTGAATGTTGAGTGTACTTGCTGTATGCATTCGAATGATGATTCTGGAAAGTTTTCTTCTCTCACCATTTCAGTATTGATGATATTTATGCATTTATGACAGCATATTATGGTGCTGGTTTGTTAAGAGGTGTTTTGGGTAAGATTATTAGTGTGTTTGCTATGATAAAGCATATCAGTGGCAGCTTCTTTGTTATGGTGTAGTGATTACTGTATATTTTTCTGGGAGTCTGCAAACTCAAAGGAGAATTCATTTTTAGTTTCAGCTTGAAAGCATGTAATATGAAGGCTATGTCTGTCATGTCACAGAATTTTGGTCAATTTGTAGCTTCTCACAAAGTGCCTTCAGCATCTTGCTTTGAGCCAGAGCTTTTAATATGTAGTTGCTTTATAAACTTTACAGATGATACCCAATAATCTACGTTGCCGGATTTGGCACATCCAGCCCACAGAGCAGATCCTGGTCCGTACCAGGTCTGGATTCATGAATCATTACATACCCAATTTGCTCAGGGTCGGGATTTGACCCTATGGATTCCTCCGGATTCCTGATCTGCGAATCCGGACAAACCAACAAGCGTCAAATCTGGACCTTGTATGAATCCAACACGAATCCACACAGACCTAGGAGAATACGGCGTGAATCCACATACCCAGGAGCAACGCATATCTGCATGGATCCCCTGGGACTCGCAGGCCAAACTTAAAATAAGTACACACGAATATATATATATATATATATATGCACACACAAATCCATACAAATCATTATGGGGAAAAAAAATTACCGATCGGATTCTCGTACCCGAATCCAAATCGGCAACTTAGGTAATCATTATCATCCATCTCTAAAATGCTCCTTTATAGTCAACAATAATCTTTTTAAGCAGCTAGTTTCCTCATTTGCCTTTTCCCATAGATTGAAGGAAATATGGATATTATAATTAAAACTATGGAAAAAGCCAAATGAGAAAAGTAGCCGCTTAAAAAGAGATTAAAGTTGGCTATAAAGGAGTGTTTTAGAGATTGCTGATAATGATTAACTAGGTTGCCGATTTGGATTCGGGTACGAGAGTCCAATTCTATGTATCATTGTATATACACACACACACACACACAGATTCATGTGTACTTATTCAAAGTTTGGCCTGCGAGTCCCTAGGGATCCATGTGGATACGTGTCACTCCTGGGTATGTGTGGATTCATGTGTATTCTCCCAGTCCGCGTGGATTCGTGACGGATTCATACAGGGTCCGGAATTGACCTCAATCCGAACAAATCCACAAGGTCAGATACCAACCCTGCACAAATCTGGTACTTCCGGTTCACAAATCCAGACCTGGTACGGACCCGGACCTTCTCTGAGGGCCAGACGCGCAAATCCAGCAATGTAGATTATTGGGTATCATATGTAAAGTTCAAAAAGCAACTATATAAAAGGCTCTGACTCAAAGGAAGATGCTGAAGGTACTTTGTGAGAAGCTACAAATTGACCAAAATTCTATGACATGACAAGGACATATGTAGGCAACCTGGAGGTAGTGTTGGCAAAATATTTCTTTGAACATCCAGGAACCCTGGACAAAGGTTCCCAGCAGGGAGAGCAAGGACAATGGCGCAGAATGATGCGATAATAACGACCCTGATTCTATAATTTTATTTATTTTCTATACCTATTCTTTTGTTTAGAACAGGTAAGGGAATAGCAGGTTATCAGCTACAAGTTGCTCCTTCCCTTTCCTTGTAGTTGGACATATAGTTAACTTGCCTGGGTGTGGCTGTTCACTTTGTTATAACAAAGGTAATACTCACTTGCCTTATATAAGGGATTTTCTGTACATTTATTTGTGGAATTTGGTGCCTCTTTGTGATATTTACTCGATCAGAAAAATAAGTTAGGTGAGCGCCAATACCATAGGGTCTTTAATAGTTATTCCTAAACCCAATTGGGATTCAACAAGATGAGTCCCCTCCAGGGATAGACATTTGAATTAAACTATGATGGTGTATCAAAATATGGCCCTGGGATTGCTCCTGCAGCTCAAGGCCTACGAAGGGATCATAGATGTATGTGCCTCTAGCATTCTCCTATAAAATCTGATAATAAGGTGGGGTCATTTGGTCTTAATATTGTTGTGGATCTGAGATTGGTTTATCAATAGCCTCATTGTTAAGGATGACTTCCTCCTGATCTTCATTGCCATACTCGGAGAAGTAATCCTTAATTAGCTTAACAACAACATTCTTTTTGAGACAAGGATTCTGAGATAACAATGGGATGCTTAATGAGGTGAGGACTTTAATGCTAGTGTCTAATGAAATTATTTTCCAATGTTGCTTTCAAGAAGCCAAAAGACAATCTAACTTATTAGAAAATACAGAGACTTTCTTAATCTATAATGAACATATTTCAGCTATTTAGTGCAAGATTAGGGTGACCTGGGCTGCCTAGTAAAATTCTCTCAGGGCTTTAGGCCCTACCTTAAATCTCAACTATTTTCTATCAGGAAAATCATCCTTCCAAAAAAACCTTTGATGGGATCGCTTAAGACTTTGTTCAAGATATCCTACTAAACAGCAGGAAATTTTGATGCTGCACTGCCTTTGTATCAAACTTACAATTAAGTTTCTATCCTTTCAAAAATACTTAGAGCTCAACAGTTGCCTATTACACCTCCACCATTTTTTGTTCCCCTGATGAGAATGTTAGCTACCTTGGAACATCATTCACAAGGTTCTATACAGTTAATCCAGAAAATCTTTGGCGCACAAATAAATTCTTATTAAAAATTTAAATAAAATTTTAAAAAGATCCAAATTAGACTTCCCAGTTGCAATTAAAAATCACATTTCATATTAACAAAACAAATAGAATCTGATTAGAAAATCTTGAAACGAAGATTTAGGTGAATACACTTATAGAACCCTGGAAAAATCTAATTTTGCATGATTGACAAAAAATTACACATATGATCCCCTGTTAAAGGAGTAATTGAAAAAAATTATTGATTGTGATACAATTCACTGGATACCTCCAAAGTTAGAGAATATAAAGATGAATTTCAATGGTAAGGTTCCGGGTTATCCAAGATTACACATGCAGGGATTGCCTTACAAAAGCAGATGGATGTTCTATCAAGAAGCCGTGTTCCTTATTGAACATAAGTCAAATAATGAAGCAGAAGCTTTGACATTTTTGTATGGGATCAAGTTGTCAGCTGCATCAAGGGAAAAAGAACTTAGGGGTCAGAGGAGTTTTGTTACTGATTATTCATGGTCTAAAGATTGATACACAGCGGGATTGGGAGTTGAAGAGTACAAATGACAAAGTGGTCCTTAAAGATACATTTAATATTAATGATTTTCACAGTTGGCTTGTGGACAGAGGGGTCCTGCTGTAACTACTCACTCATTTGTTAGAGGAAGTGCTCCCAAGGCCCACCCCACCTACACTGGGGGCGGGGGTTGGGACGGAGTGGGGAGGCAGTGGCGGGGGGGGCAGGCAATGCCTAGAGTGGTGACTGAATGATGAAATCATTGGCATAAACGTAACTGCATTGACCGCACCACAGATGTACATATTGAATGGTATTGATCCCTCAATGCAGCTAAAAATAGATTGGCTAATGATAGAGTGGACTTTCTCCCCTTCCAGTCCGAGATTTGTGTTTGACTGAAGGAAAGAGATATTGTACTGATGGTTGTTAAGTATGTGTTTCTTGAAAAAGGTTCGAAAGAAGCAGTTCTCCAAGTGTGTAAATTGATTTCCAGTCATTTGATCTCATGGCTTAGTCAATGCACCAAGCCTTTTTATTCCAACCCTGGCTTTATTTTTGCATCACTTTCTGCAGTCAATTGTTTGGGTTTTACCATTTTTCTGTCTGTGGGTCTTGGGGCTTTGGAGGTGTTCAGATGTCACTGAAAGACTCTATAAAATTAAATGTATTTAGGTCTTGTTTCAGAAAAGACATCTGCAGAATACATTCAATATCCCTGACATCTCTACCCTGAATTTGACTAAATCTGTCATTGTCATCAATAAGCGGGGGAATTCTGGGCTGCTGTGCACCCATGCTTCAATTGCAGAAGATTTTGTGTAAAAGTTATCTGTTTTGAGTTTCTGATATGGCAGTTCAGTAGTGGCTCTTGTACTAGGTCATACCAGCTGTTGTTAACCTTATCGTGCTTGATGATTTAAATTTTTAATGGAGTACGATGTGGAAGCGACTGGTGGTGGGTTTTGGTCCTTCTGCTGCTATTTTTCAGCTGAAATAGGTTAGTGATGTCTGGCAAAACTACTGTTAATGTTGACTCTTCCGATGATGTTAGGAAGAATATAGTAGACCTGTGCGTTCCAGTTTCTTCCACAGAGGATTGCATCCCAGATTTTTAAGATTTCCAGCCTTTGTTTCTTCTTGCAGGGTTTAGTGACAGTGGTTTAGTAGGGACATGGCATTTTAGTTTCATGCTGGTATGCCTTATTTTGGTAACCCCCATTTCTCATTGGTGTTAACAGGTTTTATTGGTTGTATGCATCTTGTTTTTTATTGTTAAACTATTTGCAAAAATCCATGAAACAATAAAACAATTAATATACCAAGAATATATTGTTATATGGAGCCTAATTAGAGTCGGAGGTTATTTTTCCCCACTTTTATCTGTACAGTTTCCCCCCAGATTTTTCTCTGGGGGTTTGAGGGCAGCACCCTCAAGATGGGGTCAAGGGGAAACACCCCTTGTGAGGTCAAGGGCAGCGAGGGGCGGAGCCCCTGGTGCGCTCCCTGTCAAATACAGGGTGGGGTCCAAAGGCAGCACTCTATGAAGCCAAAATATGATTTTGTTATTGTAAAAGGCGTCAGAAGTTATTTTTTCTATTGGCACTCTAACCCTTATTCTGTAATCGACAAAAGTATTGCTGAAATGGCTTACGGCTAGGGATTTTTCATATGATAATTTAGTAGCTTCTTGCAGTGGTATTAAGTTGCAAGGGGATTGTAGATTGCAATCAGGTTGATTCACTGGATAATAAGATTGGACTCTCTGTTTGGTAGACATAACCCAAGATTGGGTGAACCACATTAAATCCTTGTGTTTTCTTGTTCGACTTTGTGAGTGTTTTTAATCCTCGCATTTATTTGTTAGATTTGCACATAACTGATAGATATGTGTCTTTCAAACCCTAAGGGAATTATCAAAAGTAATCGAAGAATAGTAAAAGCATTGGTGATTTTGTAAGGAAATGCCCTTTATTCAAATTCGAAGGGAATAAATTGAACATACAGAGAAATTCCAAAAAAAGATTAATTGGAATGGTAAAAGAATCATTAATTCCATAAGTTCACATTCAAAGTTCAAATTCTAGAAGATAAAATATAAACCTATAAAGAATTGTTGAATGAGATCAACTCTAGTGGTATTAGTGTTGGAAATTTCATACCGAAAAGCCTCGTGATCAAATCTAGGGAGAAACACAATAAATCAATGAAACATTCTCCGATTTGTAATAACTTATGTCATTACAAAACACCCCATTTTCAAAACCCAGGAAACAAAGGAAGTATAGAATTGGGTAAGATACCACATTGAACATGCTGAGTGAGGACTATAGCGAATAACAAGGTTGACGACAAGTCCCAGCTGAATTTAATCGGACAGACACCCCAAATGAGAAACTTCTCAGATAAAAGATAGAAGAACTGTGGAATGAGATGAACTCTAATGGTAAAAGCACCAGTGATTTTCTTATGTAATGCGCCATATTCAAATTGCTCATATATGATAAACCGACGAAATTGAATGAAATACGGCATATAATTTAATTGATGCTTATGTCCGAAAAGACAAGACCAGGCTAAGTCTTAGGTACAAGGTCACCCATAAAAAGAAATTCCCGAAATAATGGAAAAATAAGTACCCATTGTTAATTCTTTAAAAAGCTGATCCCAAAGTTCAAAACTGTAAATGGCATGGCATGGCCATAGGCTGAGGTCAGGTCCAGTCCTTGGGTGAATTTGACAAAGGGATATAGATCGAATGCAACAACAATAAAGAGCTTTTCAAATTATAAATTCTCCCAATCAACTTGCATCAAAGAAAGAACCAAAATCTCAGAGATCCGAGGTATTTGCTTGCATCAAGTTCTATACTGAACTCTTACGGAAACTGAAATGAAATTACGGATGCAAACTGAAGGATAATGCAAGCCACAAACCTGCAAATACAAGAACGCCTGAAAAAATTTCCCTGGAGTGAAGAAAAATATTACATACCTCTGAGAAGATGTAGTAAGGGTTGTAACCCACGACCTACCTTGCTTACGCCGTCTAACTTTGGTGTAAGATTGCATAGAAGGGCAGTTTATAAAAGGACGAGGGCTGGAATTGTCATTAGAAGATGTACAACTTGTCTATTAATAGTAATAGCAGTTGTCAAACATGGGTTTATAAAAGCAGGTTGGAGGGGCAATATTTTAAGGGGTCTTTTAAAGAAATGTTTAAGATTTATGTAAGACAATTATATTAATATGTAAGTAATAAAAATGTATCTATGTGTTCACGATATACTCTTAAAGCATATATAGTTGATAAGTATTTGTAAAATGTGAAATATGAATTCTTTATTTTGTTACGAACAATTATTATAAATATATGTTGTTAAGTATAAATTATTTTTAAAATGTTTTATTATTTATAGAAATTTAATATTTATAGAGATAAAAAAAATTATGTAGAAAATGTTTGTGATATTGATGAAAAAGCTTAAGGATTATGATTTTTGTGGGATTCAATTTTTTTTAAAATAAGATTAATTATTTATTTATGACAATTAAGAATGGAGAATTGAAATGTTTTGGTTTACAAAATTGCAATGAAGAAAAAAATTGATGTAAAATAATATTTGATCTTAGGTCATGTTAAAATCTCGTGAAGGTCAAACATATGATGTGTGGAATAAATCACAGCCTCCATTAATTAGCCTATGTTAGGTAAAGTACATACCTCATTGATTATAGGAGAATAAATAATGTACGTACTTTCGCTAATAATTAATTATGTACTTTAGTCATATTAATATGTTACCTTATAAACTTTTTTTTTTTTTTTTGTAGAGAAAAGAGTAAGAAGGGTGCATAAAATGAAACCTAGACTTTAAGGATGCACCAAAAGAATATTTGAGACCCACACAAATAACTAACAAATAATAAAATCACTAATATAAGCTCTCTTACACAACCTAATAAATAATAATATTTGCATCATTAATTGTAAAGATTGCCCTTGCAAAACCAATGCCACATCAGCAATCTCCATAATATGCAGAAGTCAAGGAGAGTCCAAGCCATTGGAATATTGACTAGTTAACATTAGTTGATTTATTTTATATAAAACTTAATAGAAATTGATACATATACATATATGCTCAATCAAAAAGATCCATAATTCAGTTACCAGAATACCAAAATGAACCGATTATATCGACCTTTTTGACAAAAGCTCCAGAACCTGTCTAAGAAACATAAGGGTGAGAATATTGTAGGAGTATTTTACCACCCTACCACGAAGCTATTAAGCTTCCCCGAAATCTTTCCTAACATGAAATATACCCAGCCCGACAACGAGGAAGTCTAAACAAGTAAAACCAAGAGAGGTAATGGAAATGTGTGGTTAAAAGAAATCATGTCCATCTCATAAAGAAACATAAGAAACATTCTTTCATTTCCCAAAGTACATTTCAAATCATAAAAACCACCATAATTCATAGTGAAATGAAAGGAACATCCATCCATAAGGAAATCTAAAATCCAAATGTGTTATCTACACACAGGCATTTCAAAAGTCATCTTCAATTTAAGGTACCCATCATTTTGAGAATCAATCCCAATAATATCAATTGTTCCTTTCTCAATATCAATTCATAATTACACAAATTAAAACGCTTGTTGGAAGATGAAGTGGTTGTAAGATTAAGAATACATTTTTTTTCCACAAGGTAAATTAGGTTCCATCCAATCACATATGATCAGAATTTCAAGCCAACTAAGTTTTGACAATTAAACTAGATCTCAAATTGTCCTATTCACTATCTGTTCTTAAATATTTATCATATTGAATCAACTTGATTGATATATAGGATTCTAAGCTTATATACTAATTTCTTATGCAAAACCATACAAGAAATCATATATTCTCTAAAGATTTTTAGCTAATATGGTCAAGCACTAAATATCCCCCTATTCTCTCTGCATAAAATCAATTAATTTTTTACTAGAGTACAAGTAACAATTTCCTTTAAGAGAAATGCATCAATTATAGTGGTAAAATTTTGGAATAGTTTCAGAATTTATATCAACTACTGATGAACTGAATTCAAACTATTCTATTTCAACTAATTCTAGATTGTTGATGGTGAAAATACATCATTATTCAATCATTTTCTCAATGATAATCAATAACAAGTCGATCGCTATTGTTTTTGGTTGATTCAAACCACTAAAGAAGTTTAGTTTTAATCTTCCTTCTATCATACTATGTAAGTAAGTGATCCAGGTAATACTACCAACAAACAAAAATACACAATTCTGAAAGTATAACCTCACAAACATTGAACCTGTAGCTCCTTTCCAAGAATTTAAATAAGTATGCCACTAGTTTCTATGAGCTCAAAGACATCAGTATCTAGTTGCTTGACTAAATTTTATATATCACAATGCCATAAATATTCAAGGATAAGTTCTTCTAGTTAATCAATCCCAAACTAGTTCTATGCAATCTTAACTCAGTCCACATTAATGAGAAATTCATTGAATAGAATCTTGTGGCACATTCCAGAGAAGTGGAGTTTATTATTTACCCTTGATCACAAGAGTTTCAACTAAACAGAATCATTTTTTCATAGAACCGCTTATCTTTCCTAATTCAAAGAGATTGATAATTATTCATATGCATATATTTGAAAAGATACACATTGAATGCCACAAATTCATATGCAACCTTTACGATTAAGAAAATACTTTAAAGTTTATTATCGAAGGTTAGAGCACTATTACCTACTACTATCATTTGAATCCTAAATTCGCAGTGGCATGTTATATAGGTTGAGTGTCTATGCTAACTTCAATCTTTCAAAAAATGTTTTTTTTTCATGTTTTTCATTCACCTCATTTTCAAATATAACACATCTCTAATTGATGGTTTTGTCTGCACGTTACATGTTAATTATAGGGAATTTTCTAAGAGCACTTCTGAGGTATCAACTCAAGATACCATTTATCTATGATATCCTTCAAATGGTGCGTTCCATAACTAAAATATTTCCCATGATATGTTCAGATATTTGAAACATGAGATTAATCTCATTCACTAGTTTGGTGCCAAGGCCAATGGCCACATTATCAGTGGTCCAATATATATCAATGATGGCATTGGTAGAGGAAAATTTGGAAGGTTGATTTTAGACCATTTTCTTCTCCTTATTTGCGATACAGACAACATTTTTTATCAGCATCTAAGTGTTAGAGTGGGGTTTTCGTTGCACCAAAAGATCGATCTATGAGTGCCCGATATAACCACTCAACTTATAGTGCACAGGAGGTGGTTAAGCCTTTGTCATAAATCCTGAGGGAAGTGCTGAAAAAATTTCTAACAATCTCCCCCTCAGTATTACTCAATGGTCTGAGGATTTGAACCTATGACCAAGCTTTGATACCACTTGTTAGAGTGGGGTTGTCATTGCACCAAAAGACCAATCTATCAATGCTCGATACAACCACTCAACTTATAGTACACAGGAGGTGGTTAAGCCCTTGTCACAAATCCTGAGGGGAGCATTGAACAAATTTCTAACACTAAGATAATAGCAACTTTGTCCATTGGTGGTTGTTAATAGAGTTAGGCTCGGCTATAGAGAGGGTAAAATGAAACTAATTTCAAACTCAAATTCCTCTGCAATTATTTCTACGGAAAACTACCTTATCTGTAGAGCATATTGAATGTAGACCATCTCCAACTCAATAAAGAATACAAAACATAGTATAGAAATAATTTCTTTCTAAGATAACATACTATAGGTACCATGGTGTTCTAACTTCCCACAGAATGAAGGAAAATAACTTCAATCTATGCTTGTCAATAGAGAAATTATTAACCACAGTAGGTTTTCCACAAATTTGTCATTCACAAGTTTGTGGTATTTTCTATGAACAAGAAAATTACATTGTTTTAGTATTGAAAAGAGATTAGAGAACTTGGATTGTAATTGGAGTGTTAATGGAAAGGATTCAAAATCTACCCATGTTTTGGTTCCTCCTTTTGAGCTCCTTTGGCCCTTCCCTTATTACCACTATCCAAGACTCATCATTTTCATAATATTGCAGACTGCCAAAAGAAGAATGGAGTTCGGCCTATGGATCTACTTCCTAGAGGAAGGAAGAGGGGAAACTTTTGAAGGACTTGTTGCCCCATGAATGATGGAGGATATGGTTATGATATGGTTGCCGGGAAATTTGGCATTATTAGCCCCCTAATCTTCTACAAAAATGTTAACTTAAATACTGCTTTCTCAATAATTTCCACGTATAAAGATTTCCTAAGACAAAAAAATCTAGGTGGCAATAACAACACCGATAAAATATGGGGATAAGATAGTGGGTCATGACATCCTTCCCCACTTAGAAAATGCATCATCCTTGATGCTTGATTAATATAAAAAAATAATTATTTAAAGAAATTTGAGAAAATTAGAATAACAAGACAAAAAAACTAATTTTCATTACTCTTAATAATGCATGCACTATACATTGACTTTCATCTACTCAAATAAAGTCAAATTTTCATTCCCTTAAATAAAACCTACATGTCATTTGAATGCATTCTAATAAAATCTATGTATAGTCTCATGGTAATGATCTTTTAAAGACAATATAAGCGCATATTTGAAGTAACAAACAAAAGTTTTATATAAGCACATGTATAAGTACTCATGTTAACAACATTTTTTATGTGTGTGTGTGAATTCCATGACCATTATATAGTTTTACAAGGTTAGGCTACCTCTCTCTGACAATATTTCTCCTTTCTTATATTGTGCACTTAAGCATTTGAGGTCATTTTGCGACCAAAAATTGCGACCAAGTTTTTTAAATGGGCAAATTTTTGTTTTTTTTTAATAACTAGCCCGTGTTGGTCGCAATTGTGACCAATTAGTTTTGTCGGAATTGCGACACACAGGGAAGCATAAAACAAAAAAAAAAGGGCAAAACATTTCATTTGGCTTTTGTGCGAGGTTCATTTGGCTGTGGCATGAGTGAGGGTCTCCATCAACATTGGCTCTGCTACAAATCATTGGCTCTGCTACAGATCATTTTCATCTGGCTTTGGCGCGAGGGTCTCCATCAACATTGGCGCAAGGGTCATCAACATTGGCGCGAGGGTCTCCATCAACATTGGCGTGAGGGCACATCTTGGCGCGAGGGCACGTTTGATTTGGTGCGTTTGATTGTAGAAATTTTGAGGGCACGTCTAAAATTTTGAGGAGTTTCATGTGATTCCATTAGTATCCTGCCTACGGCAGGAACTAATATGTTTTAGGAGAAAGTTGGATCTTTAACTAATTTATGAAAACCATTGCAATGTACCTTTAAAATAATGTATTGGGTACCGTCGCATGATCGTAAAATGGTTAAATTCAATTGCACATATACTTATATATTATATCAGGTGTATTTTTTTATACTATTCATTTTACCATGCTACTTACTTAAGGACAAAAGTCATTATATTTATTATTATTGAATTTAGCTGAATGAAATGAGTTTTGGTGGGTCTACAATCTTACTATTTCCTATATTTCAATAACTAAAAGGCTAATGAGTGTTGTCATTTAGTTTGGTTTTCTATTTATATTACCATGTTTGTGGTTTGGAGCAGCGGTTAATGGATTCCTAATTTCTGATTAGGAATATCTATTTGGGTGCATTTCATTTCTATTTCCATTTGAAATTGCTTTCAAACAGTCTATTGCATTATGCTTTGACATTAGTTGATGGGTTTATGATAGTTTGCATTCATATTAATTGGTTATTGTATAAAATTAAAGTTGGCTCAATGTTTTGATTTGTATAGGCATAACATTCCACTTATTCTCATTTGTGAAGGAACTCCAACTTATCACAGTACCATTTTTATCACTAACCATTTATATCAGATAGTGATAAAAATGGTCAGTGGGTCATTCAGAACAGCGGCTTTTCAAAGAAACAGCTTTTATCTCTGCATTTCTGATATTTTACTTGAATTAGATGGTTGCATAGGCATTTATAGGAAGCCAAACAACATTACATAAATCTTTGAAGAGATTTCTTCTCATAGTATTGTGGAACAAATGAGTTGGGTGGTAGGCCACAACACTCATAGTTGAATGCCATTTACACCGCACATCTTTTTTCAAATCTTTTATTCAACAAGACCACATCACACACCATAATAAAAATGGACCTTCCTGAAACTTATTCAATATCTCAATTATATAGCCCATGCAAGACATCGTTTAACATCACAGTCAAAAAGGTCATCATGTGGTCAATCTTTCAACTTATTACCGTATACTACGAGTATGTCTATTGAGGGAATGATTGGAAAATTGCACAGAAAAATGTAAAAAATTGTATAAAACATGGGTGAATACATAAATCTTAAAATGGTGAAACTAAGGGTAGAGATTTTAGGGAGTCAAAGAGATGTTTAGTGACATGATTAGCTTCCAGCATAGATCAGATTACATAATTAGGGATAAGGATTGTAGTCTATAACTCTTTTTTGGGGCATCCTTTTTATGATATGCAGTGTATCATCTCATTAGATTCTTCACTCATACTATGCGACTTTCCACGAACTGCCTATTTGGATTATGTTCATGATCTCAACTATTAGGGGAAACTCTGCACACTCTATCTTCTCTCGACTGTGTAGGGTTCTAGAATTTTGAACACTTTTGATCTCCTTACGGCTTGAAGAGCCTTATCTTTATCAAGTCTTCTTCCTTTGAAATGGATGTCGTCTGAATTGACACTGAGTTTCTTATCAAATGCAATTGGCTACTTTGCATAATTCACACTAATAGAAACAACAACACCAACTACTTGTTAGTCTGCAAGGAAAAAGTGAGCATCTTCTGCACCCCTTTCATAACTTTCATGCAATCTTTTGTGTCTGTTACAAAGTGCACGCCACATTTAATGATTTGTCTTGGTAGAAGTCCTCTCCTTGGAAAATAACAAGCTTTTTCATTCTTGAATAGGGCTTGACTACTATTCTATTTATCCCAGGAATGCCATGTAAAACTCTCTGCCATATACTGACATATTCAGGCTGTATTGTGTTTTTTAATGGACACTTTTAATGGATTTCTACCAAGTCACTGCTTTAAGAATATGCTCTCTTTCGTCAAGATTACTTTCTAGGACAGTTACTAAACTTTTTATGTCAATACTTCAATTAGAAATATGCTTTCTTGTTCAGCAACACAAAATTTGCCTTGTCTTCATAATTTTGTAAAGTTCTATGATGCTCATCTTGCAAAATCAACCTTGACATTTTTTAAAATTCATTGAAATATAGTGCATATTCCTTGTTTCTTGTATCATATTTCATTATTCCACAAAGTTTTGCTCATGATCAAATCATACAATTACATAGCCTGACAGTTCCTTAAATCAAATTAGCATACATATAGAAAAAATGCACGGAGATGGCAGGTTGTGAAAGCAATCATATAGGGCTGCAACATGGGCAGCCTGTATTAATCCTTGAAACCTGTCATCTAATTCTTGTCATTTTATCTGGAGAAATCTTTAATTCCACCACCTATTCAGAATTTGTAACTGCATGCCAATCAGGACAAAACAAAATTCTTAATAGAAAGTAAGGTCACTATGGTAACATTTTTCAATGCCAATTTTATAAATTCAATTGTGTTTATTTTTAATTTTAAGACTTTAGATTACTCATTTGTTTTTTCAATTTAAGACTACCAAACACTTCAGTCATTCAAGTTCCTCAGTATAGCCACCCAACATAGACACAAATCTATAAGTACAATGGACCAGTGAAAATTTGAACCTTGATGACAGCCTCACCTATCTATTTTGACCCAGCTCTAAATAGATCACCACAATGTCAATTAATATTTACTTTAATATATTTTTACTATAGTAATATGTTATAAGGAAAAATTGAAAAAATTAAATCTTTACAAAAAAAAAATTAATACCAAAATATTTCTTATGAAAAAGATATAGGCTAGTGTAAATGTAAAAAAAATTAACTAAATTTTTTAGATGTTAAAACTAGCACATATGTGAATTTAAAAGATTTATTTATATAATCTATTAATATTTTCTTTAAAATTTATCTCGACTCCAAGGAAAAAGCTAAGGAGTGAGCAAACATAAATTTGAGTGGTAAATGGATCCACCTAGGATCCTATTGGAAGCCAAAGTGGATGCCCGTATTGCTGTTCTTTTTACTAAAATAGATTCAAAATTCATAAGCTTGTATTAGATAAAAGGGAAAACTTTATACAAATTATCAAAAACCTGTGACTGTCAAATACAAGGCCTTTGATCATTTCTGCCATAAACATTCAATAGAAAAATCTCTTGTCCATAAGTTTTGGCTTCCTTACACTTACAGACACCTCAATTCTGATTTATATATCTGAATTAAGAATCATGAAAATTAATTATAGTTCATAATTTTTTTCTACTTTTTGAGATATATATAATTCTGATGATGGGTGTGATTTCAAAAATTGATAAAAGCAATTTGAGACAATCAAATTAAATTGTAAATTTTTCATCTTGGAAATCTTAGATTTGAATCTATTGAAACTTAATACATAATAAAAAAAAACATTTATAACAAAATCTACCTGAGCTTTGAAGACAAGTGGTTCATAGTAAACTGACAAATCCTCAAAATTGAGTATAGAAAGACTTTCAGGCCACTCTCCAGATAGAATCTCTTCCACAATCTCAATTCTCTCCTCTCTTTCCACTTCCACACTTTTACTTAAACTCACATTGAATGCATACCTCACCTGACCTCTTGATTGCCTTCTCTTCCTTTCATACTGAGATACTTGTGTTGGTAATAATGGCAGTGCAACAAATGCTACACACTTCAATTTCACTGCATTTACCAAAGACATTGGTTGTTCCTCTCTACTTTATTATACTCAATTCAATATCTCTTGCATTTTGACATTTATATAGCAAATTAAATGGGCCATACTGAAATAAATGAAAGCTAAATGGTTTCAGAATTCAGCTTCATTTCGTGCAGATATACGTTGAATCTTATCTTATATGTGGGTCCATTTTAAGACACATGTCTATACATTGGCAAAGATTTGGAATGCCTTGGCACATTCCTCTGAATTATTGTGCAGTGGATAAGATGGACTAAGCTATTGAAAGAGATTGATGGTAAATTTTTTGGACTCTGATTTGCATGAAACAACTGCGTATTACAAGTGGCTTCTACAATGGAGGACAAACTGTTTTTTACTCTTGTAAAACAACTGGCTTCTATCATGGAAAGTGGGGAAGCTAAATTTTAGGGGCTTCAAATGAAGCCAAATCTTTGAATGAAGGTCCAAAGGGGCTTCACTCGAAGCCTCCATGTCGATATTGGTGTGGAGGCTTTGAATGAATCTTAGGGCTTCATTCGAATCTGACATGCAGACCTCGTTCATACTCCTAATAATCGATCGAAAAAGCTTTTAAATCCAACATTTTTTCTTTTTTGTCCCATGTTTTCATGTATGAGTTGGTGGACTAGGGCGCTAAGAGGGAAGTCAGTAACATCATACCTTGCGTCAGCATCTCCGTCTATGGTGCAGGAGCACCTAACTCTTATGAAGTACAACTCAGCAACTGTTTGACAAGCTTTAATAGTTGACATGTAATGGGTGATTGGTGTCAGGCTACTGCGTATGCATTAATCCCGGTCTTGAATGCAAAATAAACTATGAATTCACTAAATAGGGTCAAACTTATTTTTGTTGATTTAATAGATTTGATTTGAGAATGATGGTCTAATGATTTGAGAGAAAGAGTTGAGAGACAGATGGAGAGAGAGAGATAATACAAGTGATAGAAAGACTCCTAGATAATATTCTTGAGGACAATGTGTATTATAGTCCTTACCATGTTTTCCTTTGATCTACCAAAAGGATGGTGGCATCATGCAAATGGCATGGCTCTTTCTACCACTTGTATTATCTCTCTCTCTCCATCTATCTATCCATTCTTTCTCTCAGATAATCTGACCAACATTCCCAAATCAAATCTTGACCCTATTTAGTGGATTCACAACATAAACTTCAAATGCTTCTCCTATCAAATATGTAGATTTCACAATAGCTAAGAAACATAATTGTAGGCATCATGGTCACATTTTTTTGGAAACGTAATTGGGTTGTGTACCCAAGCAATGCAAAGCAACTTCCACACCTTCGATTCCAAGTCGAATTCATCTGTAAGAATGATCGCTTGCCAACAGTTGCTGAATACATCTGTAGCTCATGAATACAAGGTCCTCCAACAAATGTATTCAACAACTGTTGGTAGGCGATCATTCCTAGCTCATGAATACAAGGTCCTCCAACAAATCTATTTAACAGATATTGGCAAGGGATCATTCCTAGCTGCTTTTGTTTTATAAGGTTTGTCTCAATCCCAATAGGTTGTAGTTTCATTTTCTAGATGCACTTCGTCACTTGGGTATACAACTCAATTACATTGATTCCAAAAAAATGTGACCATGATGCTTACAATTATATTTCTTAGTTGTTGTGTCCTAAGATCCCTTATGACCCTTTACGACCATTTACGATCCCTAAGAATAAATCTTAGAGCTCTTAAAATGTCGTAAAGGGTCATAAGAGATTCCTAGGAGGGGCCATGATGAGCTTCCACCTTCACGTGGTTGGCCCTATTAAGTAGAGAATGCTATAGTTTTCACAAAACAAAGAGAAGCTCAATAATTTAAGGTCTTAGTCCATAGACAAATTAAATTAGACTTATTATCCAAAACACATAAAAAACATGCACATAAACATGGTAGGCACTAAATAGAGATAGTTGGAAGAGAATTAAAAAAAAGATTAAGGATTATGTTATTTTAAGAAATATTTAAATAACAATTATAAATTGAGTTAAATCAATAAGTATTCGTTTCTACCTTTTCCAATATAAATTTAAATATTGAATGGTCTCTCCTTTATATCTTAATCCTTCAATACTCATAACTATTTATTGCATTCATTTTGATCATTCACTAAACTTAATTAAATTATAATTATATTACATGTTATTTTAATTTTTTTATATTTTTACTTTTGATTTTTATTATTGAATGTCATGTCAAAAAGGAGACATTATAGTGAGATGCATTACAATATAGCAAAATAACAAGAACATTATTGAAACAAATTGATACAACATTCAGATTATAAAATCAGACTGCTGCAACAACACAAATTAACCTAACAGAAAGCATAGAATACCATTCCCACAATGACCGAACATTTACCCATTGAACTACACCTCTTCTAAATAATGTAAGATGTTGATAACACGTTGATACTGCCATCACACATGTCAAATTAGACTAATACACACTAAAAGCCACCCCAATCAATTGTAGCTAACATTTGGATGCACACTTATAATTGATGTCAATCAGAATACTGAAGGTCTAGAATAAGGCATAGTGGCTGTTGATACAGCAGGTACAAACTCATAGAAAGCTCACCAGATTCACCAAAGTCTACATAACTAAGACTTAGCATCAAAGGTTCTCCCTAGGCACCTCGAAACCACCAAATATTGGCCCCAAAATAGGAGCCCTTCATCTTCAAGCTCTTACATACTTGCTCCACTTGGTACAGCACCCCATAAAGGTCATCTATTCACTTTCAACTTGGACAGCCTACAATATGGTCTTTGTATACAATTCATTTTTTGTCGTTTCATTATATGGTTTGAACAAGTGTGGAAAAAAATCAAATTTTTATTATGAATTTTCTGTTCACCAATCTATGTTAAACTAATCAGCAAGGTCACTTTCCTAATACTTTATGAACTGGATGCTATTCGCAAGGTCAGTTTCCTAATACTCACTATAGTACTTGCTATTCAATTGAGATAGACACGGCTCATTAGTTTGTATTCTCTTTGGATTTTGTTAAAGAAGACAGCTGAATGCTATATGATGAACTAAAAGTTCTGTGGTGTCAACAGGCTTGTGCATCTCTTGAGCCAAATTACCAGCCCTAGTGACATTTGTTGTTGTTCAAAAGTGGCACCATACTAGACTATTTGCAAACAATCATGCAGATAGGCATTCTATAGATAGACTTGGGAACATCTTGCCAAGTCTTTAGTACATAATAAAGCAACTAAATTTCATAAATTGTTTTTTTGATAGTCGATTTGTTTAAATATTGCCCATCAAAAATTACTTAGTACATCTCATCTTTTTTATGCACAGGAGCTTGCAGTTCTGAAGAATCTGATAGCGAAGAATTTGAAGAAGATATTGAAGCAAAGGTATATTTGGTGTTCTTTTTAAAGTGAAAATGTGATTGGAAATTTTGTATATTGTCATATTTCACTTGCAAAAAGGTCAAATTGTAAATAGAGGTGAAGTTGTATGGATTTAAGTTTCTTCTTCATTGTTTATAATGCTCTCGATTCCTCCTTTGTAGCTGTAAAAATACTTGTTTATTTTCACCTTTCTAGATACCCTTTACCAGGTTCTTCAAGATTCCAACATATCTTGGGCTGACCCCACTCCGGCATGTCCTAACTCCTACTTGGTTCAGAGACCTAACTCCTTTTTATATGTGTCTTCCTCTTACTACTCCATCTGTAGGTTGCAAACAAATCATCCTTCTTCCACCAACGAGTCATTCCATTCAAGAAAGACCATGTCTGACGATATCAATGCACAAAAAAATAGGGAGGCAATTGCTAGACTGCGGTCTAACTTAAAAAGAAAAGGTGATGGAAAATTTTATTGTCCTTGCAAAATGTGTAAGGGCTTAAAGACTTGAAGATATCTAATCACAACAGCTGAGCAACATTGTAGGCAACATGGTCACATTGAAGGGGGAAACGAGTATCGCCCATTGGTATGTATTTTAATAGTTTATAAATTACATGAGACATGATTTGATGATGACATCATGGTCATGGTTAATATAAGGTCATCATTTTCATATAGGTCAACATCCCTGAGTTTCATGTTATGGACCATGACAATTCGAAGAATGCGGTTTTCCAAACGAGGGAACATGGAGGTGTGAATATTGAAGTAGAAGGTAATGATACCATGGAAGAAGATCAGGACGATGAAGATCACGATGATCAAAATGATCACGATGATCAAGATGATAATGATGATGATGATGATGGTGATGATGATGCAAAGTTTGATGTACCTTTACTTGAGAAGGTAGAGTAGCCCCTATATGAAGGCTCCAAAACAACTCTTCTTGTCGTTGTATTGCTGTTGGTGAACTTGAAGGTAATGAATGGTTTATCCAATGTAGCAATGACACATATGTTAAGGTATGCCATCTTCTTTCATTATTTTACTTGTAGTTCCCTTACAATTAACATTGGGTTCGTGTAACAATTAATATTCTTTAAATTAAGAAATTATATTTTTGGTCATAGGTTGATAGGTGAGTGTTTGTTACCACCATCAAACATTCTACCTCGCTCATACCGAGAATTATCTGCCATCATGAAAGATATTGGAATGGAGTATCAAACAATAGATGCATGTCTGAACGATCATATTATATATTATAAACAACATGAATTTGCAACACAATGCCCTACTTGTCATATCAGTAGATATCAATCAGATCGATTAACAAAAAAGGTGCCTCGCAAGGTTCTTCGGCATATTCCCATTATTCCACATCTACAACGATTATTCAAGTGCAATAGCTTGGCACAATTTATGGATTACCATGCACGCAATAGAAGTCAAGATGACATTATGTGAATGCCTACAGATGATTCGGCATTTAAGGAAATAGAGGAAAACTGGCCACACTTTAAAGAAGAACCTCGTAATCTTAAGCTTTCATTGGCAGCAGACGATGTCAATCCTTATGGAGAGATGAGATCTACTTACTCAGTGTGGCCTGTTTTTGTTATCAACAATAACATACCTCCTTGGTTGTCCATAAAGAGAGAGCACATAATGTTGACACTGATTGTTTCAGGTATTTTTTGATTTAGTGGTCATCTAAATTAATTTATTATTACTAATCCATTAAATGGTCAAAATAATTATGTAATGTTTTTGCTCATTCAACTAGGTAAGTACCAAGTCAAAGATATCAACGTATATATTGAACCCCTTATCGACGATTTGGTGGTGTTATGGAATGGGGTTACTATGTATGACATTTGTAGACCAATAGGACAAAGACAATTTCAATTTCATGCAATGCTTGTATGGACAATACACGATGCCCCTGGGCTAACACATTTTTGTGGTATGTTCTCTTCTTGACACCTCTTTTTTGGTATATCAAAGTTAACACATTTAATCCAATTATACATGATCTTGTAGGTCTTCAGACAAAGGGTAAATTTGAATGTCCAGTTTGTGGTCCAAAGACGAAATCTCATCATTCAAAAAGTTTAAGAAAGCAGGTGTTTGATGAGAATAGACACTTTTTGCACAGAAATCATAAGTACCAAATTACCGAAAAACATCTTTTCAATGGTCTAGAAGAGACTACATCAAAGCCATAGAGAATGACACCTCACCTATGGAAGTTGGCATACAATAAAATAAATCGTCGAGGTCATGTCATTCCATTTGATGCTTTTTGTTTCAAATTTATATTTTGATATTGTGTTTTGTTTACTGATGATGTGATTGATGGTTGTGAAGGTTGTCAAGACATCAATGTCCAACTTCCAAAAGGACTAAAAATTTATCCTACACAATTTACTAGGTTGCTGTACTATGAGAAACTCCCAATTGTGCATTTGTTTGATCCTATGCATATTGGAAAGAATGTAGCAGAGACATTATGGAAAATCTTGGATGGAAGGCGTGACAAAGATCAAATTGTCAAAACTTGTAGTGACATTGAAGAATCCAACCATGCAATAAAAAATGGTATTCGACCAAATAACAATGGAGACCGGATTGATACAAGTGCCCTTAGTTGGTTATTGTCAGAGCAGCAGAGCAATGCTGTAAAAGAAGTCATAAAAAAAATACAATTTCCCACAGGATTTGCTGCGAACATAAACAATGTGATATCAAATAAAAGTGAATTTGGGCCAGGGTTGAAAACACACGATTGGCATATATTTATTAAGGTAATTCATGTTATTTTGTATTCACTATATATATATATATACTACATGTAGTTTCAATTGCATTCTTTTATAAAATATTGACAAGATCATTTTACAAATATTGCAGTATGTTCTACCTCTATCTCTCCCACACCACTTTGCCAACAATGTCAAACAGGTTATATATGATCTTGGAAAATACATGAGGTGGTTGTCATCTAAAGAAATCAATAAAGAAGATATAAAATATTGGAAGAGAAAAATTCCTCTTCTGATGTGTGAAATGCAAAAGTGTCTGCCTCCAAGTTTTTTTAATGCACAAGAACACTACCTCATACATCAAGTTGAGGAGATTGAATTATGTGGACCTGTACCAACCAGGTCAATGTGGATGGTTGAGAGGCACTTGAAATTTTTGAAAGGCTTGGTTCAAAAGAGAGCACATCCCGAGGGTTCTATGGTGGAGGGATATATGGTATACCAGACCATGGTGTACATTACTGAATATCTTCCTAAGTTTTCAACAAACATCCATGTAGATCGTATTTGGGATCCCAACTCAATTAAAAAATTTGAAGGGGAGTACTTGATAGACAAAGGTAGATCGAGGAAAGTGAGAGGTAAATCTAAGATTTTATTGTAGTTAATTAATTCATATAAATCTTCAATATAAGTTATTTTTAATTGGCATATTTATTTGAAACAGGTGGTCGAGAGTGGGATGCAATACATTCGTATATTGTGAACAATCTTGATTGGATGACAGAATGGATTGAACGATGTCAACAAAATGGTTGCTCATTAACATGGGAAGGTTTTGCTTCATTGGTTACAGAAGCTCATCGTAATGGAGATTCCAATGTTATGCCGATGGTAGTTGATCTAGTAAATGGTTTAAGAGGTGGAGAGGTACGTAGAAATTTATTAATGATCATAACTCGACGTATGTTTTGTATCAACTCACGATGCAAATAATTTACATAGACTTCAAAAATTGCAGGTCAAGCACCACAAAGCTATGTACTATCATGGTCACAAATTCCGCATAAAAAGGTTGGATGACACAAAGAAAACTTGTGATTCTGGGATAACTGCAGTTTTCAAGGTCAACAATATATCATCTAGAAGTGACATACATCCTCAACAATCTCAAAATCAATACTATGGCATCTTGGATGATATAATTGAGTGTGAATTTAACACCTTCAAAGTAGTTCTATTTGTCATCAAATGGTATAGGTTACGACTAAATCAAAATGATCCAGATAGAACGGTTATTCAACATGATAATGGATTTACAATGATCAATACAAGGTTGTTTGAGCCAGTTGGAGATGAGCCCTATGTTCTTCCAAGCCAATGTGAGAAAGTGTTTTACTCAGAGGTTCCAAATAAACAGGGTTGGTCATTTGTTGTTAGACATGATCCAAAAGGAAGGCCGATAAAGTATAATGTTATGGAAGAAGAAGATATTGAAGATGATGAAGAAGCAGATGATGAAGATCAAGATGATGGTGATGACAATGATGGTGATGGTAATGGTGATGATGATGATGATGATGGTGATGATGATGATGATGGCGATGGTGATGATGGCGATGATGATGATGATGATGATGATGATGATGATGATGATGATGATGATGATGATGATGATGATGATGATGAAGATAATCAATGACTACAAACATCGTCACCCCTTCTGTTGACGATCTTGCATTCCATATATAAGGTAAATTTGTTCATGTTTACAATGTTGCATATTGTTCATGTTGTCTTCTAAGTTATTTGTAGCATACACGTATCATGTAATTTTTAGTGAACTTAAGATAAATTATTAACATATGTAGGAAATTTGATTATATATTTATTGTGTTCATTTCTAATGATTACAACATATGTTATTTATAGTTAGCAATGTTTATGTTGTGTCTGATTATGACCCTTTTTGCAAACAGTCAATTGACTACAGGTACATCGTCACCCCTTCTGTTGACATGTTTGAGATGTTGCCTATTGTTCATGTTGTCTTCTAAGTTATTTGTAGCAAATGCGTATCATGTAATTTTTAGCTAACTTAAGGTAAATGATTAACATATTTAGGAAATTTGATTACATATTTATTGTGTTCATTTCTAATGATTACAACATAGGTTATTTATAATTACCAATGTTTATATTGTGTCTGATTGTCACCCTTTTTGCAAACAGTCAATTGACTACAGGAGATTTGACCCGTTTGGCGTGGATTATGCATAGTGACATGGATCAGCAGGTATAAGTCAATAAATAGACATAATTTTCTTATATTCTTCTTGTTTATCATTGAGCACGTATGTTATAAATAGACATTATATAATCATATAATGTATATATAGACAAAGAAGGTCCGTATAGAAATATAATTGTATAATCACTTTCAACTTACTACATGTTATATATGTCACTTTCACTTTCCATTTGATGGATTGTAGGACCCACCAAATAGGTACTTGTCAAATCTATCTACATCGAATGAGGGAAATGAGGAAATGGTAGATGAAAGCTCTACATGTAGTACGGCTAAAAGAGGAAGGTCAACTAGAGGTCAAAAGAATAGAAAAAAATGTGATAAACGCATGCAATTTTTCCTTGCTAATGGGGGGTCATGTTCTTATGATGATGAGACCAAAGGCGACATCAAGGTGCCCTTTCGCTACTCACACATTGAAAAAGAATGGATGCCCAATGAGCTACCTCCAATTAACACAGATTTTTGTGTTAATGAGAGGATATATTGCATTGATCCATCCTCATTACATGGTTTGGGCCTATTTTCCATGGATGGGATAAAGGTATGTTACAAAAAAGTTGTAGATTTGTTCAAGTATGTCAGTCCATGTTACAATTACAATGATTGGATGCAGATTGTTTGATATAAAAAAAGTATGCGTAGGTATGGGGTATCAGCTAATTATATACAACAGAAAGAAAATGATCAAAGTAAAAGATTTTCTATGTACATTGATGGGAGACCAAAAGCAATAGGTAATATTGCAGGTTTTATAAATAGTACGCGACCTTCTTCAACTAGTAAGCAACCCAATTGCATATTTGAGGCGCGTGAGGGGAATGAAGTTTTTGATTGTGCAATAAAATCAATAAGTGCAGGGGAAGAACTGCTAATTGATTACCATTTAAATCGCATAGATACAAAAAAAGTTACTATCATGAGGGCTATAAGTACTATTTACCATTTTGTTAATAAGTTTTTTTTTTGCTGTCTATTGCTTTCAGTTAGCTAAATTTTTTATGTTTAATCTTTGTGACAGGATGATATGGATCCGATAGATGATAGAGGTCACTAGGATGCTACTCCCGCCCTTTCTTCAGCGAGGGTAAACCTTTTTGAAATTGCACAAATTAGATAGTTGAAAAAATTTATATTATTACGTTATTTTATTTACGGTTTTTGAGTTTTTATGATAGTTTTACTAATATTCCTCTCACAATTTGATGTTTAGGATAAGGGTAAAGCAGCAGCAGTAAGCACCGAGCCACTAGCTATGCATTCTGATGAGGATATTGCTGATACTCCCAATTTCATAAAAATGTTGAAGAAAAAAATTAGGCAAATTAATTTAGAAGCAATGAGAATTTTGGATGAGGCAAATATGGAACCCGGGGAGATGAGGAAGAGGCTATCAGATTTGAAAGCGCAAGCTCAGCGTTATGAAGTAAGCTCCAATGAATATTTAGTTATAACAAAAGTTCAATAAAGATTTATATTTTATAATCTTTTATGTTGTGAAGTAAAATATGTAATATGTGCAAAAATAATTTATTGATGCACTTTTTTTAAAGAGTTGTAAGAAACTTTAACTACTAAATTCTTGTTATACAGGAATTTTTGGGAATTGATCCAGAACCTGGTCAAGGACAACGCGGTGAGGGCGGTAGTAGCAGAGCTCCGACTGCCACTGGTAAAATAATCTTTTAGTTGACAAGTTAGAAGGAATTTTTTATTTCAAACATTCAAAACTTCTTAACTCTTACTTTTATTATTTCAGAATGTCTTTGCTAACAATGTATTGTTCAAGTCATCTAGTGCAGGAGACTCCTACGAGGTTGACATACGCCCGTATGAGATTGCCGACTACAATGTCGGTAACAAGGGGACATCTAGCTGGTAAATCCTTGTTTTGCTATATTTGATTTTGTGTTAATTATGAGTTGATAATATGTACTTTAATCTTGGGATGCATCACATAGTGTATTGTTTTTTTTGTGGTAGGAGATGCACCGTCTGGTATGCTGCCAAATGCAGATCATAGTACATCTATTGGTGATAATTCACCGTTATTTCCTGGAGCTACCCGTGTTTCTAGCACAAGATCTATGGAGACATCGTTGTTGATTGACGATAATGAATTAATGCTTTTGAAATGTCCTAAGCTTCCAGGTACTTTAAATAATTATTTTTTATATTGTAATAAGGATTTTCTTGCAAGATGTAAACATGATAGGAAGTGGTGAATGCAAGGGCTTTTGATGTGGAGTGATGCCTCATGACCTTCTTTAGTGTGTCGTATTGTGCAAGTTGTTTAATTATTCTGGAATTCCTTTTTATTAGGGGTTTGGTAGGATCATCTGAATTATCAATGACCTTTTGTCTATACTAGTAATTCTCTAGTTTAGTAATTTGGTACATTGCAATTTCATGCTTTCAGTAGAAGATACTAACCAATTTTTCTACAGAGAACCAAAAGTGGGAGTCTTCTTTCATATGATTCATTTTAATGGTTTTTACTATTAATTATCCCATGACATTTTTTTGCAAGAAACGATACATTTTATAGGAGGCTTTATGACCTCACGCTGTGAAGATTCGGGCCCACCATACATACTAGGTTGTTGTACATCATAACTGAACTAATTTTATCCCACTATTTTTTTTCATATCATTAATTGGTGCAACATTTTTCCTTTCGTTTGAGTCTTTTCTTATACTAGCTATATCTAACAATTTTGTGTTTTTTCTTAAAAGGTGGAACTACCAATCTCAAGAATTAAAAGATGAGCTCATCAAAGATATAGAGCATGAGTTTGGAAGAAATATTTTTTATCGTAAGAAATTGTTACAAAAAGCTGCCAGACATCTTAAGGTTGTGAGGGACACATATAGAAAGAGCCTCGTCCACAACCCGAAGTACGAGCGTCCTCCCTTTGTTTCAGTGAGGGACTGGAATGAGTTCATTTTGGATGCAAAGGAGAAAGGACAACGTCCAAAAGAAAGTACACCAACAAATCCAAAAAGGTATGCAATAGTATTAACTACTAGTACATTAATGAGAAAATTTAGGGTTCAACTTCAGTATCAACAATTTCAACTAGCTCAATTTAATCTATCTATTGATGAAAGGTATGCAATTCATATGCTGACACAATTCCTTATAAATCTCAATCTCAATCTGGGCATAAATCCTACATAAGATATATTGACAAAATGAAGCCCTTTATTCATATTTAGTGACAAATTTTAGAGCCTATGTCTCCTATGAGTTCTTTTCTCAAATTTTATCTTCGCTGAACTCAAACTCGAATTCAACTAAGAAATTCCTACTCAAAGTTATGACAACCGAATCTTGTGATATGATGTACCATGTTAGATTTTGAGTCATAAAAATAGGCAACGCCTTGTCCACTATACTTGTTGACTTTCCCTTTCTTTTACAATAATTGCTCGCTATCTTGAGTTTCCTATCCCCTATTTTCTTTTGGGTCATGTGTGCATCAAATCTGCACTTAATCTGCATGTAAATCCTGATGAAATCCATCATTGAGGATATCAAATCCCATATTCTGTAGTATTCTGTTAACTATGATAACAGTATATAATGTTGTCATTAGTGATTTTTATTTTATACTGTCATCAATTCCATTTTGTGCTTTGTTGCATATCAAAAAAAAAGTGCATATACACTATACATCAGATTTAAGTGTGAAGCATCACAAAATCTAATCTCTATCTTCAGATAACAATGTAGTATGAGAATCCTAAAGAATTTAAAGTTGAGCATTTCCACTACATCTAAAATCCATTCTTCTTTTTTAGTATTTTATGTTGCTGCTGAAGCTTTGATCACATGGATTATGTGTCTATACCCAACCAATAGATTATCCTTTTTAGGGAATCCCTGCTTTTTCTCCTGTGGAAACTCTAAAGATGGAAACTCATTAAGAGATTTTTCCTAATATCACCCGGCTTCCAATCTTTCTCTTCCTTTCCTTAGCTCTTTGCAAGCTCACAAAAGGCGTATCAGCTTTGGTAACATGTTAATTATTTGTGTGTAGACTAATTCAAACACATATATCAGTGAAGTAAAGAGAAAAAGTACCAAGCCTAACACATCTACTTTGGGGGAGCACTCTTAAAATACAACATAATGTACAACAAAATTCACAGTGTGTACAAATGACTTTTCATGTGATTTGAACCTTCACCTGCACCTCTTGTTCCTTCACATTCTCATCCTTTTGAATTCAATATTTCTCGCTATGCTATTTTGTCAAAATCCCTAAAATAGGAGTTATTTCTCCAACATACTACCACGCATAATCCTCAATTTTTCTAATTAAATTTTGTTATTGTAAATATGAAAGGTATGTAATTCATATGCTGACACAATTGGTTATAAATCTCAAACTCAATCTGGGCATAAATCCTACATAAGATATATTGACAAATGAAGATATATTGACAAATGAAGATATATTGACAAATGAAGCTTCTAATATGTTCTCTCTGTGACCAAAGGCACTCACCCTTATAAAACCTTCACCTTCAATTTAATCTATCTATTGATGAAAGGTATGTAATTCATATGCTGACACAATTGCTTATAAATCTCAATATCAATCTGGGCATAAATCCTACATAAGATATATTGACAAATGAAGCTTCTAATATGTTCTCTCTGTGACCAAAGGCACTCACCCTTATAAAACCTTCACCTGCGGGTCCAAACCCACTTCTTGGAGTTGTAACTATATGTTCTTTCTCAAGGATCTCAGTAAAAATATCCCATGAATTTTGACCAGGAAATCGAACCCATAAATATGGTGCATTTTTCCCTCCAAAGACATCAAACCCAAGTGAAGTAAATGTTTCCACAATGATTCTAGTATTCTCTTTATATCATCTAACATATTTCAAACTTTTCATAGGTTGCAGGACACATCAAAGGCAACAAAGGCGAGGTTGGAAAAGGTTGGGCAGCACAAACTTGGCTTTGGGGGATGTTCGAAAATCAAAGCACACGTTGTAAGTAGAAATAAATGAATTGCAAAGAAAAATTATTTATAAAATGCAAATAATTTTGTTAATTAATAAAAAAATGGAGGGTGTTGATTTTAATCTGGAGGCCACAGAAGAACACAAAAAAATTGCCTTCAAGCGAGGCTATGCAGCGGTGGCTGAATGCCTATGACAAGCTTCCATTGCCCCAATCGAATAGTCTCCTACATCATGTGCATAGGTAAATATGCCAAAAAATATATTAGAAATTGAATACTTGAGCAACAATTTATTTGATAATAATGTGCATGACATTGCAATGCAGCCTATTAATCCTAACATAGATCATACACAGCATCATGAAGCCCCTGATGTGCATCGTACCATCGATGGAGGTGCTCATTTGTTATTTAAAACTAATTATGTAATTATTAATACAATTTAACATCTTTAATTTAACTTGGTGTAACCTTTTTGTGTCGAGGATATAGAATCATGTCGTGTTGAACGAGTGCCAAAGGATGTTCAGACTGATCAGCAGGTAGATCATGTGGCACATTCAGGTAAAGAAAATCTATGTTTTGTTCTTTTAAATTAATTTTTTGATTTATAGTTCTTTTATTTAAATAAAAACTTGTAATTCACTAATATAAAATGGTGGGAATTTAACCTCGTGAAGTACTTGTTATTGTAGCAGACCCCCCTTTGGTGTAGCGGCCTCATGGTGTTCCTGAATGGATGAGGAGGAGACATGTGTTAGAACCAGTAGAGGAGGGAGATCTTGTCGAGGACATTGATATTCCTCTTAGAAATTTTATGAAAAAAAGAAATGGCAAGAAAGCAAAAAAGACATGATTATTCATGAATGACTTACTCTTGAATATTGTTAATGAATATTGTGTTAATGAATTATTCATGAATGACTTACTCTTGAATGTTGCATGTTAATGAATTTTGTGTTAATGAATTATTTGTGAATGTTGTGTGTTTATGAATTTTATGTGTTAATGAATGTTATCATGTGATTATAATGATTGAATGTTATATTTCAAAAATGGATGAATTGAATGTTATTAAATGTTAATGGGGATGACGAGGACATTGATATTCCTCTTAGAAATTTTATGAAAAAAAGAAACAAGAAAGAAAAAAAGATATGATTATTCATGAATGACTTACTCTTGAATATTGTTAATGAATATTGTGTTAATGAATTATTCATGAATGACTTACTCTTGAATGTTGCGTGTTAATGAATTATTCATGAATGTTGTGTGTTTATGAATTTTATGTGTTAATGAATGTTATCATGTGATTATAATGATTGAATGTTCTATTTCAAAAATGGATGAATTGAATGTTATTAAATGTTAATGAGGAATTTAGAGTGATGTTGGGGGGGGGAGGGGCCAAATGAGCTTCCATCTTCACGTGGTTGGCCCTGTTAAGTAGAGAATATTTAACTATTCTCAAAACCAAGTGAAGCTCAAACTTTAAAGATAAGCTTATAGTTAATAGTGACAACCAATTAGCAAGTCAAAATGAAGTTCTTCGTTATAGGTACCTTTTTAGTTTTTAAAGCACGATATCATGTTTTAATATTGTATAGTTTTTTTCTCTTAAGTTAAAGTATTCTTTTACTATAACAACATAATTTATGACCATTTTAGTAACTATTCTAACATCACTTTATGACAAATCCTGTTTCTCAGATGTTGAGCATGGGTGCAGTTGTGCAATTGGCGTTTCAGAGTATTAGTGTGGTTTATGGGGACATAGGAACATCACCACTTTATGTGTATGCGAGTACTTTTCTCGATGGCATCAAACATCCTGATGACGTTCTTGGGGCTTTGTCTTTGATCATATATTCTCTCACTCTTTTGCCCCTCATTAACTATGTCTTCATTGTATTGTGGGCCAATGATAATGGAGATGGTAAGATTATAACAGCTCTAGTTTCACTTTGTTTGTAGGTCAAAGTTTGATCTTTTTGATGTGAAAACATGTGTTCTAAGTTTAAAGGGACAGTTTCTTTTGCAGGTGGAACGTTTGCTCTTTATTCTTTGATTTTCCACCATGCAAATGTCAGCATGATACCCAATCACCAGGAAGAAGACAGGAAACTCTCCTCATATACACTTGAAGTTGCAGGTAGATAGCCCAATAGAGCCATTAGGATAAAGGAAGCTCTTGAACAAAGTAACTTTGCCAAGAGATGTTTGTTAGTACTAGCCCTTGTGGGGACTTGTACGGTTATAGGAGATGGCATCCTCACCCCTTGCATCTCTGGTACATATTATTGTTTTTACAATATGTATTGCTTTTTGTTGTTATTTTTCAATATATTGTATGCTTGTTATATCAATGTTTCGATAGTGTGATCTATTATCATATGTTAGAAATCAAATGATCTCAAAGTCTACTTAATTCACATTAAATCCCTTAGATTGTACAAAATTTGTTAACTTTTCCCTTTCATTTGTTCAATTAGTTTCACTAACACTTAATTTGTTGATATATTTTAGTTCTTTCAACAATGGAGGGAATCAAAAGGGTGGACAAGTCGCTCAACCAAGGTGAGTTTTCGGCATTTTCTCACATTATAATATTTGAGACGGGTAGGAAGAGTGGGTCATTTATTGAAATAGGAAGCACCCAACGTATAAATTTGGTGTATAAAAGTTAATTGTATATTGGTGCATCCTACACATTAGATAAATTGGATAACAATTGCTCATACCTTCCAAAAGTATCTGACTTTATTATGAGATAATTATCTCTTATTATGAAGTCTTACAGCCCTTGAGTTAGTCATGTAGTTGAGACTTATCTTTTCATCCACACATACATCCCTAACTGCTAGTTAACCTTTTCCACAAGATTTGTATAAGACTCCTCTAGCATTATTCTTTATATCAAGAATCTTTTGGTATATGTTAAGGTATGCGACATTCAGAAGTGGGCGTCATTTTGAGATTTGATTCTAGGAATCCTCTATAAAACTATTATTGAGACTTAAACTCATTTCTTTGGCAATGATTTATTGCATTTAATAAAAGATTATTCAATTGCATTCGATAACTGCTCATGTCTAGTGTAAGATAAGATGGCCTCATTAACTGGTTGATCGGTTGTCATTTGGAGGATTAACCCTATCTCAAATTTGACTTAATCAAATATGAAGGGATCCCTATTTTTTTTCTTTCCTCCACTTTGCTTGGAAGAGATTTCTTATTCTGTCTTAACTATTAGCGATGAGCAATTTGGAAGGGATGACCTCTAACAGGTCCTATAAACACTATTTTATATCCCTAATCATGGTATTTTTTATTCTTATGATTCTCAATCTATTACTGGTCATTGGGAAATTTAGGTATTTGTAAAGCATTCCAAAATTGCATTTGGAGTCTTCTTTATCTGGTTTACACAGCTTGTGAGATTTGCATGCCCTGCTTAAGGGGATGTCATTTGTGCTTAAGTTTCAGCAGTTTTCTCTGATAAATCTTTGGGTGGGAAATATATGTTTTATTTTCCTTAGCTATCGTGATGGTCTAAAAGCTTAACATTTCATAAAGCCTGAGTGATTAACATTTCATAAATGATTGACGATTTAAGGCTTCTTGTCAACAAACAGGTGTTTAAAAGTCTTGTTTGTTTTCAGGCATGGTGCTTGTTTTGGGGATACCACTAAGTACTTATTACCATTTTGGGAAGGTTATGGTGAGCAAAAAACATGAACACGAAATTAGATTGATAAACTAATGACATTTCATTCTTTGTCCTATTCCTCAATTTCATGCTTGGGTTTTATAACCCCAATTGATCTTCCTTAAAACATTATTCCATTTCTTTTATGAATTCTGAAGTCAGGAATCTTTGAAATTGTAATGACTTTGCAAGGTATCCCACCAAATCTCAAATTCACATTCTTTTTTTTCTATCTTAAAGTCTTGCCTGTAGGAAATTGTGATCTTATGTTGAATACACATGTTAACCTGCGAATTTATCTGACTTTCTCTTTGGACCTACTTTTGGTGTAATCTTAGAACCCATATTCTTGTACTCAAATTTGGAAGGTGCACTAGAGATGGCATAGCTGTGAAATGCCTGTGTTTGGAAAGTTGTTTGGTTTTTATCTTGATTGATGAATAGTTTGTTGTCATTATGTGGATAATGGCTTTGGTTATGGGCATCTTATCTTTCCAAAAGCTGTCATACCTAATGACCTGAGAACATCCTGAAATTTTGACGTGTTATATTTGATTTGGAGGAGGAAGTAGTACAAACAATTCAAAAGGTTGTCTAGAATGAGAGAGTAGTGTGCTTCCATAGTTTTCATCTTTCTTATTTTTGTATATTGGAATGACTTGAATATTTTTAAATGCAGGAAGAACTGTGCCAAAAAGAACGTAAAAACTAGGATGAATTTCAAAGATTGCTGGAGGATCATAAAGCAACTGGCCTGCTTACAGCAAAGACACACTTCATTTGAAGTAGGCTCTTTGCTTTATGATCCTCCAGTTCTTTGATAAAGCAAAGAATTGGAGGATCATAAAGAAAAGAGCCTGCTTCAAATACATCTGGTTCGCCACCCAAGGATTTGTTTGAAGATGTTGCAGAAGGGATGAAAAAGTAGGTAAGAAAGTTGCATATATTTTACTGATTTGATTGCAGGATTTAATTGCACTTTCACAATCAAGCTTGCAATCATTATTACTCAAGGCAATGTATGTTTGATTCCTTTGATGTAACCATTTTTTGAATATGTATCTTTGGCAGTACTAGGAGGACAAATCAAACATAAAAGATGCTATGGAGTCAGGAAAGGTGTGCCTTTTGTGCTTTAAGATTTTCCATTGGATGTAAAATATATTGTAATCTTTTTGATGTAATGATTGCAGCTCACAGTAACATTAGCATGGACTCTTGACAAGTTCAAAGCCTCCATTGGGGAACTATAAGATTTGGCTGCTGCATCTGAAACAAATCTTAAGGTTTGTTCTGGTTACATTTCTAGATTTTTTGTCTCAGCTACAAAAGACTTCACAATAAAAGTATTTGGTATTTGCCTTTGAACAATGTTGTCACATATTGTTATGTTCCTAGTAACTACTATTTATACAAACAAGGATCTTATCCTTATGTTCCATATGACTCTGGTTCCTAACTGATTCGATCAATTGCATCAACTGTATTATGTTTTGACTCATTTGCACTGGTAAGTAGTTGCTGGAAGTGAATCACTATCACAAATGCATTAGTCTGTTCTCATTAGTGGATAATGGATTTTTATTAGATTAAACTGAAACAATTGCAAATGTTGAAAGTAATGCAAGTTGTTTTGGGATATATGATTTTGTTAGGTCTTACTGACATCTTGTGTATTGCTTGCAGCTTGTGTTTGAAGAAGTGATTGAACAAGTAAAGGAAAAGGAAGAGAAAGAAGCAAAAAGGAGGGAAAGGCTGGCAGATGATTTCACGGCTTTGCTTTATTCTCTGAAGGTTTACATTATTCACTTTGGAAAAAATCCTTCTAATGCAGTCTCTTTTTCCTCTACTACTTTTACACCTGGAGTAAAATTTCATAGAGTTTTGTACATTAAAAATCCTGAATATGAATGAATTTCTATTCTTATCATAAACTAATTTCTATCTATGTAATGATAAATTAGTTATATATTGTTTTTCCATTTCAAGAAATTGTTGCTTCCTCAGAATGGGAGGATTGCACACCTTTTCTCAAAGATGCGGAAGCATATAGGTAAAAGAGCCACTATCAGGAATTAATCTTATTGTGAGTAATTAAAGGTAGTTATCATGTACCTTACACTAGTAGTAGCTATAAATATATTGGATATGAATATTCAGGGCAATTACTGATGAAAGCTTTTGTCAGGAGATATTTGATAAGTACATTGCAAATCTTCACGAAAAGGTTAAGGAAAACAAGCGCAAACGAGATGAAGAAGAGGTACATGACCTAATTATCATTTCCACTTTCATATCTAATTTTGTCAAGATCTAATTTTTGTTTAAATGCCTTATGAAAGCATATTTGGGTGAGTGTTGTACTGAGAATGCAAATTAGACCTCCTTATGAAGATAATTGTATTACTAACAACTTATTTTAACTACTTTTATAAACTAGCTATTAGAAGTTAAATTGTTGCAAACTAGCCTTTATCAAGATCTAATATGACCTAGATGAGATGAGTTAGGGTTAGTAGACTAACCAACATGAAAGGTCATTCCATGTTGAACTAGAAAAAAAAAAATTAATTAATTTAATATGAGAGGCACCCACCAGATAAGATTTGGATGTTGTCTACAAGCACAACTCTTAACTATGAAATTGTTATAATATAGTGTGTTAAGATTTGGATGCCTTAGTTCAATTTCCTCTTGGTAGAGTTTCAAACATTAGCTCAATGCAATCCTTTTGGTTTAAAATTTGACAAAAAAAGTTTCTTAAAATTCTTATAAATGAAAAAAAGTTTGTAAAAGAAGCCCTCATATTTCCATACAATGAAATTTCTTTTTAATTACAAATTATATTAATTGAAACTATGAACTTCACTGTACTATGACCATTTCTGCCACTTAGGATAGCCCATACATTGCGACCAATATTTTTCTTGTATTTGCAGCTTAAGCAGTTCACCGCCAACAATTTTTCTCTTCAGTTTTGCTACTGTTAAGTTAATCCATACGACTAATTTCTTTTTATCTGAGCTTCTCTTCAAGGCTCTCATACATGAGGAAAATGGGGCAAAATTAGTGCCTTGACTGTATTGATGTTTTCACATATTATTCACCAAACCTAATTAGAACTAACCTATGAGAATTTTCTGCCGCAAGAACTTTAGTAAGCACATTATTTGTGGAGTAGATACAAGGTTTTGTCTCCAGCATTGAATGCCTCGTAGATGGAGAAGAAGTCTAGTGTCAAGGTTTGTACATTCCATAGAGATTTTTGTTGTCTTGATCACATGGCACCATCATTTTTTTGTTTGAGGTTTAATACAAAATGGCGACGTACAAAATGTAAGGTTGCTCAATCAAATTATATTAAGTTCCTCATTTGCTGGAATAATTTAAACAGTTAATACTACAATATATTGCATTATTATTGATCAGTTTTGGAGGATGATGAAAGATTTTTAGGATAAGCAATCTATGGTTTAGAACATTTTATTGTGCCGTCATAAAAAAATCAACTCTTCAATGGGCAAGTGAACTGCAACAGTTGTCATCCAGACTATAATGATTACAAATATATGTATACATTATGGTTAACTTCAACAAAAGTCATTCTATTGGTACAAAATTCATATGCATCGCCATTTGTGAAGCAAATATTAGCCCAAAATAGTTGGAACACAGTCATCAATGTTAAAGCCAAAAGAAATACAAAAGTTGTCAACAACACTCTTGACATTCTCTATGTATATCCTAAACAAATGTGCTATCATCAAATGCACTTAACGATGATGTCAGCCATTCCAATATGCATGCAGCTTTAATGTTAAATGAAGATAATTCTAATGTAACAATCAATCATTCTAGCGATTCTTTTGGCCACAACTTCTTCCAAGCTAAAATCTCTTCCTCTGTAATTAACTTCCGAATGCCTCCATAAAATCCTTCAACCTCACCTCCTACTTCATGATGACGTTTCCTATTGATTGGAGCACGTCTCCATCAAGAACCAGAGGTATATTGATGAAGAGATATTGAATCTTATTAATATAACAACTAACTTGATAGCATTAATATACATTATGGATGAAGAGATATTGAATCTTATTATGGACCTTATCCTTGGTGGCTATGAAATGACATCTAACTTGATAGCATTAATTTTGAAGTTTCTAACTGAATGCCCTAAGGCATTGGAGCATTATTAAAGAAAACATCAAGGGATAATATTTGAATTGTGGATATTTGTAAATTATGTTGGTTTTAGATAGTTATAGTTATAGTTATATATGCGCTCTTATGATGATGTGATTGGGACTGTAAGTTTTTTTGTCACGTTTATCTATTTGAAAAATAGATGAAATTATTGGCTTTCATTCTTGATAAATAATTATTTCCTAATTTTATTCTTCCCTGCAGAAACCAAAATTTAGATGCGTTGTACCAATTATTGCAAAGCCTTTTCTCTCATAGGAGCCTTCTAAACTCCACAAAATTTGAGTTGTAAAGCATAATTGCTCAGTGGAAATAGGATATCGTGCACATTTATTCCTCCTTCCCATTGTTTTGTTGTCAAATAAATCATTTGACGAACGAAACAATGGGGTGGAGGTAGAAATGTGCATGATACCTTGACTCTCATGCATCAAGCAATTATGCTTTATAATCAAGTTTTGTGTAGTTTTGAACGCTCCTATGAGAGCAAAGCTTTCAAAAAAAATGGGACAGCGTGTCTCAATTGCGACACATGTTGGTCTCAATTGCGACCAATATTCGTCGCAATTGAGACACCAAATTGGCACCTTTTACGTTGCAAGTATAGCACTAGCGTAGAAAGCTAAGGGTTTGTGGTTAGAATTCTGACAAAAAATTGGGTAAGTTTACGTCGGAATTGAGAAAATAACAGTTTAGGTTGACTAGAGAAATCGACAAAATTTGTGTCGGTAAATCCACGTTTATGTAGTCAAAATTTCGACGCAAAATGAAAGTGGTGGAAAATCGACCAAATTTGTGTGACGACGACTTTGGTCACTTTAGTGACCTACTCTTGTCAAAATTGAGACCTTTTCGCGTTGCAAATTAGGCCTAAATTTACTAGTGGTGTCATTCCCTCTATTGCATTATAGGAACAACATCAAAGTATCAGTCCATCATATATCATAAATGAAATCAAATATCAAATGAAATATATTGAATCAAATACTTCATTATCTCCATGATTCTCAAAATTGAGGTAACATATTACCTTAAAATCATATGATACTAAACTTACTTATCATACCTTTGTATCACCTGGATTTGACCCCACTATTAGGTACTTCATATCCACTTCCTGTGATACTTATACATGTACACTCACAATACCTTTAACTGATTTCAATGTCAGTAGCTCAAGAAGAGAAGTATTCAATTATAAACATCAAGAGTCAATGTGTTCCCTTAACTTATGTTTAATCACACATTGATCAAGAGTAAAAAAAATATTCAACCATACTTATGATACATACCATCTAACATGTGGTGCTCGCTAAGTGAGTAAATGTCCAAATCAATAGGTCACTATCCATGATGCATAATTAGGCAATGCAATCACATTACATCTAATTCATCATCTTTTGATTGTCATGAAATATAATTTAAACAATGTACTCATAAACATTTAATTATCACTATGCATCTAAATGCTTGCAAAAGTTTACATCCAAATGTATTTACATCATAATCATTTAGCTTGACCCAAAGTTCTACATCAAAAAATAATAAAACCAAATTCCAATTAGACATATTTACCAAAGGTCTAAGTCGAATACATAATGACCAAGTCTATGTTGAACAACGTATCGACTAGGAGTCCAAAATAGACAACTCAAGATGACCAAATTGTCGATCATCGTTCATCAAACAAGTTGACTAAATAAAATGACTTAAAAACTTTCTATAAAGTAGAAGTCACATGCATGGTGGATCGTCACATATACATATTACGAATGCAAAATATTTCCAAAAATAAATAAAATAAATCTATATCTACCCTTTTGCATTCTCATAGAAAGACCGTATTTTCATATACTTACTACATAGACCAAAAAGTCAAATCTAGTTAGTCAAAAGTTGACTACACATAGTTGAATCAACAAGTTGATAAAATATCTTCCAATTAATTATGCAACTTCATTCTAGTTTCCAACTTATATGTTTAAATGATAGGTGCAATAATAATTACATTTCATAAACCAATTATCAACCAAATTGTCGAGCACAACATATCATCATGTGAATATTCCATACATATGATGAAATAAAGTTTTTCCTACTAAACAACTTTCACATTATCAATTGCAAGGAACACGAAAATAATCAAGAAAAATCCTAGTTTGAATAGTCAACAACTATTTCATTACCATAATCAAGGATTAACAAATAATTATCCATTTAAGAATGTAACACATGACATCATCCAAGGATGTTGACCTACACATCATCCATCCATCAAAATGCATGATTTAATAAATACATGAAATATAATTTATAGCATCATACCTCAATGGTCATCATAGAAAATGTTTGACCTACACGTCAAACATGGAACAATAAGCACATCATACAAGTGCAATGTCATCTACCATATGATCAGCACCATTAAGTACATCATCTAGGTATGCTCACCACTCACCTGCAAGTATCAATAAATACATTTTTTATCAATTCAGTGACCTTAGGCCCTCAAGCCCATCTTGTCACTATAGTGTGCTTAACCAAAATATAAGCACAAGTTGTGATGTATGGCCCTCACACCATTTAATCATCACATAAAATATCGTTGAGGTGCTTTCTTGCCCAACCATGAAGCCTTACACTTCCTTGGGATCCTACCTAACTCGTAGAATACCCAACCCTGTAATGCCCATATATTATCAATGAGCATTTCCTTGGGATATTATCTAACTCATAAAATTACCCAACTTGAAAATTCCCTAGTAATACAAAAGGTACTTTCTTGGAATCCTATCTATAATGTAGAATTCCCAACTATGGAATGCCCTTATAGTACCAAAGATAGGAGGTATTTAGTGCAGCCATGGAATGCCCTTATGTCTAACCCCACAAATGCCCATATAGCCATAATCATGGATGTGGCAGGGAGATGAAACAAGGGCAGCATAGCTTTGGTCAAAGCATTTTGTAGTGCCAGTATTACACTTGCAGGTAGAGTGGAAAATGAAAGCATCACTTCTACCCCTCCCTGTTTGTCCACATTCAACACCCACATTGGAAGGTAAGCTTTCCACAATAAAATAAAAAATAAAAAATAAAAAATGCAAAAGGAAGAATGGCATGTTCTTCACAATCGAATCCTTTCAAAATCCTATCAATGTTCCACATGAAACATGATAGATGACATCACTTTCAAATCATAGGACTAGCATCATCAAAAATACACACACACCCTAGCCACCTCAAGATCAAAGAAATCTTAAAAACAAGATTCATAATTCTCAAGTCAAAGTCCAAAAAGGAGCTACAAAACCAAAAATAAAAGTGAACAAGAGTCACAGTAAATAGTCATATAAGAAATTGGTGGCTCAGTGGTCACAAATAATATAAAATTTCAAGCTAGTCCTTCATCACATCCAAGTTCATGAAATTGGACATAATAAAATGAAAAATCCAATTCACTTAAAGCACAATGACTCTCACTAGTCACCAGGAGGGAGTAGATGTTTAACAACACCTTGTGTCTAAGGGTTGTTAAGAACATAATCAAATTTCACATGCAATATATCTTGATAATCACACATTTCTAAATGCATAATGGAACATGCAATACTCTTGTAAATAAATCCATATTCTTCCTACTTATCATACTAGGTTACTCAATGAACCACATGAATCTAGCATAAAAATAATTCTTGCACCACATGTGCATCACACGCACTCATGGCCTAGTACAAAAGTCAACCATCATTTGACTATCTCAACACTTAATAGAAATTGAAACTCTTCATGCATCACAGATGCAAAGAAACAATACTTAAGTATAATACAACAATATGCATACTATACCATCACATAATCTAAATCTAAATATAATCATAACCATATGAGGTACACAAATTACGAATCATTCCATAAACTTTCAATTGTGACAACCTTTAAAAAAATGCAATGTCAATCCAAAATCTTGACATACATAAGGAGCATCTTATCCTTCTATGTCAAAGTAATCATTACTGGAAGACACGTCATGCAAACTATGTCATCAACTCATATAACATAAATTAAGCTAGTTGACTTACAATTGTGTGTCTAGCATAGTCAACCCAAAGCCCGAGTGTGGAACCAAGAGCTCTGATACCATATGTAAAGACTGCCCTTGCAAAACCAATGCCACATCAACAATCCCCATAATATGCAGAAGTCAAAGAGAGTCAAATCCATTGGAATATTAACCATTCAACATTAGTTGATTTAATTTTTATTAAAATTAATAGAAATGATACATATACATATATGCTCAATCAAAAAGATCCATAATTTAGTTACTAGAATACCAAGATGAACGAATTATATCGACCTTTTGATAGAAGCTCCAGAACCAGTTGAAAGCAGATTGATACAAGTATGATAAATGTGTTTCAATCATTGTTTTGTCACTGATGTCAAACCTGCTACTTGTTGCTAAGACAATCTCTTATATGATTTAAGTACTATCATTTGTTTGATTGATGAAGAGGATTTGATCAAATGAGGTAACAATAGAACCTAGAGCAAAGGTTGAGTTATGATATGAAAAGGAGTACAAGAATTAGTTAAGACAGTGATATTAGAGTGCATGGATAATCTACTTGAGGTTGCAAAGGTTGGTCACACTGATTATGTTTAGAAGAATAAGTTAAATTAAGTTTGTCTACCAAGCTTGACCGAGTGGACAGTAGATGTCAAGAAAAGTTAGTGCAAGCCAAGCATAAAATTAGTTGGAGTCGAGCAAAGTCAATTTCAGTGTAAGTCGAGTGAAATAGTGTAAGCCAAGTAAAGTTTAGTTGATGTCAAGCACCAATAAACTTTAGTTCATGTCGAGTGTTTTGATAGTGGATGTCAACCAACACAGTATGTGCCAAGCATGAAAAGCCAATTAATGCCAAGTGTCAGCATTATGAGAAAGATCAAGAATTTAATGAATTTGAGCTGACAAGTTTGATTTCTTGGATTTTGTGAACCATGTGGAAGATAAGATTAATGAACTAGTGGCACAGAATTCAAGATGAATCTTTTTGAGGTAAATTCAAAGATGATTGAAGGAGAAGTTTCTAAAGGGAATGAAATGAAATGGGGGGCAGATTCATTGAATCTTACCTAATTTGATCTAACCCTAAAATGGATGATGGAGGATGAATGACAAAATATCTTAATTCTCTATTTATAGATATGGTTGGTCATAAGCAAAGGTTGTCATATGACAGAACCTAAGGAAGACAAGAAGTCTAGGGTATTGTTTCATTTAGTGACCTAAGAGAAGAGTCTACATTGGCAATCAAACAAAGAAGGCTTAAGTGTATGGATGCTTGAAGGGTGAACAAGTTATCAAAGCTGAAGTGTGTGAAAGTCAAGCATAATGGAGGACTGAAACAAAGATCTGTATTCTACAAATGAAGTTGTAAGTTATTCTCAGATCAAGCCTTACTATTACTCTCTAATAATTATACCCAGCTTGACAACAAGGAATTCTAAACAAGTAAAACCAGGAGAGGTAATGGAAATGTGTGGTTAAAAGAAATCATGCCCATCTCATAAAGAAACATAAGAAACACTCTTTCATTTTCCCAAAGTACATTTCAAATCATAAAAACCACCATATTTCACAATAAAATGCAAGGAACATCTAGCCAGAAGGAAATCTAAAATCCAAATGTGCTATCTACACATAGGCATTTCAAAAGTTGTCTTCAATTTAAGGTACCCATCATTTTGAGAATCAATCCCAATAATATCAATTGTTCCTTTCTCATTATCAATTCATAAGTACACAAATTAAAACACTTGTTGGAACATGAAGTGGTTGTAAGATTAAGAATTTTTTTTTCCACAAGGTAATTTAGGTTCCATCTAATCACATAATGATTAGAATTTCAAGCTAGCTAAGTTTTGACAGTTAACCTAGATCTCAAATTGTCCTATTCACTATTTGTTCTTAAATATTTATCACTCAGTACATTGAATCAACTTGATTGATACACAATATTCTAAGCTTATATACTAATTTCTTATGCAAAACCATACAAAAAATCACATATTCTCTAAAGATTTTAAGCTAATATGGTCAAGCACTAAATATCTCCCTATTCTCTCTATGTAAATCAATTCAATTTTCACTAGAGTACAAGTGACAATTTCGTCTAAGAGAAATGTATCAATTACAGTGGTAAAATTTTGGAATAGTTTCAAAATTTATATCAATTACTGATAAACTGAATTCAAACTATTCTATTTCACCGAATTCTAGAATTTTTTATGGTGAAAAATACATCATTATTTAATTATTTTCTCAATGACAATCAATAACAAGCCTATCGATATTATTTTTGGTTGATTCAAACCACTAAAGAAATTTAGTTTTAATCTTCCTTCTATCATACTGAGAAAGTAAGAAATCCAAATAATACTACCAATAGACCAAATACATAATTATGAAAGTATAACCTCACAAACATTGAACCTGTAGCTCCTTTCCAAGAATTTAAATAAGTATGCCACTAGTTTCTATGAACTCAAAGACATTAGTATCTAGTTTCTTGACTAAGTTTTATATATCAAGATACCATAAATATACAAGGATAAGCTCTTCTAGTTAATCAATCCCAAACTAGTTCTATGCAATCTTAACTCAATTCACATTAATGAGAAAATTCATTGAATAGAGTCTTGTGGCACATTCCAAAGAAGTGGAGTTCATTATTTATCCTTTCTCACAATAGTTTCAAATGAATAGAATCAATTTTTCATAGAACCATTTATCTTTCCAAATTCAAAGAGATTGGTAATTGTTCATATGCATATATTTGAAAAGATACACATTGAATGACACAAATTCATATGTAACCTTTACAATTAAGTAAATACTTTAAAGTTTATCATCGAAGGTTAGAGCACTATTACCTTTTTTTTTTTAGACTACAGGAATCAGTGGAGCACGACCCCCCTATAAATTGCAGTGCGCCTGGTAAACTTTTTAACGTGACCGGTAGCGTTGGTGCAACACGCCCACCAGTACCACGAGGACGGGGGAGACTAGAACCCGTGACCAACCCCCTGCAACAGGGAAGATTTAGCCAACCGAGCTAGGGCCCCCGCCCTAGAGCACTATTACTTGTTACTGTCATTTGAATCTTGAATTTGTAGTGGCATGTTATATAGGTTGAGTGTCTATGCTAACTTCAATCTTTCAAAAAATGTTTTTTTTCATGTTTTTCATTCACCTCATTTTCAGATATAACACATCTCTAATTGATTGTCTTGTTTTCACATTACATGCCAATTTTATGGAAGTTGCTAAAAGCACTTTTGAGGTAATAACTTGGGATACCATTTATCTATGATATCCTTCAATGGTACATTCCATAACTGAAATATTTCCTATGAGATGTTTAGATATTTGAAACATGAGATTAAGCTCATTCACTAGTTTGGTGCCAATTCCAATGGCCACGTTATTAGTGGTCCAATATATCAATGATGGAATTGGTAGAGGAAAAATTTTTAACCATTTTCTTCTCCTTATCGGTAGTGTAGACAACATGCGTTATCAGCATCTAAGATAGTAGCAGCTTTGTCCATTGGTGGTTGTTAATAGGGTTGGGCTTGACTATAGAGAGGGTAAAATAAAACTAATTTCAAACACAAATTCCTCTACCATTATTTGTATGGATAGCTACCTTTTTTTTAGAGCATATTGAATGTAGAGCATCTCTAACTCAATAAAGAATACAAAAATGTAGTATAGCAACAATTTCTTTCCGAGATAACGTACTCTAGGTACCACAGTGTTTTGATTTCCCACATAATGAAGGAAAATAACTTCAATCTATGCTTGTCAATAAAGAAATTATTAATCATAGTAGACTTTCCACAAATCTATTTCATTCACAAGTTTGTGGCATTTTCTAAGAACAAGAAAATTACATTGTTTCAGTATTGAAAATAGATTAGAGAACCTGGATTGTAATTGAAGTGCTAATGGAGAGGATTCCCAATCTACCCATGTTTTGGTTCCTCCTTTTGAGCTCCTTTCACCCTTCCCTTGTTACCAATATCCAAGACTCGTCATTTTCATAATATTGCAAACTGCCAAAAGAAGAATGGAGTCCAACCTTTGGATCCACTTTCCATAGGAGGGAAGAGGGGGAACTTATGAAGGACTGGCCACCCCATAAATGAGGGAGGAGATGGTTATGATATGGTTGCCAAGAAAGTTGGTGTCATTGGCCTCCTAATCTTCCACAAAATTGTTAACTTAATAACTTCTTTCTCAATAATTCCCATGTATAAAGATTTCCTAAGACAAAAAAAAAATCTAGGTGGCAATAACAACAACAATACAATTTGGGGATAAGATAGTGGGTTGTGACATTAATTTGTGAGAAGGCTAAATAATTACTGTCCTTAAAAGGAGAAACATTATTTCTCATAGCTTAAAACATGTTCCTATAACTAGCACTTCTCACAAATGTGCAAAAATATATGGATTATACATAAATGCGCCACTATGAAATACAATTTCAAGGACAATGAAAATCACAAGAAGCTGCATCAGCACTAAGCACACAATAACAAAAGAAATGAGAAGGTAATAAACTACTTATTAGTGCTAAAAATGTGTTACAATATTGTGTTTCTCCAAAAATGGGTTACAAGACCCTTCACTTCTGTCAAAAAGTTCAAAAAATTACAATCTACACAAGTGAAGAGGCAAGAACTCCCTCAAAAAGGATTCCCCTACCCATAGATATCCCCCTTAAAAAGAAAGTGCATCATAAATGAGAGCATGAAATTCTTGGTTGGATGTAATAAAGATGTCTATTTTTTGTTGATATATGATTGAAAAGATCATTTGTGTAGAAAGATTTTTGAAGAAGACTATGTGTTTCAATCATTGTTTTGTCACTGATCAGTGATCTATAATCTGCAATCAAAGTTTTAAGTTGTATCAGATCAAAGCTTTACTGTTACTTTCTAATAATTATATCAGATTAGGGTAAATCCTTTGGAGTAAGATTGACTTAACAGTCATTGGAAAATCCTTTTAACAGGGTGACATTCCAAGTGAATGGCCTAAAGTTCTATAACAAGGCTCACTTTTAATAGGGTGAATGAAATCCCTTAACTGGGTCACATTTAATAGCGTGTGTTGTAACCTTTAACAAGGCATCACTCCAGAAGAGTGAAAAAGGAGTAGCATGTTACTGGTGGTTTTTCCCAAATTGGGTTTCCATGCTAAATCATTGTGTCAAATGTGTTGATGGATATGTTGTGTTTTATGCTTTATATTTGTGCATGTTGATTTTATAGTAACATATCAATTTTGATTAACACACAATGAATGCATGCATGGCTAAGAGTGTTTTATGGGTTCACTGAATTGTGAAAAGTTTTATTTGTACATCTAGACCTTGAATAACTGATTTGTCCCCCCCTCTCAGTTATTCTAAAAAAGAATTCCAACATTTTTTAGCCCCTCAAAAAACTCACAAAAGAAATCCAAAAGTCAAGATTCACCACACTATCATAAAGACTACTCATAATTGCATCTAACTCCCTCACATAACTCATAAAGAGGTCTTGACAACTACCCCATATCCCTGTGCAATTGTTTGAGTGTAATTTGTGCTTAGATTTAAGCACCTAAAGTGTTCCCATGTCATTTTTTTATTCATCAGAAAAGGATAATTTGGAACCTATCCCTATTTTTATGGAGCAACCAATGCTTAAAATTCAAAATTAAGCTATGAAATGGGGGGGGGGGGGGGGGGGGCGGTGGTTGGAGTAAGCTATCAGTGCTTATTGAGAAAAATGACATATGACTCCATGAGATATTTTCGCTCTCTTTTTTAATATCTTGTTTTTTCTCAAATCATTTATCTACACATTATTTTATTATGATTTTATTGAAATATTCTATTTTGACTATTTGATAAGAAATAAGTAGCGAAAATCAATAATCATGGAGCCAACAGCTCCACGAATTGTTTGTAAAAGAGTTGAGTAGCAACTGCTAGCCAACATAAGCTTAGCAACTGCATGGGGACTTTCCCTTATGCTTATAAATTTTAAACTTATCTCCATAACTTTAGTATTTTTCATAACTTTTAGAATAATATCTTATTTGACTTTTAAAAGTAAAAATATATATCCATTATGCACCACAATTGAGTAATTCATTATTTATCACTTTAGTAAATTTTGATTGCATCAATAATATCATTAAGTAATAGTTAATCATTTGATAATATTATTATATCAATCATATTTATTAAAGTGATAATTACAAATTACTTAATAATTTTAATATGAAATGCAATGAAATATCATTTATTACTTTTAATACCTATTTTCCCTTCATATTTTGCACTTTTATTTATATTTATAAAATGATATAATGTATCATTTATTAATATTGTTTTTACATTCACAAGTATGCAACAAACATAAAAACTAAGTGAAAAAACTTGTCACTTGCAAACCTTATGAGTCTATACAAGTACGGGTATTAGTTGGCACTTTTTTTTGCTAAAAAGAAAGACAATAATAACCACCCTTCATCACCTTGAAAGTTGTTGGTGGCGGTCAAAAGTGACCTCCAGTTGATCCCTCATGGAACTCATGGGACCCCTTGTCAACATGGTTAGTGTTAATACATCTTAATAGAACATCGTTGAAATCTATCATCAATAAAATATCATTCAAAAGGATGTAAGGTATGGAATACAATCTAAAATATTTTTTCTTGGCTTTATTCAAGCCTTGTAGGGCTCACCAACCTACAAAAAATGAATTTTTTTTGCACCTAATCAATGACAAGAGATGAAATTGATTTCTTATCATCATGTAATACTATAACAATATCTTTCTCATGTTTTTCTTTGTATTTTATACCATCAATAAGTTACTTACACAACACTTTTCCCCTGGCCATCTTGGTAATCTTAATCTTTATATCATACTCCATTACCTTAATGTATAGTGGAAAATGGTGTGTAGTGATAGAATGTAGAATCACTCATCAAATTTATGAGTAGGGGTATTATACATTAGAACCTAGTTCTACCCTTAAATGAATTCGATTAGCACAACCAAAAGGATGAAGGGTGGTAATGGAAGATATATGCTCATGGGGATTATTTTGATTCTTTTTTTAGGGTAATGCTATAATGTGATATGCTAAAGGAAATCTAGATCTGTGTATGTAGAATATTTTATCCATTAAATCAAGAGAAAGAGGAAAATAGAGAGAAAGAAAGTACTTTAAAACAAGATGAACAAAATTAACATTTGGATATAAATTTGACTATTGCTAAAATGTCAAAAAAAATTGTAATTTGAGATCTAGGAACTTGAAACTTGTAGTTGTGTGTGTACAATTGTAGCCAAAATGTGTAGGGACAAGTTGATAGGTCAACTTGTGCCCAACAACTACAAATCTAATGATTGTGCTTATACTTCTCAGATCTAAAATTGTGACTCTACAACATATTCCTACAGACAAAAAAGAAGGGAAAAAGGCTGTTGAAAGGAAGTTGTGTTGATCAAACCCCTATTTAGGAATTGACCTTGAAATAAAATTAAAATTGCATTAATCAAATGAATGCAAAATTGGTTCACCTTGCATAAACCCTCATGAATAGATGTAGTAATTGCTCAAATCCATGAACACTATTGAGATGTGTACTTGGAATGAGATGTATAATCAATGATTCGTTCACAAATGTGTGGATATAAAGTTTCTAATCCTAGATCTTAAATGTATGTATGTTTGACAACCACATGAAGAAGGAGAGAGAAGAAGAACAGATGTGGATCTTCTTTCTTGAATTGAAATTTTTTCTACTTTGTCATCATTGGAGATAAACTTGAAAAAATTAGATAATATTTCCTTTGCTTGAATGGATTTTTAAGGAATAGAGACTTGGAGATCTTGTCTTTAAATATTGAATCCAATTTCTCAATTTTAGAATGGCTTGAATTGCTTGAACTTGCTTGAGATCATGAATAGCTTACATTTTCTCATGAAATTGACTTATGAAAAATGATAGGAGTAGATGGCCTTTTCTTTATACCCATTTCAAAATTTAATTTTTTTCGAGGTTGAGCATAGATCAAAGCCTTGGAAGAAAACTCTACCATCATGCCCTAGGCCAAAACTAGGCCCCAAATCCTAGGGATAATTCCACCAATCAAGTTGTCATCAAGGACAAGTTGATAGGTTGATATGTTGACTTGTCTATAGAGAAATTATCTCAAAATTAGCCATGGGGTTGGGGGATGTGATGAAATGGAGGGGTAAAATTTAGGTTGTTGGGATCAAGTATATTGAATATTAAAATATGGAAATCACCAAAATGGGGTCTGATAGGTCCTAAAGCCTCCAATTATGTGTGCCAACCTTTTAGGATGATACACTTAGTTACATAATTGACTCTTTTATCACTTACATCATTTCTCTAAAGGAACTCTTTCATGCTCAAATGAGAAACCATTAGAACAATCTTTTTATTAGACAACATGTGCTTAAATTTCTTCAAACTCCTTATAATAGAAACAATGTGTTTCTCCACAAAATGCTTACATCCACTCATATTCATTAAGCCCTTGACTAAATAATGACATGTGTTATTCCAAATCTTTATCATTGTATTACACTAGCACAGCTGAGATAAAATCAATATTAAGTGCATAAAATAAAATTCTTAAAGAAATCTGGATTTATAAGTGTAGTTTGTTGAAAACAAATTGATACAAGTATGAGAATGTGTTATCATTATTTTGTCACTGATTTCAAACATGCTACTTGTTGGTAAGACAATTTCTTAGATGATTTGAGTACTATCATTTGTTTGATTGATGAAGAGGATCTGATCAAATGAGGTTACAATATCACCTAGAGGTAAGATTGAGTTATGTTATGGAAAAGGAGTACAAAGATCAGTTAAGACAGTGATATTATAGTGCATTGATTATCTACTTAAGGTTGCAAAGGATGGATACATTGATTAAGTTTAGAAGAACAAGTAAAACAAATTGTGTCTACCAAGCTTAATAATAAGCACAATAGGTGCCGAGAAAAGTTAGTATAAGCCAAGCAAAAAATTAGTTGGAGCTGATCAAAGTCAAATTTTAGTGTATGCTGAGTGATATAGTGTTAGCCAAGGAAAGTTTAGTTGATGTTGAGCACCAGTAAACTTTAGTTCATGGCGAGTGATTTGATAGTGGATGCCAAGCAACACAATATGTGCCAAGCATTAGAAGCAAGTTAATGTTGAGTGATAGCATTATAAGAAAGATCATGAATTCAATGAATCTAAGCCAACAGGTTTGATTTCTTGGATTGTGTGAATCGTGTGGAAGATAAGCTTGATGAGCTAGTGGCATAGAATTCAAGATGAACTATTTTGAGGTGAATTCAAAGAGGATTAAAGGAGAAGTTTCTAGAAGGGAATAAAATAAAAAGATGGCTAGATTCATTGAATCCTGCCTAACCCTGAATGGATGATAGAGGATGGATGACAAAAGATCTAAATTTTCTATTTATAGAGATGGTTGGTCAGAAGAAAAGGTTGTCATGTGTGAGAACCTAAGGAAGACAGAGAATCTAAGGTATTTCTTCATTCAATGACCAAAGAGAAGAGAGTGCTATTGGCAAGTAAAGAAAGAAGGCTTAAGGGTATAGATGCATGAAGGGTGGACAAGCTATTAGAGCTTAAGTGTGTGAAAGCCAAGTAGAATGGAGGATTGAAACAGAGATTTGTAATCTACAAAGTGAGTTTTAAGTTTTTTTGATTAAGTAAAAATAGGTTTTAAAGGACCCGAAACCTTTACAACAAAAAAAGTCTAAGAGAAAAGAACATTAGAGAAAGGAAGCATAGAACAACATGAAATAGACCTCAAACAAAAACATTCACAAGGTCATACAAGAAAGAGCTGGAAAAAATAGCAAAAGTACAACAAAAGAACAGCAACTGACCAGCTAAGAAGTCTTTATCAGGTCAACAACATGATCCACCAAAGTTTGCATATTTTTAGCAATAGCCTTCACCTCATCCTTCTTACTGACTTCCTCATTCTTTTAGAGTGAGCATGGGTACGTTTGCTTGGTCCCTAAGTCTTTGCCCTCAATGTTGAGTCCTGGCCCTTGTCACACTCATTCCTCTTCAAGAGGTTACTCACATTGTCTGCCAACTATTTGAACAGTTTATCCAAATTACCCAACTTGGTTTTTAGTTTCGACATCTTCCCCTGAATGCTGCTAATATCTTTATCCATGACCCTTTGTTTAGCTTCAAGCATTGGTATCTTATGCATGAGATTTTTCACTTCTTTTGCATTCCCAATAACCTCCAAAAGTTTGTCAATATGTTGGCCCAATGTCTGCTCCCCTTTGGAAGTTTTGCTGAGTTGCTCCATTTCCTTGCCCAATAGCTGCATTTGATGCTTGAGGATACCAATCTCCTTCAGAATTGAACCTAGGTTACCAAATAAACCCTTGGAAGACCCAAGCCCACCTTCAGCTTTATCACCCAAATCTGACATATGCCCTTGTTCTCCATCATCCTCATTGTCTGATTCCTCATCCTTCTTAGTTTTATACTTGTCCTCCTATCACCTTAAGGATTTTCTTTTCCTCTCCAACCATTGAGCCAAAGGCTCATCATCAAAAGGAGGAGAGACCTTATCGTCATGACAACCTTTACTCTTTCCTTTGCCTCCACTCCTCTTATTGTAATGGTCTCTTACAATTTCCTCCACGAAGTCACTTTCCCTATCCTAATCAGAGTCATCATCCTTAATAGTCTTTTTCTTCTTTTTTGAACTTCCACCTAAGCCCTTTTTTGAGCTACCCAAACCCCCTTCAACTTCATCTTGAGTCTTAGAATCATAGCCCTTATCCAGGATACTCCCTTCCATATCCTACCCCTTTAAAACTCCTAGGTTTCAAAAAAAAATTGTACTTTAACAAATTCATAATCAAGACCATGAGACCCTCATGGAAAACATGCTCTCCATTTAGGTCTTTATGAATGGCTTGGGTAGAAATACTAAGAGACTGTAGAAGATAAAAAGTAAAATTGATCCTAACATCATGTCGGAAATGATTTGCCAACATAAAATGATACCCATACAACTTAGTGAATCTCCCATCCAAAGTTAGATATTCCATAATCATAAAGAGCACAAAACACCATGGACTAGAAATAGAGACTAGGTTATAATACGAGTTACCTATTTTGACCAAAAAAATTCTCTCCTATTTTGTCTTCGCAAAGTCATCAATAGCCTTGTCCGAAAGCTTCCTTTCTCTATAAAAATTAATCCCATCCATGTCCAACCCCATAGCCTTCACAATGACTTCTTCGATGACCTCCATACACTAGTTCCAAATCATCACAGAGCCATCCTTCCATGATTTAATGAATTGGTGTGTAATTGTTGAATTATTGCCTCTAAGCCTTTCCATGTACCTTGTGAAATTTCCACACCTCAGAATGTCCCACACCTCTAGCTTATTCTTCCACTTAGAGTAGCTAGGCGGCTCCACCCTTTTCCTCTTTCCCCCCATAATCTCTACACCAAATTTACTAGTTTTCATTATCTGAAAACCCCCAAATTCTCTACAACTAAAAACCTCACCATTACCAAAAAGAGGAAAGGAAAAAATTGCCCAAAATCTATGCAAATAGCCCACGTTTCTAAAAATCATAACCCACCTCACTTTAAAGGAGTTAAACTCATAATTGCAATTCACTAACACCATCATAATTAAAGTAATTTTGCTAAGATCTCCATTTATCATATTTGATATGATGGCGGCCATCTGGAGGTAAGGTATCATATGACTCCCAAATGATTTTATGATCATTAACACAAGCCACATTTGAAGCCTAGTCAGCTAAACAATTGGCTTTTCTAAAGTTATGAGATATAATGCAAATTTGGAAAGAATTAATAATGTTAGTAGCCTTGGAAATAATATTACTGATAGTCCATGAAGGTGGATTTATATTATTTAAACAATTAATGATATTGAGGGAGTCACCTTCAACCCATATATTCTTCAAATTCATACTTTTGGCATAGATAAGACCATGAAGAGTAGCAAAAGATTCAGTAATGTGATTAGTTTGATTCCCTAATGGTATAGCCATGCCTCCCACAAAGTCACCATTAGAATTTCTAATAATGACTCCGCAACCTACTGGCCCCGTCAAAGTTTATCTTAAACCAATTCACTGGAGGGCAATCCCATCTAGCATTCTCCCTTGGGTTAAAATCCTTAACATCCATGCCCAGACTCCTTATATTCCAATTATTAAGCACCCCATCCTCCCACTCATTACAAGGTTGCTGTCCAGAACCACAAATTTTAATGTTTTCAATCATAAGGACCTTGACTTTATAGAAAACCTAAGTAGGATTGGAATCCTCTCCTCTAAAGATCCTATTATTACGCTCCTTCCAAATGCCCCAACATAGGTATGGAAGAATAAAGTCCCACAAGTTAATAATCAAAGCATTCTTGGAAGGAGCTTTCCAACTAGAAAAGAACAACTAGATGGTAGCATGGAAAACCCAATGCACATTCATTAAGCTCCAAATTTTATCCCAAAACTTCTTAGTAAAGGGACAATGTATTATAATATGATCCATCAATTCCCCATCATTCTTACAAAGAAAACATCAATTAACAATGATGAAACCTCTCTTCTTAAGATTTTCAAGAGTTAATATTTTATTTTGCAGAAGAATCCAAAAGAAGATATTAACTTTGGGAGTCAAACCTTTCACCCAAGCCATAGCCCAACAAGGTTCATCATGATCATCGAAAGAGTTAGCAAAGGCTGAAGCAATAGAGTACATACCACTAGGATCAGATTTCCAAATCAGAACATCCTCTTCATGGTTAAGAAAGCACACATTCAAACACTTACCAAGCTCAACCAAATTTTGGTCCACCCTATGAAGATTCACCCACAAATCATCCTTCCAATAATCACTCACAAAAGTACTATACTGAATCTTGCACTGCTCCATATACTTGTTCCATCTTGGATCAGCACCAAGAGGATGATCCAAGATCCAAATGTCTTCCCAAAAAAGAACTTTCCTACCATTTTCCACCTTCCATTTGACCCCTTTCCTTAAAATATGTTTAAATTTATGAGCATTCTTCCAAATCAAAGAACCCCCTTGATCAACATCAGAAGAAAGAAAATGTTGAAAATCAAAGTAGTCGCTATAATATTTGTCAGTCCAAATATTCCTCCATTCCCCCTCTTCCTTGTGCCATCTCCAAAGTAATTTAGCTAGTAAGAGTTCATTGATTGTTGAAATCCTTCACAAGTCAAGTCCTCCCTTCCCCTAGGGAATACAAACATTCTCCAAAGCAATAATAGGGAGTCTTTTTTTAGTCTCCATACTAGTCCATGAGAAAGTCTTCTAAATTTTCTCAATAGCAAGGGCAAACTTTCTCAGAGTTTTGAAAACACTCAAGGCATAAAGCAGGACACTTTGAAGGATAGACTTCAAGAAAATAACCTTACCAACCTGATTAAGGAGAGAGCCTTTCCAACTAGCAAGTTTTAACTAGATTTTATCAATCAGCGAGTTCTAAAAGCTGTCAGGAGGGGTCAATCACAAAGGTAAACCCAAATAGGTTCCTAGCAAGGAGCCACTCTCACATCCAATAATCTTTTTAATCTTAATTTGTCTTGCCTCCGTAACATTGATAAAGTAAATCACATTGTTACTCTAGTTAATGATTTGACTAGTGGCCATTCCATAGTTAGTCAGTGAGTTGTAAGTTGTTATCAAATCAAGCCTTATTGTTACTTTCTAATCATTGTATCAATCTAGGGTGAATCTTTTGGATTAAGGTTGACCTAATAGTCATTTGTAAATCCTGTAACTAGGTGACATTCCAAGTGAATGATCTAAAGTCCTCTAACAAGGATCACTCCTAATAGGATGATTGAAATCCTCTAACCAAGTCACATTTAACAATGTGCATTGTAACCTTTAACAAGGTTCACTTTTCACAGGACATCACTTCAAAAGAGTGAGAATAGGTAGCATGTTACTGGTGGTTTTTCCCAAATTGGCTTTCGATGTAAAATCATTGTGTCAAATGTGTTATTGAATCTATTATGTTTCATGCTTACATTTTTGCAAAGTTGATTTGACAATAACCTACAAAGTTTAAGTGATTGTATGATCTAATGGATACATTCATAATGAATATGTTTTATGGCTATGGGTTCACTAAGTTGTGAAAAGTTTTATTTGTACATCTGGACCTTGGATAACTGATTCACCCCCCTCTTAGCTATTCCAAAGAATTCTAGCATAGTTTTTTTAAGTGCCTCTTTTATTCCTCTTTCCATATTTAGTCCAACTAAAAGGCATATTTTTCCACAACATAGTAGCTAGTGGAGTCAATAATATAAAAATATCAAGGATAAACCTTGTGACAAAGTTTATTCTACCAATAAAACTCTGCAAACCTTTCTTGTGTGCTAGCAAAGGAAGGGCTAAAATTACTACTATTATTTTAGGGTCAATGGTGCTACCTTATTTTGATACTACATATCCATGAAATCTACCTTCATGAGCAACAAATACACTTTTTTTTCTGATTAAGCAACAACCCGAATTATTTGCACCTTTCAAAAATATACCTTTGATGTTTTAAGTGATCTTTTTCTTCCCTGACAAAAATAGTAATGTCATCTAGGTACACTAAGATAATTTTATACATTAAATTATAAAAAAAAACATGTCCATAGCATTTTGAAAGGTTTCCCCAACATTGGAAAAAAAAAGGCATCTTTTTGTATGTTGCAGTACCCCATTTGGTGGTAAAAACTATTTTGAACTAGTCCTTTCCCCTTACTAATATCTGATTGTAACCAAAATAACCATCTAGCAAGGAAAACATCTCTAATTTTGAAACTTCATGAATGATCTACTCCTTAGAAGGAAAAGGTTGATAGTCTTTCAACAAGTCTCTCTTGAAATCTCAAAAATATGCACACAAACTTATCTCTCCATTTTTTTTCCTAACATGTACAAGGTTTAAGACCCATGAGGTATGCTTAATATGAAAGATAATTTAGCTCTCACTCCTCTTGTTTATTTCTTTCTACATAAGTGGCTCCAAAAATTAGTTTAAAGTACTCTATTTTTATCCAACTAATTTAGTATTAGGTTCAAGTTCAATGGTATGTTGAGAAATATATGGGTTGAGACCTTTCAAATCACTATCCTCCCGTAAAAAACATCACTGAACTCTTGAAAAATATGTTAAACCCACCTTTTGGATATACAAATCCAATAAGCTTCAATTGACTAAACAACAACACATTTTCCTTTACAAGTCCTTTGAAGTCTACTAGGAATGATCAATTCCACTCAGACCTCTTCTCAAAGCATCTAACAATATTTTAGCTTAACTTTGATATTCAAGCATCAAGGCTCGTAATCATTCCATACTTTCCACACTTTACAAATGAAGGAAATTGCTTTCCTTTTTACCAATTACAAACAAGCAATTATGTCATCCTATTAGGACTTCCTCAGTTCATAATTAAATAAATAGAACCACATTGAGTCATACATACCTTTTCAAACAATTATATGACAATAACATATACTAATCCACTTGCTAGGATCCATAATACATTCTTTCCAATAAATATCACATTTCTACATCCTTTAGTTCACTACCAATAAAATATATCATGCATTGCGTGCTAGTGACCATTCCAACATTAACAATATGATCCACAAATCCAAACATACATGCACAATAGAGACTTATGTCATTTTTAATGCTCAAAGACATTACATTGAATCTTGATTGCAACTAAATTTTACCCATACTTTTACAACTACCTCTAGCATGCTTCCTTATCCACTAGCCTATAACCAATCTTCACTAAATCAATTGAAGCTTATGCAATACAACACATAAAAGATTGTGACCCTAGACATAATGTCTACACTCATCCTATAATGCAACATCATGCTTGCATACTTAGAATTATGGAATACTATCTATATTGTATTTACAAAATACAAACTTTGAGTCTATCTACAACTATAGACCATATGTTGACACCAATGAGAAAATATGCCATCAATACAACATGTCTTCCATATCAACATTCTCCCACATTGTTAACTATATCCTCCAATCTCAATAGTCTCCCCCTTTTGCATTTCTAATAGCATGTGGTGTAAAACCATCAATCCAAAAGGTCTTCTTATTGCAATTTTATAAATATCCTCAACATGTACAACATCCCATCTTCTCATAGACATACCTTCCTAGATAAAGGTTAGTCACCTGAATCTCTCCCCTTTTGACATCAATAGAAAAGGGTGCTAAGATAATGTCAAGTAAGTGAAACAATGATCTATCTACTTATAATAATGATCTATTTTGACTTATCACTTTCCTTTTGTGATATTGCTAGTAAGATTTAATTGGGTAGTTTTTGAGTCAAACTCATTAACCCATGTTTCATGAGTAGTGACTCACATGAATCCATCTCTCATGAGACTAAATGGAACACGTATCACTCATTGGATCTATGTGATGCTCATAGAGGTGAAGCATCAAGACTTCCCAGGAGGTCACCCATCTTAGTACTACTCCATCTTGAGTGCACTTTACTACAGAGTTTCCTCCATGGTTAAACCCACTCTACTTGCAACCCCATTTGAAAAACCTTCACCAAGTGTTGTACCTTATGAACCATTCATTATAAATCCCCTTAAGCTCATCAATTGATAAGTAGGATGTATTTTTTGTAGCAAGTCAAATTGTGATATTGCTATTAGGATTTAACTGTGTAGTTTTAGAATCAAACTCATTGAACCATATTTCATGAGTAGTGGTTCACATGAATCTATCTCTCAAGAGACTAAATAGAACACTTAGCACTCATTGGCTCTACATGATTCTCATAGAGGAGAAGCATCGAGACTTCCTGGGAGGTCACCCATTCTAGTACTACTCCAACTTGAGTGCGCTTAACTATGAAGTTTCATCCATGGTTAAAATCACTCTACTTGAAACCCCATTTGAAAAACCTTCACCAAGTGTTGTGCCTTATGAACCATTCATTAGAAATACCCTTAAGATCATCAATTGATAAGTAGGAGTTATTTTCCATAGCAAGTCAAATTATGATATTGCTATCAGGATTTAATTGTATAGTTTTTGAGTCAAGCTCATTGACCCATGTTTCATGATTAGTGATCCACATGAATCAATTTCTCATGAGACTATATGGAAAACTTAGCACTCATTTGATCTAGTTGATTCTCATAGAGGTGAAGCATTGAGAATTCTCAAGAGGTCACACATCTTTGTACTACTTGTTGGATACAATTGTCTAATTGTGTGTTGTCTTTGATGTTACACAAATGTCATATCAGTTGGCAAACAGTGCTTACCGAGCTTAGTTGGTCAACAAGGTGATTTCAATGTCTATCGAGCATTCCTAGACATTACTCTGTGTAGACAATGTCTACTGAGCTCACTTAGGCGTTGAAGGAAAATGTGGCAAAAAGTAGTGTCAACCAAGCCACATGGTTAACAAAGGAAAGTTAGTGTTTACCGAGTTCACTCAATCTCTAAAGGATTTTGCAGGATTCATAGTGTTAACTAAGCTTCTGTTGGTTAACATAGGAAATTATTTCAGGAATAGTGTTTACCGAGATGGGTCGGCTAATGAAGGATTTTATTAATTTGGTAAATAAAGTTTAATTGTTTTAAGCATTAATTCTAGCCGACTAATGTAATGATTATTGGTGATTGTAATTTGTAAATAAGCCAACTTGATAATCTGAATGGTATATATGAAAGGTCAAATTGAGAATTTTAAGTGTATGAGCGAGTATGCAAGTGTATTGATTGTTTGAAGAGGAAAGTGTGAGAAAATTTGAAGGATGATCAGATATCCTCGAGGAGCAACAAAGTTATATTTGATCAGGAAGGATCTAGTGAAGCAGAATAGAGATCTGTATCAACAATTTAGTTACATCTCATTCAGGTTATTCCATTATTACTTTCTTACCATTGTAGTAGTGATTCCTAAATCTCTTAGCAGAGTTGGTTTAACAGCCATTTGTAATTCCTCTAACAAGGTGACAATTCCATTGAATTGTTCTAAAGTCCTCTTGCAAGGCCACTCCTTATAGGGTGATTAAATTCTCTAACAAGGTCACACCTAATAGTGTGTTTTGTAACCTTTAACTAGGTTGGCTCCTAATAGGGCTCACTTTAGAAGATTGAAAATCAGTAGCTAGTTACTTGGTGATTTTTCCCATATTGGGTTTCCACGTTAAATCTGGTGTCTCATGTGTTCATGTTATTTCTTTTATGCTTTCATGATAATCACTATGAATGTTTAAGATTTGTTAAAGTTAACATACATTGCATTTACCCAGCTACAAAAAATTTATGTATGTTTATGAAGTGACAATAATAAGTAGTTTTATCAAACATCTAAGGGATCTATGGATTTGTTTTTGTGGTAAATGATTCACCCCCCCCCCCCGCCCCCCCTCTAAGTTACTCCATCTATATTTCCAAAATTTGGCATTAGAGCTTTTGGTGCTTACAGGAAGGGTTTCAAGGACCTAAGCTAAAAATCAAGATGTATTACAAGAGAGAAATTCCAAGGCTTAACAAAGATAATTTTTCAACATGACAGGGTCTCATGAGACTCTATTTGGCTTCCACTAGAGATACAATATTGAAATGCCTTGATGAAGAATATACAACTCCTTCTGGTACATTATCTATTAATGACATTGCTGAGAAAAAGACTCATAACACCATGATGATAGACATTGCATCTACTCTAAGCTATGAGGAATTTGATGATGTCAAGGACTGCAAAACTACCTTTGATATGTGGAACAAGATGAAGGATATCTATGGTGGTGATGACAATTTTAGGAGAGCCAAAACAGAGAGCCTAAGAGGACAATTTTATCAGATGAAAATGAGAGAGGATGAAAACATTTCCAAATATTTTGAAAGGATCAAACCAAGTGTTAGTGCTATCAAAGCTTCTAGAGGAGATATCAAGGAGGAAATAGTTGTAAGTAAAGTTATTAGAACATTGCTTCCCATTTATGCAATTAGAGTATCTGCAATTCAAGAAAGGAGATGTGAAGAAAATCATAAGATAACTTTGGATGCCATAGTAGGAAGATTGATAGCCTTTGAGCTAGATAACTATGACAATTATGTTCTAGCTTCCAAGAATATTGAATCAGCATTTGAGGCCAAGCTTTCACTCAAAGAAAAATAAAAGAAGATAAAGGACACTCAGTCAGAAAGTGAAGAAGAATCAAAGGAAAGTTCTAACAATGATCTTGAATTTGTTGAAGCTTTACTTGCAAGGAAATATTCTAGAGGCAGAGGAAAATACAAAGGTAAAGTTCTTTGAATCTATTTTTCATGTGAAGAAATTGGTTATATTACAGCTAGGTGCAAAAACAAGAAAAGAAAGAATGAGAAGAAAGGTCACAAGTGCAATGGCAAGAAAGATTTCAAATCATTCAAGGACAAAGGTAAGAAAACATATTTTATGGCTAATGATTCTGACAATAGTAAAGATGAAATAGTTTACATTGTTGTGAAAGATGAATCTGATGATGATGAAGAAGATAAGATGGCACTTATCTCTCATGTGAGTAAAAATGATACATGGATCATAGACAGTGGATGTTCATATCATATGATTGGTGATAAAACAAAGTTTGAACACTTTGAAGATTATGATGGTGGTAGTGTAAGGTTTGGAAACAATGAACCTTGTTGCATAAAAGGAAGAGATTGAATCTCATCAACCAAAGAACTTGTATGTGACAATACCTATTGAGTTGAAGGACTAAATCATAATCTATTGAGTGTGGCATAGCTAATCAATATTGGATTCAAGTTAGAATTCATGCATGGCAAGGCAAGACTACCAGATGACAAAGGAAAACTGATTGGATCAGGCAAACAAACAAAAGGTAACTTGTTTTATCTTGATCTTGGTGAGTGCTCATGTTTTATTGCTCAAGTTGAAGAAAGTTGATTATGGAACAAAAGGTTATGTCATGTGAATTTTGATAACATGGTAAAAATAAGAAAATTCAGGAAAGTAAGAGGCATTCCTAGTTTGAAGAAACCTGATGTTGGTCTATGCAAGAATTGTCAGATTGGTAAAATGGAAAAGACTAGCTTTAAAAGTAAAAACTATTAGTCTGAAGAAATTTTGGAAATCGTGCATACTAATTTGTGTGGACCTATTGGAATTGAAAGCTATATTGGAGAAAATTTCTTTATTCTTTTTGTTGATGACTACTCTAGAATGATGACTATTATGTATCTGAGAGAGAAGTTAGAAGCATTTAAGAAGTTCAAATGGTATTTGGCTAAAGTAGAGAAAGAAACAGGGAAAAGAATAAAATTCTTAAGATCAGATAGAGGTGGTGAATTCATCTCCAATAAATTCAATAACTTTTGCATTGAAAGAGGAATCAAAAGACAGGTATCAACTCTTGGAACTCCCAAGCAGAATGGAATAGCTAAAAGAAGAAACAAATCCATTATGGATTGTGCAAGAATATTAATGATTGAAAAGAACATTGCTATCAAATGATGGAAGGAAGCTATTAGCACTATAGTTCATACCTTAAACTGAGTACAATTGAAGAAGGACTCATTCAAAACCCCCTATGAGTTATGACATGGCTATAAACCCAATGTAAGTTACTTGAAAGTATTTGGAAGTAAATGTTACATCTTGAAAGAATATAGAAAAGGAAAATTTGATGTGAAAGGTTATGAAGGTATATTTTTAGGATATTCTTGCAAGAGTAAGGCATATAGATGTTTGAATTTGTCTACTAACAAAGTCATAGAAAGTGCACATGTGAAAGTTGATGAGTTTGTAGAAAGGACTGAAGAAGAAAGCAAAAAGGAACTAGAAGATTATAGGAGATTTGTTTTAATTGAACCTAATATATTGCCAGACACATCTGTTAATCAGAAAACTTCTACTCTAGAGTCTTCAATCACTGAGTTACAAGAAGTTCAAACCGAGTTGCAATCTGAAGCCATCGAGCCAATGCCTACTAAGTCTAAAGGACTCAAGCTGTAGATAGAAAAACCAGAGCCAAAAGTTGAAATTCAAAATGAGGAGAGTGGGACTCAGTCAAAAGGAAAAGAACCTATATTGGCCAAGTATGTCAGGAAGCATCATGCACCAGATCAGATTATTGGAGACAAATCAGAAGGTAATATGACAAGAAGTAAGCTAAAAGGTACTTATTTACTTGCTGATTTTGAACCTAGAAATGTCAAAGATGCATTGGAAAATGAAAGTTGGATTGAGGCTATGAATGAAGAGATAGAGAAAATTAAGAAGAATAAAACCTGGACTCTGGTACCTAGGCCTAAAGACAAAAATGTGATTAAAACAAAATGGGTATTTAGGAATAAGTTGAATCAAGAAACAAAGCTAGATTGATATGTAAAGGCTACTATCAAGAAGAAGGCATTGATTATGGTGAGACTTTTTCTCTTGTTGTAAGATTGGAATGTGTTAGGACCTTACTTGCATATGTAGCACATAAAGGATTTAAGGTATATCAGATGGATGTTAAATCTACATTTCTCAATGGTATTCTTAATGAAGAAGTCTACATTGAACAACATAAAGGTTTTGTTGATCCAGACAGAAAGGACATGGTCTACAAATTACACAAAGCATTGTACGGTCTGAAACAAGCTCCTAAAGCATGGTATGAGAGATTGCATAACTACCTTATTTAGATTGGTTTCCAGAGAACTAATGATAATAGTAGTTTGTATATGATGGGGACACAACCCAAGCATAGAATGGATACAACAGGAAAAGGGAAATTGTATTAACTATGAAAATAAGCTAGTACATTCAGTACAGAGAAAATAGACTTCAAAACATGCCCTAAGGGCTTACAATAACAAAAAATTGGAGATAATTTCTCCTTTTGGTACCTCCTCTCAAATTCCACTCCAAACTGCCTTTTACAATGCCAAAAATGTCCTTAAATAGACCCTAGAGGGTTAAGGACTAGGAGTAAAGTGCTAGTAGGCATCCACCAACCTAGTAGAAGGCTCCAAAAGCCACGTTAGAAGTTGGTGCAAATCTAGAAGAATCCAAAAATGGTAACCAAACTTTTAGGAGGCATATCTTTTGAACCGTAGCTCGGATTGACGAACCGTTTACATTTTCGGAAAGCTCTCAAAGTGCTCTATAGCCTTATGGACTAGCTTTGCTCATCCTCCATTTTTTGGCCCTTTTTGAGGTCATTTAATGCCCCTAACCTGACTTTGAAGCATTCTTAAGAGGTCTCCAAAAATTGAAAAACTACGATAACTTTCAAACTGTGGGGCCTTTTGACCTGATTCTTTTTTTGGAATGCTCTAAATTGTAATTACATTCATCTGGCCAATTTAAACCTCCTATTTCACCAAAATGATGGCTCAATTACATACTCCTATTTTACACATATCCCAAGGTGTTCAAATACTCTATCCTAGAACACTGATAGTGGAACTATGAGAGTTGGAACCTTTATTTGACCCAAATGGGTATCCAAAAATGAAAACACATGAAACAGAAACTAAGTCTAAGTACTTTTTTTTTTGGGTGACATAGGATTGCCCTTATACCTCTAGATGCTCTTGCATCAGACACCCAGGGTAGATTAAAAAGTGACCCTGTAACTTTATGAATGGTAGAGGAAATTCCAAATGGGAAACCTCAACTACTAAAATCCAAGTTGAGTCCTCTATCGGTCGTCCTTTCCACTTGACCAAATACTCTTCATACTGCCTATTTCTAGTACTCCTACCCACACAATGATCTAGAATGTCTTATATCTCCTCCTTTTTAGAAGCAGGAATTGGACATGGCTCTAACATCAGTTCCTCATCTGCACCATCATCATGATACTCTGTTAAGTCTGCAATGTTGAAAATAGGAGAAATGTGAATACCATCTGGCAACTCCACCTCATATGCATTTCCTGAGTCATGTTTTTTTAGAATTTTGTAGGGGCCAAATTTCTTCATTTTCAGCTTGTTGTAAGTGCCGGCTGGAAATATTTCTTTTCGTAAGTGTACCATGACTAGATCCCCTACTTGGAATTCCTTATGTCTTCTCCTTTGATCAACCCTAGCTTTATACTATTGATTCATCTTGGTAATGTGTGCTTGAACCTCCTCATGTAGACACTTGATATGTTCAGAAAATTCTTCATCTTCAGCACTTCTCCTCTCCCCTTGCTCTATCTTCCTCAATTCTGGCGCAGTCCTTGGGCTACTTCCATATACAATTTGGAATGGTGATCTACCAGTACTCCTATTTACAGAGTTATTGTAAGCAAACTCAGCTTGTGGTAGAATCAAATCCCACCCCTTGGGCTTATTGCCAACTAAACATCTCAGTAAATTGCCCAGACTTCTATTTACTACTTCTATTTGGCCGTTAGTCTGTGGGTGATGTGTGGAACTAAATTTCAAGTCTGTTCTCAACTTTTTCCACAATGTTCTCTAGAAATACCCTACAAATTTTGTGTCTTTGTCAGAAACTATACTCCTTGGAAGACCATGTAGTCTTACCACCTCTCTGAAAAACAAGTCTGCAATATGGACAACATCATGAGTTTTGTGGCATGGAATGAAATGTGCCATTTTGGAGAACCTATCAACCACCACAAATACTAAGTCATTACCCCTTTGTGTCCTTGGCAATCCGAGAATAAAATCCATACTTATGTCCTCCCATGGCTTTGATGTAACAGGCAATGGCTGATATAGTCCAGTATTGTGGCTAAATCCCTTGGCAACTTGACAAACCTGGTAACTCCGTACAAACTTCTTCACATCTTGTGAGATCTGAGGCCAAAAATAATGTTCTCTAAGAATGTTAATGGTCTTATCTCGACCAAAATGTCCTGTCATCCCTCCACTTTGTTTCTCTTTAATCAGACTTTCCCTCATGGAACTTCTTGGAATGCACAATTGGCCGCCCTTGAATAACATACCATCCTGAATTAGATAGTCTAACCACTTAGTTCTATCTACAACAATAGGCTCTTTACAAGCTTTCCACACTTCAGCAAAATAAGGATCATCAGGGTATAGATTCTTGAGTTCATCAAACCCAACTACTTCAACCTACATTACTATAAGCAACAACTGTCTCCTACTTAGTGCATCTGCAACCCTGTTAGATTTTCCACTTCTATGCTTCAACACAAATGTATAGCTCTGCAAGAACTCTACCCACTTCATATGCCTCTCATTCAATTTACCTTGGCTATTTAGGTATTGTAATGCCTGGTGATCAATATACAAAACAAATTCCTTTGGCAATAAATAATGCCTCCATTTCTTTAAGGCCTGAACTATTGCATAGAACTCTTGATCATAAGCAGAATACTTCTTCTTTGCATCATTCAATTTTTCACTAAAATATGTAATAGGCTTACCTTCTTGGCTCAATACAGCCCCAATAGCACTGCCACTAGCATCACAATCCACCTAGAACACCTTTCTAAAATATGGAAGTACCAACACAGGCTGTTTTTTCACCTTCTTCTTCAGCAATTCAAAACTTCTCACAGCTGCTGCAGTCCATCTAAACTCTTTTCTATCCCCTCTTATTGTGTCAGTTAGGGGTGCACATATGCCACTAAAATTCTTAATAAACTTCCTCTAAAAACTAACTAGACCATGAAATGATCTTACCTCAGTAGCAAACCTTGGAGTAGGCCATTCCAAGATGGCTTTTACCTTCTCTGGATCCATTTTGAGACCTTCAGGTGATATAACAAACCCCAAATAGACTAACTCCCTTTTTGCAAAGATACACTTCTTCAAATTAATTAACAGTTTCTCTTCCCTTAACCTTTCAAGGACACTACGAATATGCAATAAATGTTCTTCCAAATTCTTGCTAAAAATTAAAATATCATCCAAATAGACAATAACAAAATTTTCCAAGAACTTCTTAAGTACCTCATTCATAAGCCGCATGAAGGTGCTTGGGGCGTTCGTCAATCCAAAGGGCATGACTAACCACTCATAAAGACCCTCCTTGGTCTTGAAGGTCATTTTCCACTCATCTCCTTCTCATATCCATATCTGATGATAGCCACTCTTGAGATCTATTTTTGTGAAGTACTGAGCTCTACTCAAGCAGTCCATAAGATCATCCATTCTTGGCAAAGGAAATCGGTACTTGATGGTTATCCTATTTATAACTCAAGAGTCTGTACACATCCTCCACTCTCCATCCTGATTTGGTGCCAGTACTGCAGGTACTGCACATGGACTCAAGCTCTCTCGAATCAAGCCCTTCCTCAATAGCTCCTGAACTTGTCTATTTAGCTCCTCTATTTTAGTAGGAGTCATCCTATGAGCAGCCTTGTTGGGCAAACTAGCTCCTGGAATTATATCTATTTGATGACTGATTTGCCTTACTAGTGGCAATCCTTCTGGAACATTATCAGAGATAATATCTCCAAACTCTCCTAGAAAATCTAAAACTTCAAGTGGTATATCACTACTACCTTCTTTATCTTTCCTAGGAATCAAAGTGTAGCACATATGCTGATGTTTCATTCCATCTAAAAACTTTCTTCCATCAACAAGACAAATACTAGCACTGCTACATACCTTTTCACCTTCCTTTTTCATGGGCTTCAGTTTGTGGCGAACTCCATCCTTTGTTAGAGAGTATGTGTTTGCATGACCATCATGTACTGCATGTCTATCAAACTGCCATGGTCTACGCAACAATAGATGGCAAACATCTATTGGAATAACATCACAGAGAACTTCATCATGGTAACTCCCAATTTTGAATTTCACTAGACATTGTTCACTTACCAGGACCTTATGATCATCTTTCACCCAAGTAATCTGATAGGGCTGGGGGTGTTTCTCCCTCTTGAGCTTCAGCTTAGAGACCATCTTCTTTGACACCAAGTTGTCAGTGCTACCACCATCAATGATCACATCACAACATTTTTCCTCACATTTGCACCTGGTACGAAATAAACTCCTCCTTTGTTCTAGTTCAATCTCACCACTTAGTAGGACCCTTTCATTCACTAAAGTCTCTCCTCTTTCTGCATCCTCTAAATGTGATGACTGTGCATCCTCATCCACATGAGAAACCCTTGCTTAACCCTCAGCTCTCCTATCTGTCCTTCCTTGTTGTTGAGGGCATTCAAAGGCATGATGACCTTCTTCATTACAATGGAAATAGGTACCACGAAAGCCTCCTCTTCCTTGTCCACATCCTCTACCTCTTCCTCTCTAATTTCCAAAGTCTTGATCATGGGAGCAGTTGAAACCCTCATTCCTCTAGTTCCTACTAGTACCCACATCTTCATTTTTCTTTTGGGTTTCATTTTGACCTCCAGATGACCTACCACTTCCCCTTCCTCCTTGACCACACCCTATTTGTCTCCTTTAAAACCTTTTATTCAGCTTCTCTTCGACTCATAGCGCAAACTGGTATGCCTCTTTAACGCTGGTCATTCTTACCAGACTTAATTCCTCCTGGATGCTAGGTCACAACCCACTGATATAATGGGAAACCTTCTCCTTATTTGCTTTTGCATGCCCTGCTCTAATCAAAAGTCGATAAAACTCCTCTGTATAGTCTTGGACTGATCTTCTCGCTTGCTTTAGCCCATGCATATTCTTAAACAAATCAAGCTCATAGTCCACATGAATGAACTGCTTCTTCAATTTGTCCACCATGCGATCCCACCTTGTGATCTTCTCCTTTCCTCTTCTATTTCTTTCCAATTGAACCTCTTGCCACCAGATTTTGGCATGGCATTTTAGTTTGGCCTTTGCAAACTTAACCCTATTTGGGTCCCTGATATCCTCATACTCAAAGTATTCTTCCAGTTCATTGATCCAATCAATCAACTCATCTGGTTTCAGATTTCCTAAAAATACACTCACATCAATTGTAGGTCTTTTCCCAAACTTAGTAATGGCCCTAAAAAGCCTTTCCTCTGCCTGATTTAGAATTTCCCTGTCAAATTCCCCTTCTGGTCCAATTTCTTCTTCTTCATCGTCATCCTCACTGTCGTCACCTGCGGCAACATTTGTTCCTCTACGGAGCTCCTCCTGCAATGCTTGTACCTGCCTTCGGAGGGCTCTAACCTCCTCAGAATTAAAAGTTCCAGCCCTTCCACCACGCTCTCTTCATGGAGGCATCTTCTTAACTCAAACCCACAACCACACAATCCTGGTGCAAACTGCCTCACAGTCGGTGCTCTGTCTACACACTCAGGAAAACCAACTCTGATACCACTTGATGAGGACACAACCCAAGCACAGAATGGACACAACAAGAAAAGGGAAATTGTATTAACTATGAAAATAAGCTAGTACATTTAGTATAGATAAAATAGACTTCAAAACATGCCCTAAGGGCTTACAATAACACAAAATTGGAGATAATTTCTCCTTTTGGTACCTCCTCTCAAATTCCACTCTGAACTGCCTTTTACAATGCCAAAAATGTCTTTAAATAGACCCTGGAGGGTTAAGGAGTAGGAATAAAGTGCTAGTAGGCATCCACCAACCTAGTAGAAGGCTCCAGAATCTGTGTTAGAAGTTGGTGCAAATCTAGAAGAATCCAAATACAGTAATTGAACTTTCAAGAGGCATAACTTTTGAACCGTAGCTCCGATTAACGAACTGTTTACATTTTCGAAAAGCTCTCGAAGTGCTCTATAGTCCTATAGACCAACTTTGCTTATCCCCCATTTTTTGGCTCTTTCAAGGTCATTTAATGCCCCTAACCTGACTTTGAAGCATTCTTAAGAGGTCTCCAAAAATTGAAAAGCTACGATAACTTTCAAACCGTGGGGCCTTTTGACTTGATTCTTTTTTTGGAATACTCTAAATTGCAATTACATTCATCTGGCCAATTTACACCTCCTAGTTCACCAAAATGATGGCTCAATTACATACTCCTATTTTTCTGACATTTACACGTATCCCAAGGTGTTCAAATACTCTATCCTAGAACACTGATAGTGGAACTGTGAGAGTTGGAACCTTTATTTGACCCAAATGGGTATCTAGAAATGAAAACACGTGAAATAGAAACTAAGTCTAAGTACATTTTTTTTTGGGTGGCACAGGATTGCCCTTATACCTCTGGATGCTCCTGCATCAGTATATCAAGGAAGGACTAGATAACAAGATTGTTTTGGTAGAAATATTTGTGGATGATACTTTTTTATAGGGAATGATGATCAATGCAAAGAATTTTCAGAGCAAATGAACAAAGAATTTGAAATGTCTATGTTTGGTTAGAATAAGTTCTTTATTGGTCTTCAGATACAGTAGAGCAAGAATGGTATCTACATTACTCAGTCTAAGTATATCAAGGAGATACTCAAAAAAATTGGTATGAAAGATTGTAAACCAGTTGGAACCCCCATGTGTACTAGATTAAAGCTTACCAAAGATGATGATTTAAAAGAGGTAGATTAGACCTTGTATAGATCAATGATTGGAAAGTTAGAGTATGTGGTTCATACAAGACCTGATATTGCTCTTATAGTTGGTATAGTAGTAAGATTCTTAGCTAAACCAAGAGAAATCATATGATGGCAATCAACAGAATCTTGAGATACTTGAAAGGCACTGAAGATTATGTTCTATGGTATAAACTTGGTGGAAATCTGGACCAAAAAGTGTTCATTGATGTTGATTGGGCTGGAAATCTAGATGATAAAAAGAGTACAAGTGGAGGTGCATTCTTTCTTGGCAAAAGATTGGTATCTTTGACAAGTAAAAAGAAAAATTGTACATCCCAATCTATAGTAGAGGCAAAATATGTTGCAGTAGCAGTAAATTGTTCTAATATTGTTTGGTTTAAACAGTTATTGGAAGGCATGAAGGTTGAGATCAAAGAACCAATTGTCATGTTTTGCGATAATGCAAGTGCAATTGCAATTAACATATCCAAAAATCAAGTGATGCGTTCCAAAACCAAGCATATTGCTATAAAATATCACTTTGTTAGAGAATTGGTGTAGGATAAGGAAATTAAATTGGAATATGTCCATACAAAAGAATAGATTGTAGACATATTCACCAAGCCATTACCTAAGGATGCATTTTTGTATCTAAGAGGTAAGCTAGGGGTCATTCCCCTATCTAAAGCTCACTAAGCCTTAGTGATGCATCAAAAGGAACCAAGTTGAAGATCCATCAGTTGATGTAGCATAATCAAGAGAACATTGCATATGAATTAGTATTCAAGGTACATTGATACTCATTTGGTATGTGTTATCTTTGGCATGTGTTGTCAAAGAGGGAGAGATTACTATCATATCTTTCTCAAAAAAAATGGAAGGAAAGTTTGTTGTTTGGAGAAGAAGCTATGTAATTCCTTCATAGAGGGAGATTATTGCATTGGAGAAGTTTGAGGCATAAAATCTAAGAGGGAGAAAATTTCTATCAGAAAAAGACTTGTTTTCAAATTTCATTATGCTATGACATGTTCTATTGCCATCAATGCCAAAGAGGGAGATTGTTGGATACAACTATCTAATTGTGTGTTTTCTTTGATGTTACACAAATGTCATATCAATTGGCAGATAGTGCTTACCGAGCTTAGTTGGTCAGCAAGGCAATTTTTAGTGTCTATCAAGCATTCCTGGACATTACTCTATGTAGAAAGTGTCTACCAAAATCACTCAGGTGTCAAAGGAAAATGTGGCAGAAAGCAGTGTTAACCAAGCTCACATGATTAACAAAGGAAAGTTAGTGTTTACCAAGTTCACTTAGTCTCCAAAGGATTTTGCAGGATTTGTAGTGTTAACCGAGCTTCTGTTGGTTAACACATGAAATCATTTCAGGAACAATGTTTACCAAGTTGGGTCAGCCAATGAAGGATTTTGTTAATTTGGGAAATAATGTTTAATTTTTTTAAGCATTAATTTTAGCTGACTGAGGTAATGATTATTGGTGATTGTAAGTTGTAAATAAGAAAATTTGATAATCTAAATGGTATATATGAAAGGTCAAATTGAGAATTCTAAGTGTATGAGTGAGTATATAGGTGTATTGATTGTTTGAAGAGGAAAGTGTGAGTGAATTTGAAGGATGGTCAGATATCCTTGAGGAGAAGCAAAGTTATATTTGATCAGGAAGGATCTAGTGAAGCAGAACATAGATCTGTATCAACAATTTAGTTGCATCTCATTCAGGTCATTTCATTGTTACTTTCTTACCATTGTAGTAGTGATACCTAAATCTCTTAGCAAATTTGGTTTAACAACCATTTGTAAATCCTCTAACAAGGTGACAATTCCATTGAATTGTTCTAAAGTCCTCTTGCAAGGCCACTCCTTACAGGGTGATTAAATCCTCTAACAAGGTCACACCTAACAGTGTGTTTTGTAACCTTCAACTAGGTTGGCTCCTAATAGGGCTCACTTTAGAAGAGTGAAAATCAGTAGCTAGTTACTTGGTGATTTTTCCCATATTGGGTTTCCACGTTAAATCTGGTGTCTCATGTGTTCATGTTATTTCTTTTATGCTTGCATGATAATCAGTGTGAATGTTTAAGATCTATTAAAGTTAACATACACTGCATTAACCAAGTTACAACAAATTTTTGTATGTTTATTGAGTGACAACAATAAGTAGTTTTACCAAACATCTAAGGGATCTGTGGATTTGTTTTTGTGGTAACTGATTCACCCCCCACTCTCAGTTTCTCCATCTATATTTCCAACACTACTATAGCTTGAGCACACTTAATTAAGGAGTTCCCTCCATGGTTAAACACACTCTACTTGCAACCCCATTTACAAAACCTTCACCAAGTGTTGTGCCTTATGAACCATTAATTAGGAAACCCCTTAAGCTCATAAATTGATAAGTAGGAGGAATTTTCCACAGCAAGTCAAATTATGAAATTGCTACCAGGATTTAACTATGTAGTTTTTTAGTCAAACTCATTAACCCATATTTCATGAGTAGTGGTTCATATGAATCCATCTCTCATGAGACTAAATGGAACACTTAACACTCATTGGATCTAGGTGATGCTCACAGAGGTGAAGCATTGGGACTTCTTGGAACGTCACCCATCCTAGTTTGAGCATGCTTAACTAAGGTGTTTCCTCCATGGTTAAACCCACTCCACTTGCAACCCCATTTTTTTAACCTTCACTAGGTTTTGTGCCTTATGAACCATTCATTAAGAAAGATATGTGATTTTATTTCCTTAAGAAAGATATGTGATTTCTCTAATCCCAATAGTTTCCTGGATCAAGCCAATCTGCAACCAAAAAGACAAATTAAGTACCAACAAACATTATTTGACCAAAACTGACCAAAAGATATCTCAAACTTAGCTCTACTTAGAGTGACTAGTCCCTCTAAGGAGAAGTAGAAAACATCACATCTAGATGTATGAATGTGTTGTAATTTATATTGGACTGATGTATACCTACATCTATTAGTCTTCACAACTATCACCCCAAGCATATCCCTAAAATACTCAAAGATGTCCTTAGGAAAAGGCTTAGTGAAAATATGTGTGATTTTTTTCCTTTTTGCTTACATATTCCAATAGTATTTCCTTCTCTTCTAGTTCCTCTCTCAAAAAATTATACTTAATAGATATGTGCTTAGTCTTTTAATTTAAAGCATGATTCTTTGACATGTTTATAGTACTATTGGTATCACAGTGCATAATAATAGGCTCATTAAAGAATATACCAATGCCCTTCAACATTTTTTTCTTCTAAATCAACTAGGTGCAATTATTTACAACAACATACTTTTCTTCTATAACAAACTAAGGTGTCCAATCTTGTCTCTTACTTAGCCATGAAATCAATCTCCCACCTAGGAAGAATGGTCCTTCACTTTTTTTTCTTCAATTATTGTTTTTTGTCCAATCTACATCAATATAAGAATATAATGTTAAATCATACATCTATTATACCGTGGAGCATATTTCATTATTCCTTTCAAGTATCTAAAAACTCTCTTTACAACTTCTAAACATGATTCCTTAGGTTTTACTTGAAATGTAGCCACAATTCCTATTGCACTTGTTATATTAGGTCTAGAGTGAGCTATATATAGTAAACCTCCAATCATAGATCTACAACTTATCTAAAAAGTAGTAGGAGAATAATTAGTAGAAGTTAGCTTATATCTAGTCATCATAGGAGTTCTAACTACTTTACAATTTTTCATTCTAAACTTTACCAACAAATCCTTAAGATACTTTGTTTGAGATATAAATATACCATCCTCATTCTAAGTCATTTGCAAACCAAGAAAATATTTTATTTTTCATGCTGTAGAAATTTCAAATTCACCTTTCATTTCATCAACAAAAATTCTCATTTCATCATATCCACAAAAATTAATGTCATCAACAAAAACCTCAATGATAAAAAGACCTTCAAGATTAATTCTCAAGTATAAATTATTGTTTGGACTACCTTTCTTGAAACCCAAATGTAATAAGTAATTATCTAACCTTGCATACAAAGCTCTTGGAGCTTTGTTAAATCCATAAAGTGCTTTCTTTAGTTTGCACACCATATCTTCCTGATCTGTTAAAGGAAATCTATAAGGTTGCTCAATGTATACTTCCTCTTCTAATTCTCCACTCAAGAAAGAAAATTTGACATCCATCTGATGCTCTTTAAAATTATCACTTTCTATATATGCCAACAATAATATTATTGTCTCTATTCTTGCCACAAGAGAAATGGTCTCCTCAAAATCTTTAGCTTCCTTTTGAGAATAACCTTTACATACTAGTCTTGCCTTCTTTCTAAAAATTTCACCTTACTCATTCATATTATTCTTGAATACTCATTTACTTCATATAACATTTTTATCTTTAGGCCTAGGAACCAATTCCCTTGTGTTATTCTTTTCAATCTATTTTAACTCTTCTTTCATTGCATTAACCCATGCTTCATTTGTACTCTTAGGTTCAACTTGTGAAATCAAACATAATTCATTTCTCATTCTTACTCTATTCATTACATCACTACTTGTATTTCTAATAATTTGATCACCTAAATGATTTAAAGATACATACCTTGATGTTCTTTGTTATTCCCTTGGTTTTTCAATCTATACATGTATCCCATTATCAATCTCAAAGAACCACTCTTGCTTTGTATTTTAAATTTGATTCTGACTTTAACTAGTGCTAGCCTTATTTACTTCTTTATCTTAGTCATGATCAAATTTTCTATCTTATACCTGAAATATTTCATCAATCTTTACATTTGCACTCTCAATTATCTTCTTTAACCTTAGATTATTACATTTGTAAGTTTTTTTCTTAGAGGAATAGCCAAAAAATATCGTTTCACCACTTATAGGATTAAAATTTCCCATCTCATATTCTCTTCTAATGTAGCACTTCCAAAAATTCTAAAGTACATAATAGTAGGTACATGACCAAACCAAAGTCCATAAGAAGTTCTCACCATTCCATGTACATGTGTTACCTTTCCTTCAAGCATCATGCTTCTTATTGTATCAAGGATTTTTATATTCCTTCTTTTTGCTACACCATTATATGTTGGTGTCCTAGGGGTTGAATTTTGTCTAAAAATGTCATGCTCTTCACAGTATGTATTATATTTATTAAACATAAATCCTCATCCTCTATCTAACCTTAATCATTTTAACTTTAATCCATATTTATTCTCTACCTTAATTTTATAAATCTTGAACTTATTAAAGCCTTCAAACTTTTCTCCTAAAAAACCAACCCACATCATCCTCGAATAATCATCAACAAGAAGAACGAAGTATCTCTCACTATAATATGATAATAAGACCACATAGACCTATATGCACCAAATCCAACTTTCTTTTAGCATAAAATACCTTGCTCTAAAAAATGTTCCTTTTCTATTTACCCATCACACACTCTTTTCACATCATGTTAGTAGGCATTATAATTCTAGGAAAATATTTGAATGCATTAGAATTATTAATTCTTGCCATGTTATAAAAAATTACATGACAAAATCTTTTATTACATAAGCAACTACCATTAATCTTTGCAAAAGAAAAAAACTCACCTAAGAAGGATTTAATTGAAACATATTACCTCTAGTCTTAGTACTAGATATGATCACATTTCCTGATTGATCTTTGATTGAACATCTCCATCTCTGAATTGAAAGTGATAACCCTTATCCACAAGTTGTTCCAACACTTAGCAAGTTATGTTTTAAAACATCAACAAAAAAAAATCATCATTATTAGGTTTACCATCAAGAGTTATAAATCCATTTCCCTTAATCAAAAAAGGATTATTGTCACCAACTTTGACAATGCAACCATCATAATTTTTAAATTCAATAAATTTATCTTTGTCACATATTATGTGATGTGAGAATCCAATGTCTACAATCTGCTACAGTGGCAGAGAAGAGAAACGCTATAGGAGGCAACATTGTTGAAAATGTAATAGGGAATTTAATGTTATGTTTTAAATGCTTTTAGTTTTTGAAGTTTGTAATAACGTCCTACATGTGGTGGCATACCTAGAGTAGCAGTTTCATAAGCTCTCCAGATATAGCCACCTAGGACCAGGTGTGTGGATCTTAAATTAGAATAGTTTTTTTTAGTTCATAGGTGGAGTGTTTAATGATTTTTAGAATCCAATAATAGGTAGTAGGCAGTTTTTGGAATATTCTTGAGTTAGAAAACGACTGTCTAATATTGGTAGAAAAAACGTTTCAGATTCTTATCCTTTTTTTGGATAGAAGACATTCTTCTTTTCTAAAATAAGAAGAAAATGTTTCACATCCTTTAATAGGAAAAAGAAAGTCAGTTTTAAGGGGGAGCCAGTCGGCTATGTAAGTAAAAAAAAAAAATCGAATTTGGAGAGATATGGAATTTTTTTTTATTTTGTCTTTGTGCAAGTTTTTGATGGTCTGAGTTTTGAACGGATTTTTCTTATATTCTCACTGGAAACAAGTTGATAGTTTGCAAAAGATTAAAAAGTTTTAGTTTTGGGTCGAATTTGGTATGTTTGCAGAAAATTAATCTTAGTGCGTGGGTAATATCTCCCAAATGCACTGTTGGATTTTCATGAGCTTTGGATATGTTATTATAGGCCTAATTACGCCCATCTTCACTAGAGGGATTGAAGAGTTTTGATCTGGTTCAAAAGTTATACATGTCTGTTCATAGGTCTATCTAGAGACATCAAGAAGCAATATTTTGCAGAAAAATATACTCTGATGTGGGGTCAATATCTCAAGTTTGAACCATTGGATTTCTCTTAAATTTTTATATGTTGTTTGAAACTTAGTTACACAAAATCTCAATGGTTGGATTGAGTAAATCGTTTCTGGTTTGAAAGTTATTCATGTCTAAGTGTAGGTCTATCCAGAGGCAGCAAGAAGAAATTTTTGGGGGGATTTATTTTCAAAGTTTTGAATCTAGTGGATGGTTATAGGAGTCTTATGAGTTGAGTCTAAGGTATCTCTGGTTGTGTTTTCATAATAATAATAATGATAAGAATAGTTGGTTCAAATCACAATGGGTGGTTATAATATATTGTATGTGATCCTGAAGGTTGTAGATGCCCCTTGAAGCAACTCAGTTGAGTGACTGATTCCTCCTGAGTTTTCCAAGGTGTGGCTCTGCATCATTTTTGGTATCAGATCCCAGCAAAAGGTTTGGGAAAAAGTAGTTGTGTATATGTTTGTGTGATTGTGAAAGATTGAGAGAAATAGTCTGAGAAGAAGTCCAGGAGACTAGATAAGAAGAAAATAACCTAGCTGAGGAATGATGGGACAAGAAGAAGCAACTTTATTGTATCTTTTTAGAAGGTATCGGCAGAGAAAGGATTCTAAACAGAAGGAGATAGAGGAAAAGAAGAAAAGAGAGAAAGAAGAAAGGAGAAAACAAAGAGAAGAGCTAAGCAAGATAGAAGAGGAGATAAACAATTTGAGAAGGAGACTTGAGGAGAATGATGCTAAGTTGAAAGAGAATAAAGCTAAGTTGAAAGAAGTGCAGCAAGTATCTCTTGACGAGAGCAGTAACAAGACAACCCCTATTGGATTGGAATGCAAAAAATCTCTGAAAATAGAGAAGAGTACAATGCTGGAAGGTACTCTAATGAAAAAGATTTTGGAGGCAACTGATGAAGCCTTAAATATGCATAATGAAGAAAAATGTCAAGAGGAATGGCATGAAGATGAAGCTAAGGAATGTGTAACAGAAAGTGCTGAAAAAGAATCTGATTTATGGGAAAAATTTGCAGCCATTGTAGGAGAATGGAAAAGGCATGGCGGTAGTACGGAAACTCAGCTTGAAGAAGAAAGGAAAGAGTGCAATACTGTTATTGTTCTTGAGAAAAGTTGTAATAAGAAAGAGATATTTGAAAGTGAGATTACTACAGAAGATCAGGATGATGATAAATGTTTAATAAAGGAAGAAGAGATAAATATGATTCTTAAGATTCAAGATGTGAAACTGGTTGATAGTCAAGAAGCAGATAAGTTTATGGTTACTATTGATGAAGATAGATATGATGCACATTACATGGTGTATAAGGAAGCTCATATTCAAAAAGAGAACTCAAATAATCTTAATGCTGATGATATGTTTTTTTCTAATAATGTTTATGCAGGGATGCAGATTTCATGTATAGTGAATCATGCTGGAGAATTTTCTGTGACATTTACAGCATTAAAGAATCAAAGCTGCAAGGTGGAGAAGTTGGATATTATTTTTGTTTTTCTTGTAGATATGCTCATCCTAGTTCAAAGAAATTGGAAAGTTCAAAAGAAGAATGAGATTCATTTCTACAACACATCATCTCAAGAGGACTTGAGATTCATTCTATAGGGGAGTATGCTGCAGTGGCAGAGAAGAGAAACGCTATAGGAGGCAACATTGTTGAAAATGTAATAAGGAATTTAATGTTATGTTTTAAATGCTTTTAGTTTTTGAAGTTTGTAATAACGTCCTACATGTGGTGGCATACCTAGAGTAGCAGTTTGATAAGCTCTCCAGATATAGCCACCTAGGACCAGGTGTGTGGATCTTAAATTAGAATAGTTTTTTTTAGTTTTTAGGTGGAGTGTTTAATGATTTTTAGAATCCAATAATAGGTAGTAGGCAGTTTTTGGAATATTCCTGAGTTAGAAAATGATTGTCTAATATTGGTAGAAAAAACGTTTCAGATTCTTATCCTTTTTTTGGATAGAAGACATTCTTCTTTTCTAAAATAAGAAGAAAATGTTTCACATCCTTTAATAGGAAAAAGAAAGTTAGTTTTAAGGGGGAGCCAGTCGGCTATGTAAGAAAAAAAAAAATCGAATTTGGAGAGATATGGAATGTTTTTTTTATTTTGTCTTTGTGCAAGTTTTTGATGGTCTGAGTTTTGAACGGATTTTTCTTATATTCTCACTAGAAACAAGTTGATAGTTTGCAGAAGATTAAAAAGTTTTAGTTTTGGGTCGAATTTGGTATGTTTGCAGAAAATTAATCTTAGTGCGTGGGTAATATCTTCCAAATGCACTGTTGGATTTTCATGAGCTTTGGATATGTTATTATAGGCCTAATTACGCCCATCTTCACTAGAGGGATCGAAGAGTTTTGATCTGGTTCAAAAGTTATACATGTCTGTTCATAGGTCTATCTAGAGACAACAAGAAGCAATGTTTTGTAAAAAAATATACTCTGATGTGGGGTCAATATCTCAAGTTTGAACCATTGGATTTCTCTCAAAATTTTATATGTTGTTTGAAACCTAGTTACACAAAATCTCAATGGTTGGATTGAGTAAATCTTTTCTAGTTCGAAAGTTATTCATGTCTGAGTGCAAGTCTATCCAGAGGCAGCAAGAAGAAATTTTTGGGGAGATTTATTTTCGAAGTTTTGAATCTAGTGGATGGTTATAGGAGTCTTATGAGTTGAGTCTAAGGTATCTCTGGTTGTGTTTTCATAATAATAATAATGATAAGAACAGTTGGTTCAAATCACAATGGGTGGTTATAATATATTGTGTGTGATCCTGAAGGTTGTAGATGCCCCTTGAAGCAACTCAGTTGAGTGACTGATTCCTCTTGAGTTTTCCAAGGTGTGGCTCTGCATCACAATCCATATTGACTTCTTCTCAACATGTGAAAAAAAATGTTTCTCTTCATTAATAGGACTTTCATCTTTAATAGAAACAAGTTCTATTTCATCCTCATCATCACTTAATATCTAGTTCATCTTCACTAGCATAATAACATTCATTAGGAATTTTTTACTTGTAAGGTTGGTGCTTGAAATTAGGTACTTTGGTAGGACATCTAGATGCAAAGTGACCAATTTTTTGACATGAATAAAATATTATAGGTAATTTCCCTTTACATATTCCCCTATCATTATGTTTTCTTTTCATGATCAAGGCCTTATCTAGCTTCCTTTCTTCTTCCTCTATCTCTTCTTATCCGTAGCATATTCTCCACTATTTTCACCAACCCCACTAGTTCTCATGCTCTTTTTAAGAATTATTTTATCTTTATGAATAATATCTTTAAAAGAATATTCAACTTTAGGTAAATCATCTCTTAATATAGATTTTTCAAAGGATTATAACTTACCAATTGGTGTCTCCCTATTGAATCTTGGAATGAGAGGAATCACTTCACCAATAGTATTAATCTTATTCTCATAGTCTAGTGTCAAGGATTTGAGAATCTTCTCCATAGTTTCTTATTCTAATATGGTTCCACCAAAATTCCTCATCCCTATAACAATCTTTGTAATTCTATGAACATAGGCTCTAATTGAATAATCCTCTTGCATTCAAGTGCACTCAACTTAGCTTTCTATTTCTATAACTTTTCTTTCTATGTACTAGTCTCCTTCATATAAAGTTCATATTTTGTCCAAATCTCATTTTTCAAATCCAATTATTTTACTTTTGTTAATTCTGCTTCTGATTTTGTGTTGATCAATGCTTCTCTTGCCATCATATTTCATCAAAGTTTTTTATTTTCCTCATGTATACATGAATATAGATGATTCTCTAATTTTATGGATGCTTTGTGTTTGTAATTGTCTAGAAATAAATTCTCATGCAAATCAAGTGACTTCTCATATTGTTGTTCTTCTAACCATCATAGTTGTCTCCAAAAAACTTTGGACTTTCCATTTTGTATACCATCCTAGACCTCCTCAAGTTTTTAATATTTCTTCTTAAAGAGCACCTAATACTCTAATAATATTTTTTAATAAGAAAAATCCACACCTCACAATTGGTGGGGTGGGGGGGAGGTTGGGGTGGTTAATTAATTGTGAATAATAACTAAGAAATTAGAACTTATAAAATTGATCACCAAGTAACAAGATATCAATGCACAACAACAACAAAATCAACATCATAATACAATAAGTTTTATTTTTGATGAAAGACCCTCGTTAAAGGGGAAAACCCCAATGAGGATTGTGCCCATTGTTGTGGCTTCACAACACATGCTCCATTTTCAAGTAAAAAATGGGGACCCCCTCTTTTCTTTTAGGATCGAAGAACCCACTCTGTAGAACACGACATCTTCCTAGGAGCCTCAGAGAATGGGCCTCCTATTAGTTAGGCTTAGGAAGTTTTCTTAGTCAATGTTACTCAAGATTTGCCAGCTAAAATATCAAGTTTTCTACGTCAAGGCTAAAGTGTGCACCTGCACACCTAGAAGGGTGTGTCATGTGTGTTGCCTTGACATCTTTTGCACATCCTATAAAGGTGCTCTAAGTGCACATCATCCAACCCTGTGCACCTATAGATAGAGGAAGCCCTCCCCCATAAGTGTTTGTTCTTCTCACGAACATCCAAATTGGTGCACTATCACCTCAAACTATCTCCCCATCCTCTTCCTTTAAGTAACCAAGGTAACTCCTTGTATAGCTATGTAGGAAGGAAAGGTGTAGGATCTGCACCACATGTACATCTAGGGCCAAAAGCACCTCTACCTAAGAAAACAACACCATCATGTTGCACATTTATGCACCTTGTGCACTTGCACAAGTGCACAACAATGTTAAGTGCACAAATAGTGCCAAGGACTCCCATCTATGTGCACCAGGCATTGGGTGCACTAGGTGCTCTACTACACCATTTCCCCTTCTTTCTCAAGTTTTTTCAAGTTTTGTTTATTTGCATCAGTATTTTGCCAAAATATCTTAGTTGTTAAACATTATTTTGATCTCTCAGAATTGGTATACTAATGTCTATCTTTTGTATAGGTTAAAATGGCATCCTCATCTTCATCTTTGGCAATGAAGATTGCACCAAAGTTGGTGACCTTTAAGTGTTAAGGTGTACCAAGGAAGTCTCAGTTTGTTGACAAACATTCAAAGATTTATCACACAAAGTTGGGACATATAGATTGGAATGAATACATGGTCCTCTACAATAATCCATGTGAGAGATTAGAGATGATCTCATCACTTATCTTGAGCATCCTGATGAGTGTAACATTACACCAAGTAGTAGTACAGTCCTGAATTGATTATGGCATTGGCTAAGTGTTACATACCTGAGGAGAAGGTGGTAAAGATTATTATGGGGGAAATTGTCCTCAATATTTGGCCAAACAACATTGAAAATATATTTCACCTTCCTCGCACAAATCAATACCAAAATATCACCTATGACACAGCTGACAGGTGGTATCAGGAGTATGAGTGAGAAGCTAAAGAAATGGTATAAGAAAAGCACCTTCTCATAGGACCCCTCCTAATAGAAGACCTTGGAAAATTTACATGACTTGTGGATACATGATAAATGACATAGGCTACAACATAGTCCTTTTGAGAAAATTCATAGGGCTCCTGGTGGTGAGTCATGTGGAGACTTGGATGGTCTACTTCATAGAGACCATTAAGAGAAGAGGCTTATAGATTGTCTAGGGCACCATCATTAGCAACTCCCTAGATGAGAATCTCATCTCAATGAAATTATACCCTTGTTTCTACATGACCTCTTATGTGGTATACTTTTTAGCATCTAAACGAATGAACTATCCAAGATTGGTGAAGAGGGGAAATATGTAGGATCCTAATGTATGGCCCTACATAGTGTACCCCCAGCTAGTACAAAAGAAGCACTTAGATGAGAGCCCTGAACATAGACTAGTGAATGATGTATTTATTTTTGCTATAATTTGATTCCTTCAAGGGGATTATGTGAAGAGGATAATAGTAGAGGCTCTCACCAAAATAACACAAGTGTGTGCATACTTTATCTAGTTCAATACATCCACATACATCTAGGTGGCTAGGACCCTCTTGTGCCCTAAGAAGCTTCCATAATATCCATCAAATAGACTGATACTATTAGAGATTCCCAAAAAATTGGCTAAACCCTATGATAGAGTGTGAAAGATGCATAAGAAGACATGGTTATGGCCCAACACCATAGGACCCTTTGAGGTGAAGTAGAAGAATGACATTTTCACCTATGAGATAGAATGTGACCAATATCCTTTGGATGATCATCCAATGCCCTACCTCTACTTTGACAACATTGGGATGGTTGAATATCTCATGGAAAAAGATTTCATACCGGATGCAACTATTGAAGATCATTGGATGAATTGCGTAGATGACTATGAAGTTTGAATTAAAAACTATTGTAGGATGAGTCTATCACTTGTAGAAGGGGAACTCAACTTGAGTATACACCTAAAGGTATGGAACAAAGAAAATCCTGATGTATTGGACCCCCTCTATGACATGGATAAAGTCTTTGAGTGCCCCATAATGAATGTAGAGATAGGAAGAGAAGAAAATGATGACATCTAGTATCAGGCAAGACATGTCATTTAGCTCATAAAAGACTAGGTCAAGAAGCCTTTTCACTTGGAACTAGTACCCAATGTTCCAACCCTAAAAGTACCTGTGAGGCCTAGAAAAGTAAAAGGGACAAAGGTCATTGTCCCTAAGTATAAAGAGAAGTCCCCAATCAGGTCTGAGACCATGTATAAGCATGAACAAGAGGTGGCATACTTCCACAATGATAGGGTTAAGGGGAAGAAGAAAAGAAAGTCTACTAAGGTAGAGGAAGCTTTTCCCAAAGAAACCCCAATACAAAAAGAGGCCTCCCCATCAATTCCAAAGAAAAGTAGAATGAAAGTGGTGGTAGTCAAAATAAAGAGGAGGGAATTGAAGAGGAAAAACACTCTTTCTCAAATTATGGACACCATACCCAAGGTTGAGGACAAAGAATAGGAGGAAGAAATTAAATATCTCCCTCTAAACAAGAGGACCCAGTTAGAAAGGGCCACTAAAGAAGAAAGAAGAATAAGATCAACACAAACTCCCTTGGCCTCTTGAGAATAATTGATCCAGGTTGAAGAATCTATGGTTCAAGAGTAGGAAGGATGTCCATAGAAGGAGATGGGTTAGATGTGTTTTATCTTTCGACATTCAACTTCATGCTCACAGGGACTCATTTGGAGGGTTGAGTGATAAAGGACACACCACACCAAGAATAATTTTATAAGGACTAGAATAAATTGCCTCCACTTCCACAAGGGCCATTAGGTATACCTCCTCCACCTCAAGGGAAGTTTTCATCATCACGTCTACATCCACAAGAGCAAGACACTATGTCACTACCTCTCCAGTCATAAAGCATGAGAGCTAAATAGTAGAGGGAGATGACATTGTGTAACTGCATACATAGGACATTTTAGAGGAAGGAAAAATTGTTGGAGTGAGAAAATAGGCACCACCTATGGTAGGGTCAGGGCCCTCTCCTCTAAGAACTATAATGGTCACCCTAGTGGTGGAATAACCATGAGTAGGAAAAACCCCAAAGAGGAGCAATAAGGGAAAATGACCAACTTCAGAGACAACCTCATCAGTTGATCAATATATGTCTCCTATGGGTACTACTCAAGCATGGTTGAAATGAGAATTACTAAAATTTCAAAGGAGGTATGTATAATATAGTAAAGAGGAGAGATTGATTGCCTTGATGGAAGTAGTAAGATTGGTGAAACCCAATCGAGAAGATCCTAAGCAATAGTATTTCATGATGAAGAATAAGAATGATGATTTGATTGCACACACTTCCACCCCTCCTCTTATAGATGTAAAAAGCATCACCCCAAGGACTACCATATGCAAGAAGTGGTATTGAGGAAGGCCACCAAAGATATGACCAAATTTTTGAACATTGTGGGCCTCAAGAAAGTGTGTCAAAACTTGGACCAAGATGAGGGAAAGATTTTGAGATTAAGGAAATAGAATATTATTTTGTGGGAGTATGTAAAGGAGATAGTAGGTCCTATTGGCCCTAATTGTCTTTAGATCACCTTAGTGGCTAGCCTTGAGAAATGAGCTTTGGCCCCTGCATAAAGTGATTCATTTTTGGATGCATGTACAAGATGGCATCATAGTTTTGAGGATACGAGTGTGAAAATAATAGAGGCAAACACATAAATTTTGCATATTATACAGAAGAATGTTGACAGGTTAGTTATAGTGGTTAACCAAAACCTTGGGTTGATGGATGAAGTGTCCACTTGGACCAATGACCTGGAAGCATTGTAGACCATCAAGGGTGAGAGACACTGAATTTTATTAGATGTATATATGGGTGAAGCATTAGATAAGATAGATTATTGTATAGAGAAAATAGTGTCTGGTAATAGGGTCATGATCAAAGATTATGAGGATATCTAGGATATGAAGAAGAGGAAAAAGTATGGTCAGTGAGTTCCATAGGGAAGTGAGGACTAAGTATGAATCTTTTGACTTTTTAGATACTCAAGAGATCATTGTCATCATCCAAAATTTCAAGGATGTGCATCCAAACATCATTTTGGTAGAAGGTCAATAAGATCCAGATGTTGTAAATTAAATATTTTGGACTTAGACAATCCTATCAATTTTGGTCCTGCTGCCTCCAAAGGTGCGTGGGTGCACAAGTGCGCTAGGTGTGAGGGTGTGTTAGGTGCATTAGTGTAATTTTGAATTTTTGGTAGAATTCATTATCTCCAAAGTTATGTGGGTGTTCTAGGTGTGCATGTGCATTGATTATAGAACACTTATAGTTACACTAACAATTAACTACCAATTCCATAATTTAAGTGTTCCATGCACTGATAACACATTTTGGCAGCAGTTTAACTAATAGAGAAACACAAAGAAGGTCCAGTTCCCATTTTTTGAAGTCTTTGAGATTCCTAGATCATCTAAAGTCTTCTATCTTCTTGTCTTCTTCTTCTTTCAGAGTTTTGAAGTCATGTAAAGGTCCATGCACCATGTTATTAATAAAATAAAGAGTACATGCCTACTTAGTACCTAGTTAGGAGCATGTTTGTATATAATTTGTTTAAAATTAGTGTATTTAGCATGCTTTTTAGATTTGAAAAGTACATTAAAATGGGGTTTTCTATAAATACAGATATATATATATATATATATATATATATATATATATATATATATATATATATATATATATATATATATATATATATATATATATATATATATATATATATATATATATATATATATATATATATATATATGTATATATGTATGTATGTATGTATGTATGTATGTATGTATGTATTCAAGGCTAATATTTTGATACAATAAAGTATGATATTGGTGCTCTCATTTTGTGTGTAGTGTTTCTTGATGGAATGTGTGTTTCTTTTATGAATTGTATGTTCATGAATAGTGATGGAGCCAATGGTATTATTGTATCTTAATGCTCGTACAATCAATTAGTTCTAGTATTTATCATATTTGCTAACAAATCCCTCTATTGTGATGAATTGGAGAAAGGATCACTTTCAACTTCTTGCATAGAAATTTTTCTTGTGTGTGTGCACTTCCTGTCGCTATACAATTTGATGAATTATGAAACATCCTTTAATTTCCATTAAGTTCCCTTTGATGATTGCATCAATGGAGTTGAGAATGTGTTGCTCCTAATTTCATTGGTTTCCCTCTTAACCCTTTTCAAAAAATTAATTCATAGACGTGTTGTGGCTATGACTTATGTCCATTAGAAATTTCATTTTTAGAAATTTCTTTTAAATTATTGTAACCCCAACTCTATTATTTTCTTTTGAATATGTGGCTAAAGTAGGAACTCATATAGTTGAGTTTTTAGTATTTGCATTCATCATAAAAATCTGAAAATACAAAAATATATTGGTTTGTGGTTGCATTTCTTTTAAGTTTTACAAGATTTACAGATACTAGCAAAGGCCTCATTGTGAAAATTCACATTTATCTTCAATTGAGCTACCCAATAAGTTGCAAAGCAATAATCTAGAACCTTGGAGTTGGTTAATTTGATCATCTTTTCAAGTGGGAAATTTGCAAGGATTTATGTTGTTATTGTCATGTAAAATGACCACTCTACAGAAGCGACGCTAGAGGGAGGAGCAAATTCTACAATCTTTTACAAGTTTGAAGTTTTGTAGTTGTGAAGTTGCGTAGTTGTGCTAGGTATGCAAGTGTGAAGGTGCACTGGGTTTGAAGACACACAAGTGTGCTACTCCAAAGGTGCACGAACTAGAAAATTTTGAGCCATCATCTCCCGAGAGCATTGAGGTCTTCATCCAACAAAAATGAGTTCCTAGAACTCAATCATTTCTATAAGCCTCACAAAAATAATGGGATACCTAAACTCTATGTGTTTGTGCCACAAATTCCACAATCATTCTCATTCCCTTCACATTCTATTACTTCCATTCACACCATTTCACAAAACCTTTCGTAATAGCAAAGTTAGCCACCACCACTTCCACTCATGGATCTCTTTGAAAATGCACAAGATTAACCAATTAACTTGAAGGCTCCACTTCATGACCTCCCTAAGAATCCTAAAAACTTCTGTCCAAATTTCATTTTTGGTGAGATATGAACAATGGAAGATAACATCAAAGTTTTCAAAGAAATATGTAGTAGAGGGAAAGGGGTTGGGTTCTAAACTAAACTATGGAAGAAAATTCAACATGAAGATGTAATTCTCCACTTATTCCCTTACAGTTTGGGAGAATTCACATTCAACTAGTATGTCAATTTACCGATGACATCTATCAAAACATGGGTAGTTTTTGAGAAATTATTCCTAGATCAATTCAAAAAATTCATCAATTCATCTACATCACCATTGTTTTCTATCAAGAGGGACCCAATAGATACCATCTCATGATTTAACCATTCCTTTCACATGACCTACTAGAGGTTGGAGTCCCCTTAAACTATACCACTAGAATTTATGATACATATTTATTTAAACTTTTTTGATCAACTCACTTTTATTTTTCTACAAAGGCTTCCTATTAAAAATATTGACGCATTAGTTGCATTGATACATTGGAATTTGAAGTTCATGAAAATCCATGTCATGTGGTGAGGGAGCGGGTGTCAGAGTTGGAATTAGAGAGATTAGAAATTTGAATTCAACCTCAGGTGGTTCTATCCAAGATGGAGCAAAGAATGGCTCAGGTGCCTGCCAAGAGGCAAAAGACTAGGGGAATATTGTTTCCTGTGGGGATTAGGGCCCATGGGAATCAAGGTAGGCCCTAGGGAAGGAGGCTTTGAAATATGGTTAGATAATGCTAGGCCCACAAACTACTCAAAAGTTCCTTGATTTGGGTTTAAAAGATTGATGGTCTTCTCTCTTTGGTATCAAGCTCACAGGTAAGTCTTCCTTCTTGGAGATAAAAAGACCTCTTTGAAAAAGAAAATGGAATGTTTGCTATAGAAATCCCTAATGATCTTGTATATCATAACATCACTTCTATGGTGTCCTCTCTAGTTGGGAAGTTGATTGGTCCAAGGCTGAATATTGACATTGCGAGGACCCATGTAAGAAACAAATGAGACCTAAAAGGGCATGTGGAGATTGTGGCTATGACAAAGGGTTTCCTCTCCTTTGAGTTCTCTTGCATGGAAGATCTCACAAGAACTCTGTGTGTTGGGTCCTGTAATACCCAAAAATTTGCACATTGCCATGCTAAACCAATTATGGTCTATTTAATCAATCTTAAGTCCTATTTTACTAGGCAATTCTAAATTTTGATAATCACTACTTGACGTAAGTGTCAAATGCAGAAAATCCCTAATCTGCATTAATTACATACTCTATTTAATTCCTAAGTCTAATCAAATTAGCAAACGTAAACCTATTAATCAATTTAATTTAATTATGAGTCCTAACACTTTAATTAAATTAAATATTACCCGTTTTGCTAAAATACACATTAAGGAATTAAATGTATTTAATTTAATTATATATATCCTCATTTTAATTATTGAGCTTAATTATTCAATTGATTAATATTATGCATTTATGAAGTCGTATTTAACTTTATTAAATTAAATATATTCTCTAAATCCTCTCTTCAGTTTAGAAATGGAAACATTGAATTGACTAAAACAAGAAAATGAATTAAATTAGTTAACTCCTTATTCCACTCAAAAGTAATCAGTTAACTTCATTTGCATAAGGAAGTTTCCATTCTAACTAAATCTCATTTCCAATCTTGACCATTTATCCAAATTGATCTTAACCATTGATCAATTTTGGAATTCTATATAAGAAACTCACAATTCCTCATTTCAAAGGTTAAAAGTGAATTAAATCGAAGTTAAGTTGAAATAATTACTCATTGTTTATTGCATTCTTAGCTTAATACTTTCATATTTTCAATCCCATATAGATTAATCTATTCTTTCTGTTCTTATATTTACTTGCATACATCTAGCTTAATATTGCATATCGTCTAGCTTAGATAAAATCCTTCATTCTAGATGTCTGGTTGCTAGCTTCTCGATCTAAGAGCAATCAGCAAAATCATTCTAGTTAAGAGGCAACATATCAAACTATTAGACATATTGGATGAACAATCTCATGTTCATTCTGATATGATCCCTCAGATAAGGATCATGTTGAAGTGTGTGTGAATCACAGAGGCCCACATTTAGCATTCACATTTTTTAATCTTTGATTTCTTCAATATCTCACAATATACTACTCAACATCACTGTTCTGGTGCGTCATTCTTCAATTTTACAGGATGATTACATCATTAAATCTTTCAAAACTAGCTTCAACTCAATCTGATTTTAATGTTCTCATCACTTGAGGCATCTCATCACTCAGGGCATCTTGTTCCCCTCTATCTAGCATCATATATCATATATCTCATCTTTTGATCAACTGATCAATCTTATAAAAATTCTTGTCAGAGTTTGATGGACAGGTATCGGGATAGTCTAACTCTAACTCCTGAGGATCAAGCCTCATTCTGGGGATGATTCTACAACTCATGATAGGTTTTGTTTTCTCTTTTTCTGGACTAGTACTCAGGTGTTCTATCTAGACTCTGAGGGATTAAGCTTCGTTCTAGAGATAATTCCAAATTCTTGGTAAGGATTAAGCTTCATTTTGGAGATAATCCTAACTCTTGTTGAGAATTAAGCCTCCTTCTGGGGACAATTCTAAGCTCTTTCTTTCGATCATTATTCAATGGATAGTTATCAAGACAATCTAACCTTGACTCCTAAGGATTAAGCCTCATCCTGGGGATAATTCTATGAATCATGATTAATCTTATCATCTTCTAATGGACAGATAGCAGGACAGTCTAACCCTGACTCCTAGGAATTGAGTCTCATTCTAGGAACAATTTTGTGAAGTTTGATAATCTTTGTTCTATCAATCTCAGTATCTAGGTGCTCTATTTGGATTCCCTAAGGCTAAGCTTCATTCTAGAGGCAAACTTAAAAATCTCAACAATTGTTCTTCATGTCACCAATCTTGAAATCAATCTCACCACATATCAATATCGAGGTGTTTTATCTAGATTCCCTAAGGCTAAGCTTTGTTCTGGAGATAACCTTAAAAATCTTATCAATTTGTCTCTATGTTATCAATCTTAAAACCAATCTTACTTCTTGGTCTATTTCTTAGACTTTTGATTTGTTTGAATCAACATGTTGCTCACACATTCATTCAAAGATGGGCAAATGTAATGACCCAAAATTGGCACATTGCCATGCTAAACTAATTTTGGTCTATTTAATCAATCTTAATTCTTATTTTACTAAGCAATTCTGAATTCTGATAATCGCTACTTGACCTAAGTGTCAAATGCAGAAAATCCCTAATCTATATTAATTACATACTTTATTTAATTCCTAAGTCTAATTGAATTATCAAAGGTAAACCTATTAATCGATTTAATTTAATTATGACTCTTAGCACTTTAATTAAATTAAATATTACTTGTTTTGCTAAAATACACATTAAGGAATTAAATGTATTTAATTTAATTAAATATATCCTCATTTTAATTATTGAGTTTAATTATTCAATTAACTAAGGTTATGCATCTATCAGGTCATATTTAACTTGATTAAATTAAATATATTCTCCAAATCCTCTCTTCAGTTTAGAAATGGAAACATGGAGTTGACTGAAATAAGAAAAGGAATTAAATTAGTTAACTCCTTATTCCACTCAAAAGCAATCAGTTAACTTCATTTGCACAAGGAATTTTCCATTCTAATTGAATCTCATTTCCAATTTCAACCGTTCATCCAAATTGATCTTGATCATTGATCGATTCTGGAATTCTATTTAAGAAACTCATAATTCCTCATTTCGGAGTTTGAAAGTGAATTACATTGAACTTATGTTGAAATAATTACTCTCTTTTTTTTCATTCTTAGCTTAGTACTCTCATATTTTCAATCCCATATAAATTAATTTTTTCTTTCTATCCTTAGATTTACTTTCATACATCCAGCTTAATCTTGCATATCATATAGCTTTAAAATCCTTCATTCTAGATGTCTAGTTGCTAGCTTCTCGGTCTGAGAGTGAATAGAAAAATCATTCTAGATAGGAGACAATAGATTGACCTATTGGTTATTTTAGATGAACAATCTCATGATCATTCTAGGATGATTCTTCAAATAAGGATCATGTTGAAGTGTGTGTGAATCACAGAGGCCCACATTTAGCACTCATGGGTCCTGGTCCTTTAGATATTTGATGCTAACCTTGCAAAAATGGACTTCAAAGCTGGATCTCAATGATTCTTTCTTTGTTCAAACACCTATTTGGGTCCATCTGCCTGAACTTCCAATGGAGTTTTGATATGAGGATTTTTTTGATGGCAGTGCTAAATCATTTAGGGAGATCTTATCCATAGACCCTATCACGATGTTGAGGAGTTACTTGACATATGCTAGAATATGCATTGGAGTCAATGAGGGAAGAGATATATTGAAGGTGGTGTACCTCCACTCTAAGCTAGGTACCCATATCCAAAAGCTAGATTTTGAAAGTGTACCCTTTGCTTTCTTTCTTTGCAATAAGGTTGGCCATGTTGCTAAGCTCTACACTAGGGGTCTTGGAGGAGAAAGCCAGGAAATAGTATCAAAATAAAAGTAAGGTCAAGGGAATAACAAAAGAAAAAATCAATAGCTCCAAAAGAGGGAGAAAAAGATTGGAAACTGAAGGAAATAACTAATAAGGAATCTATTAAGGAGTACAAGCAGGAGAAAATTGGGGTTGCTCCTCCATTGGTAGTTGAGGGAATCCTTGGGGCAGAATCTGTAGGAACCAAAACAATTTGTGATATATCACAAAGGCCCATGGTTGAGGAGTGGAGGTTAGTTTCTAAACTAGAAGCTCTAGAAAACTTGTTGTAATCATGTCCTATGGGGGAATTAATCCAAGAGGATCTTTCTGGGATAACAATATCTGACCTACAAATGGGCAGGGATATATCTAATGTCCCCATTTCCCATGTCCTTGTTGAGAGTGTGGAGGCAGCTCAATCATATGGGCCAATCCTCAAGGAAGTTGGTAATCTCAGTAAGGGGATTGCCTCTCTTGGGAAGATCTCAAGAGTGGTGGATATGGTAAGATCCTCTTCATCAAGTCAACTTACTTGAATGGAGGCTCTATTTGCAACTTGTATTGATGAAAGCCAGGGGGAATGAACATCTATTACAAAGAAAAAGAAGAGTCATGACCCTTCCCCAGTCTCCCCTGCTACAATGAGAAGTAGAGTGAAGGCTAATGTGGGAGAAAAACCTAAGACTTCTAGGAGAAATAGTCATAGTGAGAATAGGAAAGAGGAGACAAGAAGTAATCTAGCGGATGGGAGCCAAATGATCACCCAAGACGCCTGCCAATCAAAGAAGAAATGAAGATCATATCCTGGATCATTTGTGGGCTAAATGGAGCCCACAAAAAAGAGGTAATAAGAAATATGCTTAGGGATCATAGGCCAAATTTCATCCTTATCCAAGAAACCAAAATGAGAAAGGAGGTGATCGAAAGAATCTCTTTCAGTAGAACTTTGGAGGGCTTTTCTCCAAATTCGGATGGGGCATCAGGAGGTTTGTTTACTCTCTGTAGTTCTAATATTTTCAAGTCTCATGTTTTATATGGTAAAGGCAGTATTCTCGTCATTCAAGTTGAAAATATTAAAAATAAAGAATCTTGGTTTCTTTTGAACATGTATGCTCCCAACACTGAGAATGGCAAGAGGAACTATTGGGTAAAAATCAAGAATGTTTTATCAAGATTCCAAGTGGGAATTTGTATTATCATGGGGGGACTTTCAACACCCCTTTAAGGGATGATGAAAAATAGGGGGTTTGCCTCCAGATTTGGACAATAAGCAGGACATTTATGCCTTTATCAATGATTTGACTTTACTAGATGTTGACCTTCAAGGAGGTCTTTTCACTTGGTCTAATAGGATAGTGGATAGAGATTGCATTCAAGTTTTATTGGACAAGGCTCTTATTTCTATAGATTAGATGAATTCAAAGTATTGCAATCTTTTTTTAATTACCAGGACTAGATCCGATCACTCACCCATTTCTCTCACCTTAGACCCCATTGATATATAACATAACTTCCCCTTTAGATTTGAGAAAATATGGACCTCCCACCCAAATATTTCTCTTTGTATCTTGGATTGGTGGAACATCCACATATAGGGTTCTGCCATGTTCAAGGTGGCTAAGAAGTTGAATATTAGAAAGTGGAACAAGTCTGATTTTGGTAACATCTTTAACTCCAAATCTCAAGTCTTAGAGGACCTCAACATCATTTAGGATGTTATTCAAAAGGATGGGTATAATGAAGAGAGGCTAGAGGTGGAGAAAACTATTCTAACTCAGCTTCACAAGGTTATTAGTCAAGAGGATGCCTATTGAAATAAAGATCGAGGGCTTTATGGTTGAAAGAGGGGGACCAAAATACTAGGTTCTTCCACACCTCTACTCTGAAACATAAAGTTTATAATAAAATTAGCAACATCAAGTAGGGGGAAGTTGTTCTAGAAGAGGAAAATAAAACAGTAATTGAGGCTATTTCTTTCTTTACTGATATTCTTTTGATAGATCCAAATCTAGTGGATTAAGATTAGTTGGCAATCATATTGAATATTCTGGCTCTGATCCAACCTAAGGAGAATACTATGATTGGGGCTATTCCTTCCCCTTTGGAAGTTGAGTAGGTTGTCTTTTCTCTTACAGCGAACAAGTCCCTAGGCCTAGTGGTTTCCCATCTTTTTCCTTTCAAATGTTCTGGAATGTGGTCCACTAGGATGTCACCAAAGTAGTGCAAGAGTTCTTTAGTGCAAAGATTCTACTCAAGGAGGGAAATGCCACTTTCCTTGTGCTTATTCTAAAAGTGGTTAGGGTAGATTCTATGGACCAATTTAGACCTATTAGCCTATGCAACTCTTTTTATAATATTATTTCTAAAGTTTTGGCTTCAAGGACCATCAAGGTTCTCCCTTTCATTATAACACCTCAGCAATTTGGATTTGTCCTAGGGCAAAAAATCCTAGATGCAATTATGACTGTCCACAAAGTTATCCACTCTTTGGAAGAAGGTAAGAGGGAAGGTTTCCTCCTCAAGCTTGACATGTCAAAGGCTTATGATTTTTTGGACTGGGCCTTTCTTTTAAAGTTCTTAGGGCCTTTGGGTTTAATTCTAGAGTCATCAAACTTATTATCTAGTTGATGACTACTACCTCCCTGGCTATGCTGGTCAATGACTCCCCCTTGACTTTATTCAAACCTTCCAGAGGGCTCAAGCAAGGAGATCCAATCTTGCCCATTATTTTCATTATTTTGGTTGAATGTCTTGGAAGGATGGTTTCTACCAATAGAAATTCTAGAGCTCTGTCTGGAAAAAAACCTTCTTCTAATCCCCTAGTTTTCTCCCACCAAAATTTTTTTGATCACACTATAATGGGAGGGAAATCAATGGTTAGTGAAGTCAAGGTGGCAAAAAAGATCTTGAGCTCTTACTCTAGGGGCTTGGGGTAGCTTATCAACTGGAACAAGAGCTTTGTTTTCTTTATTAATACTCCAATTAAGAGACAAAGGAAGATTGCTTCTATTCTATGTGGTGAACTGGGAAGCCTCCTTTCTATATATTTAGATCTCCCCATGGGACTAAAATCCCCAGATTCTTTCTAGAATAACTTAATAGACATGTTTAATAAAAAATTGGCTAGCCAGAAAGGAGTCACTCTTAGCTGGTCAAATCTACTCTTCAGAATCTCCCAACTTATGTGTTGAGTCTTTATGGGATTCCTAGCAATTATGTAGATCTCTTAGAGAAGATCTAGATGAACTTGCTTTGATCAGGATTGGAAGACAACAAGAGGTTTCCCCTAGTGGCATGGGATAATGTGTGCTTCCCTAAACATAATGGAGGACTAGGGATAAGGAAACTAAGACCTTTCAACAAAGCTCTCCAAGCTAAATAGATTTGGAGAATCTTTTCCAGCAAAGGGGACTAAAGGGACATCTTAGAAGAAAAATACCTTTGAAGACCTTCAATTAGAAACTTTCTCTTTAGAGGATTAATTCCCAATGCATCAAATATATGGAATGACATTCTAAGCACTAGAGAAATGGCTAATAGTAGGTCAAAATGGAGTGTTGAGAATGGAAAGAACACCCTTTTCTAGCAAGACAACTGGCTAATGCAAGGGCCTCTTATCTTCATTCCCAATTATGAAAGATGGGCTTGCATTTTCATCTAGAGGTTTGGAAGATTTATGAGTGATTACAGACAAGGCCAAGGTTGTAGGGATCATGTTTCAATATCAAGGGAACTAAAACCTCCAATGAGTATTCTCCACTCTGTGATTTTGAATGATGATCATGACCAACTTGTTTGGGAGAACACTTCAAATGGTATCTACTTGGTGGATTCTAGATACCAAGCTATTATGAGGCAAGATTCAAGACCAAACTAGGCTAAGGCCTAGTTCCCTGGTCTTATCCCTAAAATCAATATTTTCTTTTGGCTTTTACTTCACAATAGGATATTGATGATAGGAAATCTGACTAAAAGGGGTCTTCCTATTCCTAATAGATGTGTCCTTTGCAAAAACTAGGCTGAGTCTATGGATCACCTATTTATACATTTCTCCTTCACCAGAGAGGTTTGGTACATTTTTATTCAAGCTTTTGGGTTGTGTTGGCATACTCCTATGTTGACTATTGAATTCTTTAGGCAGTGGGATAACTCTTGGTAGGGATCAAGGCTTCAAGCTATAAGTAAATGGGCTCTGCCTCATTTTGGATGGGGTATTTGGAAGGAACACAGTAACTGTATCTTTAGGGATGCTTGCCTTCCTACTAAAATTATGTCTAGTAAAAGTCAAAATACCCTTTTGGAAAATTATATGCTTATTAAAGGATATAACCCTTTCACAGGTGAAATTGGTAGTAGTAATGATACTCAGATAAAAAGAAAGGAGTATCATTGATCTTTACCCCTAGAGGGTTGGCACAAATCCAACATGGAGCATCCAAAGGTAACCGAGGAGTCGTGGGATGTGGAGGGGTGATCAAAAATAGTCATGGGAATGGAATTGTGGTGGTTACTTTCCCCCTAGGACACCAAACAAATAATTATGCAGAGGCTTGTGTTGCCCTCTAAACAACTAAGTTGGAAAAAGAGGTACGGATCAAAAGCCTATGGGTGGAGGGGTATTTAAATAATATTATTAAATGCCTAAGGGTAGAACACCCTCTTCATGGAGTATTAAGAATATGATGGAGGAAATGAAAAATAATTTACTTTCCTTTGAAAGTGTCTATGTGTCACATGTTTACCATGAGGGTAACATGGTTGCTAACTAGATGGCTAATGAGGTCGTTAGGAGGGACACATCACATAGATGGCCAAGTTGTGAGGGGATTCTAGTGGCTACAAAAAAATTAATATAGATTGAGAGAATCAAAGGGAGGACGAGAAACATAAAGTGTAATTATGGAAGTTAATGTTGTCAATCAAACTTTTAAAGTGATGAAAGCTTGGCATGGGTTGAATTAGAGGTATCATAATTGGGGGGCTTTGTGGCACATTTTTTAGGAAATTTTCAATGCGATTGGAAATTTCTATTACAATTGCTTTATTAAGGAAGGAGTCAAGTACAATTTTTGTAAGAAAAACTAGTGTTTGACTCACAGTGCTTGGAGAACACAGAGTTTTTGTTAATCTTTCTGCAACATAATGGTAGGGGAGAGGCATCATAGAGAGCCAGAGGGAGAAGTGGAAGAGGAGATCAAAGGTGTGGGAGAATTTGAGGGAAGGTAGCATCTCGACCTTCATTGAAAAACCTCATGGCTGGGATTTGAAGATAACCGACCTTATGGTTAAGTCATGGAAAGATGGGAAGGTGGAGAATAATGGTATCGACTTCTAAGTCAATGATGGGGTCATAGCCAAGGTCATTGGATCTCCTAATTAGGGGATACAATTCTATAGGGATAAGAAAATATCCCTGAATGTGGTGAAAGACTTTGCAAAGGATGCTAAGGAGATAAAGGAATTAGGTGAAGAATGTTCCTAATATGAACCTGCATCAATTAAGAAACTATGGAGGTTTGTCTTAAGGGTGATTATATCCTACATTACACTTGACACTAGGTTTGACAAGATTCAAACCCACCATTTTCTTATCCTAAGCCATTTTTCTACCTATTTTTCTCTACAAATAAGAGTATCATGGGTTTTAAGAAGAAACTGTATGCTAATCATACATTCCATGAGGATTTGTTATTAATCACATACGAGCATTTTAAAGCTCAAACCTATAGAAGGGTTATTGCATAGAAGGTACAATCCTCAGAGGAAACATAGAGCTCTTACCTCCCTTTAGATATGAAGGATAGTGTAGGTCTACACTCAGATGAAAAAGAGGAGGTGGCTAAAATCATGAAGGACATGGGTAAGAAGAAGAAAAGAAGTTTGGGAAAGGAATGGAGAGAAGGATAAGGCAAGAGATAAACTTAGAGGAGTATTACAATGATGAGGAAGAGGGGATGGAAATGATTAAGTAGGGAAATGTGAAAGAGGTGGGCACTAGTAAGGCTCGAGCAAGTAGGAAGGATGATAGCCTGGTCAAAAGGAGAAGGGGTGGTGAGAAGGAAGCAGAGAAGGCACTTAGTAAGGGAAAGGAATTCAATATCAAAGCTTAGGTATTGAGAAAAGAGGAAGATGGTTCGACTAAAACCATGGTTACTATTGACACTAAGGGAAGGAAAACCAAATGGAGGAACTTTCATTCTAGCAATGAGAAAATGGGTTTGGTTAGAGAGCATATCCACCTAGAGTTTTTGGAGGGAAGGGATGGAAAAATTCAGTTGGAGGAGCTCATAGACCTATCTTTGGTGATTATAAGCAATAATGTGACGAAAATGGGGATGAACCTCCTAAACAATGCCCACAATAGTTTGGTAGACAATTTCTAGTCCATTAAATGGGTTTTCCATGAAATTTAATAGATTAAGTTTAGGATGTAGGGATAGGAAAGGATAGATAGGGGGATGGGAATGTCAGAATTAGAAAGATAGATGCGAGGGTTTCTGAGATTGAAAAAAGAGTGGAAAGAATGGAGAGCTCTCTCCATTGCTCAGCTAACCAAACCCTCAACATTATAAAAGGTATTAATGATAATATCATTCAATTGCACTCAATGATGGAGGAAAGCAAAAAGGGGAAGGAGGAAAAGGACAAAGAGGAAATTAGGGCTACTGATGAAGATGATTCTTTGTAGGTTGAGAACTTGAGAAAAAGAAAGAGATTAGAAAACAGGAAGAGGGAAGAGGAGGTATCTCCAAATGATAGTCAATCGAAGACTGATGAAGCTAAGGCCATGAGAGAGTTGGAGCTCAAGAATGTGGAGTTGGTAAAAGAAATGGTGCCTTGGTCGGTGCTCTTGGTTTTTTATCCGTATCCTAGCTTTTGGCTATTTGTATTTTGTCTACTTTTGATAGTCGGGTATGGCCTATTGTTTATTCTATTGCTTTGATGCTAGACTTGAACTTTAAGTAGTATTTTTTTGTTAACTAGTGGCTTTTCGGAACCCCTATAAAAAAACCTATTTTACTTAATAAAAAACATTGACACATTGGAAAAAGTCTTCTAAGAGGCAGTTGTCTTCACCAAACAAGCTAATCCTAATGGAGGGAGCATGGTGATTCCCACTAATACTACCACAATGGTACCACATTATCCTATAGGAGAATAGATAGTGCCTAATCAATTTCCCCTACTAAATCATGTACTAGTTCAACAAGTACATGTTGTCTTGACCACTACAATAACTTATCTAGGGTATGAGTCTCCAAAGGTAGTGTTTTTTGAACAACAAACTACACCAACTATTGAAGCTTAAAAAAAATGATAGTTGAATTCGAGCAAATGAAGAAGACCATGTCCAAAATAAAGAATGGTCTCACCCATCTCCAATTGTCAAAAGGGAAAAGAAACAATTTTTAGTGATCTAATGCAAACCCATACAAAAACTATTATGGGTAGAATCATACAAAGAAATTCTTTTCCTATGGGAATAATACCACTAGAAATAATTCCAATGCATTAGATCAAACAATAGGCTTCCTAGGAAAAATTAGTAGTGGAAAAATCTCCCAAACAATGGAAGCATCCTGACTGACGACAATAATAATGTTTAGTTTCCCAAAATCAATCAAGTGGACATAAACCATAATACACCCAATGATAACAATATGTTTTTCAAAGGAAACCGAGACAAGAAAAATTTTTGTGTGATGCTAATGACTTGCCTCCTCTTCAATTCACCACAATGTTAATGGAACCCTATGATACTCCACTACATACAAAGACAAAATATTTTTCCAATGAAGAATTTTTATTCTTATTTAAGAAAGAGGCTAAGATAGAGCCTGTTGCGATGTTCACGTTCTACCATGATAATCAAAACAATCACAATTTGTGTAGCTAGATTGAGCCACTGACCAATGGAACCCCTCCAAGATTATAATGTACTCCTCCTCATCTATGAGCAAGCAACAATCCCATGCCTATAGATGTGCTTATCCAAACACAACAACCTTAGGCACAAGGAAATAACCTAGTCATGTTATAGAATTCTATTTGGTCAATAGAGAAGTACAGTGTGATAGAAGAGTTGAAAATGACTAAGGGAAATATCTCTATGTACGATATGCTAAAAATTTGTCCCACCGAAGAGAAGAACTTTTGAAGACACTTGATCATACAAAGGTAACTATTGGTGCCACCACTCAAATGAAACTAATCCTCAAGTCAATGCTACCAAAGCTATGCCCACTATGTTCTAGGGAAGACGAAAATGCCTCCTTTTCTTTTAAGTATTCAAATCTTTGTAAAGAATCTTCATAATTGCCCCATTTATTCAAAAATTTTATGCAACAATATGCAACTTTCAATATCTCAAAGGTTAGGAGTCACTCCACAACCTACTAACTAAGTGGTAATCCATCTTGATAAGAAAAAAGTAAAGGTTGTTGGAGTGTTGAAAGATGTACACATTCAATTGACCACAGATCCTAGAATCCAAGATATCATTGATATTCATGTAGTGGACATCCCAAGACATATGGCATGCTCTTGAGAGGGGAAAGGACTTGGTATTTGAGAGGATGGTTTTCTAAAAAATTACTCAATTATGGTTTCCATAGAAAGGACTAAACAACCAGATTAAGATTGATGTCAAGCCCAAGATGAAGAACATTTATTGAGTACAATACCCCTAATGAAGTATTGTTCCTCCAATCAGACTTAGGATTTTACAGAGTAATGACGCTCGATGTGCTTTAGATAGAAAGATCTAATGGTGACCCCACCACAAGTTGGCAAGAGTCTTATCCACAAGATGACATATGGCATGCTCTTGAGAGGGGAATGAACTTGGTATTTGAGAGGATGGTTTTCTAAAAAATTACTCAATTATGGTTTCCATGGAAAGGACTGAACAACCAGATTAAGATTGATGTCAAGCCCAAGATGAAGAACATTTATTGAGTACAATACCCCTAATGAAGTATTGTTCCTCCAATCAGACTTAGGATTTTACAGAGTAATGACGCTCGATGTGCTTCAGATAGAAAGATCTAATGGTGACCCCACCACAAGTTGGCAAGAGTCTTATCCACAAGATGACATATGGCATGCTCTTGAGAGGGGAATGAACTTGGTATTTGAGAGGATGGTTTTCTAAAAAATTACTCAATTATGGTTTCCATGGAAAGGACTGAACAACTAGATTAAGATTGATGTCAAGCCCAAGATGAAGAACATTTATTGAGTACAATACCCCTAATGAAGTATTGTTCCTCCAATCAGACTTAGGATTTTACAGAGTAATGATGCTCGATGTGCTTCAGATAGAAAGATCTAATGGTGACCCCACCACAAGTTGGCAAGAGTCTTATCCACAAGATGAAATCATCACTCAATTCATTAATAATATGGTTTCCAATTTTTTATGCCTCAAAGAAGATGAGGATCCAAATATCTTAGTCCTCCTTGGGTTTTGTAGATTGCATCTCACAAGCCATTATGAGTTCAAATGCTCAAGTTGCCAAAATGTTGTCGCCTAAGTATTGACTCACTTGTCTCAACCCATAAATGCAAAGTCAAGCAACCTATCAATAACAAATAATCAAGAAATAAATGGCATTTAGGAGAATACCATAAATGACCAAGATATTGAGGTTCACCAATGAAAGCTTAGCACTATAAAACCCATCTTTGTAAAAGAGAATGAAGAAGATTTGAATGTATCATATAGTGATACATCCTCAGGAGCCCTAGCCTCTCCCCCTGAGGAGGTAGTCATAGTCTATAAAAGATGATGCTTTGTGAAAGGGAAAGGGTGGATTTTAGCAGTCGTGCATCTTGAACCCCATACTTCCAAGGTCACCAAATTGATTGAATAAATTTAATAGAAATAAAGGGAATGAATTATTCTTGTGTTAGAGGTGACTATTAGAAACAAACCAAGTTAAGAAAAGACATAATGGGTCCCAAAGAAGAGGTTCTTTAAAGACCAAGTGAAAGAGAAGGTTATAAAAAATAAACATAAGTCTAAGGCACCCAATCAAGAAGCAATCTAGACTCTCAAGTTTGATGGTTCCAAGTGTAAACAAGGAGTTGAAGCTAGAATCAAGCTAATTAATACAAAGGAAAAAAATATTCCACTACCTATCACCTTTAATGCATATGCACCACCAATGTGGTAGAGTATTAAGCCCTAGTGTGGACTCCTTTTCACACTTGAAAAGAATGTCAAAGCCCTTATAGTGGAAGGAGATTCCCAATTGGTGATCTCACAAGTCAAAGCAATTTATTTCTATAATGACAGAAGGTTGATGGCCTATCATAAATAATTTTGGGACTTGATGGACAACTACAAAGCACTAAAGGCCAAATCTATCCCCAGAAGAAGGAATACAGTTGTGGATGCACTAGCTATCTCGACTAGCACATTGCAACCTCTCGAAAGACAAAACTTAAGAGGTTTTCTATCGAGCTCATGGCTACTCCATCTATCTTGGAAAAAATTACTAACTTCCAAGTCTTCCAAGATGATCAACATATTGTTGAATTCATCATGCACAATAGCCTGTTTGAAGGATAAATAATTGATGACAAGCCCGAGGGAGATACAGAAGACTGAGAAGAAGAAGAAAATTAGGATAGCATCTTGAACCTAAAAACTAACACTATCCCTAAAGGGATGGTGGAGTTATAACATATCTTTGATCAAGATGAATCAACATGATACAAGAGAACCCTTGAAGACAAAGGAAATGATAAATGTAACTCTTACAACTTTGGCATCGAGGATGATCCCAAGGTGATCAATATTGGGAAAGAATGTAGAGCAAGGAAAAGAGATGAAATGATATGTCTCCTCACAGAATATAAGGATGTTATCACTTGGAGTTACAAAGAGTTCAAGACATATGATCCCAGCATCATCACACACAATATTCCTCTAAAGCTCAATGCTACACTTTTCCACCAAAGGCAAAGATCGATGAACCTAATCATTGAGCCATTGATAATGAAAGAGGTTCAAAATTTTTTGGATACAAAGATCATTTTCCTAGTTAGACACTCTACATGGGTTGATAATCTAGTTCTAGTGAGAAAGAAAAGCAAGAAAATTCAGCTTTGTGTCAACTTTAGAAATCAAAATCAAGCATATCAAAAGGATAACTACCCACTACCCACACTTGATGAAGTATTACAAATTGTGAATGGATCCAAGATGGTTTCATTTCTAGATAGGTACTCTAGACATAATCAGGTAATAGTGGATGAAGAGGACAAGTTGAAGACAACGTTCACCACCAAGTGGAGAACATTCACATACAGATGGATGCCCTTCAGCCTTATCAGTGTGGGAGCCACATTTGAATGGGCTATGGATGAAGCATTCAATGGTTTGGTAAGAAAATGCATATTCATCTACATGGATGATCTTGCAATTTTTGCAAAATAGAGAAGCAATCACATTTTTGACCTCAAGTGAGTACTTAATTGATGCAAGAGATATGGCATATCCCTCAATCCCAAGAAATTTTAGTTTGGGGTTACAAAGGGGAATATCCTTGGACACATTATTTTTGAAGCTAGAATTTCCATTGACCCTAAGTGAGTAGAATCAATACTCAAATTGTTTCCACCCAATAGTTTTAAAGAGTTAGTCTTTCTTCAAGAAGATTAACTTCGTGTGGAAATTCATCTATGGTTTCACTAAAATAGTAGCCCTCTCAATGATCTACTAAAGGAAGGGGTAAAGATTGAATGGGCTCCTAAAGTCAAGAAATCTTTTGAAGACATCAAAGTGGCCATTTGTACTACCTCAATTCTTGTCATCTCAGATTATCAAATACCATTCAAAGTCTACTCTTTTTCTTTAGAGCATTAATGCGTAGGCGTCCTCACATAGAAGAAGGATGGTGAAGATGAGAGGCCTATTGCATTCATGACTTTCACTCTAAAGAACATGAAACTAAATTATCCTAACCTAGACAAATAGTCATTTTCCTTAGTGAAAGCAACCAAGAAGTTCCACCATTATATACTACAAGGAAAGGTGTGTGTCATTGTGCCTGACTCTATGGGAAAGCCAATGCTGATGCAAAATGAGCTAGGTGAAAGGAGAAGGAAATGAATGGCCACCTTACAAGAATATGACCTAGAAATTGAACCTATAAAGTTAGTATGAGGACAAGGCCTAACCAAGATGATGGGAGATAATAAAAGACAAGGCATTATCTCCTATGTGTATACAAATGAGGGGGTCATAACAGACGTATGGTATCAATAAATTGTGTATTACCTCTTGCAAAATCAATGGCCCCAAGGAATGAATAGTTCACAACATTGAGCCCTAAAGATGTGTGAGTCCTACATGCTTTAGGACAAAAAAATTTCCAAGAAAATATATGAAGGGATATACCTGAAGTGCTTGAACCATGAGGAAGCCAAAGAAGTGTTGGAGAAATACCATGATAAATATGGTACTGAGCATGGATCTACAAAAGCCATGACTCACCAAATTTTGAGGTCCAAGTATTATTGTCCTACTCTTTTCAAGGATACATATGTGCATGTTTAATCCTACCATGCCTGTCAAACTAGTTCTAGTAGAGAGAGAAATCCATCCATGTCATTGCAACCCATCTTCAATGTTTACCCTTCTTCCAAGTGGGGGTTGGAATTTATCAGGCTTGTAAACCCATCATATTTGATAGAGCATGATTTCATATTAACAACCACTAACTATTGCACAAGGTGGACCAAAGATGAGACATTTCAGAACTGGTATTGTGTGAGTGGTCACCAATTTTCTTGAAGAACATACCGTGACTAGGTTTGGGATGCCCTTCTTTTTGGAGTGCAAAAATGGATCCACCTTCACATCAATTTTCCTCATTTAATGGACCTTAGAGAATCAATTGATAATCAATTTTTCATCCAATTACCATCCAAAAGGAAATGGAGTTGTTGAGTCTACTAACAAGAGCCTAATCATGGTCATAAAATTCTTACTCATAGAGAATCCAAGGGATTGGTATACATAGTTAAAATATGCCTTATGAACCAATAGGGTCAAAGTAAAGAACAATTTGGGAACCTCTCCCTACTTGTTGATTTACGGCCAATAGCCTATCTTTCCCCTTAATATTAAGATTCTAGTGTTAAAATTCATGAAGGGATATGTTGAAAATGGGGATAGAGTCCAAGTTAGACTAATGAACCTTTTAGACTTGGACAAGAAAATGATAGTGCATTGGAACATATGTCCAAACATCAAGCTGTCATCAAATGTTGGTTTGACAAGAGAGCTACAATGAAGGATTTTAGAATCTCTAACCTCGTACTCATGTGGGATAAAGTAAAGGAGAAACTAGGAATTTATATCAAATTCAAGCGCCTATGGGTTAGCCCCTACCAAATTGCTAAAATTGCAGGGGACAATACTTTTAGGCTATGCACACTTAAAGAGGAATAGATTTTGTTGCCAGACAATGACCAATTCCTCAAACACTATTTTGAGGCCTGGGTTATTGAAAAAAACATTGTTCATTGTGTTTTTGGCTTGTTTAGTCTGAGTTTGGAGTTAGTGCATATTCAAATATTCCTAGATAAGTGAATTACCCCAACTGATCTCAACCCTTGTAAGAGGTATTTCTTCATCAAAATAGTTTTATGTTGTTGCTTCTTACAAAGACTAAATACTTGTGTCATGTGTAGGTAGTAAGAGATTCTCAGCTCTTGGCTTAGGCACTAGGTTGATCACTCTCAACAAAAATACCTCATATAGAAATATGTTTGACCAAGTTGCTCTCAACCTAGGAAGGCAACGACTAATTGTTGTCTAAAACTTTCTAGTTGGAGTAAAGGTTTTTTACCATGACCATACAAAGATCACTTAGTGGTCTGTGAGTTTCCCAAAAGTTCACTAAAAGAGGAACACATAAGACATTGAAAAGATGGGGACCCAAGAAAAACTCAACACTACCTCTTGGCTACACAGTCTAAGCACAGTGAAAGAGGGCACAAAAGGAAAGAAAAGAAGAAAATAAAAGAAACAATGTCACAACAGGGCCCCATAAACAAACAAAAAAGGTCAAACAAGGTTAGCACCACCTAATCGCTACATTGCTAAGATGAAGTCAAACTTCAAAGAAGAATCAAGTGGAAACACACAAGCTCTAAAAAGTTGACAAGAGACTAATGAAACCCAAAAATGGAAAAATGATGTCTTATTAAGAGTTATTTGAATAGGTTCTCACATTTGTTCAATAGTGAATGAAGTCTGCTCATAGGAAATTTTTGAAACTATAGCTAGTTACTGAAGAATTGTTTTGAAACTCCTAAATGCTCATGGTGACAAGGGTCCAAGAAAGTTGGTGTAATTAAGACATTAAACACATATAGAGCTTAAAGAGGTCAAAGGTTTGAGTTTCAAGTCAAGGTTTTTGAATAACCTCTCATGATATCAAGAACCAAGTCTAAGTTTGGTTCATGTTTGAAGATTGCTTGTTGATAAAGAAATGCCTTTGTCATTTCTTCCTTTCATCAAGGCTATTTGTTATGGGTTCACAACACACACACCATTTTTTAGTAAAAAATGGGGATACCCTCTTTTCTTTTTGTTGCCAAATTGTATTCCTTCCCTTTTAAGCTCCTAGCTTGGTCAATTTTCATTGCATATATGTTTGAGTCCCTATGTAGGTATCCCCTAGGTGGTTCCCTTCTCATCAAGAATCACTGAGGCTTGCCTTTTGGGTCTTTCTAGGTTTTGCATGCTCCACTTCCCCCAACACCTCTATGTAGAATCCTTTATTTTTCTTTGCATCAAGGTTTTAGGTGATCTAGGTTTAGGTGGGTTCCTATCTAAGCATCTTCCTGATGAGAAGGAATCCTATTCTTATTTCTACAATTGGCTCATAATGCTAGCATGGTGTTCCTTTGGGATTCCAGCTCATGTTGTTGAATTCCCATTGCTGGAGTACTTTGTCGATTAGCATCTTGGAGGGAAAAATATATTGAGATATCTAGGTGTATTTAAAGGTTGATTCATGATGAGAGGATCAAAAAACTAAGTATCTACAATAATGGAACTTTTAGAGTACCAATCTGAAGTCAAAAAAAAATTGTGCAAAGAAACAAAGTTTCAACAATCTGAGTGCTTCCCCCTTGGAAGTGAATGTCTTCGAGTTCATTTTTGAAGCAATGTTGGGAAAAGAAGAGAAATACTTCTAGTTGTTCAAATATTTGGAAAGCATATGCCTCTATGATACTTTTTGTCTCAAAGAAAATATGGAGCTTCTATTCTAGAAGATATAAAAATGTGGAAATACTAAATCTAGATTCGAAGACATTCTTTGGAAGTGTCACAAAGAGTTTCTGATGGAGTAGTTTGTGAAGTGAAAACCCAACATAATGAAATACTAGTCCAAGCCCTTAAGGGAAAAAATATTAGTTCATATCTTCTCCAAGGAATAAGATAAATAAAAAAATAAAAGCTTTGTGGGGAAAAGAAAGGGATAAGGTATCCACGGCATCAAAGGAGTAACACCCATGATGCAATCCCGAATCAAAGGAAAAGGCAAGATTATAGAAATATAGGATTATGATTCCTTCCCCGTACATAAAGAATTGTAGTGCAAACCCTTGTTCTGGATTCCAAAGTTAAAAGTGTAGCTTCCATTGATGCTTGGACCAATCAATTTGGTAAGTGAATAATCTCACTACTACATGAGGTATAAGTGAATTTTATGTTTATCAGATTTAGGAATCATCATATGGGTAGAAGTAAAATGATTTAAAGAGTCATTAATCTACTTGATTTATTGCAAATCTTACTGTTACGACCATTACTTGTGATTTATTTTGTTCATGTGGCACCAAATAAATTCAAACATTGGTGCCAATAGACTTCAATGCACAAAGAATTAGAGAACCTTACAGAGCAATTGGCATTGTTGAAAGAGGTGATTGACATGAAGACTAATGTTGTTGTGACCCATGAGATATCAAGATAGGCAAAGAACCATTGCTTCATTGGAATTCAAAATTGAGAGCTTATTGAAGTTTGAAAAATGAGTTGAAGGATGTATATGATTGAGTGAAGAAAGTAATAGACAAGGTATTCGAACATTTAAAGGTTCTACACACTAAACCATATGTCACCAGTAATGGGTAGTTGGTAGACATCAAATGAATGAAGACTAAGTTTATGGCATTCATTGAAGAGGGTACTGATCCATCAAATTTATAGGTGGCAAAGATCCATGAACTATCAACAATATATTGTGTTCTAAAGCACGCAACATAGAAGCTCTAATCAAAGATCTCTAGAGTTGAAGAATTGATAGAATTGCATGATTATTGGATGATTAGAGTTGACAACATTTTCATTCCAAGTGTCCATGAGCTAAAGAGTGTAACTGATGCAATGAAGGCATACAAAGACAAGGTCATAACTCCAAATAAAAATTGACACTCTGATTGAGGATTACACTCTCCCTACAAACATATGGCAAGTGTCACCTCTTCTCTCTCTCTCTCTCTCACTCAATTTTTAATATTGTAGCCATATTTGACATTCTCCTCATACGTTAAAGTTTTGTAAAAAATGACATATCTAGTCAAACATATTTTTAGAATCTTCAAAGATGCTCTATTGAGTAATCATGAAATGTAACTAGCCAATTCCAAAAGGGCCTATAAATGTAACTTTTTGAGAAGTAAATAAGATTGGAAAATTTTTGGTGTGGGCAAACCCCTGTAGCTGGGAGTACTGTATGAGACTCTGCATCCATGTTTTGATTTTGCAGTCCATGTTGATCTAGTTTTAGCTCTTGTATGGTGGTTGGAATGAAATATGTTATTAGTGAAAACTGTGGGATTGCAAATGAACTAGGTTTTGTTTCTTTCTTTTCAGTGGTTATAAGCTTTATTTCCATTATTTGCAGTATTATCTTACTTCCTCTATTCTATACAATTTAGTTCATGTGCATCTTTATGGACATGTGGGAAGTTTGGGATTTGGTTAATGTAAGCTACTGAGTTAGAAGAAAATGTTGAGTAACCTCATTAACTTGTGCAATCTGGGCATTGCTTAGTTAATCATTCTCTTATTTCTTATGCAACATGCATTGTTGGCTAATGTTCCATTGTTGCATCTTCATTTAGTAAGTTAAGTAGACTTCATTTAGGAGTTGGAAAACTAAAAATGAGTCATGTGCATTCATAGTTGTGGGGCTTTGTGAGTTAGCATCTTAAGACTGCTCGGGTTGTTTAAAGTCTTTAGGCAATCTAGTCATACCTCTTTTGCTCTTTGGTCAAGAACATACCCCTAAATCTTTTTGATCTACTAAAAATAATATTCATTACAAATATTTGTACACAAGGGAGTTGTACCTTTTCAATTAAGGGGTTATTGATAGAATACCTACATTGACCCATTATGTTGTTAACTACTTTGTCTTTCACCAAACTAGGCACATTAAGAGTCAGGGCATAAACCAAACCAAGGAAGACAAACTGCTAACCCACAATTTTTGGTAACTCTATTGAGGAACATTACCAAATCTCTAGTTTATATCTTTCCTAGTATTGAAAGTCACATGAGAGATAAAAATCTCATGTGCATGTTAATCATTACATAGGTGCTCTTAGTAAGTCTATATGTGGCTTTACTCGAACAACTCTAAACTGGGAACTCATGTATTTGTTTGAGTCATGTCTTTTGACCCATGAGAAAAAATGGTGCTATCTCATGAAGGCCAAGTCCCAGTAGTTCAACCCAACCTTGGCTTCCAAGACAAACAAGAAAACATAGTCAACTATTTGAATACACTCACTTGGAGAAGTAGAAAATCCATAAATGAGTATAGAAGAGTCATCTTTGTACTAGAATAAGATGAAGCCAATGTTGAGTACTAAGAAGGTGTGCTTCAAAAAAGAAAATTGAGGCAAGCCTAAAGTTACCTATCTATAAATAAGTTAGTTCATCCTAGATCCTAAGTATATCAAAAGTATTTGTGATCATGGTCAAATTGATCCAGTGTTTGAAGAGCATAGAAAAGTTGGTTTTCCCATATTAGAAGACCCCCTGAGAAGAGGAAGAGCTTGCTTGAGAGACCTAGTGTTATAAGGTATCCATGGGGTTCTGGTTCCACCACCTCATCATGCTTCCCAGAGAATAATTTGGTCCTCTTCCCCACCTATTTTTTGAACATAGATTTTTTCATTATGTAATGTTCTCACCTTACATAGAGTGGTAGCCCCAACTGTTGTTATTTTCTAGCTAGTACTAGTTATTCTTCTAGCATCAATGGAAGTACCTTGGGGTATTTCTATTGATCCTTTATGCCTTGCTACTAACAATGACTTACCAAGAGCCTCCCACAAGAATTTTCCCAAGTTCAATGGTTATGGGAAGGTTTCTATAGATGAACATATTGTTGCTTTCTTTGCAGTCTACAGTATTGTCTCCCCTCAACATGAAGATGTAGCTATAAGGATGTTTATTGAAACACTAGTTGAAAACATGCTTGATTGGTTCCAACATCTTCCCATCATATGCATCACAACTTAATATGATATGTGAAACTAATTTGTGGTCCACTATAAAAGCACAAAAGATGAGCATACATTACTGTCTCAGCTCACTTAGATCAAGAAGGATCTAAATGTTCCCATTAGAGATTTCATTGCATGGTTCAACAAATTGGTTGGTTCAACAAATTGGTTAACTGAATTCCTACTATAAGTAGGCCAACTACAAATAATTAGAAGGTTTTTTTCATTACTTTTATGCCTCCAAAAATCAATTTTCAAATCAAAAGAGTTTATGTGTCAAATCTCCAAGCTTCTCAGACTCTAGCCATAGAACTAGAAGATTATTTGATAGCAATTGGGAAATGGAAGATGATTTCCATGAAAAGGCAAATGCGTAAGTCAACTTCTTCATTTCAACAACCCTATCAAGATATATCTAGAAAGAAACATAAAGGAAAGGCATTACAGTTACCACCTACTCAACAAAGGCTTTCCATTAAGGCAACTCCTAAGAAACAAAGCATGTGCACATTCCACTTAAAAGAATATCATGATGGTGACTCTTGACCTGAAATGAATAGATACAAGAAGATGAATGCAAGCAATGAACTAAAAGCAGAATATCCAAAAAGTGAAGATGATTCTTCTCTTGGCAACTCTGGAACATTTTATTTTGAGTATGAATCAGATTTAGATAGAGGAGGTGACTATTTCACTAGTTTGGATGGAGTACAAATGACCATAACCAGAAGAAGCCAAAAGAACAAAGCTCTGAAGAGCTTGGTTCCTATCTGGAACATTTCTCCTTCTACTTTACCAACCATGGCTAGTACTTCTACCCCCTCTACCTCAAAGAAAGAGCTATCAAGATTAGATCCAAGTGGTAAGTCTAATTCTTCATTTTATAATATTTAGTATTGTAAAGATTCTCATATTCAATTTTCTCCTCTAGAATACTTTAAATCTAGTCCTACTGAATTGCAAAAGCTAGTTGACTATTGCAAAGGTGAGATTAGTAACAAAGCTCACCCAAATATCAATGCTACTAGTAATAATAAGCCTAGAACTAGTGTGTGTCCCCCTATTGATGAAGAACCAATCCTACCTCTGTTATTCAATGAAGGAGACTCTTCAATCCTACCTACATCCTATGGCTAGAAATTCTTTCTATCAATGGTCAAAAGCTAAGTAATTGCATAATGGACTCTAGTGCATCGGACAATGTCATGTCTTCTATTGTTTCTCGTGCCTTAGGCTTACCCTTAACCAATACCTTCAGGATTTTCTATTCTATGGATGCAAAATAGGTTCCCCTAATAGGTCAAGTGAAGGATGTCCAAGTAGCCTCAGCTACACATCCAACAAAAAGAATAAATTAACTATCCTTGTGCCTGACGTCCCTGCTAGTTATGGCATGCTAATACATCAGAGTTTTTGTAGGGATATGGGAGGTGAAATCAAACTTTATTTGTCTCATGCTATCATTCATGTTGGAAACAAAAAGTTCAAGCTTGAGCCTAAGGAAAAAGCTAAATTCACTCTAATAAGATGATACCAAGGCTCAAATCTTGTATCAAGAAATGGAGTGTGGGAATTATATGATGTTCACTAATTTCAATACTCTTGAAGAGGAATTAGATCCTCCTGATGATCAAGGAATTTGGACCTTAGAATTTGATGGTAGTTATGCAACTACTAGATCAGGAGTAGGTGTGGTGCTCATTTCCCCTAAGGGAGATTTGACACAACTAGCATACAAGTTGCAATTCAAAACACAAACAACAATATAGAATATTAAGCATTACTATTAGGCATTACTGCTACAAAGAAAAGAGCATGAAAATTATAAAAGCCTAAGGTGACATGGAACTAATAGTGAAACAAGTATGAAGTCAATACATTGTGAAGAACCCAAGACTTAGGAATTATAGGAATAGAGTCTCAAATGAGATAGAAGATCTTGATTCCTTTTCTATACAAGTTGTTCCAAGGGAAAAAATTGTAAGGGCTGATATGTTAGTTTCCTCTTCATCCCTTCTATTACCTCATCTAGAATTCAAACATAAGGAATACAAGGTTGAAGTCCTCTTGAGACCTACTGTGCCTAATAATGTTGAATCATGGAAAGTCTTTAACAATGATAATAAATGCAATACTTTCTAGAAGGAACTAAGCCCTTCACTGACCTATACTTTGAAGGGAGTGTTAGCCTCTACTAAGAGTTTTCTCTTGACAATAAAAAAGACTTGGAGCTAGGTGCTAACCAACTGAAAGGTAACAAAACTAGTAGACATTAATCTCTTTAGAAATAATTTTGAATAGACATGAGCATATACCAGGAGAGAAAGAGGCAGGAAAGGTGGAACCTCAAATGATCATTAGGAATCAATGTAGGGATTGAGCTTAAGCCTAAAATGATAAACTTTGGTAGTTGTTGTTCAACCAAAGAAATAATCGTTGTTAAAGCACTACTTTCTTAATATCAAGATGTTTTTGCATGGGGTTATGAAGACTTGAAAACCTTTAGGCATGGTGAATTTAAGCATAAAATTCCCCTTAAGATAGATGCAGTTCCTTTTAGGCAAAAGAAATACAACTACAACCCAATGGTTTTAGATGCCATCTTCAAAGAAATTTATAAAATGTTAGAAGCTAAGATTATCTACCCCATACACCATTAAACATGGGTAGCTAATGTTGTCCCTATTAGGAAGAAAAATAGAGAGATCAGAATCTTAGTTGATTTTAGAAATCTAAATCAAACATCTCTCAAATACAACTACACTCTCCCCAACATGGATCACTTGCTACAGAAAATGGTAGGTTATGAAATGATGTCTATGTTGGATGGTTTCTTTGGGTTCAATTAGATTGAAGTACACCCAGATGATTAGTCTAAAATAATGTTCACCACTCCTTGGGGAACTTTTGCTCACAATAAAATGCCCTTCAGGCTAATTAATAATGGAGCCACCTTCCAAAGATCCATAAATTCATCCTGTGCATATTTCAAGGAAAACACTAGTGTTGTCTACCTAGATGACTTGACAATTTTATCTAAAACAAGAGAAGATCATTTGAGATATTTGGAGAAAGTGTTGAAGAGATGTAGGGAGCATCCAAAATCTCTCTCAACCCTAAGAAGTATATCTTCTATGTAAATGAGGGCAAATTGTTGGATCATATGGTGTCTCAGAAAGGCATCAAAAATTGACCCTGAATGCATCAAATTCATACTACATCTCAACCTATTGCAAGAAAAACCAGAGTTAAGTCATTCTTTGGTCAGGTAAATTGCTTAAGGTGTTTTATTCTTGATTTCTCTAAAATTACAAACTGCATAATTTAGATGATGAAGGACAGTCAAAATTTTAAGTGAAGTGACTCTAGAAGAAAGGCCTTTGATGAGATCAAAACTGTTATAGGTCATGCCCATATCCTAGTTCATCCAGATTATACAAAAGAGTTTATTTTATATTGCTATGAATCAACCCATACATTGTTTTCCATACTTATGCAAGAAAACAAGGAAGGCATCCAAGCACCTATTGCTTTTATGAACATCCCTCTTAAGGAACATGAATCAAGATACTGCCAAATGGAAAAATATACCTATTCTATGGTCAAAACCGTTAAGAACTTTAGATTCTATGTTCTACATTCACATTCAATCATTTATTTTCCTGATTTAGTAGTCAAAAGTATCTTAACTCAGCAAGAAATAGGATGCAATTCAAGAGGAGCTTGGATAGCCAAATTCCAAGAGCATGACATTAAGCTAAAACCTACAAAGTTGATTCATGGCAATGGTTTGCACAAAGAAATTATAGAAAATCCAAAGGTAAGTGAAGAGGAACAAGTCTCAAGAGTCCCAATGGTAAGCCTCCAAGACCCTTGGTTTTGAAATATTGTTTATTTCCTCACTTATGGAGAATGCCCCAATGGACTGACCTACAAGAAAAGAAGAGATCTTAGGACCAAGTCTACCAAGTATGTCATTTATAATGATCAATTGTACAATAGGGAAATTGATGGCGCATTCCTAAGATGTGTAGATGAGCCTTAATAGGAGAGATTGCTCAAAGTGTTCCATGATGAAGCTTGTGATGGGTATTACTCTTCTATAGTCACAAGATATAAAATTTTGAGGCAATTTTATTACTGGCCAAGTATGTTTAAGGATTCCTACAAATGGGTAGCCCAATGTGAAAAGTGCAAATTGTTTGTTGGTAAACCTCACTCAGTTATCTTGCCTCTAAGACCAATAGTCATAGAGGACCTCTTTCAGTAATGGAGAATTTATTTTATTGGCCCAATTAACCCCCCTTCATCTATAGGAAATTTATACATCATCAATACTATAGACTACTTTACTAAGTGGGTGGAAGCTAAGCCTACTTAAATAACCAACTCACAAGTTGTCTATGAATTCATTAGAGAAAATATCCTTGTAAGATTTGGCATCCCACTGAAACTGGTTATGGACAATGTTGCATATTTTTCTTTAGTAGAAATTGTTGAATTCTGCTATGATAACAATATTCACCTCATTCATTCTTCAAATTATTTCCCTTAGGGAAATGGTCAAGCAAAATCAAGAAACAAATTTGTTGTCAATATCACGAGAAAGCTTGTCTCTGGCAACTAGAAGGATTGGCACAAGAAGTTATATGAAGCTCTCTAGGCATATAGAGTAACACCTAAGAAGGTCATCAATATTTCCCCATTTGAGCTAGTATATGGAGTTGAGACTAGTCTTCCCCTCCCCTTGGATTTATTAGTCTACAAGGTGCAACAAACAATTGAAGATCTTGTATTTTAGGTTGCTCTGAAAAAATGAATTATGTACCTATCCAAGCTAGAAGAGAAGTGTGAAAAGTTGGTTGACCACATCATAGAGAATCAAAAGTATGTGAATAAATTCTTTGACAAAAGAGCAAGGCTAAGAAGGTTCATGGAAAATGATATGGTCCTATTATGGGATAAGAGATGAGATCCCAAAGGCATGCATCACAAGTTTGACTATCTTTGGAAAGGTCCTTTAAAAATTTTGTGAGTAAGTCAAAATAACTCCTTCATACTACCCTATACCACTAGTGAGGTTCTACTATTTTCCTACAATGGCCATGACCTAAAATTGTATCAGTTCAATGATTGAGAGTAGGTAAACCCTACAGTTAGAGTCAACCTGGGTAATCTTTCTTTCTGTTGCGTGCTCTAGTTTAGTTTCTTATTTTCCTAGTTTAGTTTCCTTTTCTGTTGTGTGTTTGTTTTATTGTTTCCCCCTAAGGTTTTCTATTCTAGATTTGCAAAATGGGAGATGTTAGGTCCTTTATTAGACATGTGCATGTCTAAGTCCCCAGTCAGAGCTAGTTGTTGCCAAATTTTAGTCCTTCCCTTTTAAGCTTCTAGCATGGTCAATTTTCATTGCATATATGTTTGAGTCCTTGTTTAGGTACCCCCTAGGTGGTTCCCTTCTCATGAAGCAAATGGAAAATGATATGGTCCTATTATGGGATAAGAGATGAGATCCCAAAGGCATGCATCACAAGTTTGACTATCTTTGGAAAGGTCCTTTAAAAATTTTGTGAGTAAGTCAAAATAACTCCTTCATACTACCCTATACCACTAGTGAGGTTCTACTATTTTCCTACAATGGCCATGACCTAAAATTGTATCAGTTCAATGATTGAGAGTAGGTAAACCCTACAGTTAGAGTCAACCTGGGTAATCTTTCTTTCTGTTGTGTGCTCTAGTTTAGTTTCTTATTTTCCTAGTTTAGTTTCCTTTTCTGTTGTGTGTTTGTTTTATTGTTTCCCCCTAAGGTTTTCTATTCTAGATTTGCAAAATGGGAGATGTTAGGTCCTTTATTAGACATGTGCATGTCTAAGTCCCCAGTCAGAGCTAGTTGTTGCCAAATTTTAGTCCTTCCCTTTTAAGCTTCTAGCATGGTCAATTTTCATTGCATATATGTTTGAGTCCTTGTTTAGGTACCCCCTAGGTGGTTCCCTTCTCATGAAGCATCCATGCAACTTTCCTTTTGGTTCTTTCCAAGTTTTCCATGCTCTGCTTCCCCTGACACATGTATGCAGGATTCTTTCTTTTTCTTTGCATCATGGTTTTAGGTGATCTAGGTTTGGGTGGGTTTTTGTCTTACCATTTTCCCAATCGAAAGGAAGCCTAGTCTTATTTCTATAATTGGCTCTTGATTATGGCATGGTGTTCCTTTCATATTTTAGCCTATGTTATTGAATTCTCATTGCTAGTGCACTTTATTGGTTAGCATCCCAAAGAGAAAAGTATATCGACATCTCCAAGTGTATTTAAAGGTTGATTCATGATGAGATGATTAGAAGAACAAGGATCTACAGCCATGGAACTCTCAATATACTAGTCTAAAGTCAAAATCTATTTTTGTGTAGAGGAATAAAGCTCCATCAATTTGAGTGCTTTCCCCTTGGAAGCGAATGTCTTCAAGTTCATTTCCCAAGAAATGTTGGGGAAAGAAGAGAAATACTTCTAGTTGCTCAAATATTCAAAAAGTATATGCCTCTATGATACTTTCTATCTAAAAGAAAATATGGAGTTTCTATTCTAGAAGATATAAAAATGTGGAAATACTAAATTTGGATATGAAGACATTCTTTGGAAATAACACAAAGTGTTTCTGATGTACTAGTCCGAGAAGTGCAAACCCGATGTAAAGAAAATACGAGTCCAAGCCCTCAAGGTAGAAAATTTTAGTTTGCAGCTTCTCGAAGGAACGAGATAAATAAAAAAGCAAAAAATTTTGGGGAAAAGAAAGGGATAAGGTATCCAAGGCACCAAAGGATTATTGCTCATGATGCAATCCTGAATCAAAGGAAAAGGAAAGCTTATGGAAAGATAGATTTATGCTTCCTTTCCTGCAAATAAAGAATTGTAGTGCAAACCCTTGTTCCAAATTTCAAAGTTAAAATTGTAGTTTCCACTAATGCTTGAACCAATTGATTCAATAAGTGAATAATCTCACTACTACATGAGATTTAAGTGAATTTTGTGTTCACCAGATTAATGAATTATCATATGGGTAGAAGTAAAGTGATTTAAAGAGTCATTAATCTTCCTAATTTATTGCAAATCTAATTATTACGACCATTAGTTGTGAGTTATTTCATTCTTGTGGTGCCAACATTTGAATTTTCTAATCTATATCATCATATTTTTCTGAAATAGAGTTCTTCATCTCATAATAGCTATGTTTTCAAAGTAGTATCAAAGCAACAAAGTATGATCACCTAATTGGATTGGAGAGTGAGTTGTATAACTTTCCTGAAACTTCCTTCAAATTTTATGACCTAGGTGATTTGCACTAAAGACTTAATACCCATCTTATCCATCCAGTTACTCAAAAACTAAAAGAGATGGATTAATTTTGGTTATTGGATTCCCCATGGCTATGCAAGTGCCAAAATTGGTGAAGGAATGTATCGAAAGATACAATCTAGAGAGAAAGTAGATATTGTTGTCTAACTAATCTATTTTGACTTCTGTGAACAAGGAATTAATGCAATCTGCTTTCATGATTCCAGTGAAGGAAGAGTATTGTGACATCAATTTTTCTTCCTTTGCATTGATGTTCAATGAAAAGAAGACTCTAAGGAGAGACGACATGCAGAGGACATGGTTTTAGAATCCTCATGGAAAAAAGAGTAAGATGCCTATAGGGAGCGATTTCGTGCACCTTTTCTTCCTTACAAGTGGTATCATAGCCTAGCTAGTTTTGGTTCTATTTGTTGGGTATAGGGTTTTTTGAACTAATCAATGTTTGAGTGGGAGCTTGTGGAGAGGTTTTCATTTATTTTTTGTAAGATTACAAAGATTGAAAGCATATCAAAGAGGATTGATGTAGAGAATTTTTTTGGTACAAACTTTGAGATGTGGAGCACCTTTCAAGAGTCAGGGGATCCAAAGTGCCATGGACTTAATTACTAGGGGTCGAGAGGCTCGTAGACTCTAAACACCATTTGAATTTCTCTGTGCTCATGAACTTAGTCAATGCATTAGCAACATTCACAAAATTTTCTACCATATCTAGCTTCACCTTGCCATCATCAACCATATCTCTAATAAAATGATATTGTACATCAAATGTGCTTGATCCTTGCATGAAATTTTAGGTTCTTTGCTAGGTAGATTGCACTCTAACTGTCACTATAAATTGTCACTGCACCCTATTTGAACTCTATGTCTGAACATAGTCTCTTTATCCAAATAGCTTCCTTGTAGGCATGAGTAGCTACCATATACTCTGCTTCTATAGTGGACAAAGTGACCAAAGCTTGTCACTTGCTCATCCAATTGATTGCACCACTGAATAATGTAAACATATATGCACTAGTGGATCTTCTTCTATCAACATCACTAGCCTAGTCTAAATCCACATAGCCTAAATATATAAGGAATGCTCATTTCATCTTCCATAGAAACATATAAATTACTTTGAAGTACCCTACAAGTATCTAAAAACTCTTTTTACTGCATCCCAATGTGCTCTTCCTAGATGAGACATGTAATGGGAAAGTACTCCCACTGCTTGGGCAATGTCTGGTCTTGTACAGACCATAGCATACATCAAACTTCCAATAGCACTCTGTTACGTTACTTGACTCATCTCTTCCATCTCCATTGGGGATGAAGGACACTATGAGCTAGAAAGCTTTGTTCCCATAGTAATAGGAACACTCACTGGTTTGGAATCCTGCATATTGAATCTTCTGATAATATTATCAACATATTTACTTTGGCCTAGCCAAAGCTTTTTTTTTTCCTATCTCTTATAATCTCCATTCCTAGAATGTACCTTGCTGCACCAAGATCTTTCCTTTCAAAATTTGCTGAGACCTGAGATTTTAATTATGCAATCAAACCTTTTCCTTTGCCAATAAACAACATGTCATCAATGTTAGAGTAATAAGATATTTCCTAATTAACTCTAGTCTACTTAAGCTAAATTTTAGGCATCTAATAATTAATTATTTTATCAATTATTATGATGCAACCTATGTTAGACCTTTTTATGGTTTTGATCTACTTTATAAGGATGATCTCTCATTGTAAACATTATTTGAGAGCTAAGATTAATTCACTTTTGATAACAACAATTTCTCTTTTTGCTCATCAAAACTATCTCATCTATGGATTTGGCAACTCCAGCCTCCATAGTTTTTTGTTTCTCTCTTTCTCTATGACATGTGTTTGCATGCATGTTATTCTTGGGAGTTGTAGGTTGATCTTTCATCAACTTCAACATGGTATCAGAGCTAGGTTTGTTGTAGCTTGTTTGATATTTGGACAAAAAGGAGAATGAGGGTTTAACAAATCAGATCTGAAGTTTTTTGAGGTATTTCTTGAGAAAATAGGGGGGTCACTAATTTTTGGATCAACTTGAGGCCAAACAGACTTCACAGATGGATTCAAAAGGTGTGAAAACCCCTTGTTTCCATATAAAGTTTATCCATTTCGGACAACGTTGATCCAAGAGGCAAAAAAAAAAATTTGAGAAGGTTGTACGACCTCCTACATTCACTCTAAGGAAGGTTTTTTTTTTAAAAAATCACAAAAAAAAAAAATTTTGGCCTTTTTGGGCTACTATAGTTTAAAAAAATTGCTAGTGGTCATTGAGCCCACTAGCAATTAGCAATAATCACCAGTGGTAAACCATCAACAATCTCGTTGACCACAATAGCTCCTATTGACCACCACAACTCAATGGGCCACCAACACCAGTGGCACCTCCCTCCCACCACCACCATCGTGATTCTATCACATGTAGGGACTCCTAGCAATCTCATTGATCACAATAGCTCCTAATGACCATTGTCGCTCAGCGGACCACCACTGCCAGTGGCACCTTCCTCCCACCACCACCAGCATGGCTCCACCACTCAAAGTGCCTCCAGGCCGCCACTTTGCCAGTGGCACATTTTTTTTAATTTTTTAATTTTTTAAATAAATTATTTTTTGATCTATTTCTATAAGCCTTGTTAATTTTTTCACGATATTGTGAGCATACAGACATTTTTTTTCAATCTAAAAAAAGCACTAGGAAGCTAGTTCCACAATAGAGACAATGGCATAGGAGTTTTTTGGTTTTGATGTAGTTTGGTTTTTTGTTTCGGTAGTCAAAGTTGGGTATTCAATTTTTCACTTCGGAGGGCATATCTTGAGCATCCCAACTCCAATTTTTGAAAACATTATATTTTTGGAAAGCTAGTTCAGTACTCTTTTTAGAAATGTTGGTTTTTCTTCCAAATTCTACTCCATGCTCTTTCCATCATTTTATTTATTTATTTCACTATGGTGGATATCTTGGGTGTTTCAAGTCTAGGGATCATTTTCATGGCATGAGATCTCTTCTTTTGGGTTGTATTATCTATTGTAACAGCTCTTTGCCCTTTCTAATCATTGTTGATTTCATTTATAAGAACATTTATGTAGAAGCACTAAGATAAAAGGCCACTCCTTACATTTTTTGGATTTTTTTCATCATTGTGTCTTATTGTACATGCACTACTCATGATTAAAGTGCCATGGGGGGTTGATGTTTTTCCTTTGTTTTTCATCTTCCTTTGTCTAGTGAGTATCCCTTTTGTGGCATTAGCCTCATGACGTGTCTAAGATTGATCACCTTAGTAGACACATATGTACTATTTTTTGCATCTTGATCATGGTTCCTTGACATGTAGTTATTTTGGCCCATTTGTCTAGTTGCATGTCACCTCACCCTTATTTACATTAGGGGGGGTTCTTTTGTTGTTTCTCATGCTTCCTTAGTTCCATTGATCAGCTCTTTAGACTTTGGTGTTTCATGCCATATGTATCTTTGAGTTTACTTGTTTGCCTTTGTGTGCCTCTTGATTCAATGTAGATTATAGTCTTCTCTACCTAGTCAGGTTCTCTTTTAGTGGAGGTTCTTCAGATTGAAGGTTCTTCAGATTGACATTTACTTTGATAGAGCTTTGTAGCTTCTACATGCTTCACTGGTGTTCTACATGATCATCTTTTGTTCCTATCTTTTGGGACATTCCCTAGTTTGGAGGTTTCTTTAGTCCTTCACTAGTTTCTTTTAGCATGTTTTCCATCTCTTTTTGGAGTAGGGTTTTTCGCATGTAATTTTCTTTGTTTCACCTCTTTTTAGAGATTTGGTTGTGCTTGGGTACCTCATCAAACTTTGTTTATCGAGACCCAATTCTACTTTCAATAGTAGTTTCTAGGTTTTTAGTTACTCCCTAAATTTATCTTAAGGGGGGTTGTTAGAGTAATTAGATATTTCGTAATTAACTCTAGTCTACTTAAGCTAAACTTTAGGCATCTAATAATTAATTATTTTATTAATTATTATGATGAAACCTAGGTTAGACATTTTTAGGGTTTCAATCTCCTTTATAAGGATGATCTCTCATTGTAAACATTATTTAAGAACTGAGATTAACTCACTTTTAATAATAACAAGTTCTCTTTTGTCTCATCAAGAATGTCTCATCTACGAATTTAGAAATTCTAGCCTCCATAGCTTTTTGCTTCTCTCTTTCTCTATGACAGGTGTTTGCATGTAGGTGATTCTTGGGAGCTGTGGGCTTGATCTTTCATCAACTTCAACAATCAACATATAAGGTAATAACTAGGAAATTATCACCATCAGACTTGTAATATATGTAATGATCATATTTGGATCACACAAATCCCAACCTCATTACATATGTATCAAAATTATGGTACCACATCCTAGGACTTTGTTTTAAACCATACGAGGATTTCTTCAATTTATAAACCAAATGACTTTTACCTTTCACCACAAAGTGCTCTGTCTATGTCATATAAATTTCTTCCTCCAAATCTCCATGAAGGAAAGTTGTCTTCACATCCATCTATTCAACTTCTAGATCATAAGTTGCTGCAATAGAAAGTAAAAATCTAATGGATGTCATTTTTGCTACAGGAGAAAAAATTTCACCATAATCAATTCCTACAACCTGGGAGTAACCTTTTGCAACCAATTGTTCTTTATACTTCTCAATGCTTCCATCTGAACCCATCATCATTTTGAACACCCATTTACGAACAACAGGCTTCCATCCTTCAAGAAATGGTACAAGGTCGCATGTGTCATTCCTCTTAAGAGCTATCATCTTTTCTTCCATGGCTATTTTCCAAGAATTTGAATCATTCATACCAAGAGCCACTTCTACAGATTTCAGTTCATAAATATTAGCATTCAAATAAAATATACACCTCCAATCATCAGGAGAATATCCATACCTTTATGGTGCTTTCATCTATCTAATAGACCTTCAAACAAGATCTGGTTCTAGTTCAAGTTCATGATCAGGTTCTCCCTCTTCCTCTGATGATTCATAACTTGTAGAGCTCTCTTCAACATCTCATCTTTCTAAGGGCCTTGATTCAACTTTCTCAAGTGTAGTAGGAAGTTGAATTACATCTTTCTTTTCTTCTATCCATGTTGGTTGCACTGCAATAGAAGGAGGCTTAGTTTCTCTCAAAATAATACTTCTAGAATAAAATACCTTTTGTGCAATAGGATCCAAAAGCTTGTATCCTTTCACACCATAACTATATTTGATGAAGATACATTTGATAGCTTTGTTGTCCAATTTTGTCTACTTCTCCTTTGGCACATGAGCATATACCTCACAACCAAAAACTCTCAGATGTCTAAGTGAAGGCTTGTGGCATGACCATGCTTCTATTGGTGTTTTATCAACAAGAGTTGATGTAGGAGACTTGTTTATCAAGTAGCAGATAGTGGCTATAGCTTCAGCCTAGAACTTTTGTTCTAGTCTAGCTCTACTCAACATACTCCTAGCCTACTCCATCAAGGTCCTATTCATTCTTTCTACAAATCCATTCTGCTGTGGAGAATACAGAGTTGTCTTCTCTCTCTTAATACCACAATCTTTACAAAATGTGTCAAAATCATTGGAGCAAAATTCACTACCATTGTCAGTTCTCAAACACTTTATCTTCTTTCTAGTCTGCAACTCAACCATTTCTTTAAATTCTTTGAAATGACCAAAAACTTCATCTTTACTCCTAAGGAAATAAACCCATGTTCTTCTACTAAAATCATTAATGCACGAAACATAATAAACTGATCTACCAATATAAGGAACATCAACTAGGCCAAATACATCCAAATGGATTAGATCCAAAATACATGAGGACTTATGAGAACTTGAGTAAAACTGAGCGCAGGTTTGTTTACCATAGATACTAAGTCTCTAGTGTCATAACATAGTCTTCTCTATAGGAAACTTTGATTTAGTAGATAAAGCACCCTTTGGTACCCAAAACTACAACCATCTATTGAAAGAGAAACCCTCTCATTCTCCAAAAAAGTAGTCCTCTTTACAATCTTATCAGAAGTAATATTTCACTCAACCATGCATGCATCAAGCTGGTAAAATGTACCCAATCTACTTCCTCTTGCTATTACCATAGCACCTCTCACCATTTTCACACCTACTTCAAAAAAATGTACATGCACACCGACATCTATTAGTTTTCTAATAGATAACAAATTCCTCACTAGTCTTGGGATATGAAAGACATCATCAAATCTTCTAATTCTTCCATCAAAAAATTTCACACAAATACTTTCATGACCATCAATATCAAGAACTAATTATAGCCCAAATACACCATACCACCATCAAATTTTTCATACTTACTAGACCAATTTATATTGGGAGTTATTTGAAAAGATGCACTTGAGTCTATCAACCATGCATTGCCACCTGCATGAGTGGCCAAGGCTGCGATCAAAACATCTCCATCTTCCTTCCCAGACTCAAAATCAAAATCTTGCATCTTATTCTTTTTCTTCTTCTCCTCTTTGCATTCCTTTTAGAAGTGTCCAGGTTTACCACAATTCCAATAGATCACCTTTGATTTACTAGGAGATTTTGATCTCCCCTTATTCTCAGACTTAGAATGGTCATGCTACTTTTCACTCAAAGCCTCTTTCTTTGGTCTTCCTTGAATAATCAAAGCCTCTTTGGCATTCAAAGAGACCTTCCTTCTCAAATCCTCAGAAAGTAGAGAACCAACAACATCCTCCATCTTCAAGATAGCTGAAGTGCTCCCTATGGCCATGACAAGGTTGTCCCATGAGTTTGGCAATTAACATAACAAGATTTGGTACCTTTCTTCTTCATCCATCAACACCCCAACTGAGGTCAACTAAGTCGCCAACATATTAAAACTTTCAAGATGCTCAAAAATCCATCCACCTTCTTCCATTCTCAAGGAATACAACTTCTTCCATAAGAAAATATTGTTCACAAGTGATTTTTCTTGATAGATTTCACTTAGCTTCTTCAAAAGCTTCTTCATGGTAGGTTCTTCATGGACATTAATCAAAATCAAGTCTACAAGACACAATCTGATGAGACCTTTAGATTTTTTTTCTATCACATCATATTATGTGGCTAAAATTAGATCTATAGGCCTCAACTTATTCTTAGCAATCACATCCCATAGATCCAATCAATCAATGTATCTTCCATCTTTAGCTTCCACATCTCAAAGTTTGTGCCAAAAAACTTATCTACATCAATCCTCCCTAATATGCTTGTCATCTTTGCAATCCTACAACACAGAAATGAAAACCTCTACACAAGCTCCCACTCAAACTTTGATTAGCACAAAAAATTGTGTACCCAAAAAATAGAACCAAAATTGGCCAGGCTCTAATACCACTTGTAAGGAAGCAAAGGTGTGTGGAATCACTTCCTACACTAATCTTGAGAGGATGATTATGCAAATTCAACTAACTATTGCAGAGATATCAAGAAATGCATAATGATATAATCAAAATAACAATGAATGCATAACAAAATGATTACCATGGGGAAACCCTTTTGAGAGAAAAACCCCACCCTCCAAAACCTACACAATGTATTCTCAAATCAAAAAGATTACAATAAACTTGCAATGCAAGTTCTTACAGGAGCGCATCACCACAACTCAAACTTGGACTCGAACTCAGAGAGACTCCTTCTAGCACCCAGTCTTGCAAACAAAACTCAATGATACAAACACCTCCCCAAGCCCTCCTTTTATAGTCAATTAAAACTTGGAAACCATTTGTGGTCTTAAAAAACCATGGGCCAAAACCATGGGCAAAATAACCATGCCACATGTTACCCACTTGTCATTTGTAACTCCAAGAATAACATTTTCGTCCAAAATTTTGTCCTCCAATTTAGACCTCCATAAAAGTCATATAATGAGTTGTTTATACTCTAAAAATAGCCCTCCTCTATTGTACTAGGGACAAGGCATATTTTTAACAACTCATACACCTTTTTCCAACTCATAAACATGTGGAAAACTACCACAAACAAATTCTAGATTTTTTTGGAAAAAGCTTGCAAGGTTGAGATACAATTTTCAACAATGCCAAGGACTATTTTTGGAACTAACCTAAAGAGGGAAATTGTGGATATATTGGCACTATTGCTGAGATTAAAAGAAAAAGAGGAGATTTTGGATTTCATTGAACATCACTTCTTCTTGGTCTAAGCCATTTGTGCTAAAGGATAGCAAATTGACTGGGCTCAAATTATATGTGAAGAGCTTGCCTCTTGGCTAAATTTAGCAAAGGAATTTAGGTAGTTCTTTATGTCTTCATATTTGATATATGCCTTAGCTATGCATCATCTCTAGCCTGGTCTTTCCAATATTGAATATTTTGATCAGAACACCAAGGTGTATGAATTCTATCCTTGCCTACAATTGTAGGGAAGTTTCAAGCAGTATGTAAATGTAAATGATGCCTTTACAATGAGGCTATGTCGGGAACTGCAAGGGTACCTTGAGCATATATTTTCACTAGATGCCATATCAGCGGTCAGCTAGTTTGAGTTTTCTTTCATCCAATTTCCACCTTTTTCCTACCTAAGGATTAGTACATTCGATGGCTTCCCAAAGAGGCTCCCTAGATATCCCAAAGATAAGGTAGTTCTTGTTGAGTTGTGTAGACAAATACTAGAGGTAAACACCTTGTGTTTCAATGTAAAGAAGAGAGCCAAAATTCATTTTCCAATAGTAGTAGGACCTTACTTTTGTGCCTCCATATCTAAAATGCCAAGAATTTAGTAAAAGCCTTTGAGAAAAAAATTAAATTGATTGATTATGAGGTGATAAGACCCCAACATGACCATGTTAAATTTGTAAAAAATCATCTAAAGCTAGGGTATGATCATAGGCATGTTCCAAATATTGAAGACTATTGGGTTGGGTGTTATGATGAATACCAAAGTAGAGAAAGGTATTGGTATAGATTGATAATAGATGAAATTAAGTTGTATAATGACATTGCTGATGGTAGTGATCTTGCAGATGGTGGTTGCTACATGCATCCCTCAACTTACGAGCAAATCAAGAACACTCCTATAGTGTCAACTCCACCTGAAGGCCCTACTATTGACATGATGGAAGTATTGATGCGTGGTATCATCAAGAGGATGGAAAATGGGTGGAATGGACTAGAGAAAGGAAGAGAAGAACTAGAACTACAATTTCTATTGGTGGAGTAGCTTCCAAAATAACCCAATCATTTGCTACTACATCCACTACTACTGCTACATCAACATCACCCAAACTAGAACAATATATTGATGGAGGAGGAGACCAACCTTCTATGAAGAATGTTAAAATGATCCCAACTTGTGGTGGAGTATCTCTACCAAATATAGGAAAGGTTGGAGATGAAGAGAAAGACAACGAAAAGGAAAAGGACAAGGAGAAATTAGTGGCCAAGGCCTCCTCCCCTATGCATGTCATCAACCTTGATGGTTACAATAACCCTCTAGATGGCCAAGAGAAGGAGGCATCTCAACAAGGTGATACTCTATTCCTCTCTATTACTAAAGAAACTTATTTTCCTTTTGCCAGCCAAAGCAAGATGATGCCTCTAGTAGTGAAGAAATTGTTTGATCCTACAACTCTATAGTCAACACTCAATGTCCTTTCAACTAAATCTTGGTTGGAATAGATTATTGATCAGAAAAAGAGGAGATGTGAGGAAAGTGCTTCATCTAAGGATCTTATTTTACAAGTAAATTTGGCTTATCTAACATCAAACAAGGCAAAGAAGCAGAAGAGTATAGCTACATTGGCCACTGATTCTTCTACAAGTCACATGCTACTGGAGATTGCAGAACCTCAAAAGGAGGGAAAATTTAATGAACTTTGGATGATTTTTAGATAAGACCAGTTAACATAGGTATTCCAATGCATGATTCTATGGTGAACATCTGGAAATCAACAAATGTGAAGATTGAGGATAGACTTGAGGAGTTAAGGTTAGAAAAGAGGTACTCAATGCCTCAAATAAGGAGTTGATGGATTACATCAGAGCTACACTTGGAAGTGCCTCTATAAGCACATTCAACCCAAGTGTAGAGGAGAACAAGAATTTTCTACTTAAGCTACAACAAGAGAGGCAATTTGGTCAAATTGGTCATGCCTAGATTGATGAAATAAAGGCCCAAGGTCCCCCTCTCATTGAGAACCTTGGTAATTCATTGTTAGACACTAATAAATTGAGAGAGAAAAAGTTTCAAGCCATCAGAATTTGATACACAAAGCATCAAAGAGCCTAACAGAGAAATTGGCCTTGTTGCAAGATTTGATTGGCATGAAGACTAATGTTTCTATGATCCACAGGATACTCAAGACAGGACAAGAACTATTGCTTCATTGGAAGCAATAATTGGAACTTAAAAATTGAGAGCTTAGTGAAGTCTGACATGAGTTGAAGGATGTATATGATTTAGTGAAGAAAGAAATGGACAATATATTCAAACATTTAAAGGTTTTGCACACTAAATCATATGTCACCAATAATGGTCAGTTGGTAGACATCGAGAAAAAGAAGACTAAGTTTCTAGAATTTGTTGAAGAGGCTACTAATCCATCAAATTTCTAGGTGGCAAAGATTTTGTAACTCTCAGCAGTGGATTGTGTTCTGAAGCATGCAGTAGAGAAGCTCCAATCAAAGATCTCTAGAGTTGAAGAATTGACAGAATTGCATGATTATTGGATAATTAGAGCTGACAACATTCTCATTTCAAGTGTCCATGAGCTAAAGAGTGTAATTGATGCAATGAAGGCATACAAAGCCAAATCCATAACTCCAAAGAAAAATTAATGTTCCGACAAAGGATTATACTCTCCTTGCAAACATATGACAAGTATCACCTCTTCTCTCCCTCACTTTCTGATATTGTAGCCATATTCAAAATCCTTCTTATAGGCTAAAGTTTTGTAACGAATGACCTATCTAGTCAATTATATTTTTAGAATGTTCAAAGATGCTCTGTTGAGTAATCATGAAAGTAGCTGGCCAATTTTGAAAAGGCTTATAAATGTAACTTTTTGAGAAGTAAATAAGATCAGTAAAATTTTGATGTGGGCAAAACCTTGTAGCTAGGACTACTGTATGAGACTCTGCGTCCATCTTTTGATTATGTCATTCATGTTAGTCTAGTTTTAGTTCTCGTATGATGGTTGGAATGAAATGCGTTGTTGATGAAAACTATGGGATTGAAAATGAATTGGGTTTTGTTTCTTTATTTTTAGTCGTTATAAGCTTTATTTCTCTTATTTGTAGTATTATCTTATTTCCTTTGTTATATACAAGTTAGTTCATGTGCATCTTCATGGTTGTGTGGGAAGTTTGGGATTTGGTTAATGTAAGCTACTGAGTGAGAAGCAAATGGTTGTTGTGCAACCTCATTAACTTGTACAATCTAGGTATTTCTTAGTTAATCATTCTCTCTTTTGTTATGCAACATGCATTGTTAGTTTGTGTTCTATTGTTGCATATTGCATTCAGTAAGTAGGGTAGATTGCTTTTAGGAGTTAGAAATTTGAAAATGACTTGTGTACATTCATAGTTGTCGGGCTTTGTGAGTGAGCATCTGAAAACTATCTTGTTTGTTTAAAGTCTTTAGGTAATCTAGTCATATCTCTTCTTCTCTCTGGTCAAGAGCATACCCCTAAATCTTGTTGATCTACTAAAAATAATATTCATTGCAAATATTTTCATACAAGGGAGTTGAACCTTTTCAATTAGGGGTCCTTATAGAGTACCTGCATTGATCCATTCTCTTGTTAACTACTTTCTCTTTCACCAAATTGGGCACATTAAGAGTTGGGGCATAAACCAAACCAAGGAAGACAAACTACTAACCACCACTTTTAGGATAGAGGAACTCACTCTCCAGAATAGGGAAACTTCCTAGGAACCTTGGAGAATGGGCCTCTAGTTAGTCAGGATTAGGAAGTTCTATCAGTTAGTGTCACTCGAGGTCTACTAGCTAAAATGATCAAGTTTTCTATCTCAAGGCTAAAGTGTGCACCTGTGCACCCCAAAAAGGTGCACCATGTGCGTTGCCCTAATTCCTTTTGGTAGGTGTGCACAAGTGCACATGCACTCTCTATAAAGGTGTTCTAAGTGCATATCATCTGACCCTATGTGCCTATAAATAGAGGGACCCCCCCTCCTTAATTAGTCATTCTACTCATAGATATTTACATCGATGTCCTGTCACACCTATCAACCTATGTTATCTCCACATCCTCCACCTTCAAGCAACCTAGGTAACTCCTTACATTGCATAGGTGCACAAGGTGCAGGATATGCGCCACATGTGCCTCTAGGGCCAAAAGCACCTCTTCCCAAGCAAACCACACCATCATGTTGCACACCTTGCACACATGCATAATTGAACTAAGTGCATAGACAATGCCAATGATTCCCATCTATGTGTACTAGGTGCACCCTACGTAGGTGTGCTAGTGCGCCACTTCTTCTTTCTCAAGTTTTGTCAGTTTTGTCTATTTGTATTAGTTTTTTGCCAACCTAACATAGTTGTTAAGTGTTATTTTGATGTCTCAATAATAGTATACTACAATCTATCTTTTGTGTAGGTTAAAATGGCATCCTCGTCTCCATCCATGATAGTGAAGATTGCACCAAAGTTGGTGACCTTTAAGTTTCAAGGTGTACCAAGGAAGTCTTGGTTTGTGGACAAACATTTAGAGATTTGTGACACAAAGTTGGGACATATAGAATACCTTGTCCCAACAAGCCATGTGAGAGATCAAAGATGATCTCATCACTCATCCTGAGTGGCCTAGTGAATGAAACATCACACCTAGTAGTAGTACAGTCCTTTAAATTGATTATGGAGTTGGCTCAATGTTAGATACCTAAGGAGAAGGTGGTAATGAGTATTACTAGGGAAATTGTCCTCAATGTTTGGCCAAATAAAATTGAAAATTTCTTTCATTTTCCTCTTACAGGTCAATACCAAAAGATCATGTATGACATAGGTGATAAGTGGTATCAGGAACATGAGCGAGAAACTAAAGAGCAGGTGCAAGAAAAGTACCTTCTCATAGGACCCCTCCTAATATAAGATCTTGGAAAGTTGACATGGCCCATGGATACATGATAGATGACATAGGCTACAACAATAATCCTTTTGAACAAAGTCATGGGGCTCCCTACTATGAGTCATCTAGAGACTTGGATGGTCCATTTCATAGAGACCATTAAGAGAAGAGGCTTATAGATTTACTAGGGTGCCATCATCAACAACTCCTTTGATGAGAAACTCAACTTAGTAAAATTAGACCCTTGGTTCTACATGACCTCTTATGTGTTCTACTTTTTGGCAGCCCAGCCAATGAACTGTCCAAGATTGGTGAAGAGGGGAAATATGCAAGATTTTAATGCATGGCCCTATGTAGTGTACCCCTAGTTGGTATCAAAGAAGATTTTGGATAAGATCCTAGAATACAAACTGGTGAATGATGCTTTTATTTTCACTATAATATGGTTCCTTAAAGGGGATTATGTGAAGAGAATATTAGTAGAGGCTACTACTAGAATAACAAAATGGGTGCATACTTTATATATTTCAATACATTTATGTACATCTAGGTGGTTAGGAGCCTCTTTTTCCCTAAGAAACTTCTACACTATCCATCGGATAGACTTATACTATTAGGGATTTCTAGATAATTGGCTTCAGCCTATGATAGAGTGAAAAATATGCAAAAGAAGACATGGGTATGATCCATCACCATAGGACCCTTTAAGGTGAAGAAAATTAAGAAATTACCACCTATGAGATAGAATGGGACCAATATCCTTTGAATGATTATCCAATGCTCTGCCCCTACTTTGACAATATTGGGATGGTATAACATATCGTGGGAAAGGAGTTCATACCTGATGCAGCTATTGAAGATCATTGGATGAATTGCATAGATGACCACAAAGTTTAGATTAAGAACTATTGTTGGATGAGGCTATCACTTGAAAATAGGATAATCAACTTGAGAATACCCCTAAAGGTATGAAAGAAAGATAAGCCCAATGTATTGGACCCCCTCTATAACAAGGATAGAATATTTGAGTGCCCCATAATGAATGCAAAGATAGGCAAAGAATAAAATGGTGACATCCAAAATTGATCCAAGAATGTCACTAAGCTCATGAAGTACTGGGTCAAAAAGCCTTTCCACTTGGAATCGGTACCCAATGTTCCAACCCTACAGGCAACTACAAGGCCTAAAAAGGGAAAAAGGACCAAGCTCACTACCCCTATGTATCAAGAGAAGTCCTCAGTAAGGTTTGAGACCATGTATAAGCATGAATGATAGGTGGCATACTCACATAGTGATAGGGTTAAGGGGAAGAAGAAAAGAAATTCTACAAAGGTAGACGAAGCTTAGCTCAAAGAAACTATAGTACAAATAACCTCCCCATTTGTTCCAAAGAATAATAGAATGGAAATGGTGGTAGTTAGGGTAAAGAGGAGGAAATTAAAGAGGAAAATCACTCCTTCTCCTTAGATTCTAGAGACCATACCCTGAGGCTAAGGATGAAGAACGGGAGGAAGAAATTGAATATCTCCCTCTAAACAAGAGGACCCAGTCAACTAGGGCCACTTAAGAAGAAAGAAGAATAAGCTTGATACAAACTCCCTCAGCCTCCTAAGAATAATCAATCTAGGTTTAAGAATCTATGGATTAAGAGCAAGAAGGATGAGTCAAGTCCATAGAAGGAGGTGAGTCTGATGTGTTCGATCTTTTGACATTTGAATTCATGCATACAAGGACTCATTTGGATGGTGGGGTGATAAATAACATGCCACGCTAGGAACCATTGGTTGAGAATTGGAATTAGTTTCCTCTACTTCCACAAGGGCCATTAGGCATACCTCCTCCACCTCCAAGGAAGCCATGACCATCACCACCTCCACCTCCATAAGAGAAAGACACTACATTGTTACCCCCTCTAATCACAAATCCTAAGAGCCAAATAGTAGAAGGAGAAAACTTTGTGTAACTACACATGGAGGAAATTTTAGAGGAAGGGTAGATTTCTAGGGAGAGGGAAAAGATACTACAAGCAGTAGGGTTAGGGCCCTCTCCTTCGAGAACTATAATGACCATCCTAGTGGTAGAACAACCACGAGTAGAAAAGACCCCAGAGGGGAGTGATAAGGGGAAAGGACTAGCTTTAGAGACAAATTTTTCATCCACACAATTTATGTCTCCTATGGGTACTACTCCAACATGGTTGAAACAAGAAGTATTAACTAGTCAAAGGATGCATGTAGAATATAGCAAAGAGGAGGGATTAATTGCCTTGACAAAAGTAGTAAGATTGTCAAAACCTAATTGGGAAGATCTTAAATGGTTGGCTCTTGTGATGAAGAATAAGAATGATAATTTGATTACATGCATTTCCATCCCTCCTTTGAAAAATGTAGAAAGCATCACCCCCAAGGACTACCATATGCAAGAATTGGTATTGGGGAAGGCCACTAAAGACACAACCAAAGTTTTGACCACCATGGGCCTCAAGAAAGTATTTCAACACTTGGACTAGGATGAGGGAGATATTTTGAGATTGAGGAAACATAATGATTTATTTTGGGAGTATGTAAAGGAGATAGTAGATCCTATTGAACTTGATCATCCCAAGATCACCTTAGCGGTTTCCCTCGAGAAACTAGGTTTGACCCCTGCACAAAGTGATTTTTTTTCTGATGCATGTAAAAGATAACACCATAGTTTTGAGGATAGGAGTGTTTAGATAATAGAGGAAAACATGAACCTATTGCACAATATATAGAAGAACATTGACAAGTTATTTACAATGGTTAATCAATATTTTGGGTTGATGGATGAAGTGTCCACTTGGACAAATGACCTAGAAGCATTGTGAACCATCAAGGGTTATAGATACATGATGTTGTTAGATGTATATATGAATGAGTAGTTAGATAAGATATATGATTGGATAGAGAAAATAGTGGTCACTAATAGGGTGATGATCAGAGTTTATGAGGATATCCAGGATATGAAGAAGAGGACCCTTGATTAATTTTTGGAAGCAGATAGATACAACAGTGTAGCCAGCTTAGAGATGTTTGGAGATGACTCTAGATCACAATTTTTCTTAGTTTAAATGTTCATTAAATAGTGTTGGCCATCATTTGAATCAGTCACCTCTGATGATGACATTCGACACATCTTAAAAACTAAGGAGACACTACAAGAGTTGGACTCTAAGTTGGAGGTGTAGAGATCATACAAGAGGCCAATGAGTTCCACAGGGAAGTGAGGACTAATTATGAATCTCTAGGCTTGTCAGATACTCAGGAGATCATAATCATCATCCAAAATTTCAAGGATGCACATCCAAACATCATTTTGGTAGAAAGTCAACAGGACCTAGGTGTTGGAACTAAAAATTTTGGACTTAGACAAATCCTATCAATTTTGGTCATGATAACTCAAAGGTGCGCATGAGCACTAAGTGTGAGGGTGTGCTAGGTGCGCTAGTGTGATTTTCAAGTTGTGGTAGAATCCATTGTCTCCAAAGGTGCATGGGTGCACTAGGTTCAAAGTCTCAAGGTGGGCATGTGTGTTGATTATAGAACACTTAGAGTTGCACCGATAGTTAACTACCAGTTTCATGTTTTAAGCATTTCATGCATTGAAAATTCATTTTGGCGGCATTTTAACTGATAGAGATACACAAAGAAGGTTGAGTTCACAATTTTTGAAGTCTCAAAGACTCCTAGATCATCTAAAGCCTTCTCTCTTTTTATCTTCTTCTTCTTTTTGAGTTTTGCAATCATGCAAAGGTCTATGCACCGTGTGATTAATAAAATAAAGAGTGCAAACCTACTTAGCACCTAGTTAGGAGTTTTTTTTACATTATGTACTTAAAAGTAGTGTTTTTAGCATGATTTTTGCAAGGAAAAATACATAGATCCAAAAATTGCATCAAGGATGAGGTTTCTTATGAATACAGAGATGTAATATGTATTCAAGACTAGTATTTTGATGCAATAAAGTATGTTATTAGTTCTCGCATTCTATGTGTAGTGTTTCTTACTGGAATGTGTGTTTCTTTTATGAATTTTATATTCATGAATAGTGATGGATCCAATGGTTTATTGTATGTTGATGCTCATGGGATCAATTAGTTTTGGTGTTTGTCATATTTACTATCAAATTCCTCTATTGTGTCAAATTGGATAAAGGATTGTTGAGTAACATGGATCTTCTTTGCAAATGCAATAATATGACCATTGTAATTGATGTGTTCCAAATGTAGATTTGGAGCTCATATAAATATGAGAGGAGGAGACATATCTCTTGAAGAGATATGTCTCCAAGGTCTAATCATCATTTAATTAATACATATATTTCATAATAATAATTAGTATAATATGTGTGTGTGTGTGTGTGTGTGTGTGTGTGTGTGTGTGTGTTTATACATACATACATACACACACACACACACACACATATGTACATTGTAATGCCTACCCCTAATTTACTTTTCAGATTGTAGTGTCAAATTCTTGTAGGCTTCCAGGAGTAAGTCTAAGTCTAGGGGGAGTGGATGTAATGCCTACCCCTAGTTGACTTTTCATATTTGTTTTGTTGGATCCTTTTAGTCATGTGTTATGATTATGTTTTGTGATTATCGATACTTGGCTACCTGATTTGATTAAATGTTATTTCATGTGTTTAGGATTATTTTGATGATGATATATATGTTTATTTAGTAACTTTCAGTTATTTCATGGTGTTAGTTAGATGAATGATTTATATGTAGTTTCTATGGTTACTTACCTCATACTTGCATGTGTATGTTGTACTTTTCTATTTTACTTTATGATTGATGTTCCTAATGTGATTGAGGGAGGGATTCATAGTCACTTGCTAGTCAGGATCTATACGATGCACCACTCCTTGCCATTACCTGTTTAGTTTAGAATATATGTGTATGTACATGCTTGACTTTTATGTAGATTTCAGGTACTGGGTATCAACTTCCCTGGATTTCCAGGATGAGTGCACCCTATCGTAGTATCTCAATGGTATAAGTGGGGAGATAATTCTTGAGTCCAAATCCTAAACCTAAGCCAATTGTCCTAGAAAGTAGGACAAGAATTTGAGTTGGTTACCCTTCTGAATTTGTCAAGTGGCATAAATTCATGATTTTAACCCTTGAGTTTGATCTAGTATTTTGTACTTTATAATGGGTTTTTGTATTTAGTCTTGTGGGTCTGTGATGATTTTCCATTATAATTAAATCAAATTAAAAGAGTTTTTAATGATTTAATTAAATAAAAGAATTAAATTTAAAAGATTTTATTAAAGTTCTAATTTTGGCATATTTATATGTATTTAATTTAATAATTATTATTTAGGAGTTTTAATTAAATAATTAACTCTAAATAATATTATTAGTTGAATTATATTATTAAAAATTGACTAAAACAAAAAAAAATGGCGAAAACCTACAGATTAGCAAAAAAAGAAGGGTAGTCATATTATCAAAAAACTCAAAACAGAAACTCTAGGCTACCTCATTCGAATGGCAATCTTCCCTGAATTCTTCCAAACAATCATAGCATAACATGGCCTACTTTGATGACTCAAGATTCACATAAATACACAGTTGCAACACCCAACAACTTCTCCATTTTGGAGGAATTTGAAGGAAAGAAACAAAATCATCAAAGGTATCAGGGGGCATGTTTGATGCAAAAAACAACTAAAGAGCAGAGATCCATGACTGAAATTCCTCCTTTTTTGTCAAGTCAATGAGGTAGCCCCAAACCACATGCGATCTTCACCATTGATAACTTAGACAATCAATTTAGGGTTTTCAATTTAACCAAATATGCCCATCCTCAATTTTGCAAAATTCCCCAAAATGTAGTAGACTCAGAATTTCATTCACCCCTTGATTCACCTCATCCTGATAAGTCTAAGATTCCTTATTCACAAGATACATTTGCTCTGAATTCATACATCCCCCCTCATCATCGTCAAGCTATGGCAAATGCCTTTTCTCCAAGCCCTAAAATTCTACATGGTTCACAGTCTTCGGTAAAACCTATAGATAATGTTATAATTATCTCCAATAAGGAAGTCGAAGAGACTTGGCTTGAATGTCAAAAGGGAGGAATTTTCGTGGTTTGGAATGGTCCTCAAAAAGATCTACCCCTTCTCTCTAAGTGGCTAGAAGAAAATTACGATGATCAAGTAAGTATTTCTCACTTCTTAGATAGGATTCTATATTTACATTGCGTGGATGATTTTGTTAAGAAAGAATTTATTTTAGTATCTGAGTGCTTCTTTAAAGGTCATGTGGTTAAATTTGTAGAATGGTCCCATAATTTTAGAGTAGAAGGGCTAGACTTTATGATCCCAACTTGGTTTAATATCCAATCTTTACCTCTAGAGCTTCTCCAAATAGAAATTCTTAGATCTATAGGATCTACTTTGGGAGAGCTTATTGGTATTGACTCCTTTCAGTTTGTAACAACGTTAAAATGCTCATCAAAACCAAGTTTAATCAATCAACTCAAATGCAGAAGAAAGTAATAACTAACAAAGCTACTTATGATCTAAAACTGAAAATCTATGAAGGCAAAATAGTAGAGATTATAAGATTAGATGGCACTAACAAAATCAAATTCAAGACTCTACCTCTCACTTCAAATTTCAACAGTAAATTCTCTTGGTTAAGAATCATGAAGAAAAGAAGCCGTCAAAGGTATATAGATCAGAACATCTCTGCAACTTCCCATGATGAGTTTGAGTTTCAAACAGAGCCATTTTGTACAGAAGGGATAGTTAGTAGATGGACAGAGAATTTTCCATCAGACAAATTTAAGCTCAAATCGGTCATTGTGGCTGACCATAATGAGAAACAAGAATTAACAAATGATTTCAATTCTATCAAGAAACAGAAATCCAGACGAAAGAAGAAATCATCAAAAAGTAGCAGGGGATAGAGTAAGATAGCAGAAAAGGGCACAGTCAAGGAAAACAATGAAGACAAAGAATCACAGCATCTGCAGGAACAACTGATACGTAAAGAAAAAGAAAAAGAAAAATCCAATACTACCATAGCAATAATTAAAGAGACAAAGTTCCAACCTGATGATAAGTACATAGAGATTAAGTTAAGTCACAAAAGTGAATCTTGAATTGCAATAAGCAGAGGCTACATGGGATAATAAAAAGGGAAATCTAGAGGACATAGAGAACTCATTGCTATTTGATTCAGATGGTAAAAATGAAGAGGAACAAAAAATCTAGAAGGAAAAGAGCCAAATGGAGCACTGTCAGCCATAGAAGCATAGACAAAATAGTAACTCCAGTTCCTAATAGTCTATACAAGTTTTGGAAAACTCTAGGTGCTGTAATAAATTCACCATTTAACTCGATCAGCAAATAAAAGGTCATGGAAAGGGATACAAAGAAAGCAGACAAATTTCCTACAGAGGAATTTCAAGATTTTTTGAACAAGGATAGTATCTTGGATCTAGTGGCAAGTAATATGAGCATTTCAAAACTAGAAGAAGATAGCCTTAATTAGTTAACTGATGAATTAGTTCAAGTTTTTTGCTTAGAGAATATTGATAAAACCACTGATGCTTAGAAGGAGGATTTAATTCAGAGAATCTTCAAATTAGGTGGGAGCAATTACACATGTGAAGATCTAAGAAAAGATATATTAAACATTGAGAACAAGGATAATAACATGAACCAATCTTAGATGAAAGAGCAAGGAATAGTTGCATAACAAAAGGACAAAGATATGAGCAATAACAGCAAAGCAGGTTCAGAGCCAGATCTAGGGAAGCATTCTAGTCTCATGAAACAGTTATTGAGAGAACTCAAATATGAAGAAACTGAAAAGAACACTTGTGATAAGATTGTGGTTGTACAGAAGGCAGAATCCAATTTAAACCAACTTGGGATTCATATGAATCAAGAAGGTCCTAAATCAGCAATGTGTGAAAAATTGAAAGGCAAAAGAGGAAGAAGATCGTTAAAGGAACTAAGGGAAGCAAATGGGCACAACAAAGAACAACAAAAGATAGATCAACTATTTAATAGTGGGAAGGGGAAGTGCCTTCCTGAGGAGGTATGAAGATCACTACCTGGAATGCTAGGGGTCTTAATGCCCATAGCAAAAAAAGGTTATTTAAACATAACCTCAAATCCTTTGAATCTGATATTGTGCTAATTCAAGAAACTAAATTAAATAAATTAGAAGGAACTAAATTAGATAATATGCTAGATCTTTGGAATTCTATTTTTCAAGAATCATTAGGAGCTTTAGGGGGTTTAGGAATCTTATGGAACCCCAGGAAGGTTTCCATAGATATTCTAAACATTAGTAATTACTGGATTAGTGGTAGTGTTCAGAGTTTAAAATCAGATCTTAAGTTTATCCTCATTAATGTCTACAGTCCAATTAGTAATCTCAGTAAAAAATCAATTTGGGAAGATATTGGCATCTTTATGAATAATCTCAAGGGCAACTTGTTTTTATTAGGGGGAGACTTTAACACAATTCTAGATATTAATGAAAAAGTAGGTGGAAATCTACAATTATCTCAAGCATCCGAAGACTTCAAAGATTGGTGTGATTCTCATAACATGATTGATATTCCAATCAGTAATGGGACTTTCACATGGAATAATAGGATTAAGGATTTCACTTACATTGCTGAAAAATTGGATAGGTTCTTGATTAAAGGTGACTTGGATGCTAACAATCTAAATTTTCAATCCTTTATGTTGCCAATTGCTGGGTCCAATCATTTCTCGGTCAAATTTGAATTTGTAGACACACATAAACTTGTGAGGAACTCATTCAAATGTGAGAAAATGTGGTTTTTAGATCCCAACTTCATCAATAATATTAAAGATTGGTTGGCACAAGACAACTTTGAAGGCTCACAGATGTTCATTTTTGTTGTCAAAATGAGGATGCTTAAAGAAAGAATTCTCAAATGGAATAAGGAACACTTCAATAACATCTTTAAATAAAAAATAGATTTAGAAAAGAAATTAAAGGATTTAAACTCAAAAATTATTAAGAAAGGTATGAAAAATGATAGCTATTTATTAGAAAAAGAATTATTAGCAAGGCAAGAGGATATATTATCCAAAGAGGAAATATTTTGGAGACAAAAATCAAGAGAAAGATGGTTAGATGAAGGGGATCGAAATATGAAATTCTTCCATAATTCCACTTTATACAATAGGTCAAAGAGTAGAATAACATCTATTAAAAAACCACTTGGGCATCCTAACTGATAAACCAAGTGAAATTGTGGACAGTTTTCTAGAATAATTTCAGAATATCTTAAACAATTATGAACGATCAAATAAGACAGTGCAAGATTATCTTCTCAAAGTCATCCCTAAAATCATCACAATTGAAGGTCATAAGGTTCTAAATAAACCTATCACCTTGGAAGAAGTGAGGAGGGTAGTCTTTGACATGAATCTAGATGAATCCCCTAGCCTAGATGGCTTTTAGTCCTTTTTTTTCAAAAATGTTGGGATATTATAGGTATAGATCTATGGAAAGCGATTGAAGCTTCAAGAAATGGTGGTGTTCTTCTATCAAAAATCAACCATTCCTTTCTTCCTTTAATTTCCAAGATATTAGAACCTGAGACTCTGAGAGATTTCAGACTGATTGCTCTTTGTAACATTGTTTACAAATTTTTTTCCAAGATCTTAGCAAACAAACTTAAGGGTATTCTCCCTAAAATAGTATCAGAGGAACAAACAAGATTTGTACTAGGTAGATCCATTCTTGATGGCATCATTACCATTCAAGAGACAATACATTCTACTTGTACAAACAAAGAGGCATGCATGTTTAAAGCATACAACATGGTTGATTGGAGGTTTCTATATAAGGTTCTTGAAGCCTTTGAATTCTCTAATCAATGGATCAATCTCATTTACAAATTCATATCCAACCCCAAAATCTCTATTCTTATTAATGGAATGCCAAAAGGTTTCTTTAATATATCAAGGGGTATCAGACAAGGAGACCTGTTATCTCCATCACTTTACATCATCATGGCAGAAGCATTTGGGAGAGCAGTGGCTGAAGCACATAGAAATTAAAAGATTTCAGGCATTATGGTTACTAAAAATATGCCCAACATTACTCATCAACAATATGCAGATGATACAATCTTTCCTGGAAAAAGCACAGTTGAAGAGGCTCTTGGACTAAAAACCATCATTAAAGCTTATATGGAAGCCTCAAGATAGAAAGTAAATGAGCTCAAATCTGAGATTTATTTTATAAATACAAGACCTAATACAAAACAACAAATATGCAAGATCATTGGATACAAAAAAGGTCTATTTCCCTGTAAGTATTTGGGAATTGCCTTAGAAAAAGGGTCGAGATCAAGTAAGGTATGGTGCAATACCTTGGAAAAAATAGATGCAAAGCTTAGTTGTTGGAAGGATAAATGGCTGACAAAGACAGGAAAAAGTACCAAGATCAGATCAGTCTTATATGCCATTCCAACCTTCCCTCTATCTTTTCTCCCTTTATCCAAGAAGAATCTCCTAAAATTCAAATCTAAACTCTGGAATTTTCTTTGGAAGGACTGTGAAGAAGATAAAAAACTGGCACTGGTCAAATGGGAGAACATTTGTAAACCTAAGGATTTGGGTGGGCTTGGGATCAAGAATTTACAATGGAAAAATGAAGCCCTAAGTGCAAAATTAATATGGCTTCTTTATAAGGAAAGAGAGCACAAATGGGCTAAGATTCTATACAACAAATACCTCAATGTGGATGATCCTTTATCAATCTTTAGGATGCTTAATCCTCCCAGAGGTTTAGAAAGCTAGAACTTTATGATAAAGTGTCACCATTTGATCTGTAAGTATTTGATTTGGGATGTAGGAAAGGGTGATGAGGCCTTGTTTTGGGAGGACTCTTGGGACGGACACCCCCCTTTACAACATAGCTTTATCCCTAAGGATCTCAAAGATAAATTAATTAATCTATGGGGAAATAAATTCAGTGATTACGAGGTAGTGGTTTATGTAGAAGGTGAATCTAAATGGGTGTGGAAATCTCTAGATGGTATAGGTGTGGATGTTGAAATGATTAAAGGTTATGAAAAACTTTTAGAAGATAGGAGGATTAAGCATTCAGAGAAGAGAGATGAACTCACTTGAGCAACCTCAAATGATGGAAAGTATAGCGTAAAAAATGGTTATAGGGCACTTCTAGATTCTCAAAAATGGGACAAAGTGGATATCCCGCTAAAACTCTGTTGGGATTCTTCATGTCTTCCAAAAGTAGGATTCTTTTTATGGTTGGCTTTCCAAAATAGAATTCTAACCATAGGCAAGTTACGTAAACTTGGTTTTCAAGGTCCATCCAGATGTGTTTTATGTAAATAGAATAGCGAAGACGCTGATCATATTTTATTTAATTGTTCTTATTCCCAAAGTTGCTGGGAATGGCTCAAGTTCAAGTTGGGATGGTCTTCTCCTTTCCTGAAATCTTTTCCAGAACTACTCAAAGGATGCCCTACTAACCTTGTCAAGGGTGTTCATAATAAACTATGGAACATTTGTCCTTCCATATTGGTTTGGGAAATTTGGAAGGAAAGGAATTGACGTATCTTCCATAACTTAGAACTAAAGCTTGAAGAGTTAATAATTAAAATGGAAGCTAGCATAGTGGAAACAACTAATTCACATCTTAGGAATACTTGAAAAGAAGAAGGCTCCTTCTCTATTTGGGATGGGAAAATGAAGAAGAACTGGACTAACTTGATTAATCCTCATATGTTCTATGCAAAGACTAGTAAGGAGGCAAGGGAAAATTGTAGATGAGATCCTCTGCCAAAAGGATGGGCCAAACTCAACTTTGATGGTACAGCTAGAAGTAGCCCAAGTACAGTAGGCATTAGATGCATCATTAATGATGATTCAGGTCATTGGGTAGCCAAAAAAGCCATGTCTATTCAACCAACTTCCAACAATCTAGAAAAATTAGAGGCTTTCAATCAAGGACTTTAGTTGTGCCATAAGTTAAGTTTATCTAAAGTTATTATAGAAGGAGATTCACAGATAATCTTAAATGTGATTAAAAAATGATCAACCCCTAATTGGGTACTTAATTCTAAGTTAGAAGAAGTTCTCGCTCTTCTAGATAAGTTTGCAGATAGCAAGATCTGTCATATTTTCTAGGAAGGCAATCAAAAAGCAAATCATTTAGCAAATTTGGGGGCAGATGGGGTCAATTCCTTGATCATCAAAGACTTATCAACCACTCTAGGTTAATTATGGCCACTTTTGTTCCTCAAGATCCTTCTTCATTTGTATCAATAAATTTATACATGTTCAAATTCTATCTTATATATATATATATGTGTGTGTGTGTGTGTGTGTGTGTGTGTGTGTGTGCGTGTGTATATATATACGTGTATATATATGTCTATATTTATATATTATATAAATATATTTATATATTCATATACTTATAATCTTATATCCTCCTATATTAATATTTAATACCTTTTATATCAATACTCAATTTACTTATGATGGCTCTTGCTGAAGTTTCTAATCATTTTATCATACTCTAACTTTAGTGGTGACATGTTAATCGATCCTTAGTCTGATTGTTTCTCATCATGAATCAGTGAGGGATAGTTATTTGCTCCTATCTTTGCTGTTGGTTTTAGCCTTTTCCATGTTCATTTCATCATGTATCAGCTAAGGCCAGCTCAGGTTTAGATATTGAGGGTGACATCATTTGATGTCATCATAGCATAATAAGTTTCTAGAACCTTCTTTTTCCTTTATTTTTTTCTTGAGGCATCACCTTCTATCATTGTCATTTAGTTATCTCTTTCCCTGAATATGGAGTTGAATATTAGCATTTTTCATGCTATCAAGAACCAAACAATGGAATTTTATGTAAATGTTAAACCGGAGATCTGGAACAAGATTCTCTATCCGATGAATGATATATCTAGGATTGCCATTAGCAAAGCCACCAGGGAAGGGGTTTTTGACTACCAGTATATGTGGATGACCAACAGTGATATCATTGGCTCTTTCATTAGTTGTATGGCAAGAGCAAAGGTTGAGGCAGGGGACATTATCAGACTTTGCTGCAACATATTTGATCTAGTATGGAGGAACGGTTTGGAGCAAGCAGTTAACAGCATAGATGACAAGCTTCAAATCCCTCTGCCAGAGAAATATATGAATCTTCCTCTAGGGTCTCCTAAATTAGAAATGGCTTATCGATGGCCTTCATTGGTAATTCGTAAAAACTATGCCTTTTACCGTGAATGGCCTAAGATGAAGGAAAGCATCCAATTTTTGCTTCGCTGGAGAGGAATTATCGCGGACGAAAGCAGAGAATGGTTAACAAATTACCTCAATCTATTCAATGAATATATCCAGCCGAGAGTGGTATTCAACAATCTTGATGCCCTAAACTTCTACATTCCAAAATCAAAGAAAACTAGTAGGGCTAAATCTAACTTTGAATTCCCTTTGAACTTCTATGTGAAGAACCCTAATGATATTCCTGAAGTTATCATGGTGTACTAGAAGTAAGTTGTTATCAATGGCATCCTCTCAGGAATTTTTCTCTATTTTTGGGATAGGGTTAGTAATATGGCAATAGATAGATATCATATATATCATTGTTTATATGATGGGTATATGTAAAGATTAATAGTTTATGACATTCCTCTATATGAACTTCAATCTCAAATGTTAGAAGATTATAGATGTAAACGAATGGAAAGATGAACTTTTTTATATCATGTATATATATTGTATGGAATATAAGAAGTTTGGTTATTAATTTTTCCTTTTTGAAGCATTTTGGATTTGGACACCCACGGGGGTTAACATTTTTTAGGAATTGTATGTAAATCTTCTAATTTTTAGGGTTTGCATGCTCTATTTATGACAGGATTCGCAACTACATTAGATTTTAGGAATTTTCAGTGGATGTCAAATATCTCCTATTCTTGCCCTCAAATCAGATATTATGTTATATGCTTGTTAAATGGTTTTATTTCCTTTAATCTCTCAATTGATTGAGATAGATCATACACGCTAGTTGCATTATAGGTCATTTATCTTTATAGGGAAAAAATGGTAATGCAATAACAAGAATCAACATGGTGACAAAAAGTTGAATTCTAAAATAATGCATGTTGTTTAGCAAGAATTCATCTTGGTTCTAAGTTCGTTATTAGTATTTTTGTGAAAATGATGGATATCTATTTAAGCAATGGTTAATTGATTGGTAAGGGCTTATTTTGTATGATTAATTGTTGAAGTATTTGTTGACATGTTTTAGTTTGAAAATAAACATAATCGGATCATAAAACCCCCTATTTGGGCTTTTTCAGAGGATGGTTTGTAACAACTAAGAGGCTTAACTCTGATGTCATGATATCAGAAATGAGAATGGGTGGTAGTAGTGTGCCCATTCCACCTATTTTTCCTTTGATACAGGTTAGAGCTTGGTACTATGTAGATAAGTGATTTGGCATGATTGCCTCTTGCTTTCTTTTGGCATTTAACAATGGATATGTAGCTATGGTAAATTTAATTTTAATTCAACTCTCGATTTGAATTCATAATGGAGGCTTTTATAAAGAATTTCATTTTTTGGCTTTCAGTTTGGTTCAGGGAAGGTTTAATATGGTATATATCCTGACAAGTTTAGGGAAGTATTTTAGTTTATTCTTGTTATTAGTATAAAGCTTCGGTATTTAAGATGATTTAATATAAGTATAGATTTAAATAGTGTAGGTGTTTTAGAAACTTTGCAAGTTTTATGATTAATCAGGTTGATTGGCAAGTTGGTCAAATAGGAAAGATTGAATCCGACAATTACTCAAGAATGTAAAGAATATGATGGATCTTCGTTAACTAAATTTGTAATGTGTAAAAGAGTTTACACTTCAAGAATTGTTTGTAAATTCATTTTTGTAATAGATGAGACAGGAATAATTTGACTGGGGTATGCCCCTTTTATGGTGTAATAATATAGGACCATGGTCCTAGGCAAGCCTGGAGGTTTTCTTTCCTCATTCTTTCCTACCAGTGCCCATTTGAACGGTGGAATGCTACTGTATGTATTTATTTTAGTATTAATCAATTTCATGGCCATTGACCATTTACCGATCAAAAAATATATATATTGTTAGTTGAATTAATAAAAATATTATTTAAAATGTCTCAAGATTTAATAAGAGAGAGAAAGCATTAATTTAATAAAGTTTATTTTAATTAGATTGCATAAAGCTTGTACATGAAATTAAAATAATAAAGGAAAATGGGGTTTCACGTGATTATATAATCGAAGCCCTTATTTAGGGAAAAACTCTTTATTAGGGAATCAGAGTTCAATTCTCCACTCACAGGTTTGGAGGAACCGATTTTCTGGGAAGAGGGTTTTCGAGAGGAAAAGAATTGTTTGCAAATTTTGTATGTCTGTCTTTTAGCATCAGATCCAGATAGGATCTTGTGAGTTTTGCACAATAGTTCTTGCATTGAAAATATTTGTCTTCTCTGTGTCTATTGTGTTTTTGTTTTCAGAATTCCTCTGGGTGAAACCCTTGTTTGAGAAAGTTTGATTTTCGTTATTGAATTGTTTGTAATTTAATTTGAAACCATTGTTATGAATCTATTGGTTTTGTTTCTAAAAAACATCTATAACCAAATGAAGTTTGAAACCCTTGTATGCGAACTATTGTTCTTTGATTGAGAAAAAATTGTATATGAATTGAAATTAGAAACCTTCGTTGTGTAAATTTATAGATTGGTATTTTGTTTCGAGAAGGGTTTGGAAATAACTCAAAAAAATGGAGAAGTGAAATTCGATTAGATATTTGTATTATTCCTATCAGAACTACTATAAAAATTAATTTAAAAATACATATATTATACCATAATAAACTTAGTAAATTTTACATATATACTTATATTCAATTTTGTGTTGTTGTATATAACTATGTGTATTTAATGAGGAGGGAGGGGCATTTTTTTATGTTTTATTAAATAAAATTATATATATATAATAAAATAGAAGTGCAATGACCTTCCCTCCACTTGTTTATAGTAGCAATAGCTACAATCGCATCACATGCTACCAAGGCAACAAACGCTACTGAGGCAACGACTACCTTTGGTAGCCAAGCCGCTAGGTGGCTTCCCAAGAAGGGACTTGCGATATGATTTGCAATTCACATTTTTGTGATTTATTATTATTATTATTTTTAATTAAAAAAGATTTATGATTATATTTTATAATTAATATAGTAATTAATATTATTATTAAATATTAATTATTTAATTATTATATTATTTAATTTAATATTTATTATTGTTAATAATTTAATATATATAAATATTACTTTATTAATAAGTTTATAAATATTGTAATTAATAATTAATAGTTATTATTTAATTTTGATAATAGTAATATTTAATTAAATAAATTTGTTTAATAAAATATTTTATTTAGTTATTATTTCATATATAAATAATTATATATTAAAGTAAATGAATAGATATTTTCCTTTTTGTAATTAAGAATATTTTTGTTGTTGTGAAGAACGTTATCTTAGAAAGGATTCAGTTATTATGAAACAATTGTAATACAAAAGAAGTCTTAATTAGATTTGTGAACTCGAGAAAAATTGGGTTTCGCTTGACAGTACAATTTTATATAAAAATGATTTATAATACTAGGGAAATTTTATTATTCAAAAACTTTAGTAGTTATTATACACTTGGAAATGAAAACGAAAATGAAATCTTGAAAAACAATAAGTGAAAATTAAACTATTGTGTTTTCAAAACCAAATGAGTTATGAAGGTTGCATTGTTTTGTACCTTATATGATGTGTCATTTACTATTGTGGGTTTTGAGTTTTGACTTAGTACTTTGATCAGTCAGGATGTTTACCAAAGGCTTGGGGGTTTTGTTCTACGATAATGTTATGGCTTGCTTTGGTTATGATCTTTAATACCCGACCATGGTGATGGTTGATGTGTCATGTGTGTTCTATGATGAGTTTGATTAGATGTTTTGTTGTGCTTTCTAGTTTCTTGTATAGAATTGAGGTGAATGGTGCAACTTTTCTGGTATAATTTGAGTCTTTAATCAATTATCTTTGGATTTCTTTCTAGTTTCTTGTTTAGGACTAAGGTGATTATTGTGATTTGTGTTTGGTGATGTCATGTGATGTCATGGGTTGGTATATGTGTACCTGATTTTGGATCAGTCCTATTAGGATGATTGTATTGGTGAAATTTGTGATTTTGATCAGTGATATTTTACTACTTTCTGATTTCTTGTTTGAGAACTGATGTGTATTTTATGATCTTATGAGATCTTCTATTTTTACTGAGCTTAGGTAGGTTATTTGTATGTCATGTTGGGAAGTGGCTTGCAATGGAGGTTGAAGCCCTAAAGAGGTTGCACAAGTACCCTATTATAGGTTATTTTAATAAGTGATAACATTTCATTAGATGGATTTAAAATGAATTAATAAGATATCGATGCCACCTAAAGTAACTAAGGGGTCGAAGTCCTGAGAGATTGCCAGTGTAACCTTAGAGTTGACTCGTTAGTATGTCTTGTTTGTATGAAAGGATACTGATGCAACATATAGACACTAGGGGGCCAAAGTCCAGAGAGGCTGCCAAGGTAACCTTAGAGTTGGCTGATATGATGACACTTTCCCACTTACATAGTAGATTTCCTACGTGTCTTTGTTTCCTCTAAGATTAGATGATACTTGTGTCTTGGTAACCTTTCAGCTAGTTTTCTTCCAAGTGTTTCCTTGACCTAGATGTTTGTTATGACTTGTGTTTTGATATCCATATGGAACTTGTGTTTATCTCCTTAGTGTGGTGGGAGTGGGCCATTTAGGTTCTATGAGGTCAGGTGGTAGTGCATTTTTCTTATACCATTGAGATCTGACTGTTGGATGTAATTGTTGGATTTACCTGTGCAGTTGATCCTTCCTTTCTGATCTTGTATTTTTGTTGGATGATTATTCTCTGTTGTATTGTACTTTGTTATCAGAGATCTTGTGAGGTGTTGTATATTATTGATGATGAATATTCTTTGAGCTTTTCATACCCTATGACTTGTACAATGGATGATTGTGCATTTTGATTATTGCCAAGTGGCATCCTATAATTGTATATTATTTATATGGATTCATACTTGTAGTTATTCTTTGATGTCGATTTGTTATATATTGAATTTAGTATTAATTAAACTTAAATGTGATTCAACATCATGGGACCCTTAAGAGATGTAATTTGTTTATGATGGTTGTATGTATGTGAGTTATTGCTTCCATTCTATTATTTGTTGTTTATTATCTTTCAATAAAAAAATGTTTGGCAAACTTAGTGAAACTTTAGGTTAATTTTTTTTGGGTTCTCTAGCGGGGAGTTACATATATATGTATATGTATATGTATATATACATATATGTATATACATATATATATATATATGTATATACATATATATATATATGTATATACATATATATATATATATATATATATATATATATATATATATATATATATATATATATATGTATGTATGTATGTATATGACTATATGTATTATATATATAATATACTATAATATGTATATGGTATGTTATATATGATAATATATATTATTATTACTTGAACATACATACATACATACATACATACATACATACATACATACATACATACATACATACATATATATATATATATATATATATATATATATATATATATATAATAATGATGTAGCAATAATAACAATGTATCTTAGATCGAATTTATCCAACCAAAGCTACAACTTTAACACTCCCTCTTAGCTAGGGAGGATTTGTAGAACACCTTGTGCTCTCAAGGATATGAAGAGATATTAACTCGGTATGATATTCCTAGAATTATATATATAAGGATATCAACATAAATCCATTAACACAAATATATATGTATTAACATATATTACATATGGAATTTGCTTCAATTCACTATGAGGCTAAATTTCTCAACACTCCCTCTTTAGCAAGGAGAGAATTTCAACTATTATAATACAAGATTTGAATACCACTTTAAGTTTGATCTAAGATAAATTTAAGTTATGGTGTCCAGCAAGATCCGGCCCAAAGAACCATAACAAATTGATTTTCATGGTGTTCAAAAAAATCTAGCCTAGAGAACCATGATGAGTTGATTATCAAGATGTATGGAAAAATCTGGCCTGAAGAGCCAAGATAATGCTTGCTCCAACATATTTTGGTGTTATGAGATAAGTTAACTATTGATAAGATTGTCACCTTACAATAGTTACCTTCTCTTTGTTATCATAACTTTTGGCACTCTAGGACAACAATTTAATGTAGTCTATTATGATAATATGTCCAGCTATTGATAAGATCATCACCTTTCAATAGCTCCCCTCTAAATATATACATTAGTGAAAAATCATCACCTTTAATGACATAATCACAACAACATCATGTAGTAACTCACATGATATCCACCATGAACCAAGTTAGAGGGTGGATCCACCATAGCTGCTACTAGAGAGTGGAACAAGGGTTTTCACCTCAGGCTTCTCTCTCATAGAGGAGAACACATTACAAGGAGTTTCACTTAGAACTTCTCCTCATAAAGAAGATATCATTTAAAAAGGATTGCATCTCAAAATTTATCCCTCTGAATAATGATCATGGGAAGCTAGGTCCTATAGTTACTCTTTTTGAGACTCTCTTCACCCAAGGATTCCTCTCAGACTCTCTCTGAATCTAATATTAATCTTTCAACCTTTAGTGATAAGTCATTATTTTCTCATGATGTATATAGGGGTAGGCCCATCAAAATCATGCATTCACATGCATTTATTTTTAAACTCTCTGTAAGTATCAATATTCTAAGCTCCTTCGTTGCTTTAGAAGAAGTGCCATACTCTCTCTTAATGTAGAAGAATCTCATAATCTCGATCATCAAAGATGTTTGCTTCAAGAGCCTCATTTTATCCATCTTGATAATTAGGGGCTTTGGAGATACTATCATTAGATTGAGTCTACACAATATTAGGTAGCATTATGTAAAGTACCAACCTTATTTTCCTGTAAGAATGTCCTCAATCATAAAGGAAAAGATCAAGGCAAATAACCATTATAGTATGTATAGAATTACAAATGAGAGAGAGAGAGAGAGACTACAATGAGTAAATAAATGTAATACTCAAGAACAATAAATATTTATATGGACATCAACATCCCTGATACAAGTTGTCCTGATGAAGGTCCATATGCAACAAATCAGAAAATGCTTCCATATAAGCATTTGTCAAACAATGGGAATGAAACATTGGTTATTATTCTCACCACATTGTAAAATTTCCACTTACTCCATTTTATAGAGTTTTCATTCACTATCAAGGACAACAAGAAATAATCAATCAAATTTTTAATCATCTCTATGGCTATGTTAATAGCAGTAGTAGTTCTTATATAATCATCACTACCATCTTTCGTCATTTTCATCCTATTTTCCATCAACTTAACACCCATGGCTATCTGCATGAGCAATCTAATGTCCCCATGATACATTCAAATAGTTTGCTTATTTTTTAATCATTGAGTTTTCTAATTTGTTTAATTTTTTGCATATTATCAATCTTCTTAGTGTGAGTTTAGAAATATTTGGCTTAGGAACTATCATTCTCAAATAGTATCTAGTCCAAAATGAAGATACATATCATTATGTATGTCCTTCTAAAATATCAAAGTTTTGACATTGGAAGGGTTAACACTTAAGATCATATGTGTATGTCTATTAATATAATTGTTGAATCTTGTGTATTGGGGCATCAACATGGTGCTAATAACTTTGCATCTTATTTGATATTTCACCAATGTACTTCTGTCATTATGATTATTAAATTAATGTCATATATTTAATACAAACACAAATCTCCTGAATATCTCCTATGATCACTGAGTTTTTTTTGTTTTTTTTGTTATTGTTGTTTCACATAGATATATCCCTAATGCCCTAATATACATCATGGTTTATATTTTGTTCCATGGTACAGTCTCTCTTCCATTTGTTTTTTCACTGACCAAATTATTGTTTTGACATTTTATTCGTGGATGTCCTCCTTAATGTGGGTTTTAATGGTAATATCCACACATTCTTCTTTTAGTAATGAGTGATGTTCCCATATTTAAATTGATTTTATTTCTTGTATGTGCCTCATTCATTATCATATCCTTCTGCAATTATATTGTCATACATTAGACCTCATTATTATAATATATTTATGTTATATTGGATATTTATTTTCTAACCATTTTCTTCATTCCATATGCATTCAAATCCACTGATATATGGTTCCTTTTTAAATCCGAATTCACTGTTGTTGTCTATGTTAGGTAAGTGCTGACAGTATTTGATAATTGATGCATATGAATCGAACTATTCAATATTTTTTTTTCTAAATGTGAATCTAAAGATCTTTCATGGTTGTTATCTTTCATTATTCAACTAAATTACACCCAAGGGCTAACGATCAGTTGTGCGGCTCAATATTGATTAGTAACAAGACATTAATAATGTTCAGAGATTATGGCTTTCTAAATTGTTGATTGTCTTCACCATAGCTAAGACTCTATGTTGCCATTTTTGCTGAGTATTGTTCTTTGGGATATGATTATATATGCTCTAATATAATGAAAGCTATTTTTATCTTCTTTATACTTAATGCTATATACATTAATTTTCCAACTTAAAAGTTCTTGAACCAAATGTTTGATCCAACATAAGAGGGTTCTCCTAACATGTACATGTATTCTTTTTAACTTTTTCTTCCAATGGTATTGATTCATTGATTGTTTTCTTCTAAATGCTAATTAATAATCTTCCTCCATAAATATTGTGGATGCTTTACAACTATTTGGAAGCACCTTCTCCATCCTTCACATTGTAGTGCCATGCGAATTGATAGCATTTATGCTTGATCCCATGGGAGCCAATGTACTCATTATGGATTAATATATATTTGAACTACTCAGTAATGGCTACGAAGGTCATCTAAATGAAGCCATACATCCTATATTGGATACGATCAGTATTAGATCCGTTCCTGCAAGCTAGTTTGTTGATTGTCAAATTTTTTATTGCTAAATATATTTGGAAATTTTCTTCTAACTACCTTCCCTAAGGTGCATCTTCCATTCTTCTGTATTGTTTTCCATTATACTTTTATCCTTCCAATCTCTATGTATACTTATAGATGCTTAAGCATTTTTATTTGGCCAATCTTGTATGATGATGTTCCATACGTAGATAATATAAATTGTTCCCGGTAAATGTTCATACTCTCAAATATCATGTTTGTCTTATAAAGGATCCACAAGAGTAATGTTAATGTTCCTAGTTACAGTCACTTGAGAAAATTCAAAATTGGCAAATTGTTCAATCAGAGCTTTTGAGCTAATATGTGCATTTTCAATCCTTAATCTATCCCTTATGGTAGAGCCACATCTTTTGATGAGTTGTAGCATATCAATCTTAAAAAATCCTCATCTTCTATATTATACATTTGCAGCCTGGAGCTCTGATACCATGTTGAGTAACATGGATCTTCTCTACAAATATAATAATATGACCATTGTAATTGATATGTTCCAAATGTAGATTTCAATCTCATATAAATATGAGAAGAGGGGACATGTCTCCAAGGTTTAATCATCATATATATATATATATATATATATATAATGATGATTTACCAATAATGACAATGTATCTCAGATCAAATTTATCTGACTGAAGCTACAAACTTTAACAAGGATCACCTTTGAGTTCTTGCATAGCGATTTGTCTCATGTGTGTGCACTTCCCATGGCTATACAGTTTGATGAATTGTGAAACATCATTTGGTTTCTATTAAGTTCCCTTTGATGATTGCATCAATGCTGTTGAGAATGCATTGCTCCTAATTTCATTGGTACCCCTCTCGATCCCTTTCAAAAAATTAATTCATAGACATGTTGTAGCTATGACTTATGTCCATTCAAAAATTCATTTTTAACAATTTCTTTTAAATTCTTGTTACTCTAACTTTGTTTTATACTTTTGAACACGTGGTAAAATTAGTAACTCATTTAATTAAATTTTTAGTACAAGCATTCATCATAAAAATAATAAAATAATAAAATATATTGGTTTGTGGTTGCATTTCTTCAAAGTTTTGTAGGATTTACAGATACTAGTAAAGGCCTCCTTCTGAACATTTATATTTATATTCAATTGAGCTATCTAGTGGGTAGAAAAGAAACCATCAAGAACCTTGGAGTTGATTAGTTTTATGAACCTTGAAAGTGAGAAATTTGCAAGGATTTGGCATCATTATTGTCATGTAAAATGACCAGTCAACACCCACTAGATCTTGTAATAATATATAAGTTTCGTATTGAAGTATATAACCTAGTTAAGAGACAATATAATGCATTTAGTAAAATTCCCCCTATTAAAATATTTTGACCCCTGTTAAGAGGTTCCCAACTTTGTTAGGAGTTGATGAAAAAAAGGATCATTTCTCGAGCACAGTGCCCAAATGATGAAGGTTAAATCCACCTTCTAGATATAGAAATCCAATGAGATTGAACTGACTAAACAAAAACATCCTTGCCTTTACAATTCTTTTGAAGCCCATCAGGAATGATATATTCCATGCATATATCTTTTCAAAGAATATGACAATCTTTCAACTCATCTCTGATATTCTAACATCAAGGTTCACAATCATTCCACATTTTACAAACAAAGAAAATTACTTTCCTTTATACCGATTACAAACAAGCAATTAAGTTGGCCTATAAAGACTTCCTCAATGCATAATTAAATAAATAGAACCACATTAATACATACACACCTTCTTAAACATTATACAATAATTATATATTTTAACCCACGCACTAGGATCCATAATTAATGCTTTCTAATTAAGATCAACACTACATCCTCTAGTAGACTGCCAATAAAACATACCATATGCTACATGCTAGCAACCACTCTAGCGATAAATAAATGGTCCGCAAGTCTAAATATACACATACAACATAGTCTTATGTCATCTTCTATGCTTGCCAAATATTAATTCTTGATCACAACCAAGTTGCACCTAAACTTTTACAACTACCTCTAGCATACTTCCCTATTCACTAGCTTGCAACTAGTCATCACTAAATCAACTATAACTTATGCAATATAGCATACAATATTGCATCCATAGAAATAATATCTACACTCATCCTTTAACACATTATCATTCTTGCACACTCAAGATTGTGAAACAGTATTCATACTATAATGATCAATAGCCTACACCACATGGTATTTGAACATACCTGTAACAACAAAATATATATTGACATCAATGAAAAAACCTATCATCAATACAACATATCTTCCATCTCAACAATCTCCCATCTGTATAACAATCTCATCCATTCTCGACACTTAGGTTTGATGCTCACTCTAAAATAAGGTAAATTCTTCAATGCAACCACGTGAATCAACTTATGTTGAGTCAAATTCAATGGACTAACTTGGTTGAATAAAACAAAAGGTTGGATCTTTTTCAATTACATAGAAATCTATAAAGACTGACCTCTTTGGGCAGTGAGTAGAAATAATAATAGGAACAATATTCTTACCTCTTACTACGAGAGGGAAAATTTAGTTCTCCTTGTGGTTCTTGTAACTATCTAATATCTGTCCCTCTTCTCCTAGGTAGAGATGGCTACAATTACTTGAAAGAAAATTATTTGATCTCCTTGTTTGCACTCTTCTCATAAATTTTCATTTACTAATTCATGTCTCCCTCCTAAAGGCTGAAGTTATTGTTGCACAGACATAAAACAATAAAAGATTACACAAAAAGGACTAATAAAACAATATCTTGTCCCATTGGGTGTGCCAAAGACCGTTATAATTATGGGTTTTCACCTTGATTGAGAATGAAATCTAATAACCTCTTTATACATGGGAATACTTCTATGTTGTGGAAAACCTAGACATCAACTAGACCTCCAAAGTAAGTTTGTTCTTAATAGAACCTAACCTAAAACCTTTTATGATATGCTTTTTGTAGAGGAAAAAGTAATATAGATGCATAAAATGAAACCTACTATCTAATGTGATGCACTAAATGAGTATCTCAAACTCACACAAATAAATTAACACATAATAAACTAGTAATATAAGATCTTCTACATAGCTCAATAAACCTTAATCTCTACATTATTAATTTGCAAGAACATTAAATAATCCTAGTCCTTAAAAGGGGAAATATTCTTTCTCATAACTTAAAACTAATTTATATAAATATCACAACTGACAACCTACAAAAATATATAGATTCTTGTTGGAATTACAAATAGGAAAGGTAAACTTTTGAGGGGGGGCAAGGTGAATCAGTGCTTCAAACTTTGACCCATTAAAATATTTACCACACATCCATCTCACATATTTAATAAGTAAACTGAAATACCATGTAAAGCATATACATCTAAACCATGTAAACAAGTAAGCATTCACACATATATGACATAAGATATGATTACCCAGAAACCCTCTAATGAGAAGGTAAAACTAGGGTGGGAATGACACCCACAAATCTTCACTACTGCAGTAATAAAGTGTATCTAATGAAGGTTACAATATTTGATCATGAACCATGATCTACCTTGTGAAAGGCCTGCTATGTTAAAGGTTTACAAAAATGATTAGGTCTTACCCTATTAAAGGATTTCAACACCCTATTAAAAGTGTGGTTGATTAAAGGACTTCAACTCATAATTAAGTAAGCAACTTGTTAGAGGAGTTCAATACAACCTGTTAGGACTACTCTGTTAAGAGATTTATCTGATTCACCTATTAGAATGTTTTAGCAATGATCTTGCAGTTAGCACTCTAATACTTGATGAAAAATCACCTCTATCTTGTTGTGTACTTGATCCTTCTTGATCAGATGATTCTTTGTTGTTCATTGTTTCCTTCCTTTGTTCTTCTTTAACTAATTCTTCAATACAATTCAGATCATAATACCTTGGTCACCATGAATGTCTTGGTTTGCACATGTAAAACTCTCCTTGATCATTCATTCATTCCCTTGCTTGCTCATTAGTAGTTTTAGCATTTGTCCTCCTTAAGAAGACCTAGGTGACTTAGGGTTAGGTATGAATCAATGACTGTGATTCATCCATATTGCCACTTAAACCTTCCCTTTACCTGATTGGGTGCATGTAATACATAGGGATTCCAACTTAAGGTTCATCCTTATCACCAAAATATCATAATTCAATCCTTAAGTCAGCTCAAAAATGGTTTACATAGTAGTTTGTGCCAATACAAACAACTATGACAAAACTGTGTTACTCAGCATTTGAAGTCCTTGATGTTCAGCATATACTGACTTCAATGTTGTCACTTGGCATCTGAATGACTTGGAATGTACTGCTTTCTTGACACTTGAATTATTTGGCATATACTTTCTTCTTAGCACTTGAGTGACTCAGCACATGAGTGACTTGGTACTCACTATTTACTTAGCATGGTCTAACTTACATGTTGTGCTCAATATATGTTACTTATTTGGCATGGACTAAGTCAATGACTTAAGTGTATAGACACTCACTAGTCAAAACCAATCTGAGATTGACAATCTCCCCCTTTGACATGAGTGTCAAAAACACTTGGTCATACATTAATAATCTTATTCTTACGAGCATAACATAACCTCTTATCTAGCTTCTATACAAAATTTTAAAATATCAAAATTTTGCAACATGACTTATACCTCAAAATCTTATAACTCCCCCAGAGTTGTTTTTGATCTATTTTTTATTGTATTTTTTCTCAAAATCTTTCTTCTCCTATTGAGTAGATTTGCCTCAATTGATACTCTTTCACTATTTCTTACATTTGTCCCCCTTTTCTCTTATTCTCCCATTCTTGCTCAACTCCCATAGCTCTTACTCCCCCTTTTTGACACTGATGTCAATGGGTTATACAATAATAGTGTATTTGTCCAAAAAACATTTATGGACCTCAAGAATAATCTTAAGAGCTACATCCCAATTATCACATGCTACCTCTAAAGACTTGATTTGGATGGCCAACTTGGTAGGAAGGTGTACTAAGCCATCTAATGTAGAAAGATTGGGGTCTTTCCTCATAGGTGTTTTTGGATAGCCTAGCTCCTTGTGTGGAATCTCCATGTGAGGAGTCAATGTCAACTGAATGTTGATCAATTTATCCCTTATGTTGGCTTCATCTGCATGTAGTGTGGCTAATTGGCTTTGGGTTTGCAAGAGTGTCCTAAAATGTTTCTCACTTTGAGCTGGAGTTGTGGGCAATTTTGCTCCAAATGACTACATTTGACTTTCTAGGCTCAGGATGTGATTCCTTGTCTCCTATGTGAAGAGTGTAGGATTACACAATTTGGTGTGGAAAGAGAAAATATTCTCCAATACCTTCTTCACACTTTCTATCTTAGTTGCCAATGCATCTTATGTTAGTGCTATATCACTAGATATCTTCTCATTTGCTTTAATTTGAAACTTCTTCTTAGACCATTCTAATAATTTTGCATTAGTATCCAGGTATGTATCACTTACTCTTTCCACTATGTTGGTCAGTTGTTCAATGATTGGCTTAGTTTCATCTGGAGTAGGTAGACTAAATGCATCGAAGAAAATTTCTTTGATCTCAATCAAAGCTTGCTTTTGTCTATTCTCCCTTTTGAGTATTTCTTGATGTTTCTTTCTGGCTAGGGCCTCTTGAAGTATACCCATATGCTCAATTGTTATTGTTGCATAATCAAATTTAGGCAAAACAATTTCTTCATCTAGGCTAACATCTCCATAAGTGATTACCTCTTTTGCCTTCGATGAACTAGGACTCAACACTGAGAATTGCAAACGTGTTGCATCTATGCTTGACCTTTGAAAAGTTTAACTTGAAGGAGTTCTTGATTTTGGTCATGTTACTAGTGCTTGAATTGCTTCTAGCTCCTTCAGCTTAGGTGTCAAAGCTATCTCTTCAGGCTTGTCCTTTTTTGCCTTATGGATTCTAGTTGCACCTTGAATTTGTGTTGGAGGTGTAGGTACATCTACCTAATTTGTTTGACTTGGTATCCCATCATTGACTGGTGTTTCCACAATATCTTCTCCAACTGTCTCAACCTTGTTATTTTTAGTTTCTTGATTTTTTTTTGGACTAGAGTGCTTTCCTTGGGTGTATTGACAATGCATCCTGATGTCTCCTTCCTTTGATATACAAATAAGTGTGGTGAAGGTTGTACACTTGTGACTTGAGAAGTGATTGTAGGTGTGTCTTGTGTTTTCACTTCCTCCCCTATAGTTATGGATTTTGACTTTTGAATTTCATCAATACTTACCAATAAAGGGTTGTCACATAATTTGGCCTATAGTGTGGATTGGTCAAGTATCTTTTTCAAATCTTCCTTTATTAGGGGATTAATTTTCTGATTAGTAGGATTAGAAACATCCTTTACCATAATAATTTTAGTACTTACACTTATTACCTGTGCAGGGCTAGCACTCAGCATTTGTGTATCTTGTGCACTCTAATCTAGTTGTTGCTCTTCCTCAGTTGTTTCGTGATCATCAATATTCATTTCAGTGCCTCCCTCAACTGTGCCTTCTTCATTTTTATCCTCTTCCTCATCTTCTACCTCAATAGGTTTTTTCTCATCATCTTAGCTATGACTAGTCCATATGTAATTTTCCACATTCATTTGGACTTCTTTACAACATCCTATATGTTGTTATGTAATATGTTGAATGCCCTATACTTAGGTACAAATCTCATAGCATATTTATTTATGGCTTTTGTCATTTCAGCCTTGCTAAGTTCTTACATAACTTGAGCGAGGGTTGTCTCCCTAATTTTCTTTTATGTGTCTAGACAATAGTGTCATTTCTACTCAACTCCGTCATATAGAATCTTAGGTATGGAGTTGGAAACTTCTAGAGGAGCCTTCTTGAATGTAGCCATCATGGTATATATTGCTTCCTCTACTTGATTTTTCTCAATCTTTCCAAGGTTATCAAATTCAATGAGAGAGAAATCTGACAAATCAGCATTGTTTCTAATGTTCTTACATAAATTATCTAGATCTAAGGAGTGACTATGACTCACCATGTTCTTACATAAATTATCTAGATCTAAGGAGGGACTATGACTCACCACTTAGAATTGGCATATGTCATCAGATTTAGTCTTCTCCTAATCAAATTCAGCTTGAGCAACATACTTTCTTCTTGGTCTTTTTTGTGGTCCTCCTTCTTGCTCTTTAGGCTTGGCTACCTCTTTAGCCTTCTGTGCAGTGACTCTTGTACTAGCCCTTGTGGTAGGTGTTGTTGGTTGGGGTTGACTAGGTTTTACAACCTTCTTTGGTCTTATCATTGTAGATGTCTTTTCCTTTCTTTTCTGTTTGTCAGTGGGTGTAGGTGCTTCATTTGAGCCTTGCTAAGTTCTAGCATAACTTGAGTGAGGGTAGGTGTTTCTTTTCTTGTTGATCTACTCCTTGACCTTGTGTTAGAGCTAGTGGTGCTTAAGCCTATGTTTCTTCTTCTTCTTATTCATCTTCCTTGGATCCTTCACCAATTTTTTCTTTTAGTTTCTTCACCAATTTATTCTTCTTCTTGATAACAAAGGTAGTCTTCAACTCCATAGTGATTTTAGATTTGGCTAGTTCATAGTTACCAAATGTGTTGGCTTCTTTGTCCACTTCTTCTGCAAGTAATGTTGTGATTTCTATAGAGGCCTCATTAACTTTTATATTATAACCTAATGGCCTTAGCCATCTCACTCTATGAATTTTTTCTTGCACATATGTATGATTAGTATCAACTAGGAAGTAAATATCTTCATAATGTTTCTCCACTAGTGAGACTGGTATCCTTAGTCTCTTCTTCATGGATTTTTTGCAATCTTCAAAATAACTAGTTATTGACTCAAAATTATTTCCTAATTGTTCAATGAACTCTCCTATCTATATTGCAAGTGATCTATTTATCTTCCATGCAACCTTGCCAAAAGTAGGAAATGTATTTTGCACATAGAAGAAAATACAGACCAAAATAGATCCAAATTTTCACTGAGTGCTCTTTGTTTTCCTTATTTCTCCTAGGTTTTCAATCAATTACTACAACTATAACTCGACAAGATCATAAGTATGATCTTTCTTCACAATTTTATAACCCATGTCCACTGCAATGCAAAGAACACTATTGAATCTACTTGATTGATAAAACTTATGTGCTAGTACCCTCACTACAAAATCTATTAGGGGATTTGTGATTATATCAATGGTCATACCCCTTTTGTTCCATACATCTCTTGTGTTCTTTTCAATAACTTCTTTGTACTCACTTCTTATAGTCTTTGGCTGATCTAGGGTTGGATACCCTATTACCCTATGAATAATTTTCTTTGTGATCTTAAATAGCCCATCACGTAACCATACTAAGTTGTCATGTATTCTACTTAAGACAATCCTTATCCACTCAGTTTTGAAGACATTTAGAAAATCTAGGGCACGAGTTAACCCTTTCTTCTCGACAATATTGAATTCTTCTCTTAATGCTTATTTTCACATAGTCTTCCATATGCTTCTCTAATTTCCATGTCACCAATGCTACCAATCTTGCAATTATAACAATTTGTGACATCTTGTATCATAAGACTCGTGATGGTATCATAGACAATGCACCGGAGGGATCCTGCTTATATGTTGTGTTTGGAATAGCCTTGAAAATAGGTTGTTTTATCTTGTTACTAATTAAATGAACATTTAAAACCTCTTTTCCCTCTACACTTTTCACTTTTGAAGAACTAGATGCCATCACATAAATCTAGGGTTTACAAAATTTGAAACTGCATAACTTGACACGTGATAAATACCTTATAATTCTAATGAAATGGTGTCAAATAACTATTCAAATCTATTGCAAATGATCAAATGAAGTTCTCCAGATTGTCTTTAGCTCTTCATCTTCTTTCTTGATTTTGAATGATGTTAAATGAGCAAAAATTGATCAAATAGACCTTAGAACACTACAATTAATGCTAAGTGCTTACATAGCTAGAAGCTCAACATCAACTGATTTTTAGCTCACTCGGCAACCACATGTCTTTCCATTTGCTTAGCAACCATTATGAGCTAGGCCTCAACTAACGAATTTCATTAGCTTGGCATACACTAGTATTTCTCTCAGCAACCATAGGATACTTTTCATGCTCGGCAGTAACATGAAAAAGTTGACAAAACTTTAAATGTTTTTCCTTAATTTCTAATAACACTTTGCATCTTTACTCATGCATATGTAATCTTTTCAAAACTTAATCCTTGGAACTGATGTACAATATAACTTTTAGATATCAATCCCACGTACCTCTTGATTTCTTAGTTTGATGAGGTGTGATCACCTAACCAATTGGGTGAAGTGATCCCATCTGCACTTGATGTGTTGAAATACTCCTTTCTCTTCCATGTCTTGTTCATCTCATCTCTAACATTTCCCATATCTTCCTTGCCTTTGCCTTTTTTGGACTCACAACTTGGTGCCTTTAACCTTGTTGGACAATATCAACTGATGTGACCAATCTTCAAACAGCTAAAATATGTGGTTTGACTCAACCACCTTTTGTAGTCACTCCTGAAGTGTGTTCTAATATAGTTATCAAGAACATGTCCATACTCTTGACAGTAGTGACAACTATAACTTGTATTATAATCCCAATTATAAGAGTTGTCATTGTTCTTTACCTTTGTTTTCTTGTTTGATGACCACATGGGTTTGGATTTGCACTCAAAAGCTCTATGTCCATACTTCTAAAAGTTATAACAATATCCTTCAAATTTTTGAATGTGCATGGTCTTAGTTCTGCATTCATGTGTCTGATGACCTTATTTTTTGTACTTATGGTAGTGACCCATGTTCTTCTGCTTATCATTTTGATTTACAGTCTTGCTCCTACACACATTAGCAGTATGTCCTTTCTTACCACAATTATGACAAGTAGGTTTTGAGTTCTTACCTTTGCTACTTCTTTCTTCAACACTTTTGGATCATTCTCCTTCTTCAATACTTGTGTATCTCAGTCCAGATGTGTCATTGTAAGATCTAGGAGATCTCATCAACTATTTAAAGTATTTGATAGCTTTAGTTGGTTTATTGAATCTTCTAGCAAACTATTTTTCCCTTTTTAGGTCATTGCTCAACTATTCATTCTGCAACTTCAATGTTGTTATCTCAATGTCCTTGGCATTTAGATCATGATTTGCATTCATCATTTGACTCAAAGTTTCTAATTGCATATTAGCAATCCTAGTTACCTCTAAAGATTTGTCTTCTAATCTTCTAATAAAAATTCTTTTGTCATCTTCAACCATGGCTTTGTCTTCTATAGCTTTCTTTTTTTGTTTGGTCACCTCACATAGCAATATGGCTTGTGATTCTTGTTCTATCTTAAGATAATTGATCTCTTCAACTAGGGTTCTATTCTTTTCCATTAGATCTACAACCACTGCATCAAATTCATTGGAGTTTCCATTTGCAAATATCTTATTAGTGTCCATCTCTTGGTATTATGTGTCATTCTCCTCAATGACAATTTCCTTCCTTCTCTTCAATGATTTCTTTAAATCATCTCTTGCTTTATTCAATTGATGTAGAATGAGTTGTATTTTAATTCCCTAATTTTCAATGATCTTTCCCAACTTATAGACTTCCATTTCCAAGATCTTTCCTCAAAGTTCCAAAGCTTCACTTTTAGAGAACAAAGCTCTAATACCAATTGTTGAAATTACAAATAGGAAAGGTAAACTTCTGGGGGGTGAATCAGTGCTTCAAACTTTCACCCATTAAAATATTTACCATACATCTATCTCACATATTCAATAAGTAAATTGAAATACCATGTAAAGCATATACATCTAAACCATGTAAACAAGTAAGCATTCGCACATATATGACACAAGATATGATTACCCAGAAATTCTCCAATGAGAAGGTAAAACTAGGGTGGGGATGACACTCACAAATCTTCACTACTATAGTAATAAAGTGTATCCAATGAAGGTTACAATGTTTGATCATGAACCATGATCTACCTTGTGAAAGGTCTACCCTATTAAAGGCTTACAAAGACTGTTAGGTCTTACCTTGTTAAAGGATTTCAACACCCTATTAAAAGTGTGCCTGATTAAAGGATTTCAACTCACAATTAAGTAAGCACCTTGTTAGAGGAGTTCAATACAACCTGTTAGGACTACTCTATTAAGAGATTTAATTGATTCACCTATTAGAATGTCTCAGCAATGATCTTTTGGTTAGCACTTTGATGCTTGATGACACATCACCTCTATCCTATTGTGTACTTGATCCTTCTTCATCAGATGATTCTCTGTTGTTCACGATTTCCTTCCTTTGTTCTCCTTTAACTAATTTTGTAATACAATTCAGATCATAATACCTTGGTCACCATGAATGTCCTAGTTTGCACATGCAAAACTCTCCTTGATCATTCATTCATTCCCTGCTCGTTCAATAGTAGTCTTAAGGTTTTTCCTCCTTAAGAAGACTTAGGTGACTTAGGGTTACATATGAATCAATAGCTATGATTCATCCATATTGCTACTTAAACCTTCCCTTTACCTAATTGGGTGCATGTAATACATAGGGATTCCAACTTAAGATTCGTCCTTATCACCAAAATATCATAATTCAATCCTTAAGTCAGCTCAAAAACAATTTACATAGTAGTTTGTGCCAATACAAACAAATATGACAAAACTATGTTACTCGACATCTAAAGTCCCTGATGCTTGGCACATACTAACTTTAATGATGTCACTCGGCATCTGAATGATTCGACATGCACTGCTTGCTTAACATTTGAATCACTTGGCATATACTATCTACTTGGCACTTCAATGACTCGGCACTCACTATTTACTCAACATGCTCTAACTTACATGTTGTACTTGGCATATGTTACTTATTCAGCATGAACTAAGTAAATTACTTAAGTGTATAGACACTCACTAGTCAAAACCAATTTGAAATCAACAATTCTTGCATAAGGCACCAATTTGAAATAAAATTTGAAGGACAAAGAAGTTCACAAAGATCAATGCCAACATTAAACACATGATAACATAAGAAATGGGAAAGCAATAAATTTCTCATTATTGTTGAAAAAGGTGTTGAAATATTGTATTTCTTAGAAAATGGGTTACAAAACCATCTATTACAGCAAAAGAATTTAGAAAATTACAATATGTGTGAGTGAAGAGGCTAGGAATCTCTCAAAATGGAAGCCTCTACCCATATTTGTCCTCCTTGAAAGCATCCACATTATAAATGAGAGCATTAACTTCTCCATAATAAATAAACCTATTTTTGAGCCCCTAAAATAACTCAAAAAGGCTAAAATAGGAAATCCAAAAGTCAAGATTCACCAAACTATCACAAAGACTCATAATTGCATCTAACTCCCTCAAATAACTCATAAAGAGTTCCTCAACAACAAGGTACGTCATAAATTTTAACATATGTCCATGACCTAAGCATTTGTCATAACTTTTGCAATAATTTCTTATTTCACTTTTAAAAGTAAAATTAAATATCTATTATTCCCCACACTTATTAATCATTAATTCATTATAATTTTATCATTTTAACAAATATTGATTGATTACATTGATAATATTCATTAAGCAACAATTAAATCACTTAATAATATAATTACAACAATCATGTTTGTTAAAGTGACAATTATGAATTACTCAATAATATTAAGATTCTTCAACAATACCTCATTTATGTAAAATTGGATGCTTGTAAGATGATGTAACTATAAGATTCTTTATATTTTTGGAGGGTAAGACTAGAGGTTTTCTCAACCTGACTCTTTCCAACCGATGCCCCTATTGAGTTGTGTTTGCAAATTAGGTTTAATATTAATAAAATAATTTAGTAAAGACGTATCACGTATTAAATCTTTTATTATTAATATGAGATGAAAAAATAAATAAATATCTATTATTAATTATTTTACCTCCACATTTTGCATTTGTAAACTATACTAATAAAATGATAGATGGTTTAATTTATTAATATTAATTTTACATTCACAACAATGCAACAAACATATAAACTAAGTGGTAAAATTTATCACTCATGAACCCTATGAGTCTATGCAGGCGAGGGTATTAGTTGGCACGATATTTTGCAAAATAAGATAGGCAAAAATGCCTTAGATATGGTCGACCCTGATATGGTAAAGAATTTGTGGTAATGCAAATACATTTCCTTTTGTTCATTTCATAATTTTCTTCATCCCTGTAGTGCCTGCCCCTAATTCACATTTTTTTTATCATTGTCGAACTCTTTTAGGGCTAGTTTTATGTTAATTATTAGCAGCATTGTTTTGAGATTATTAGATATTGTTTTAGATTCAGTTTATTATATGATGAGATTACTTAGACTCTACATTTCATATATGCATGATGATTATTCAAGTGATTTTAGTTATTGATGATGATTAGGTAGATGGTTTATTCTGTGTGTTTTCTTATGGATACTTACCCCATACTTGTATGTGTATGGTGTGTGTGTTTGTTCTTGGATGTCATTTTTGATGTGGTTAAGGGAATCGTAGTCACCTGCTAGTCGGGATCTACACAATGCACCACTTCCTGCCATTGCCTGTTTAGCTTAGTTATATTGTGTATGTACATGCGTGGATTTTATGCAGGTTGCAGGTACCGAGTATTAACTTCCCTAAATTGCTAGGATGAGCGTACCCTATCGCATTATGTCAATGGTAAGAGAGGGGAGATAAATTCTCAAGTCCGAATCTCAACCCTTTAAGCCATTTGTCCTAATTGGAAATTAGGACAAGTATCTAAGTTGAGTGCCCTCTGAATGTGTCAGATGACGTAATTCGTGATATTAACCCTTTTGGTTTGATTTTGTATGTGTTTTGCTATAGTGGGTTTTTCGTATTTTATTTTATGAGTCTTTGGTGTATTTTCTATTAATTAAGCCTAATTAAAAGATTTAATTAATGGTTTAATTTAATAGAAAATTAATATGATATTTTAATATTTATTTTATTTAATTAATTGGGAAATTAATTAAATAAAATAATTAAATTTGAAGATAAAAGTTATAATTGGAATGTGATAATATTTATTTAAGTTAATAAATATTTTAGCAATTAAGTTTTGAAAATAAATTTAAAAGTGGAAAAGATATTAAAATTATTAAAAGATTCTAGATTGCATGATGTGTGCATGTGATTAAAATATAAATATATTAAGATAAAACAAGTGGAGTTATTAAAGTGAGTGCATGAGATTTAAGAATTAATAAATTAAATTGGAAAGAGTAAAATGAATATTAAATAAATAAATGTGCATTATTCATTCACATAGAAGTTTGCAAATTCTCGGGAGTTGTCATGTTGACAACACAGGAGTTTGCACTCTAATTATGCACGTGTTGTCAACAACACAGGAGTTAGCGCACCAATTAAGAACATGGTGTCTACAACCTTATGACTCATCTAGAAGGTTGGAAAAAGCTCGTGCTTAGTTGTCAACACTTTATGGTTGCTTCTAGAGACATTTTAGGTGCTTCCTAAGAGTTCTTTATAAGGAGGCACTCTTAGAAGCTTAGGGAGGGCATTTTGGAGCGTGGTTGGAGGACCAGAATCGTGGGAGAAGGAAGGAGCTTGCTCTGCGGATTCTGAAGAGAAGGGAATTAGCATCAGTATCCAGGTGCACTCTTGGTTTTCACATATTCGTTTTTTGCACACTTTCTCTTCCTATCTTCATCGTGTCTGCTAGATGACTGCTTGGATAATTCTTGTGATGAATGTTTAATTCAGATTTGCATGTTGATTCTCTCCTTGTGCGAAAAAATCATTAGAGAGCTCAAGTAGGATAAACCCTAGTTCCAATTAGGAAAGAAATTAGTTCTAAATCGAGTTTGGGTTCGAATTGGAATCGAATTGAGAAATAGATCTGAAAAGGGTTTCAAAATTTATAGTCAAACCTATTAGATAGATTAATGGGTTAATTTAGAGATCAAATATTTTATAGGAAAGTTCTTAAAATTGGAAGCCCTTTTAAATTATGTATATGTCTCATTTTAAAATATACATATATGTACAAATCTGCATACATTTCATATATATATATATACACACACACACACACACAATATACATATATATATATAGTAGTGTTGATTGACAATCTACATATATATATATATATACATATATATGTATATATATGTATATACATATATATACATATATATGTATATATATGTATATACATATATATACATATATATACATACATATATATATAAATACATACATATACGTATATATATATACATATACATATATATATTTATATATAAAATTATTTAAACGTTGTTTTTGTTTTAATATTGCCGCAAGTCAGAAAACATTTTTTTTTAAAACGTTATCGCAATGCACTAATGAAATCATTTATTTAAAAATGATATTTTAAAAAAAAAAATTGCAAGTTGTAATGGGGTAGGGAGGGACGAACCCGTACCCCCACCCCCCTTTTATTTATTGTAGAGGTTGACGTCTCTACGACAGTATATTGTCACAGGCCTACATAGACCCCCCACATATACGGCGTAACAGTGATTATGAGGTCACAGTATAAGTAAATGTGCCATCTTTTGAACGCTAGTTAAGCCACATTATAAATTGGCTTTTGTAATTCGTTTTTCATATGTTAAATATTAAGGGATTATATATATGTATGTATGTATGTATATATGTATGTATGTATGTGTGTGTGTGTATATATATAATATTAATGAAATTTTTAATATTCAAGATTTTAAATATATGTAGTTTTAAATTATCATTTTATTAATAGTGTTTGGTCATAAAATTCTATATTATTATTTTAGAATATTTTAATGATATTTATCAAGTTTTATTGTTAGTTTAAATGCATAGTAAATTATTAACTAATTTAATTGAATCCAATTTAATTAAGATTAGTTAATAATTGAAGGAAATTAATTAATTTATAATTATAATGAGTTTTAGTAAATTTGGAATTTAATCCATTAAGGGATCATTAGTTATAGTGATGACTTAGAATTGTAGACCGTAAATTATATGTTTTATTAATTAAATGTTATTTAATTAAGATTAATTAGTGGGAAAGTTGTTGAGATTAATGTGAAATTGATTTAATAGAGATAAGATAAATTTGTGAAAATTCTAGAGCATTATTTTAAATGATAATGGAGTTGTTAATATAGTTATTTAGTTTAATTAATTGATCAAATTTAAGCAATGGGTTTAATAATATGGGTTTGTTAGTAATCATTGAAAGGGTGACGAATGTGGTCATTATAGATTTATTAATAAGATTTCCAATATAACTTGTTATTAATTAATAACAAGTCATTATTGAACTATTAATATTGGAGAATTGGATTATAGTTAGTTATTAATCAACTGATATTCATTGGGTCATTGATATGGATACGTAATTATTGATTAAATTAATTAATTAGAGTTAATTAAATTTAATTAATAATTAAGTTATGTAATAGAGTTTTTATTGATATGCTAATATCGATTCTTCTAGCGAAGTTGTAAAGTATTTACATCGAAGTTGATAAGTCTTATTCTAATGACTTGAATAATGACTTTAGATATTTTAATGGTTATTAGTGATGATTTAATTATTATAATGATTTAATTAAGAGACCTAAATTTTAGTAATATTTAGTTGAGTTTTAATTAAGTATTGTTAGAATGATAAAGAGTCATACCTATGTTCACTATTAATTGATTTAATTAAGATTAATTAATAAAGTGAATAATATTAATTAAGAGACAATGAAGATTAGTGTAATGAGTAAATATTTATCCTTCAGTTATTCTTAAAATGTAATTTTAAATAATGGAAGGATAATGTTATCGAGGGAACAAACGGGTAGACTTGTAGGTCAAATGATTAATCTTATATACATGAAGTACACTTGCAAACAGAAATTGAAACCTCCACACTTAATTCAACTATGTGTTTTAGTAAACCAAAACATGTGCTTGCATTGTGTTTTCTCTATGCTATCTATTTTGGGTTTTGGGTTGACTAGTGTTGACCAATTATAGGATGTCTACCAGAGGCTTAGGGGTTATGTGATTGTGATGTCATGATGATGTTTTGATCTTGATCTTTCTAAACCCAACCATGGTAATGTGATGGTGTGCTCCATGAGATGGTTGTATTTACTGATTGTTATTGCTCATCAGTCTTCTTGTGTGAAGCTGAGTTATATGTATCTGAGACACTTGACTTAACCATTTTTGAGTCATCAATCAGTTATCCTTGGGTTACTTTCCAATCGCCATGATGGGACTGAAATGTTGATTTATTTCTTGATGATGTCATGTTGTGACATGTTTTGACTCAACCATTTTGGAGTCTTCGATCTGTATGATTTTGAGATATATTTTGGTTATTGAGAACCAATGGATACTTTTGATTATCAGTGATACCTTTAGTTGCCAATAGAGAACTGTTGTGGTCATGATTATCTATGGATGCTTTTCAGTTGCTCATGGAGATTTGATGCTTTTATTGTGGATTATCTTTTGGTATTTCTTTCCAGTCGCTTGTATAGGACTGGGGTGTTTTTGTGATTTATGATTCCATGATCTTAGGGTAGGTTATCTACTTAGTGTCAGGAAGTGGCTTGCAATGGGGGTCGGGGCCCTAAGTGGCTGCCAGGATAATTCATTGTGAGTTTTATTAATAAGTGATAGCATTTACACTAAATGGGGATTAAATGAACCTAATAAGATAATTGTATGTTCTCGCCCATGCCTTGAGTGCTAGTACAAACTAGGATGGGAGTAGAGAGAATGCTTGGTTGTGACCTTGCACTCTATAGTATGCCTCATTAGTATGAGAGGATACTAGTGGCCGCATAAGGATCAGTACAGACCCTGGATTCCTAAGCTAACTACCAGTGTAACTTCTACATGATTTATGCGATGACACTTGCCTGCTTATAGTGTAGGTTTCCTACATGTCTTTGTGTGCCTTTGGGATTAGATGTCAGTTTTGTGATTGGAACCTTTGAGTTAGTATACTTTTAGGATTCTTGTACTTAGAGAGTATTTATGCTATGTGGTTTTGATAACCTATTTGGGACTTGAGATTATTTCCTTAGCACAGTGGGAGTGGACCACTTAGGTTCCATGCGGTCGGGTGGTAGTGTTTTTCTACTCTTATCATTTGAGATCCGCCTGAGACACCGTGGCTGATGCATTCTTTGTTGGCATCTATCTTCATGGATTATGATGGTGGACATGTATCCTCACATTGATGATTTGCATATGTTAGATGATGTTATCTTATGCTTTACTTTGCATGTTAGATTTCTTTCTACATATGATGTAGTATGTTTTAGGAGTGACATTCCTACTATGATAATACCGATGATCTCTTTGGTGATTTGGAATGTTACACATGGAGGGATAGCTAGGATCCATGATGGCCTAATGATGCTATTTACGATTGGGCAGAACCATGCACTTAGTTAATTATGTTTGATGATTTATGGTTATGATGATGTATCATGTATGATATGTGGTTTCATTTATGTTATTGCATCATGGATTAGAGTTAGTATGATGATGTAGTTTATTTACATGGATGTATATTCTTTTAAGCCTTTCATACCCTGTGACATGTGCAGTGGATGATTGAGCATTCGTAAATGTAAATTATGAACAATGAACTTTTCATTATTATTTTATGTAGATGTAGTACTAGATGGAATCATTAATACTAGTTGATTTAGATGTAACTCAACGTTAAGGGATCCTTAAGAATGTAATTTGTTATGTATGCTATGTTTACTTTCAATTGTATTGTTACTATTGCTTCCACGAATATTATGAATAGTTTACTTTCATGTTTTAAAAAAAAAATGCTACCAAACTTAGTGGAACTTTAGGTTAATTCTTTGGATCTCTTGGCGGGGCATTACAATCCCTATTGTGGAAACCATAGGGTTTGACTGAAGATTATAAAAATTTGTTAGAGATCTTCTTAGAGTTTTCTATAAACTTACAGTGGGTCCTTTCGATGGAGACCTCTAATTTTATGAATCTTTTCCTACTGAGATTTTTTTGCAGGTTCAATGTACATGTATAGGTAAAAAATAATAATTTATGATGTTTATGAAATATTGCAATTTTTTTTCCATTTCATTCTCGACTACTTTGACACATTATTGAAGGTTTTTTGAAAAATGATATGGATTATTTTATTTGAATTGGAAGAAAGACATATACAAGTGTTAGAAATAGATAATACTGAGAGGGGGAGGGGGGTGAATCAGTATTCTACAAACTTTTGCCCACAACTGGATATTATTAATTACTTTGTAACATGCATATGAAAGCAAACCAATAATGTTGAACAATAAATATAACCATATACAAAGAAAAATCATAACACCATTATTTGTTAACTAGGGAAACCCTAGCCAAGGGAAAACCTCGATGGGGATGGTACCCACAAAAATGATCCACTAAACAAAAGAATCATGTTAAGAATATTGACCCTATGAGGAGTTTGTGAATTACATATAGTGTCTCGATCCTTATTAGAGGACTAGGCCCTATTAAAAGCCTTAACCTTGTTAGGGGTTTGTATTAAAATCACAATTGTATGCAAGAAGATCCCACTACCCTAACATGAAATTATACAATATAGTGCCTTTGTACAAAAGAGATAGATACAAAAACCTCTTTATCATTGACTGTCATACTTCACATATCCTAATCTGACATCAGAATTTGCATCATAGATCTCTCAAGTAACTTTGTATGTCATATAGATAGTTCACATATATATCATAAACTTCAGATTCTCAGATACATCACATATTACACACACAGTTTACTTCGCATAAAGTAACTCTTTACTTATACCATTTCTTTTCACAAAATTCTTGTGTAGTCGGCTTGATGCAAACACATGTTACACTAACTTAGGGTAGCATCTAGGATGTCATACCTACAAACATAAGTCATTATTTCATGACTGAAATAATTCTTTAACACGTTATACCTCTTTTCCTGTTGTACTCTATTGTGTTGTGCATATTGTTTTTACCAGTGTTTATCTTGTAACTCTATTTGTATTTTCCATACTGACTTGCACACTTAGGTACATCATCATGACACTATAATATACATTCCCTTAACTTTTCATGTGCCAAATATCTCTGTAGCTTTTTCTATACCAAAAAAATCTTTGTGATACTAGTAAAATTATCTAACACGTAGACAAATTTCTATCTTTGACTGTAGAATCTTCAATAGTATATATTGTCCTTACATCCTAAAATATATGTTTCCATAAATGACAACCACAACTCATCTTGCCTAGCCATATTTCCAACAATCTCCCCCCTTTGGCATTAATGGAAACATATGAGAAAATTGGTTGTCCCAAAATGTTATACAAAACAATATTAAGCACAAAAGAAAACTTCTCAAAACTAGCCTTCAAAACTTCAAAATTTTATTCATGTCTTGATGGATGATTATATATCATATTACTTATCTCTCCTTTTACAATAATTTCCTATATACATAGCTAAGCTCCCCCTTACATATGTATACAATTTTCTTACTATATTCTTCTCCCCCTTTGACATCAATGACAAAGGTGTAAAAAAATGTTTACATGTCAAAAATGTGTTACATACCTCTTCTTAGGCTGATAGGTGAGAAATGTAATCACTAATTATGACTACAAGACTCTTCATATTCTTCTCCCATGAGTCATTGAATCCTTCTAAAATGTTGAGCAAAGCGCACAAACCATAAGATGCTATCTCTACTACATTCAGATCTGAGTATACAAACTTGTCAAAGGATGTCTTAAGTGATAAACATTCCTCCAACTGATGCTCTAATATGCTCAATCTCATAGATAAGTGTTCTCTCATAAGTGAGAACCTCTTGTTTAACCTTTATTTATTTCTTCAATGACACCTATCTCATCATGGACCTTGCTAACTTGTGCTTCAATTACTTTGATCTGCACACCAGGTTGACTAAACTGACTTGCCAATGCTTTCACTTCTGTGCATTTGTCCTTAAGTTCACTATCAATGTCTTTTGTGAAGCTAAAAGTCTTCGCACACTTTGCATACAGAGCTTTTCCTTCAAGCTCACACTTTCTTAATGACTTGATGTAGGCATCAAGAGTCAATAAGTCATTCCTTATGTTTTGACAAACAATGTCAAACATCTACACATCATGCTTTGTCTGAGCTTGCATTGCTACAACCTCTGATAAACTTGTGAATTCGGCATCAATTTCTTGAATCACAACTTTTTCTCTATCCTCTAGGTTAGGATCAAGTGATTTTACTATCATAACTCCCTTCAACTTTTTAGTAACTCCCATTAGAGTCTTCTGTAGACTCTTCACCTATTAGTTGCTACTAATTATTTTATTGAGGGATGATATCAAATCTGATTTATCATCACCATGTGAACCTATAAGAGCAGCAAGAGTGAGAGATGTGTTGGGTGCACTTGACTTCTCATCCTTTTCTGCCTTCATATTCCTCTATTTCTCATCCTCTTTCTTCTTTTCATCTTCTTTTCTTCTAATCTCTTCGTCCTTCTTCTTCTTTTCCTCTTCTTCTTTCTTTTTTCTTCTTTTTTGCTTCCTTCTTCTCCTTCTCTTATTCTTCTTCCTTCTTCTTCTTTGCATCTTCTTCTTCCTCCATGTTTTTTTCTTCTTCCTTCCTTCTCTTTTCTTCTTGTTCTTTCCTCTTCTTCTCCTCTTCTTTCTTCTTTTTCTCTTATTTCTTGTTTTTATCCTCTTCTTCCTTCTGTCTCTTTTCATCTTTTTCTCTCGATTTCTTCTTTTTTCTTCTTCTTTATTTTCATATTCTTTCCTCTTTTACTCTTTGGCCTCAATCTTGCTCTTTTCTTCCTCCTCATCAAAACTAGAGTAATTTGTGATATTGCCAACAATATTTGGCCCAAGATCCTTGAAAGGATCTTCTATGATGTTTACTATTACACTTGTAGTACCAATGGAGATTTGTGAAGATAGATTTTCCATTTGTATGTCCTTAGCTTCCACTGTTGTTGATGGTGGAGTATTGTGTTCAACAGATACAACACTTACTCCACTTGACTTTGCACTCTCTTTCTTTGGTACAAAAGCCATATATTTGACTATGGCTTCTTTAGTTTCTTTGTTTACTTCTTCATAATTTCCTCCCATCAAAAGAATATGTCTTCTTTTGTTTCATAGCAAGGGCTCAACTCCCTTCAATATATCTTGCAAGTCTTCCTCATTATTAACTTCACAAAGTTTCTTTTCCATGTTTTCTCTTATTTTATTATATTTTCCAATGACTCTTCTTCTTCTATTAATCAATCTATTATACAAACCCTCTAGTATATGTCTTTGAACATCTTCAAACCTTTTATTTTTAAGAATCATATTTCTCACTACTACATTTTCTAACTGGATTCTATTCATATTATTAAACATGTTGTGGAACTTATTCAATTGAATGAAATTATTATCATTTATGATTTGGATGTTCAAATTTTCTACCTTGGGCTTCTAGGGCTTCTTTTCTATGGCTATCCTCACTTCACCAACTACATGTTTAGTAGGTCTATCTTCTTCATTAGATTCATCTGATTCAACCATTTGCAGTGTCTTTCTCTTCTTTCCAAGGCCACTAAATAGCTACTCGGTCCTTCTCTTACAAGGTGAATCAACTTCTTGTTTCACCTTGGTTAGTATCACTAACTTTCTCTTTGTTGGAGGAGTAGATGATTTTTCTTCAACAATCTATACATCCCTGTCATTAGTTTTCTTCAAGGGTTGTACAAAAGTAGGTTGTACCAACTATGGCATAGGGAGTAGTACGTATCTGTGAAGTAGATCCTACTACAATCACTCCCTCTAAAGGTGTTTCTATGGTAATAAGAGTAGCTACCAATACCTTAGTTTTTCCACTAGCCTTCAACTCCAAGGCTATACCCTTAATCTCATTGAATTCTTGCCTTGTCATTCTTAATTCCTTAAGAATTGATTCTATCTTCTTCTTAACATTCTTCTTGATCTCTTTGTTGTAGATCTTGCTCTTTACTTCTCTAATCGTTTCAGCATAAGTGCCCCATCTAGGAGTTTCCTTGTCTTTCTCAAACTTGAGTATGATCTTCACATACCCTTCAATGATTTCTTCACTCAATCTATAGCCCATGGGATCTATGAACTTAACTCTGTGTATAACTAGCTCCATGCAAGTCACATCTGTTTCAACCGTGAAACATATGTCCTCCTTATACTTTTCTACCAGTGAGGGTGGAATTCTATACTTCTTCTTCATTGGAGATTAAAATTCTCTCATCATTCTACTAATATCCTCCACAATATTTTCCTCTTATTATCTTCTATAATGGAGTGTCACCAAGCTCATAGTGCACTGATTCATGTTATCCAATTCCCTATCTGGCATACTAAGGAATTCCCTTATCACTAGGAAGAATAGGTGAATCAATAATGATTCAAACCTAAATACTACACTTCTAGTTTTCTTAAGTTTCTCAATATTATCCAACAACTGGTGTCTCAATATGTCACACATATTTACCTTTTACTTCTCAATTGTCATTACATAGGCTACATGTAGGAAACTAGTAGGTACAAAGTTCAATATTGAACTATGGTTCATCTTATAACCTATGATCTTATTGACTACTCTCACATATGTCTGCTTAATTAAGTCAATCCCCATGTTTATGCCATCTGATTTGGTCCTTAGATTTGTCTCTACCATTTTCTTTACATATTTTTCATTAACTAGGTTTTTGCCCTCATTACACAAACCAATTAACCTATGAATCATATCATTTTCAATCATGATAGGTACCTCTCCAACCCAAAAAAATCATTTATGAATGTGACTTAAAATAATTATGCTCCATTCATGATTGTCTAATTCTATAAAGAACATGTGGTTCATAATATTTAGTTCTTTTAAATGTGCAAGCTCTTATTTCAACAAAAAATCACCCTATCACACTAGGTAAAGGTCCTTATGTATATCATTATCTCCAATTCTCTCAAATTTACAATGGATATATGACCTGATATCCTCTACATGAACATTTTTTGAAACTTGCAAAAATTCTCCTAAGGGATCATCCACTTGGGAAATGAACAGATGCTTCTTGAATACATATCTTGGCCTCTCACTTACATCACAAATAGTAAGATTCATCATTTTAACTTGTTTGAATACTTCAAAAACTTCATAAAATACCTAAATTTTGTGAAACTAGGCCACTTTCAACTTCACAATCTGAATGTTTCAAATTCACCTTTACTCACTGTCAATTTGCTCTAAAATGCTACTTAACTCTTTACACAATTGAATGATACTCAAAATCCTATTCGTATCCTTTAAATCTTCCAAATGGAACTTCACATTAAATGTGCATCTACCAAAATTCATGAAACTACCACTTTGTTAACCAGCAAACTTGTTTGAGTTCGTTCTCATTCATTTGATCACCAAATGACTTGTACTCTTAACCAAAGCTTCCTTAGTATCTTATCTACTTCTTGCTAAGTTCACAACTCTTAGCTTAACTTCTACAATTTGTTCCATCTTTCTAATTCTCTAATTCAATAAGAGGTGGTTAATTCAAATTGGTTTAATTATACACTATAGCTGATTTCATTCTTCTTTCAGGTGCATCAAAAAATTGTTCTTCCAAAATTGTATATGAACTTTCTAGATCATTTTCTTTCACAAATACTTGCTTAAATTCTTCAACATGCTCTTTAAGTGCTTCCTTCTGGTTGTTAATGTTATCATTATCATTTCTTCTATCATTTATGTTATTGTTCCTCCTATAGTTAGAATTCCTATTAAAATTTCTTCTATCCATTCTACAAAATCTTGTTGTTTGTCCAAAGTTATTGTGTAACTGACATACACGTGCATTACTCCTTTGATTGGTTCCATTTTGATTATCTAGTGCTCTACAATTCCTTGTAATGTGTCCAAGGTTGTTATATTTGTAAGATAAAATCCGGTTCCTTCCTCTATTAGATATTTCTCCATCATTAGATCTGCTTTGTGATCTCCTTCTTTCATTACCTGCAAGGTTAGTATTCCTAAACATTCTACAATTTCCATTATTACTATCAAACTTAGGTTTCTTACAATCTACTGCTTTATGTTCATAACCATGACAATTATAACAATAGAAATTAGTGAAAGTTTTAAAAGACTTACCTGTGCAATCTTTCTTCATGTGACCAACTTCATTACATATAAAATAGTTGGATACAATTGATTAATTGTGTATTGTCTTTGATGTTACACAAATCTCATAACATTATCAGTCAATATATGCCAAGCTCACTTGAGCAGTGATGAAAATTTTCTATGTCTACCAAGTGTTCCTATGGTTTCCTAGTTTAGAAGGCAGTGTCTACCAAGCTCACTCGGGCGTCAAAGGAAAGTATGCAAAAGATGAGTGTTAACCAAGCTCACTCAGTTAATGAAGGAAAGTTGGATGGTGATGAGCCTATAAAATGTAATATTTATATTCATCTACTATAACACTTTACCCCATGATTTTAATATATTCCCAAGCCATTTCCATATATTAACTTAATTTATAAAGCATTAACTATGATAAATGATTTATTGATTAACATTTGTATGTGTAGCTAGTTAATGTTGAATTGTGATGATTTATTATGATAAATGGTTATTATTGAAGTATAATTATCTTGAGATGATTAACATATTTTTTGTGAGGTATTTGAGTTGTTTGTGTAGCTGGAAAGAAGGAGAAGCAAGTTGACACTTGTCAATATTCAGCAGTTGTAGGAAATGCAAAAAAAGTCAAAAGTTAGTTTCATAAAAATAGGCATATCTTACTTAATTCTTAATTTCATTAAGAATGGCTTATGAATTTAGAAATCTGAAAACAAGGTGCACAAACCCTTTTGAGCGTTTGAGTCTATTTAGAACAATTAATGAGCACCACAAATCAGAAGTTGACCGAGGAAAAGGTGACACGTTTTTAGGCAGCAAAAAAAACCACTTTCAGTAAAATGATCATAACTTCCAGATTTCTTAATAAAATTTAAATTTTCAAAATGATATGGAAACAGAAAAAGGAGGATCCCAATGTGGTAAAAGGGTTTGCTATAATTTGAAATAATAAAGGAGAACCATGCACTTGAGTGGATGCTGAAAATGTGAAACTGAAAATCAGCACATTTAGTCATTAGTTTTGTAATAAATCTCTTCCTTGTTTAAAGGAATTATGGGACACTTGTTAGATGATTGTTAGGGAATCAATAATCTTATATATTCAAAATTTTAATCAAGCATTTGATATGCATATATACATAGAGATATAGATAGATTAGATAATATACAATTCCTGCAACAATTACTGTGCAATTTTCTTGCAGTTTCCTACAGCCATTACTGTATACTTAGATTTATTTCCAAAATTGTTGTAGTTCATATTTTACAATGATATAATAACTTAGAGATTTTTATAGTGCATATACTTTACAGACTTGTTTCAAGTATACGTCCTTGGGTTGACAATTTAAATGAACCTTCTTTATTAGAAAGATAACTGCTCATTTTGGATGTCTAATCTATGAGTTGTGTTTGTAAACCAAGTTATTGATCTAATTGGAAAGCCAAAAAATGGAACCAATGCTAACCGAGCTCACTTAGTTACCAAAGGATTTTTTCAAGTTTGCAATGTTAATCGAGCTTCTGATTTCTGAGTTAGTTTCTATCGAGTTGGGTCGGCTAACAAATGATTTTCTTATTTTGGAATATTAAACTTAATTGATTTATCTATTGATTCTAGTCGACTAAGATGATGAACATTTATTATTCTAAGTTGTATTTGAGCTAACTTGACAATATGAAGGATATAAGTATAAGGTCAAGTTGTGATTTCAAATCATAGATGTGAAAGAATGAAGATGTTATTGAAGATTTAATGATGAGAAGAGGAAGCAAATTTGAAGGATAAGTTGAATATCCTTGTGGAGCAAAAAAGCTATATTAGATCAGGAAGGATCAAGTACAAGCTAGAATAGATATCTGTAATCAGTAATTAAGTTGCATTCAAATCAAATCATGTCATTGTTACTCTCTAACCATTGCATCAATGATCTAAATCTCTTAACAAAGTTGGCTTAACAACTATTTGCAAATCCTCTAACAAGGTGGTATTTATATTGAATTGTCTCAAGACCTCTAACAAGGCCACTCCTAATAGGGTTATGAAATCTTCTAACAGGGTCACACCTAATAGTGTGTTCTATAACCTTTAATAGGGTTGGCTCCTAACAGGGCTCACTTCAGAAGAGTGAAAATAGTAACTAGTTGCAATTGGTGGTTTTTCCCAAATTGATTTTCCACATTAAGTCCTAGTTTCAAATGTGTTCATGCTAGTGTCAAATGTGTTTGCAACTAAGTTAAAGTAATGGAAATCATAGATAACATCTAAAGTTTATATGTTAAGCATTTATCGAGCACTTACCGAGTTACAACATTTTATGTGTGTTTATTGAGAATCAACAGTATTCAATTTTTAGTTTGTATTTTTGTACTAACATCTAAGAGATTTGGGATTTATTTTAGTAGTACTTGATTCACCCCTCCCCTCTTAGTTACTCCTTTTATATTTCTAACATAAAACATCTACCTTTGAATTCATTTCTAGTCTCCTTGGGTGATTCAACTTGCTCTTCTTTCTTTGGTTCATCACATTTCTTAGATATATTAACTTGCTCAACTTCTTTAGATACTTCTATTGATATGCTTGGTTCAATCCTAGTTTGATCAAATTTCTTTAGGCTTAGTGTTTTTATTAACTAGATCTAGTTCCTCCCTAACTTCAATTTTCTTGATTGATTTCTCTCTAATAAGATATCCAAGACCTGTCTTGTCATAAGAAGATCTCTAGTGAAATAATTGTTCATCAATTTTCTCACTACTAGAATAAAGTTTTTCTAATTGTTGCTTAGCATGAGTTAATTCTCCTTTCACAATGGAATTGTACATTTCCAATTTTGCATGCTTTGTTCTAATAGAATCTAATTCAAATGTTACTTGAGTCAGATGGGATCTTAGGTCTACATTCTTAGATTTTAGATCAGATTCAATCTTATTGTCATCCTTCTTAAGACTTAACTCAAGTTCAACAATTTTCAAGTCATGTTTCAAGATCTCATTTTCTTTCTTGAGGGTTTCTACTTCATCAATGTCACTAGTATGCTCTTTTGATTCCTTTCTAGATTTTAGATAATCAATCTTATCTTTTAGTTTACGAATGTAATATTTTGCATCTCCATACCTATCTCTTAGGTTGTTTCTTTCTTCTATAAGAAGATCAATTTTCTCAAGGGTTTCTTCAAGATTTCTCTTTAACTATTCCATATCCATAGAGATCTTACTCATGTTGTTAAGCCTTTTCTAAGTAGCTGAGCTCTAATACCAATTGTTAGAAATAGATAATACTAAGAGGGGGGGTGGGTGAATCAGTATTCTACAAACTTTTGCCCACAATTGGATATTATTAATTATTTTGTAACATGCATATGAAAGTAAAAAAATAATGCTAAACAATAAATATAACCATACACAAAGAGAACTCATACTTCCAATTTGTTAACTAGGGAGACCCTGGCCAAGGGAAAACCCTGGTGGTGATGGAACCCACAAAAATAATCCACTAAACAAAAGAATCATGTTAAGGATATTGACCCTATTAGGAGTTTGTGAATTACATATAATGTCTTGACCCTTGTTAAAGGACTAGGCCCTACTAAAAGCCTCAACCCTGTTAGGAGTTGCTTCAACCCTATTAGGATTTGGTATTTCAATCACAATTGCATGCAAGAAGAGCCCACTGACCTAACATGCAATTATACAATATAGTGTCTTTATACAAAAGAGATAGATACAAAAACCTCTTTACCGTTGACTATCATACTAAACATATAATGATCTAACATCAGAATTTGCATCACAGATCTCTCAGATAACTTTATGTTAGGATAAACCATGGACAGAAATAAAAACTACATGCAAATATAACCAATAACAAAAAATAATAGATCACACAGAAATGAACACAAGGCACCAAGATTTAACATGGTTCACCCAATCCCTGGGCTACATCCACCAAACAGCAAGTCTGATCTTATTACAATCTAGTGATTACAACCTGATTACAATCCATAATCCCTTATAGCTCAATATTGCCGCAAGAGCCAATTTCACATCACAACATAATTGAAAAAATACCCAACCCTAAACCCTTTTATACAAGTATTAAACCGCTTTAGGTTTATAACATGTCAGCCATAATTAGCCATAACTTTAGTGGTGAATCTACGAATGGTGAATAGTACCAAAAAAAATTCTATGAATGGCGAATAGTACCCCAAAAAAATAATTTTGAGGTGATGCCCTGAACCCCACTAATTATGAAGTATGTACAGTACTTTCCTGATCAATCACCACAATCTAACAATCTCCCACTTGGGGACTGATCAGGCTACACACTAAACAAAAATCTCCTACTTGGAGACTGATCCTGTAGCAATACCACTACCACATGGGGCTCCCACTGGATCAAACCACCTTGGACTCTACTGTTCTTTTATTCATGTTCAGTCTAAAAGACCAACCGAAGCTGAGGAGGAGTTCAACTTCTCTCTTGTTACAACCTTTCTCAACATATCTGCTGGATTGTCATTGGTATGTATCTTCTCCAGCTTTAACTATCCATCCTCCAAAACTGATCGAATGAAATGGTACCACAACTATATGTGTTTGGTCTTAGAATGCAGAGCTGAATTCTTTGCAAGATGAATGACACTCTGGCTATCTGTAAACAAATAATTATCCTTATGAGGATGTCCCAATTCTTCAAAGAAGAACTGAAGCCATATCATCTCCTTGGCTGCCTCTATAGTAGCAACATACTATGCCTCTGTAGTGGATAGAGCATCAATCTTCTATAACCTAGAAACCCAACTCACGACTGCCCCACTAGTAGTAAAGACATAACCTGTAGTACTCTGCCTGGTATCAATTTCCCCTACCAAATCTGAGTTGACATAGCTCTATAAATCAGTAGTAGAGCCCACAAAGTGTAAACACTTATTGGATGTTCCTCTCAAATATCTGAGAATCCACTTGACAACATTCCTATGCTCAAATCCTGGATGACTCATATACCTACTAACGACTCCCACTGCATGGGCAATATCTAGCCTAGTGCATACCATAGCATACATCAAGCTTCCTACAGCTGAAGCATAGGGTACCTTGGATATCTTATCCTCCTCTTCATGTGTCTTAGGACACATCTCCTTAGTCAATTTCAAATGACCAAGTAAAGGTGTGCTGACAGCTTTAGCATTCTCCATAGAGAAACGTTGCAACACCTTCTCAACATAATCAGCCTAAGATAGCGTCAATGTTCTGTTCTTTCTATCTCTACAAATCTTCATACCAAGAATTTTTTTTGCTGCCCCCAAATCCTTCATAGAAAATGCATGTGTTAACTGGCGTTTCAACCCCTTAATATGATCCATGTTAGACCCAGCTACAAGCATATCATCAACATATAAACATAAAATAATGTAGCTATCATCATCCAACCTCTTAAAATAAACACAATAATCTGAATGACACCTGTTATAACCATGCTCATGCATAAACCTGTCAAATTTCAGATACCATTGCCGAGGTGCTTGCTTCAAGCCATATAAACTTTTCTTCAATTTTCACACTAAGTTCTCCTTACCTTTGACCTCAAATCCCTATGGCTAAACCATATAGATTTCTTCATCCAAATCACCATGAAGGAAGGTTGTTTTAACATCCAGCTGCTCTAAATGCAAATCTTTAGTAGCCACAAGACTTAAAACAATACAGATAGTAGTCATTTTAACAACAGGAGAAAATATCTCATCAAAGTCAATTCCCTTTTTTTGTGTAAATCCTTTTACAACTAACCTGGCCTTAAATCTTTTCTTTACTCCTTCCTCTTCTTTCAACCTGTAAACCCACTTATTCTATAAAGCCTTTTTACCTGCAAGCAACTTGTACAAATCCCATGTCTTATTCTTCAGCAAAGAGTCCATTTCATCTTTCATTGCAGACTCCCACTGAATCTTAGTATCCACCTGCACAGCTTCATCATAACTTTCAGGTTCACCAACATCAGTAAGTAAAATAGAATACAAAGAGGAGGAAAATCTTTGTGGAGGTCTAATTTGCCTCGTTAACCATCTAACATTCACTAATGTGTGTGGTAATTGTTGTTGCAGTTGTTTCACATCATGAGGAATGGTTGGAACAACAACTTTTGGAGTATCATCCAGCACTACATAATCATCTTCTTTCTGCTCATGTTGTTGCAACAGATCTTTGTACAACACTTTCTCATTGAATATGACATCCCAACTTCTAACAATTTTATGATTTTCAAAATTCCAAAGCCTATAACCAATTTCATTAATGCCATATCCAACAAAAACACATTTCTTTGATTTTTCTTCTAGCTTGGTTCTATTTTTAGAGTCTATATGAGCAAAAGCTTCACAACCGAAAGTCTTGAGAAAAGAATAACTCACCTTCTTACTAGTCCATGCCTCCTCTAGAATACCACAACCAAAGGAGTAGAGGGACCTCTATTAATCAAATATACTACAGTATTGATAGCCTCTGCCCACATGTGTAAGGGCAACCCAACATGCAACCTCATGCTCCTTGCGCACTCCATTATAGTCCTGTTCATGCGTTCAGCCACACTATTTTCCTGTGGAGTCCTTGGAATAGTTTTATATCTACAAATACCATTAGAGGAGCAATAATCTTCAAATTCATGACTGCAATACTCACCACCATTATCAGATCTGAGACATTTTAATTTCTTACCAGTCTCATTTTCAACCAAGCATTTCCATTTCTTAAAAGTTTGAAATACATCAAATTTCTGTCTAAGGAAATAAACCCATACTTTTCTAGTTGCATCATCAATAAATGTAACATAATAATGAGAGCCACCAAGGGAAGATACCTGAGCTAGTCCCCATACATCTGTATGCACAAGCTCTAATTTCTCCTTTTTGTTTTCCTTCCCAGTCTTTACAAAACTCACTCTCTTTTGTTTTCCATACACACAACTTTCACAAAAATCCATATTAACACATTTTAGACTTGGTAAAAGTTTCTTTGAATGAAGTACTTTCATACCTTTCTCACTCATGTGCCCAAGTCTGTTGTGCCACAGTGTTGTATCAAAATCTACAATAGCTATTTGTTCTCCCTGCTCAACTGCAGCAATTGTTCCTGAACATTCATTTTTCTCTAAAACAATCAAAGTAGAAGGAACAATATGACCTGTACAAAGATATAAGGTTCCTACTTTCACACCTTTTGCTACTATAAGGGAACCTTTTGAAACCTTCCAATTTTTATCATTAAAAGTAACTACGCAACCCTCATCACTGAGTTGCCCCGCTGAAATTAAATTCCTACTCAGCCTTGGAACATGTCTTACCTCATGTAGTAGCCAATGATTCCCATTCTACAACTTAATCTTAATTTTTCCCTTTCCAAAAATTTGACAGGGTTCATTATCCCCTAAATAAACAAGCCCAAAATCCCCTTGGACATAATCAATGAAATAACCTCTATGAGGTGTAGCATGAAATGAAGCACTAGAATCTAAAACCCATGAATCATCTACACTTTCTAAAGATAGAAGCAAAACATCCTCTTCAGATTTGTTACTTACCACATTTGCCTCCTTGTCTCCATCTGATTTATCTCCTTCATTCATCTTTCGATTCCAACAATCTTTCTTTTTGTGCCCTAGTTTCTCACAGTACCAGCAATCATTTGGTCCTCTCGATTGAGACCTCCTCCCCTTTGACTTCCCTCTTGATTTCTCACAATTTCTAGAGTTACTTCCTCTCTCAGTCATTCTGCCCCTACTTTGTGCATTCAAAGCACTTCTTGATGTAAATCCACCTGAGGATTTCCCTCGAGTTTCCTCACTCAAAACAACACTGATCACGTCATCATATTTTAGGGTACTAGATCCAGGAATAGAATTACTCACCACCATTACCAAGCCATTCCAACTTTCAGGCAAAGAACACAAAATCAAGAGAGCCCTAATTTTTTCATCAAAATTGATACCCATAGAAAATAACTAACTAGTAATAGTATTAAACTCATTTAAATGATTTGCAACAGACCCACCTTCTGTCATTTTCATATTAAATAAACACTTCATGAGAAATACCTTGTTTGAAGCGGAGGGCTTTTCATATAGTGTTGCTAGGGTTTTCATCAAATCTTATGTTATCTTTTCTTTTGTAATATTAAATGCCACCAATGGTGCCAAGCATAACCGAATGCTTTTGAGTGCCTTTCTATCCAAAAGATCCCATTCAGCCTCTGACATAGTTCCTTGATTCTTGGCTTTGCCTTCCAATGACTTCCATAAATCCTTCTGATATAGATAGTCTTCCATTTGCATCTTCCATAACTGGAAGTTTTTCCCATTAAACCTGTCAACCCTCAGCTTACCCTCATCTGCCATCGCTCCCACTCAACCGTGAGACTTTCCTGCAGAGGATAACTGAAAGACAACCTCACTCTGATACCACTTGTTAGGATAAACCACAGACAGAAATAAAAACTACATGCATATATAACCAATAACAAAAAATAATAGATCACACAGAAATGAACACAAGGCACCAAGATTTAACGTGGTTCACCCAATCCCTAGGCTACATCCACCAAACAACAACTCTGATCTTATTACAACCTTATTACAATCCATAATCCCTTACAACTCAATACTGCCACAAGAACCAATTTTGCATCACAACATAATTGAAAAAATACCCAACCCTAAACCATTTTATCCAAGTATTAAACTGCTTTAGGGTTATAACATGTCGGCCATAATTAGCCATAACTTTAGTGGCAAATCTACGAATGGAAAATAGTACCAAAAACATTTCTACGAATGGTGAATAGTACCAAAAAAAATTTCCCCACTAATTATGAAGTATGTATAGTACTTTCCTGATCAGTCACCACAATCTAACACTTCACATGTCATATAGATAGTTTTCATATATATTATATGCTGCAGTGGCAAAGAAGAGAAACACTACAGGAGGCAACATTGTTGAAAATGTAATAGAAAATTTAATGTTATGTTTTAAATGCTTTTAATTTTTGAAGTTTGTAATAACGTCCTACATGTGGTGGCATACCTAGAGTAGCAGTTCGATAAGCTCTCCAGATATAGCCACCTAGGACCAGGTATAGGTTTTTTAAATTAGAATAGTTTTAATTCGTAGATAATGATTGTCAGATTCCAATAATAGGTAGTAGGCAGTTTCAGATTCTTATCCTTTTCTTGGATAGAAGACGAAAAAAAATGTGGATATTTAAAATGTGGCCTACTGCATGATTGTCAGATTCCAATAATAGGTAGTAGGCAGTTTCAGATTCTTATCCTTTTCTTGGATAGAAGATGAAAAAAAAAAATGTTTCTCATCCTTTTATTAGAAAAGGAGAGTCAGTTTTAAATAAGCCAGTTGGATATGTAAGAGAGGCATTCAAATTTGGGTAATAGAGAAAAGTTTCAATTTTTGCCTTAGAAAGGATATAGATAATCGACTATGGAGTTTGGCAGCAATTCGATCTTGGTCTCTCTTGTCAAAGTGCAAATATATTTTCTTTGAGGACATTCTGAGTTAAAGATCTTGGTGTGCGGGTGAAGATAAACTATGGAGATTTATATATTCTGATTAGTCCAATCTTGAGTTTGGTTCGAGTTCGATCCCGGCTGATTGATGTCATGCCCCTTGAAGTAACTCAGTTGAGTGAGTATTCCTCCTGAGCTTTCCAAGGTGTTGCTCTGCATCATTTTTGGTATCAGAGCTCAGCAAAAGGTTTGGGAAAAAGTAGTTGTGTATATGTTTGTGTGATTGTGAAAGATTGAGAGAAATAGTCTGAGAAGAAGTCCAGGAGACTAGATAAGAAGAAAATAACCTAGCTGAGGAATAATGGAAGAAGAAGAAGTAGAAAGACAAAGCTATAGCCAAAGACATTCTATATTCCGAACAAAGTGCAAGTGCAAGAATAAGGTATGCAAAGTTATAGTTGATAGTGGTTCCTTTGAAAATATAATCTCAGTAGAAATGGTTGAGAAATTGAATCTTCCAAGAGTACCTCATGATTTACCTTACAGGGCATATGGGTTAGGAGATGAACAGTGGATTGATGTGTTTGAAAAGTCATATGTTTCTTTTAATATTGGACCATATTTTGATACCATTGAATGTGATATTATGCCTTTAAAAGATTGTCACTTGATTTTGGGAAGAGCATGGCAATATGACAGGTCAACCATATATGATTGTAGAGAGAACACATATACCGTCAACAAGAATGGAAAGAAGATGCTTTTATTTCCATTGAAGGATGATACAACATGGAAGGAATCAAGAAGTATAGGTCTTATTGATAGGATAGCATTTCCAATGCATGATGAAGTGAAAGAGGAAGTGAAAGAAGTTTTGGTAGAGGCAAATGAAACTACAGAGAAGGCAGCCATAAAGAGTGTAGATGTATGTGAAGTTGGTACAAAAATCTCAACAATGATAGATGTAAGTTGTCCTTTGGAAGGGAAAGAACCTGAAGAGCAGAAAGAAGATAAATTGCAGCAAGTAAATGTTGATGAGAAGAATAAAGAGGAAAGTCCTATGGGATTTGAGTGTGAACAATTTGTGGTTGGAACAGTAACATGTCCTTTGAAAATAGAGAAGAGTACAATGTTGGAAGGTACTCCTATGGAAAAGATTTTGGAGGCAACTGATGAAGCCTTAAATATGCATAATAAAGAAAAATGTCAAGAGGAATGGCATGAAGATGAAGCTAAGGAATGTGTAATAGAAAGTTCTAAAGAAGAATCTGATTTATGGGAAAAATTTGCAGCCATTGTGGGAGAATGGAAAAGGCATGGCGGTAGTACAAAAACTCAACTTGAAGAAGAAAGGAAAGAGTGCAATACTGTTATTGTTCTTGAGCAAAGTTGTAATAAGAAAGAGATATTTGAAAGTGAGATTACTACAGAAGATCAAGATGATGATAAATGTTTAATAAAGGAAGAAGAGATGAATACGATTCTTAAGATTCAAGATGTGAAACTGGTTGATAGTCAAGAAGCAGATAAGTTTATGGTTACTATTGATGAAGATAGATATGATGCACATTACATGGTGTATAAGGAAGCTCATATTCAAAAATAGAACTCAAATAATCTTAATGCTGATGATATGTTTTCTTCTAATAATGTTTATGCAGGGATGCAGATTTCATGTATAGTGAATCATGCTGGAGAATTTTCTGTGACATTTACAGCATTAAAGAATCAAAACTACAAGGTGGAGAAGTTGGATATTATTTTTGTTTTTCTTGTAGATATGCTCATCCTAGTTCAAAGAAATTGGAAAGTTCGAAAGAAGAATGAGATTCATTTCTACAACACATCATCTCAAGAGGACTTGAGATTCATTTTACAGGGGAGTATGCTGCAGTGGCAGAGAAGAGAAACACTACAAGAGGCAACATTGTTGAAAATGTAATAGAAAATTTAATGTTATGTTTTAAATGCTTTTAGTTTTTGAAGTTTGTAATAACGTCCTACATGTGGTGGCATACCTAGAGTAGCAGTTCGATAAGCTCTCTAGATATAGCCACCTAGGACCAGGTATAGGTTTTTTAAATTAGAATAGTTTTATTTCGTAGATAATGATTGTCAGATTCCAATAATAGGTAGTAGGTAGTTTTGAATTCTTATCCTTTTCTTGGATAAAAGACGAAAAAAAATGTGGATATTTAAAATGTGGCCTACTACATGATTGCCAGATTCTAATAATAGGTAGTAGGCAGTTTCAGATTCTTATCTTTTTCTTGGATAGAAGATGAAAAAAAAAAAACATTTCTCATCCTTTTATTAGAAAAGGAGAGTTAGTTTTAAATAAGCCGGTTGGCTATGTAAGAGAGGCATTCGAATTTGGGTAATAGAGAAAAGTTTCAGTTTTTGCCTTAGAAAGGATATAGATAATTGACTATGGAGTTTGGCAGCAATTCGATCTTGGTCTCTCTTGTCAAAGTGCAAATATATTTTCTTTGAGGACATTCCGGGTTAAAGATCTTGGTGTGCGGGTGAAGATAAACTATGGAGATTTATATATTCTGATTAGTCCAATCTTGAGTTTGGTTCGAGTTCGATCCCGGCTGATTGATGTCATGCCCCTTGAAGTAACTCAATTGAGTGAGTATTCCTCCTGAGCTTTCCAAGGTGTGGCTCTACATCATCGTAAACTTTGCATTCTCAAATATATTGCATATCACACACACACACACACTTTACTTCACATAAAGTGACTCTTTACTTATACCATTCCTTCTCACAAAACTCCCGTGTAGTCGGCTTGATGCAAACACACATTACACTGACTGAGGGTAAACATATAGGATGTCATACCTACAAACATAAGTAATTATTTCATTACCAAAATAATTCCTTAACATGTTATACCTCTTTTCTGATTATACTTTGTTATGTTGTGCATGTTGTCTTTACTAGTGTTTAGCTTGTAACTCTGTCTATATTGTCCATATTGACTTGTGCACTTAGGTACGTCATCATGACACTCTGATATACATTCCCTTAACTTCATATGCGCTAAATATCACTGTAGCTTTTGCTATACCAAAAAACAATCTTTGACTGTAGAATCTTCAAAAATATATATTGTCCTTACATCTTGAAATATATGTTTTTGTAAATGACAAACATAACTCATCTTACCTAGCCACATTGCCAACAACACAAACCTTGAAGTATCTTGTCTTTTCTACAATCCATAGCTTTCTTTTGTTGTGAGACTGCATAAATATCAGTAGTATTTCACTTGTTAACATGAATTGAAGGATTTGATTGAAAAATAAATTATATCCTTTTCTTAGATTTTTGGGCTATCCAAGTTGTCATGGTTATGTATGATCTAAATAAATTTGATGGTGTTTCTAGAGTCATTTTTATTTCCTCTCCATGTATTGGGGACTTTTTGTTGTTTTTATCTTATGATAATACCCTTATTGAATATCATACCTTTGTTTTTTGATAAACATGATCTATGATCCTTCTATCACTTTTTTTTTGTTGCAACTTTGAGGTCCTCTATCATTCATGGTTGTTATCATTTAGATTTTTCTCACTATTGTATCAACTAGTTGAAATATAATTTTTTAATAACAATTCCTAATATTTATTCTATGATAGTCCTACACATCATTTCTCACTATTTTATTGAGAAACCTTTACTATTTTGATTCTTTACACTTATACTTCATTATCACCACTCCTTTTGGAGCATTTCCTTTGGATTATAGTATGTCCATTAGTAATATTTCCATATGAAGCCTTTCCATATTTTTCTAATATATAACTCTACTAAGTGTGTACATGATTGTATGAACTGCTTCTCTTTATAAGCCTTTGGTAAACTTGCTTCCTTAACCATTATCCTTGCTAATTCTTATATTATCTAATTCATTATTTTGAATACACTATTTTATAGTGATATTCTAGCCACTAAAAATTATCTTTTAAGAGCACATTTCTCACAAAACAATCTTAAATTTATCATAAGTAAAATCTCTTCCTCTCTCAAATCTCAAATATTTAATTTTTATACCACATTCATTCTCAACTCTTGCTTTAAATATTTTAAATTTCTCAAATTATTCTAATTTCTCTCTAAAAATGCAACCCAAGATAATCTTGAATAATCATCAATGAAAAGAATGAAAATCTCTCACCTTTCAAACTCCTTGTGTTGGTAGGACCATACAGGTCAATGTGTACTAGATCTAGTAAAATAGTGGAAGAGTGGTATTTTTCCTTGAACAACTCTCTTCTCTTCTTTCCTTCTTAACATCCTTAACAAATAATATTTTTTTGTATGCATAACCTAGGTAAATCTCTTACTACACACAATAAACTTATTCTTCCTGAGTTTTCAAAATTGACATGACACATCCTCTTGTGTTGAATACAACGATCACTAATATGAGGTAGTAAACAACCTTCTATGACTCCTTCAAGTTGACACATTCTCCTTCTTTTCCTTTTTTCCACTAGAATCACTATTTTAGCTCTCTTCCAAATCTCACAGCTTTTGTTCTTGAACACAACATAATAGTCATTCTTACACGTTTTTCCAACACCTAAAAAGGTTATGATGCAAAGCTTTCACATAGTAAACTTTGTCAGTATTATTCTTTTCATAAAAAAATAATAGAACCTCTACCAACAACATATGTTGCCTTGTCATCACCAAATATAATAGGACCACCATCAATCAACTATTCATTCTTATTCTTCTTCATATAAAACAATCTCAAAACCACCATCTTTTTTCAAACAATTGTTAAAAATACCAAATCCAAACTTTTCTTCCTCCTCCTCTTCTTCTTCTTCAACATTGTACCATCTTGAAATGGAAGCACTTAATTTTGAGACCTTTTAGCCCTCCTTAGTGTGGTTTTGGTCACTCTTTCTTCTCTGAATCTCACTGAAAATTCTAGGTCATTTATCATTTTTTGGCATGGATATTTAGGTGTTATTTTGTCCCATTTTAGTCATATCTTATGATAGCTTCATTGTATCTTTAATCTTTTTGCACCTTCTCCCAAAGCTCAAGAACCTCTTTTTTTGGGACCCCCTCGGGAATAGGTCAACTTAGGTTGATCTATTCTAGAATAGGTTGACCCAAGTTTACCTCTTCTATGAGGATGGTGAATCCTGGGTCCTAAAGTTCTTAAGTCTCTAAATTGTTTAATCTTTCTCGAGGGTCAACTTATTTTTTTTTCAATTCCCAAAACTTATATATAAGGAGGCTTGGTCATTTCATTTCCATCCATCCACATGCATGATCAATAATATGCATGTAAACAAAATTTAAGGCAAACATCATGAGTAAGCATCCTTCAAGAACTTCAAAATATTTATCAAGATCAAGCATTTCCTTTGCATCAAGCTTCTTCCTTCAAGGTGGTAGAAGAGTTTGGTTTCTAAGGAGGAGATATATTAATCAAATCATTCATGTTCTTCCATTCTTCATCAATCCACATCACATACATTCTCATACATGAGGTTTTACTTCTATGGTTTACTAAGTGTTTCTTTGAGTCATGTCTATTAAATTTGCATACTTGATCACATATCAAATTCAATTGCATCTACAAAAGATAAATTATGTTTCTCATTGATATATTCAATCCTACTAAACCTTAGCATTTCCTTTATTAGTATTTTACATCTTAATTTCAAGTTGGATTTATCAATCTAGGGCTTGACCAAGGCAAGCCCTTATCAGACCCAAACAAAAACCAATTTTTAATGTGTGTAGGAGTAGGTTATCAAAATTGCAAACACAAGTTTGAAAACTACTCACCAAGACCTTTCCAAAGAAGTTGGGTCAATTTTGCTACAATGTCCTAGAAACATGTCCATATTTTTGTTAAGTGTTTGGACACTTTCCCACCAACTCGACATATTCCTAGAGGTCTAAGAAAAATAGGGTTTTTTTCCTTATCGTAGATCAACAGTAAAAAATTCAATCACAATTTCATATCCATGACTTTCAGAGGAAAAAGGTATATTCTTTTGCACATTTTGAGGTAAGTCCTTCATCTTTTAGCATAGACCCATTTTCATATTTTAATTGGGCTAATTGCATATATTTAGCACCTAGATCTATCTTACACTCATAATTAAATCAATTAGTTAAATGTACATTCATATTGCATATCATAAATCAATTAACATTGCATAAAAGAGGACTTTCTTGCATACTTCCTTGATATAATTTGGCTTTAGTATTGAAATCCCTTCATCCATTTGGGTTTTCTTTATATAACTTGGGTTGCATTTGGAAACACCTCTTTCTCTTCTATTTAATGGTAGTGGAAAGTGGAAAGTCTTGTATTCACACAACTCATTCACTGCTTTCATTTTTCATGTAAATTTTTTGGTGAACTCGACACATCTCCTCTTTTTGAATTTGGAGTTAGATCCCATGAGCTCTATTATTTCCTTCTTTGCATTGGTTATTTTCCTTCTTTTGGTGAACCCAACCTCCTATCCTCATTCTTTCATAGTGGAGTGAGATTTTTCTATCTTGTGGAGTTAGATTGCTTTTTGGTGCATTAGATCTCCTTTTGTATTTACATTATTTTCATTTCACATATTTGCATTGTCAAAAATAAAAAATTGCACCCTTCTTTGATTTCATTGCTTTCATAGTCATATAATTTCCTTTCAATGGGGTGGTTATCTTTATTTTAAAGCTCTCTTTGTGATCTTCAAGACATTCCATTTAATGCATAAGATGGCATTTTAATGTTTTATTTAATTGAGGATCGTCATTTTAAAGATGATGTTGATCAAGTTCTAATGAGTCATGATATTTCTAACATGGATAATCCTACTATTTGGAATAAACTCTTAGATAAGAACACAGGTTATTCCCTTCCTCATGAAATAACCCACATAAAATTATATGATGAATTGGTTATTGCTTCTAATGATCTACCACTTTCTATGCATTTCATTGACATTCCTTTTATAGATGAGGCCTTGACGAGATATGTTTATCCTTCTTCTAAGAGTACCTTAGAAGTGAAGTATCACATCCTTGATGCTTCTTCTTGTTCATTTAAAGAAAAATCTCAAATGAAATTAGATTTTTTTGCAAAATATGATTTTTATGACCCCATTTTTACAAATCCAACGTTAGACCATAAGGACCTTAATCACACTAACCCTATGGATGGATTTTCAACTCTTCAAGATTGGGGAACCTTAGATTTTACACAGACATTGTATACCAAGACACATATCCTTCACTTTGAAAATGAATCACCTTTATTTGAGGAATATACATATATTGAATGTTTATCTTTACATTTCAATCTAATTACACCTAAACGATCTTCTTTTTCTATGCTTCATCAAATTTATAAGACTATTCAATATTTTTTTTTTAATTAATTATAATGTTAAAGGCATATTTTTCATGATCACTCTACTTAACACATCTACATCCCTATTATGTTTCTCCTCACTATGTCAAATTTCTAGCCTATCCTTTATGGGCTTATTGTCCTACTTTTAGAGAAACATAATACTCCTTTCCCTTGTCTCCTCACTTGGGGGGCAAGGACCCTATTTCATTTTCCTATCTATATAATGAGATCCATTTTCTCCCTTTGTTGACCTATTTTCATTTTATATGATGACATATTGTCTTTCATTCATTTATTCTATTACAAACAAATTAACATTTCAAGTGCAATCTTATATTTTCTTGAAATCATATGTTTAGTATAAATCAAAACCACTTAGGGAGACATAATGCATCCTTCTCTTGTTCAATGCATCCAATATCCTTTATGAAATTGCATTCTCTTATAATTTTATGCTCTCTCTTGCATACATTTATTGTGTTATGTAAGGATTAGCATCCTAAGTGCAATATTATTCTTTTAAGTGCATCTTTGTTATACAGAGGATCTATCATTTAGGGTATATAATGGATTTTTTTTTTTTTTAAAGCATTCTTTATCTCTTTGTTGTTCCTCTCTTTCTCACTAAATTAATCATAATATGGTATCTTTTCATCTTCCTCTTTCATTTCTCTATAGCTTTACATTATTTTATGGTACATCCTTAACCGTGGGTATGCAATACTTTGTTTCATGCAAGACATGATTGTCACTACCTAACAATATCTTTCCATTCCTTGCACATTAATGTTATTCATTTAATAATAATCTATATTTTACTTCATATGTGATATTTTTCTATCATATTATTTTGTTTGGAATTGCATATCCTAGGATGTTTCTTGCCTTATGTTTCTCTATGGCATTGCATTATTCTATGATACATCTTGTTTGCTATAGGATATTTTGTTTTGTGCATGGATACATTATGGTTGCTTATTATAGTTCATCTTTATATCTTACAAGATTTTGTTTCATAATCTCCCATGGACTTCTCTTTCTTGCCTCACACTTGGGGGGAAGGTTATTTGTACATTCTTTCTCTTTTTTCTCTAATGATCAACTCTCCTTAGTATAGTGGCATTTGTTTATTATGCAAGATTCTATAAGGAATTGTGTATTTTTCACGAGTCTCTCTTGTATAAAAAAGGTGTATGTCCTTGATCATCACCTCTTATTTATTTGAAAAATGATCCATTATACAAATCTTCCCTTACTTTGTCATTTATAGTTGCCATACTTCATCCAAGGATCCCTATTCCACTTGGATGTAGGGAGCTAAATGGGTGCATTCCTATTCTTCTCCATCTCTTTTTTCTTAAATTTATTATATTTATTCGGAAAATCCTCTTGAAGGTATATGTCTTTCCAACAAGATCTCTTCCTTCCAATGGTATCTTTTCATAAGTGACATATCCTTTCATTATTATATATTTTCTTAACTTATAAGAGCCAACACTCTTTGCTAGGTTTAGAGCATACATTATTGTTAGAGGATATCTCCTTGTTTTTAGGAGTATTTATCCTCGATTCTCTTCTTTATGATGTCTATAAGTACATAGTCATCATAAGGAGGGGTACATATATAATCCCTCCTTGTACTATAGTTTACTTTTTAAGCACTTTTACTTTTACGTTGCAACATGTCATTCCCTACCAAGTATCAATGATAGTTTTCTATCCTAGGCAAATACATTTATACACACACACACATTTATCTCTATGGATAATGAACCCTTGTACATCCAAAAAGAGCATAAACATATTTACATTCTATGGTGATACCAAGGAATTAATCCATGGGTGGACACACATACACATGCATGCAAAATGAAGGATTTGATCAATACAAATCCACAAAGCCCTTGAATACCTGCATGTAAAAAACTTGTCACAGAAGAAAAAGACAAGAGGAGGCAAGGGTTTTGCTCTGAAAATTATGCAAATGTATTCTCAAAAATGAAAAAATGTAGATTATTACAAAAGATCAATCCTTATAAAAGGAGATTGAAACACAAAAGGGTAACCTAAAAGGTAAAAGCTATTTAATAATTACTAATTAATTATTAAATAGAGAATGCAAAAAGTGCATAAAGAAAAATCTTAAGAAGGGAAAAAAGGTAATTTAATTAATGAAATTAAATTAACCTTTTTCTCTAACACAAAATTTGTTGACATGCGCACAAGATTGACTACTAGACACAAAAATCTGTTAGACCATTTGATCTTGCCTTTTTTGTTTTGGCATACATGATTGACTACTAGGCACACAAAAATGTTAGACCATTTGATCTTTTTTTGGTTGTGATTTACAATAAGGCACACAAACCTTATAGGGAAAGATAATCTCTCTCTCTCTCTCTCTCTCTCTCTCTCTCTCTCTCTCTCTCTCTCTCTCTCTCTCTCTCTCTCTCGGCTTTCATGCTAGTAGGATATAATCATGAGGAATATGATCCTTTTTTATGCTCTTTCCTTTCCTGTGTGGTCTCTTATGCTTTGTAATATTCTTCAAAATATGATACTGGTGGGTGAGATATTTCTTTAGTTGAGGTCTCTTTCACTTGTAGATTTGAGTTTTAGTACTAACCCCCTTAAATGTGTCTTTTTCTTTTTTTCCTTTGTGTTTGTGCTCTTATTCATGGGAATGGAGTTAATATCCTAGGTTTGGGGGCTTATTTTCTTAGTCTTGGTGATGTTCTATCTCATTATGACTCTTCACTTATGTCGTTATCTCTTTTTTTTCATCCTTTACCGAGAGTATGACTTGTCTCACACTCCCACTAAAGTGGGGGCTAAATTTTTCATCTTATAAAAATGTAAGCACTTCATTTTGAGACCTTTTATCCCCCCTTAGTTTGGTTTTGGTCTCTTGTTCTTGTCCCAAAATTGTGCAAACTTCTAGGTCATCTCTCATTTTTTCGAATGGCCCTTTAGGTGTTATTTTATCACCTTTTTGGTCATATCTTCTAGCGGCTTCATTATTTCCTAAATCTTTTTACACCTTCTTTGAGACCTTGTAATCCCCTTTTTTGGGACCCCCTCAAGAACATGTTTACCCATATCAACCTCTTCCCCAAGGATGGTGAATCATAGGGCGCGAAGTGTTTCATCTCGCTCTCGGGTTAGCCTACTTTACTCTTTATCCCAAAAAGTAGTATATAAGGAGGCTTGGACATTTCATTTCCATCCATTTACACACATGAACAAGTATACTCACACATGAGAGTTCAAGAAAGAATACTTCAAATTCTTCAAGGCATTAATCAAGATCAAACATTTCCTTCTTGCATCAAGCTTCTTCCTTCAAGGTGGTAGTGCAGTTTGGCTTCTAAGGAGGAGATTTATCATTCAAATCAATCACGTTATTCCATTCTTCATGAAGGCACATCAAATAAATTACCATACATGAGGTTTTAAATTCTATGGTTTCCTTTTGGTTTCTTTGAGTCAAAGATTACATTTCCATACTTGATGACATATCATTGTATCTACAAGAGGTGATTATGTTTCTCATTGATATATTCTATCCTACTACATAAAATTTCTTTTATTAGTAATTTACATCTTAATTTCAAGGTCAACTCCTCAATCTAGGGATTGACCAAGGCAAGGCTTCATCAAGTTGAAACATAAACCAAGTTTTACTTTGTGCAAGAGAAGCATAACAAAATTCAACAACAAATTTGAAAACTAATCATCGAAACCTTTCTGAAGAAGTTGGATCAATTTTGCTACAATGTCCCAAAAACATGTCAATCTTTCCATAAAGTGTATGGACACTTTCCCTCCAATTCAACCTATTCCTTGAGGTTTGGAAAAAATAGGGTTTTCTGAGTTTTTTGTCATGATCACATATCAACATTCAGAAACTCAATCACAACTTCAAATCCATAATTTTCAAAGAAAAAAGGTTTATTCCCTTATACATTTTGAGGTAAGTCCTTCACCTTTTAGCATAGATACATTTTCATATTTTAATTGGCCTGATTGCATATATTTAGCAGCTAGATCTATCTTGCACTTATCATTAAATAAAATAGTTCAATTTGCATTCATGTTGCATAACTTAAATCAAGTAACATTGCATGAAAGAGGACTTTCTTGCATACTTTCTTGATATAAATTGGGTTTAGTATTGCCATCCCTTCATCCATTTGTTTTTCACTAATCTAACTTGGGTTATGTTTGGAAGCTCCTCCTCTTATATTAAATGTTAGCGAAAAGTGGAAAGTCTTATATTCACAACCCTCATTCATTGCTTTCATTTTTTCATGTAAACAAGTATAAAATAAATAATTCATCTAACTTTGTAGCTTTAAAGGTTGTCTTATATATGTCCTTCTCTTTTTTGAACTTCCTTAATTCAAATGTGGTTAGGCTACCATATAAATATTCATTGATAAGCTTTTGTAGATCATAAACTTTCACAATAGTCAAGATCTTATCACTATAACTATTAGATAAAAACACAAAGATCTTCTCCATATCTTTTTCATTAGCAATATTGCCTCATTGATTCTTGAATTCATTAATTTCATTGTCGACCCTCTGAATTTAGCTTCTAATATAGTCACCTTAACACTATCATTTCCTTCATAATTAAAAAAAATATTCCCACTCTTCATTAGTAATCTTCAAAGAAATAACTTTAGCTAATTTAGTTTTGGATAAAGCACTATAAATTGCATACCTTGGTTTGTCATTTTCCTCATAGGTTGTAATTTAAATTTTAGTACCAAGGTCATTTTGAGATACAAAATACTCATTCTCCACATTTTTCCAAGTAGTGTAATTGATTGAAATCATGCATCTCTCATCTATTCTTCCATGAGCTCTAGTTTGATCCATCAAATATAGGAATGATCAATTTGTGTGTCATCAAATCTACCTCAAGTGGTGAAGTTCTCTCCAAGGAACCAATGCTCTAATACCAATTGTTGAACATACTAAATAATTAAGATGGAGGTGAATTCATTATTAAACAACAACTTCCTTCACTTATGTTAATTTGGTAAATATACTTAAACTGGTCAAAAATTTGTAAAGCTAAAACCATCAACACAATGAACACCAAAATTTATGTGGAAACAAAACTGGGAGAAACCACAGAGAAATTAATTCTCATGAAATAAACATTAATTAATGTGATTTCTATAGATGGGTTCATTTCTAGTTTGGTTACTGGTGGTTGGATGAACTACCCAAAAATATGAAAAGTCCAATCAACAATATAAATAGGCCCACTGCTAGAATATAAGAAATGAGAATTAAATCTACTATTGAATTCATTTCCACTAATACTTTGCAATACATGAAAGATATAAAAAATTTCTACCTATTACACCAACTTGTATGACGTAAGGAGGGTAAAAAGAACTAGGGCCAAAGGCACACCTAACAATCAAAACCACCTTGCACAGTTAACACAACGGAAGTAAACACATAAAGAGCACAACATCACAGAGGGAGAGAGAGAGAATGAAACACTTTTATTGATTCATCAAATAATCAACATACATGCCAAGTTGTAAGGCCTTCTAAGTTATGGCTAGATACAAAATAGATCCAAGATCTAGCTTCAAATTCATACTTCTAGTATACATATGCAACCAACTTTTGAAATCCTCCAAGTTCTCTATGTTCTCTCTAAAAATATGCTCTAAATCTAAGCCTAAACACCTTATTCATACTTGCCAAAATGACTTATAGAAAATTTTGGAACATTACAAAATAGAAAGGCCAACCCTTAAATGGTCTATACACATCCCAAGACAAGACCTTATCATAAAAATTGTGATCAAAATTAATCATGCAAGTTAGCTCCCATTAAGAACCAAAACACAAAAAACTCATCCAAAATGTTGACACTCGACATCAATAGGTTCACTCGGCACATGAAGGAACACCCGACCAATTTTGGATAACTCGACACACATTGAATAGCTCAAAACACACTATGGAACTTGGAATGCATTATAGAGTGATATGGGATAACACGCTAATCCGAATGTTAACATGACATAGATTAACTGCAACTCAGCTGATACTACAAAATTACTGGCACTCAACAATTGTTGCAACTCGGCAATAACTGCAACTTGGTAACAACTTGCAGAATAAACACAAATGAGTAGGATAACATGTCAACCTAGGATGCTCCTGCATCAGACTGTTCAAATTATAATAGGAAAGGTAAACTCTGAGAGGGGGGCTTGAATCAGTGCTTAAAACTTTTACCCATAAAAACATTCACCATACATCCATCTCACAATTCAATAAGTAAACTAAAATATCATGTAAAGCATATACATCTAAAGTATGTAAACAAGTAAGCATTCACACATATATGACACAAGATATGATTACCTAGAAACCCTCCAATGAGAAGGTAAAATTGGGGTGGGGATGACACCCACAAATCTTCACTACAACAGTAATAAAGTGTATCCAATGAAGGTTAGAATGTTTGATCATGAAACATGATCTACCCTATGAAAGGTGTACCCTTTTAAAAGATTACAAAGACTGTTAGGTCTTAATTTCAACACCCTGTTAGAAGTGTGCCTGGTTAAAGGACTTTAACTCAAAATTAAGTAAGCACCTTGTTAGAGGATTTCAATACAACCTGTTAGGACTACTCTGTTAAGAGATTTAATTGATTTACCTATTAGAGTGTCTCAGCAATGATCCTGTGATTAGCACTATATTGCTTGATGTTAGATCTATTGATCTCATATTGGTTTTGACAAGTGAGTGTCTATACACTTAAGTCATTTACTTAGTTCATGTCGAACAAGTAGTGTATGTTGAGCACAACATGTATATGATAGAGCATGTTGAGTTCATAGTGTATGTTGAGTCATTCAGATGCCGAGTCATAGAATAGAAATTAGTAAATGCTAAGCATGAGAGACTTCAGATGCTGAGTGAGACAATTTTTTCATAGTTGTTTGTAATGGCACAAAAAACTATGCAAACCATTTTCTAGCCAACTTAAAGATTGAATTATGATATTTTGGAGATAAGGATGAATCTTACGTTGGAATCCCTATGATTTGCATGCAGCCAATCAGGTAAAGGAAAGGTTTAAGCAACAAAATGGATGAATCATAGCCATTGATTCATACCTAACCCTAAGTCACCTATGTCTTCTTAAGGAGGACAAAACCCTAAACTTTCTAAGGTGTATGAAGGAGTGAAGAGAGAAGTTTGCATGTATAAAATAGAGCATTCATGGTGGCTAAGGAGTTATGATCTGAGATTAGATAGCAGAATTAGTTAAAGGAGAACAAAGAAAGGAGATAGCATACATCAAGAGACATCTAATCAAGAATAATTGAGAATACATTAGTTTAGAGGTGATATATCATCAAGAAATCAAGTGTTAACCACAGGATCATTGTTGAGTCATTCTAATAGGTGAAGTAGTTAAATCTCTTAACAGAGTAGTCCTAACAAGCTATATTGAAATCCTCTAACAAGGTGCTTACTTAATTGTGAGTTAAAGTCCTTCAACAAGGTACACTTCTAATAGGGTGTTGAAATCCTTCAACAGGGTGAGACCTAACAGTCTTTGTAAGCCTTTAACAGGGCATACCTTTCATAGGGTAGATCATGTATCATGATCAAACATTGTAACCTTCATTGGATACACTTAGTTATTGCAGTGGTGAAAATTTGTGGGTGTCATTCCCACCCCAATTTTACCTTCTCATTGGAGGGTTTCTGGGTAATCATATCTAGTGTCATACATGTGTGAATATTTACTTGTTTACATGATTTAGATCTACATGCTTTACATGGTATTTCAGTTTACTTATTGAATGTATGAGATAGATGTGTGGTGAATGTTTTATTGGTCAAAGTTTAAATTACTAATTCAACACCCACCCCCCCCCCCCCCCCCCCCCCCGCCCTCAGAAGATTATCTTTCCTATTATAATTCCAATAATTGGTATCAGAGCTTTGTTCTCTAAAAGAGAAGCTTTGCAACTTTGAGGAAAGATCTTGAAAATGGAAGTCTACAAGTTGGGAAAGATCATTGAGAATCTGTGAATTAAAATACAACTCATTCTACATCAACTGAATGAAGTAAGAGAAGAACTAAAGAAATCTTTGAAGAGAAGGAAAGAAATTGCTATTGAGGAGAATGACATACAATATAGAGAGATAGACACTACTAAGCTATTTGTTGATGGAGACTCCAATGAATTTTATGCAGTAGTTGTAAATCTAATGGAAAAGAATAGAGTCCAAGCTAAGAAAATTAGAAATCTCAAGTTAGAGCAAGAATCACAAGCCATACTACTATGTGAGATGACTGAATAGAAAAAGGAAGCTATGGAAGACAAAGCCATGATTGAAGAAGACAAAATAATTTTGAGCAATAGACTAGAAGAAAAATCATTAGAGCTAAACATGATTTCCAACATGCAATTGGATACTTTGAGTCAAATGATGAATGCCAACCATAAGTCAAATGTCAAGGACATCGAGATAACAACATTGAAGTTGAAGAATGAGCAATTGAATAGTGACCTAAAAAGGGAAAAGGAATTTGCTAAAAGTTTCAATAAACCAAGTGAAGCCATCAAATACTTTGAGCAATTAATGAGATCCCCTAGACCTAACAATGACACATCTAGACTAGGTTACACAAGTACTGAAGAAGGAGATTCATCCAAAAGTGTTGAAGAAAGGAGTAACAAAGGTAAGAATTCCAAACCCACTTGTCATAATTATGGTAATAAAGGACATACTGCTAATGTGTGCAGAAGCATAACTACAAATTAGAATGGCAAGCATAATAACATGGTTCGTTGCCATAAGTACAACAAACAAGGTCGTCAGGCACATGAATGTAGAACTAAGACCATGCACACTCAAAGATTTGAAGGATATCGTTATAACTATCAGAAGTATGGACATAGAGCTTTTGAGTGCAAATCCAAACCCATGTGGTCATCAAACAGGCAAACAAAGGTAAAGAACAATGACAACTCTTATAATTGGGATTATAAGACAAGGTATAGTTGTCACTATTGTCAAGAATATGGACATGTTCCTAAGAATTGTATTAGAGCACACTTCAAAAGTGACTACAAAAGGTGGTTGAGTCAAACCCCATGTTTTAGTTGTTTGAAGATTGGTCACATTAGTCGATATTGTCCAACAAGGTCAAAGGCACCAAATTGTGAGTTTGATAAAGGGCAAAGGCAAGGCAGATGTTGAAAATGTCAGAAATGAAATGAATAAAACATGGAAGAAAAAGGAGGATTGCAACACATCAAGTGTAGAAGGGATCACTTCACCCAATGGATTAGGTGATCAACCTCACCAAACTAATCAATCAAGAGGTATGTGAGACTGATATTCAAAAGTTATATCATACATCAGTTCCAAAGGATTTAGTACTAAAAACATTACATAAGCATGAACAAAGATGCAAGATGTTATTAGGAATCTAAGAAAAATCTCTAAGTTTTTTATGTTATTGTCAAGCATGAAAAGTTTCCTATAAGTGTTGAGTGAAATGCTAGTTGATGCCAAGCTCGTAATGATTGCTGAATGAATAAAATACTATTGGATGCCGAGTGATCTTGAAATTGGTTAATGCCGAGCTTATAGCTGTGTAAGCACTCAACATTAATTGCAGTGTTTCAAAAGGGTATTCGATCAATTTCAACTCATTTTTTTTATCATTTCAAAATCGAGAAAGAGCAAGGAGAGCAAGAGGCGATCTAAAAATCCATCCAAAGCAATTGTAGAAGATTTGAGCAGACAGTGCTAAGTTACATTATTTATATTTTCATAAACCCTAGTTTCATGGAATGGTATCTAGTTCAAAGGGTGTAGAGGGTAAGGAGGTTTTGAATGTTATACTAGTTAGTAATGAGGTCAAACAACCAATTTTTAAAGCCATACCTAATATTCCTTATAAACAAGACCCCTCTAGTGCATTATCCATGATACCACCCAAAGTTTTAATGGTTCAGGATGTTAGGAGGTGTTACATCTATAAGATTGGTAGTATTGGAGATATGGAGATTAGGCAAGCATATGATAAACTTTGTGAGAATGGTGTGTTAAGGGAAGAATTTAAAATTGTAGAGAAGAAAGGGTTAACTCGTGCCCTATATTTTTTGAATGTTTTCAAAACTAAATGGATAAGGATTGTATTGAGCAAGATTCATGATAGTTCACTTTGGTTAGACAATGGACCAATTAAAATCACCAAAAGAATAATCCATAGGGTAATAGGGTATCCAACCCTAGATTAGCCTAAGACTTTGAGGAGAGATTCAAAAGAGTTTATTGACAAGAATACAGGAGCCGTGTGGAATAAGAGGGGAGTGACAATTGACACCATCATAGATCCATTGATAGATTTTGCAATAAGGGTGATTTCACACAAGTTTTACCAATCAAGCAGATTAAATAATGTGCCCTATATTGCAGTAGATGTTGGTTACAAGATTGTGAAAAAGGATCACACATATGATCTTGCAGAGCTACAATTACAACAATTGTTTGAGAACCTAGGAGAAATAAGGAAGACAAAGAGTGCTCAGTGCAAATTTAGTTCTATTCTGATATGCATTTTATTTTATGTTCAAAACACATTTCCTACATTTGGCATTGTGAGATGGAAGAAAACCAAGTTAGTTGTAGTAAAAATAGGTTAGTTTATTGAATAGCTAGGTGAGAACTTTGAGTTTGTAATGACAAGTTACTTTGAGGGTTTTAAGCAATTTATGAAGAAAAGATTGAGACTTCCAGTATCACTAGTGGAAAAGCATTATGATGATGTTTGTTTCCTAGTTGATGTTGACTATACATTCATTCAAGCAAAAACTCCAAGGGTAAGATGGCTAAGGCCATTAGGATATGAAATTAATGTAGATGAGGCCTTTGCAGCTATTACAAATTTACTTGCAGAAGACATAGACAAAAATGCCAAAGCATTTGGTAATTATGAGATGGCCAAATCTAAGATTACCATGGAACTAAAGATTGCCTCTGTTATAAAGAAGAAGGAGAAGTTGGTGAAGAAATTAAAAGATAAATTTGGTGAAGGTGTCTAGCAGGAAGAGGATGAAGAGGAAGAGGATAAAGAGGAAGAAGACACCCAAACCCAAGCACCACTTGCACTAAGACAAGGAATGGGAGAAGATCAACAAGAGGAAGAGACAAAAATCATAGAAGGTGTCGAGGAAGAAGAAGTCGAGGAAGCACCTACTCCTACTAATCAAAAGAAGAGAAAGGCTAAGGCTCAACTAGTAATAAGGCCCAAAAAGACTGCTAAACCAAGACAACACCTACCACAAGGGCTAGTGCATGTGTCACTACACAAAAGGCAAAAGAAAAGATCAAACCAATAGACCAGGAAGAAGGAGCTCAAAAAAGGCCAAGGAAAAAATACATTGCACAAGCTGAATCTGATGAGGAAAGAAAAAAATCATATGAAAATAGCCAATTCTAAGTGGTGAGTCACAATCCACTATCAGATCTAGATAACCTATGTGAAAATGTTAAGAATAGTGTAGACTTGTCAGGATTTTCTCATGTTGATTTAGATAGTCTTGGTAAATTTGAAAAGAATCAAGTGGAGGAGGCTCTATATGCCATGATGGAAAATTTTAAGAAAGCCCCACTAGATATTGCCAACTCTATACCTAAAAGTTTATATGAGAGAGTGGAGAAAAAATGGCATAATTGTTTAAATTTAGAGAGACAAATAAGGGAGAAATCACTTGCACAAGTCATGCCTAAACTCAGTAAAGCACAAAATGCTAAGGCTATGAAGAAATATGCAGTTAGATTTGTTTCAAAATATAGAGCCTTCAACATATTGCAAAATAATATTGAAGATGTTGTTAAGAAGTCCACACAAATGTGGAAAGTCACATATGGACTAGCAACAATAAAGGTAGGTGAACAAGAACCTATAGAGGTTAAAGATGATGAAGAAGATGATAACAATGAAGACACTATTGAGGGAAATACAAAAATGAAAGTAGATGACCAAGCAATAGCTGGGGAAGAGTAGCAACAAGAACATAGTGTACTAGATACACAATTGCCTAATGTCATCCCTCAACACATAACAAGTGTGAATACTAAAGTAGTAACAGTGAAGGATGTTTCTGATCTCACTGCTTAGAACATCAATCCCTTCACAAAGGAAGATCTGAAAAAGATACTAGATCAATCTACACTATAGGAAATATTATGTGACAACCCTGTTTTGGTGAGTGTAGATGAACTAAAGAAATCAATGACTGAAACTCCAAGGGAAGATGTGAAAACACAAGAACCATCTACTATCACCCCTCAAGTCACTAGTGTACAACCTTTGGATAAAATACAACAAGTTACACCATCAAAGGTTGATATAGTTGGAAAGGACATAGTGGAAACTCAAGGCACAACTGAAGTACAAGGTCAAACAGGTCAAATAAATCTATCTGCACCTCCAACACAAGTACAAGGTGCATCATAAGGCATTGTGAAAAATAAGGACAAGCCTGAAGAGACTGAGTTGACACCAAAGATGAAGGAGCAAGCAATCATTCAAGCACTGGTAACTTTACTAGAATCTAGCACTCCTTCTAATCACACTCTCTAGAAGCTAAGCACAAATGCCACATCATTGCAAATCTCAGTGCCAAGTCCAAGCTCATCAAAGGCAGAAGAGGTAAGTACATATGGAGATGTGAGCCTTGATGAAGAGATTATTTTACCTAAGTATGATTATGACACAATGACCATAGAGAAAATGGGTATACTCCAAGAAGCCCTGGCAAGAAAGAAGCATCATGGAACTACTCAAAAGGGAGAATAGGCAGAAGCAAGCATTGTTAGATATCAAAGAAATCTTCTTAGATGCATTTAGTCTACCTACTCCTAATGAAACCAAGCCACTGATTGAAAAATTGACAAATCTAGTGGAAAAGGTAAGCGATGCAAACCTTAATACAAATGCTAAATTATTAGAGTGGTCTGAAAATAAATTTTAAAGCAAAGTGAATGAGAAAATATCAGGTGATATAGCACTCACACAAGTTGGATTGGAAACTAAGGTAGAAAGTGTGAGGAAGGTACTTGAGAACATTTTCTTACTATACACTAAACTCTGCAACCTCACACTCTTCACACAAGAAACAAGGAATCACATTTTGAGTTTGGAAAGTGAAGTTAATTCATCAAGTGTAAAACTGCCTATGAATCAAACTCAAAGTGAGAAGCACTTTAGAGCTTTATTGCAAACCTAGAATCAGTTAGCAACATTGTCTATAGATGAAGCCAATATAAAGGCCAAATTGATTAGCATCCAAACAACATTGCCTCCATATATTGAAATTTTTCACAAGGAGTTAGGCTACACAGAAACTCTTATGAAGAAAGACCTCAATCTTTCTACATTAGACGACCTAGTCCATCTTGCTATCGAGTTGGCCATCCAAATTAAGTCTTTGGATGTAGCATGTGAAAATTGGGATGCAACTCTCAAGATTATACTAGAGGTCCATAAATCTTTCTTGGACAAACACACTATCAGTGTATAGCCCATTTGACATCAGTGTCAAAAAGGGGGAGATAGAGAAACAAGGGAGAATAAGAGCATGGGGGAGCAAGCATGAAATGAAAGAGTATTATTTGAGACACATTAGCTTAGTAGGAGTACATAATTAATTTTGAGTACAAAACTAGACCTATCAACTCATGGGGAGTTATCAGATTTTGAGGTATAAATAAGTTGTTGCAAAATTTTGAAATTTTGAAGTTTTGTATCTAAGTTGAATAAGAGATATGTTATGCTTGTAAGAATAAGGATATCAATGCATGACCAAGTGTTTTTGACAGTCATGTCAAAGGGGAGATTTTTGCTCTCAGATTGGTTTTGACAAGTGAGTTTCTATACACTTAAATCATTTACTTAGTTCATGTCAAACAAGTAGTGTATGTCAAGCACATGTATATGATAGAGCATGCCAAGTTCCCCGAGTCACTTAAGTGTCAAGTAGAAAATGTATGTCGAGTGATATAGAATTCGAGTAAGAAATGCATGCTAAGTCATTCAAATGTTGAGTCACAGTATAGAAATTAATATATGCCTAGCATCAGAGACTTCAAATGCCGAGTGAGATAGTTTTGTCATAGTTGTTTGTAATGGCACAAACAACTATGTAAACCATTTTTGAACCAACTTAAAGATTCAATTATGATATTTTGGAGATAAGGATAAATCTTAAGTTAGAATCCCTATGAATTTCATCTATCCAATTAGGTAAAGGGAAGGTCTAAGCAGTAAAATGGATGAATCACAGTCGTTGAGTCATACCTAACCCTAAGTCACTATGTCTTCTTAAGGAGGATAAACCCTAAACTTTCTAAGGTGTATGAAGGAGTGAAGAGAGAAGTTTGCATGCATAAAATAGAGCATTCATGGTGGCTAAGGAGTTATGATCTAAGATTACATTGCAGAATCAGTTAAAGGAGAACAAAGGAAGGAGATATCATACAACAAAGAGACATCTGATCAAGAAGGATCAAGAATACATCAATTTAGAGGTGATCTGTCATCAAGAAACCAAGTGCTAACCATGAGATCATTATTGAGTCATTCTAGCAAGTGAAGTAGTTAAATCTCTTAATAGAGTAGTCCTAATAGGCTGTATTGAAATCTTCTAACAAGGTGCTTACCTAATTGTAAGTTAAAGTCCTTTAACAAGGCACACTTCTAACAGGGTGTTGAAATCCTTTAACAAGGTGAGACCTAACAGTCTTTGCAAGCCTTTAATAGGGCATACCTTTCATAGGGTAGATCATGTATCATGATCAAATATTGTAACCTTCATTAGATACACTTTATTATAGCAGTAGTGAGGATTTTTAGGTGTCATCCCCACCCCGATTTACCTTCTCATTGGAGGGTTTCTGGGAAATCATATCTAGTTTCATACATGTGTGAATGTTTACTTGTTTACATGATTTAGATGTACATGCTTTACATGGTATTTCAGTTTACTTATTGAATGTATGAGATGGATGTGTGGTGAATGTTTTATTGGTCAAAGTTTAAAGTATTAATTACCCCCCCCCCCCCAAGAAGTTTACCTTTCCTATTGTAATTCCAACAAAATCACTTCTATACTATTGTGTATTTGATCCTTCTTGATAAGATGTCTTGCTACTATTCATTGTTTCCTTCCTTTGTTCTCCTTTAACTAATTCTACAATGTAATTCAAATTATAATACCTAGGTCAGCATGAATATCCTATTTTCACATGCAAACTCTCCTTCTCTCACTCTAATCATTCATAAAAAATTTAGGGTTTGTCTCCTTAAGAAGACCTAGGTGACTTAGGGTTAGGTATGAATCAATGGTTGTGATTCACCCATATTGTCACTTAAATTTTCCCTTTACCTAATTGGATGTATGTAATAATACATAGGAATTCCCACTTAAGATTCATCTTTATCAACAAAATATTGTAATTCAATCCTTAAGTTGGCTCAACAACAGTTTACATAGTAGTTTGTGCTAATACAAACAACTATGTCAAAACTATGTTTCTTGACATATGAAGTCCCTGGTGCTTGGCACTAACTATGACTTCAATGTTGTCACTCGGCAACTAAATGACTCAGCATATACTATCTACTCGACACTTGAATGACTTGACATATGAGAGACTTGACACTCATTGTTTACTCAGCATGCTCTAACTTACATGTTGTGCTCGACACATGTTACTTATTCAGAATGAACTAAGTAAATGATTTAAGTGTATAGACAATCACTTGTCAAAACCAATATGAGAATAACAATCTCCCACTCTGACATGAGTGTCAAAAACACTTGGTTATACATTAATAATCAACACTTGGTCATACATTAATAATCTTATTCTTACAAGCATAACATAGATATCAATTTGGATTTTATACAAAATTTCAAAATATCAAAAAAATTCAACATGACTTATACCTCAAAATTTTATAACTCCCCTAAGTTGTTTGATCTATTATGTACTATACTTTGTATCAAAGTCTTTCTCCTACTGAGTAGATTTGCATCAGCTGATACTCTTTCTTTGTTCCTATCTAAATTAATGTTTCCATTTTGTTGTTCTCTTACTCTCCCTTTATTCTTACTCCCCCTTTGGATAGATATCTCTTTGTGTTTCTTGCTTGCTCTTCCATTGCTCTTACTCCCCCTTTTTGACACTGATGTCAATGGGTTATACACTAATAGTATATTTGTCCAAAAAATATTTATGGACCTTAAGCATAATTTCAAGAGTTGCATCCCAATCATCACAAGCTACCTCTAAAGACTTAAGTTGGATGGCCAACTTGGAAACAAGGTAGACTAAGCTGTCTAATGTAGAAAGATTGGGGTCTTTCTTCATAAGTGTTTCTGCATAGCCTAGCTCCTTGTGTAAAATCTCCATGTGAGGAGTCAATGTTGACTAAATGCTGATCAGTTTAGCCCTTATGTTGACTTCATCCACTTGTAATGATGCTAACTGACTTTGGGATTGCAATAGGTTCCTAAAGTGTTTTTCACTTTGAGTTGGAGACTTGGGCAATGTTGCAGTGGATGATTGCATGTGGCTCTCCAAACTCAAGATGTGATTCCTTATTTCTTGTGTGAAGAGTGTAGGATTACATAGTTTGGTGTACAGAGAGAAAATTTTCTCTAGTACCTTCTTCGCACTCTCTATCTTGGTTGCTAGCTCAACTTGTGTCAGTGCAATACCACTGGATATCTTCTCATTTACCTTGTTTTGAAACTTTTTTCAGATAATTCTAATAGTTTGACATTAGTATCCAGGTCTGTGTCACTAACTCTTTCCACTATATTGGTCAATTGTTCAATAATGGACTTTGTTTCATCTAGAGTAGGCAAACTGAATGCATCCAAGAAAATCTCTTTAATATCAATCAAAGCTTGCTTACTACTATGCTCCCTTCTGAGCAGTTCTTGATGTTTCTTCTTTGCTAGGGCCTCTTGTAATATACCCATCTACTCAATTCTAATTGCTGCCAAGTCAAATTTAGGCAATACAATCTTTTCATCTAGGCTAACATCTCCAGAAGTAGTTACCTCTTCTGCCTTAGATAAGCTAGGACTCGACATTGAAAATTATAATGGAGTTTCTTCTATGCTCAGTCTCTGAAGAGCTTGACTAGAAGCAGTACCAAATTTTTGTAATGTTACTAGTGCTTGGATTGCTAGTAGCTCCTTCATATTGGGTGTCAAACTTGTCCGTTTAGACTTGTCCTTTTCTTTCTCTTTGGTTTTAGTTGCACCTTGATCTTGTGCTGGAGGTGGAGGTGTATCTACTTGACCTATTTGGCTTTAAGTCCCATCATTTTCTAGTGTTTCTACCTTGTCTTCTCCAACTATCTCAACCTTATCTTTTTTAGTTTCTTGTTCATTTCCTGAGACTGGAGTGTCTTTCATGAGTGTACTGAAAATTAAACCTATTGTTTCCTTCCTTTGATATACAACTATGGGTTGCGAAGGTTGTACGCTTGTGACTTGAGGAGTGATTATAGATATTTCTTGTGTTTTCACTTCCTCCCCTGCAGTTATAGTCTTTATCTTCTAAATGTCATCTACACTCACTAGTACAGGGTTGTCACATAGTTTGGCCTGGAGAGTGGACTGGATAAGTATCCTTTTCAAATCTTCCTCTATAAGGGGATTGATGTTCTGATTAGTAGTATTAGAAACATCCTTTACTTTGAGAGTTTTAGTATTTTCACTTGTCACCTATGGAGGGCTGGCACTCAACATTTGTGTACCTTGTACACTTTGTTCTGTTTGTTGCTCTTCCTCAAATGGTGCCTGGTTATAAATATTCATATCAGTGCCTCCCTTAAATGTGCCTTGTTTATTTTCATCTTCTTCATCTTCTCCTTCCTTAATAGGTGTCTTATCATCTTCTTTTGATGTTGACAGTCCATATGTTAACTTCCACATTTGTTTGGACTTTTGTACAACATCCTCTAAGTTTTTTTGTAACATGTTAAATACCCTATACTTTGGTACAAATATTACAACATATTTCTTAATGGCTTTAGACATTTCAGCCTTATTAAGTTCTAACATAACTTGAGTAAGGGATGTCTCCCTAATTTATCTTTCAGTGTTTAAACAATAGTGTTATTTTTGCTCAACTCTATCATATAAACTTTTAGGTATGGAGTAGTCAAGTTTTGGAGGAGCCTTTTTAAATGTAACCATCATGGCATATACTGCTTCTTCTACTTGGTTCTTCTCAATCTTTCCATGATTATCAAACTCAATGTGAGAGAAACCTGATAAATCAACATTATTTCTAACATTTTCACATAAATACTCTAGATCTAAGGAGGAATTGTGACTCACCACTTGGAATTGGTTGTTTTCATCTGATTCGATCATCTCCTCATTAGATTTAGCTTGGGAAACATACTTCCTCCTCAGTCTCTTCTGTGCTCCAGCTTCCTTCTCTTTAGGCTTAGCTACTTCTTTAGCCTTCTATGGAGTGACTCTTGTACTAGCCCTTGTGGTAGGTGTTGTAGGTTTGGGTTGATTAGGTTTTGCAACCTTCTTTGGTTTGCTTACTACTTGAGTTTTTGCCTTTCTTTTCTTCTTATTAGTAGTTATAGATGCTTCATCGACTTCTTCTTCCTTGACATCTTCTATAGTTTCTACTTCCTCCTCTTATTGATCTTCTCCCTGACCTTGTGTTAGTGCCAATGGTGCTTGAGCCTATGTGTCCTCTTCTTCTTCATCATCTTCCTCTTCTTCTTCCTCATCTTGTTCACCAAAATTGTCTTTCAATTTCTTCACCAATTTGTTCGTTCTCATCACTAAAGTAGTCTTCAATTCCATAGTGATCTTTGATTTGGCTAAGTCATAATTACCAAATGTTTTGGCTTCCTTATCCACTTCTTCTGCAAGTAATGTTGTGATTGAGTTGCAGAGGCCACATCAACATTGATTTCATAACCTAATGGCCTTAGCCATCTTACCCAGGGAATTGTTGCTTGAACATATGTGAAATCAGTATCAACTAGGAAGCAAACATCATTAAAATGTTTCTCCACTAGTGAGACTGGTATCCTTAGTCTTTTCTTCATTGCTTGCTTAAAATCTTCAAAATAACTAGTCAGCACTGACTCAAAGTTATCACCTGATTGCTTAATAAATTCTCCTATTTGAACCACAATTGATCTATTCACCTTCCATGCAACCTTGCCAAATGTAGGAAATGTATTCTGCACATAAAAGAAAATACATACCAGAATATATCCAAATTTACACTATGCACTCTTGGTTTTCCTTATGACTCCCAAATTCTCTATCAATTGTTGCAACTGCAACTTAGAAAGTTCATAACTATGATCCTTCTTCACAATTTTGTTGTCCATATTTACTACAATACAAGGTACATTGTTTAATCTACTAGACTAATAAAACTTGTGTGTTATTACCCTCATTGCAAAAGCTATTAGGGGATATGTGATAGTATCAATGATCATTCCCCTTTTATTCCATACAGCCTCTGTGTTCTTTTCAATAACTTCCTTTGATTCACTTCTCATGGTCATTAGTTGACCTTGGGTTGGATACCCTGTTACCCTGTGAATAATCTTCTTTGATATTTTTACTGGCCCATTTTCTAACCATACAGAGCTATCATGAATTCTGCTTAAAACAATCTTGATCCACTTTATTTTGAAGACATTGGGGAAATCTAGGGCACAAGTTAATCCTTTCTTCTCGACAATCTTGAATTCTTCCTTCAACACTCCATTTTTGCATAGTTTCCCATATACTTCTCTGATTTCCATGTCTCTTATGCTTCCAATCTTGTGTGTGTACCAATTTCTAACATCTTGAATCATCAAGACTTGTGGTGGTATCATAGACATTGTACCAGAGGGATCCTACTTATAAGCTATATTTGGGATAGCCTTGAAAATAGGTTGTTTGATTTCATTGCTAATCAATTGAACATTTAAAACCTCTTTTCCCTCTACACCTTTTGCTTTAGAAGAACTAGCTAGATGCCATTACATGTATCTAGGGTTTGTGAAATTTGAAACTACGTAGCTCTACACATGGTAAATACCTTATAAATCTTGCTGAAATGGTGTCAAACAACCATTTAAATCTCCTACAAATGCTTAGATCAAAGTCTCTAGATCACGTTTAGCTCTTCGTGTTCTTCCTTGAATTTGAATGATGTTAAATGAACAAGAAATTGATCAAATAACCCTTAAAACATTGCATTTAATGCTAAGTGCTTACACAGTTGTAACCTCAGCATCAATTGAATTTTTGGCTCACTCGACATCAATGTGTCTTTCCATATGCTCGAAAACCACTATGAGCTCAACATTAACTAACAAATTTTCTAGCTCAACATCCACTAACATTTTACTCAGCAACCATATAAAACTTTTCATGCTCAACACTAACATGAAAAACTAACAGAACTTAAAGATTTATCCTTGATTTCTAACAACACTTTGCATTTTTATTCATGCATATGTAATCTTTTCAAAACTAAATCCTTGGAACTAATGTATGGTATATCTTTTAAATATCAGTCCCACATACCTCTTGATTGCTTAATTTGATGAGGTGGGACCACCTAACCCATTGGGTGAAGTGATCCCATCTACACTTGATGTGCTACAATATTCCTTTTTGTTCCATGTCTTGTTCATCTCATCTCTAACATTTTCAATATCTGCCTTGCCTTTACCTTTTTTGAACTCACAACTTGGTGCCTTTGATCTTGTTGGAAAATATCTACGGATGTGACTAGTCTTCAAACAACTAAAACATGTGGTTTAACTCAACCACCTTTTGTAATCACTTTTGAAGTGTGTTCTAATATAGTTCTCAAGAAAATTTCCATACTCTTGACAGTAGTGACAATTATACCTTGTATTATAATCCCAATTATAAGAGTTGCCATTGTTATTTACCTTTGTTTGCTTATTTGATGACCACTTGGGTTTGGATCTGCATTTAAAAGCTCTATGTCCATACTTCTGACATTTATAAAAGCATCCTTCAAATATTTGAGTGTGCATGGTCTTGGTTATGTATTCATGTGCCTGATGACCTTGTTTGTTGCACTTGTGCCAGTGACCCATGTTCTGCTTAACATTCTGACTTACAGTTTTGCTCCTACACACATTAGCAGTATGTCCTATCTTTCCACAATTATGACAAGTAGGTTTGGAGTTCTTACCTTTGTTACTTCTTACTTCAACACTTTTGGATGATTCTTCTTCTTCACTACTAGTGTATTGCAATCTAGATGTATCATTGTTAGATTAGGAGATCTCATCAATTTTTCAAAGTACTTGATGACTTCACTTAGTTTATTGAAACTTTCAGCAAACTTCTTTTCCCTTTTCCGAACATTGCTCAATTGTTCATTCTACAACTTCAGTGTTGTGATCTCAATGTCTTTACTATTTATTTCATGATTAACAATCATGACTTGATTCATTATTTCCAATTGCATGTGAGCAATCCTATTTACTTATGATGATTTCTCTTCTAGTCTACTGGTCAAAACTCTTTTGTCATCTTTAATCATGACTTTATCTTCCATAGATTTCTTTTTGTGTTCGATCACCTCACATAGTAATATGGCTTGTGATTCTTGCTCTATCTTAATATTTCTGATTTCTTCATTAGGGTTCAATTCTTTTCCATTAGATCTACAACTGTTGCATCAAATTCATTAGATTTTTTATTTGCAAATAGTTTAGTAGTGTCCATCTCTTGGTATTGTGTGTTATTCTCCTCAATAACAATTTCCTTCCTTCTTCTCTATGATTTCTTTAGATCTTCTCTTGCTTCATTCAACTGATGTAGAATGAGTTGTATTTCAATTTCTTGGTTCTCAATAATCTTTCCCAATTTGTAGACTTCCATTTCCAAGATCTTTCCTCAAAGCTGTAAAGCTTCACTTTCATAGACAAAGCTCTGATACCAATTGTTGGAATTACAACAAGAAAGATAAACTCTTGGGGGGGGTGTCATGAGCCCAAATTTAAGGATATATGAATATTCGAATAACGTATTATACAATGATAATAATTAAGAATAATAATATTATAATCTATTATAATAGTGATATATTTGACAATGTAAAACAATATATATAAGATTATAGCATAATTGTAATATAAAATATTATATTAAATAAATAATAAATAATTTGATTATAAATGATATCGAACACTAATAATGATTTTATAATGTACCTACATTGGACAATATTATAATATAATTGAGAATCATATATTATTATAAATAATATATAAAGATAATATTACTACGTAATAGTATTAAGAATAATGATATGACTAATATTATCATCACATTGGATATAAATATTATTAATAACTAAAGGTAATAGATTGATTAATTAATCAATATAATATTATATCGAATATGATACAACCATTAATATGAAGTGTTAGTACAATATAAATATACAAATATAAAAGTAAATAGTCTAATATTATGTAATATATATCATTAATATAATGACATGACATAGAATTTTAATAATACAATAAATAAAGGATATATGTCATGAGCCCAAATTTAAGGATATATGAATATTCGAATAACGTATTATACAATGATAATAATTAAGAATAATAATATTATAATCTATTATAATAGTGATATATTTGACAATGTAAAACAATATATAAGATTATAGCATAATTGTAATATAAAATATTATATTAAATAACAAATAAATAATTTGATTATAAATGATATCGAACACTAATAATGATTTAATAATGTACCTGTATAATGTACCTACATTGGATAATATTATAATATAATTGAGAATTATATATTATTATAAATAATATATAAAGATAATATTACTACGTAATAGTATTAAGAATAATGATATTACTAATATTATTAATATAATATATATTATGTTATAATTACATTATAGATCGATTAGATGATAATATATCTAACTATTATCACATTGGATATAAATATTATTAATAACTAAAGGTAATAGATTTATTAATTAATCAATATAATATTATATCGACTATGATACAACCATTAATATGAAATGTTAGTACAATATAAATATACAAATATAAAAGTAAATAGTCTAATATTATGTAATATATATCATTAATACAATGATATGACATAGAATTTTAATAATACGATAAATAAATAAATTGTAAACATTGGAAATATAGTTTATTATATATATAATAATAATCTATTATAAATATTAAATGGTTTATAAACACAATCATCCTTAAGAGGAGTTATTAAAAGATAATAATTATACGACTATAAATAGAACAAACCATTATATAATATTATGTAATCATTAAATATATATTATTATAATTGATAATGTATATCATATATTATAATCTGAAATATAAATGAAATACATATCGTTAAAAGTATATACTATATATTAACTAAATATAATGTTATCATGTGTAAACTAATTTAATGTATATGACCGGTGACTCTTACTAAGGGTCGCAACCATATAATCTATAAGGATTGGAGATATAAGATCAACCTAATTTTGGATCAATATCTTCAACAAAAAAAAAAAGGACAACATTAGTACCAAGAATGGGTATTCTAATAATTTGAGTAATAAACAAGGTGGAAGCAATGGCAATACCATGTAACAAACCCCAATACTCTTTGAGAATCTATACAAAGGATACAATTAGTGAACTGGAATAAGAAATCAGGGAAAATATGGAAAAAGGAAAATAGAAAAAGGGAAAATCATAAATAAACAATGGACCCCCAAAAAGTGTTCATTACAGGGGGGGGTTGAATCAGTGCTTAAAACTTTTATCCATTAAAACATTCATCATACATCCATCTCACAATTCAATAAGTAAACTAAAATAACATATAAAGCATATACATCTAAAGTATGTAAACAAGTAAGTATTTACACATATATGACACAAGATATGATTACCTAGAAACTCTCTAATGAGAATGTAAAACTGGGGTGGGGATGACATCGACAAATCTTCACTACTATAGTGATAAAGTGTATCCAATGAAGGTTACAACATTTGATCATGAAACATGATCTACCCTGTAAAAGGTCTGCCCTATTAAAAGCTTACAAAGACTATTAGATCTTACCCTGTTAAAGGATTTCAACATCTTGTTAGAAGTGTGCTTGGTTAAAGGACTTTGACTCACAATTAAGTAAGCACCTTGTTAGAGGATTTCAGTACAACCTATTAGGACTACTCTGTTAAGAGATTTAACTGATTCACTTGTTAGAATGTCTCAACAATGACCCTACGATTAGCACTTTATTTCTTGATGTCATATCACCTCTATACTATTGTTTACTTTATCCTTCTTGATCAGATGTCTCTTTGTTGTTCATTATTTCCTTCCTCTGTTCTCCTTTAACTGATTCTACAATGTAATTTAGATCATAATACATTGGTCACCATGAATGTTCTGTTTGCACATGCAAACTCTCCTTCTCTCTCTCTGATCATTCATAAAAAGTTTAGGGTTTGTCCTCCTTAAGAAGACCTAGGTGACTTAGGGTTAGGTATCAATCAATGACTATGATTCACCCATATTGCTGCTTAAACCCTCCCTTTACATAATTGAATGCATGTAATACATAGGGATCCCCACTTAAGATTCATCCTTATCAAAAAAAGACTGTAATTCAATCCTTAAGTTGGTTCAATAATGGTTTGCATAGTAGTTTGTGCCAATACAAATAACTATGTCAAAACTGTGTTACTCGGCATCTGAAGTCCCTTGTTCTTGACACTATGACTTCAATGATGTCACTCAGCAAATGAATGACTCAGCATATACTATTTGCTTGGCACTTGAATGACTCAGCATATGAGAGACTTGGCACTCATTGTTTACTCGACATGCTCTAACTTACATGTTGTACTTAGCATATGTTATTTATTTGACATGAACTAAGTAAATGACTTAAGTGTATAAACACTCACTTGTCAAAACCAATCTGAGATTAACATAGACAACTAGGGTAGAAAGAAATGATTATCCCGAATCATTCAGATGTTACAACCTAAGTTGGATCCAACTCAGATTGAGAAATCCATGTAGCATCTTCAATTGGTCTGTTCTTCCACTTTACCAAATATTCATATAGTCTTTTCCTCTTGTGGTTTTACCAACTCTCTGATCCAATATTTTTTCAACCTCTTCAATCTGCTTCTTAGGATAATCACCAGGTACCAAAATTTTATCATCTAACTCATGATACTTATACAAATCAACAATATTGAATATAGGAGATATATCCATGTCATCGAGTAACTCAACTTCATAAGCATTTCCACTATCAAACTTCTTCATCTTCAACTTACTATATGTTCCAACCAAAAATCTGTCTTTCTTCAAATCAACCATCACCTCATCACCAGGAAACATGACACCTTCCATACTTATCAACATTTTCCTTGTACTTATGATTGCTTTGTTCTAACTTCAACTTCACTTCCTTATGCAAAGACTCCATAAAATCAACAAATTCATCGCCTGCAACACTTCCCTTTTCTTCACTAACAACATCCCTTAAATCTGATACTCCTCTAGGCTGAATTCCAATAACAATTTCAAAAGGTGTCTTCCTTGTACTTCTATTCACAAAATTATTATATGCAAACTCAGCTTGTGCCAATACCATCTCCCAATTATGTGGTTCATCTCCAACTAAGCATCTTAGCAAATTACCCAAGCTTCTATTCACAACCTTTGTATGTCCATCAGTCTGTAGATGGAATGTAGAACTAAATTTCAACTCAGTACCCATCTTCTTCGACAAAGTTCTCCAAAAATAACCAACAAATTTACTATCTCTGTTGGAAATAATACTTCTTGGTAATCCTTGCAATCTAACAATTTCTTTGAAGAAAAGTTTAGTAACATGCTCAGCATCTTATGTCTTCTTACATGGTATAAAATGAGCCATTTTAAAAATTCTATCCACAACAATAAATATAGAATCATACCCCTTTTTTATTTTAGGAAATCTAAGAACAAAATCCATACTGATGTCACTCCAAGGTTTCTCAAGAATAAAAATAGGTGTAATTAAACTAGTATTCTGACTTACTCCTTTTGCAGCTTGACAAACTCCACAACTCTTCACAAAACTCTGAACATCCTTATACATCTATGACTAATAATACTTCTCCTTCAACAAACTTAATGTCTTATCAATTCCAAAATGTCTGGGCGATCCACCACTATGCTCTTCCTTAATCAAATTAACCCTCATAGAACTTCTAAGGATACACAACTGAATACCTTTGACCAACATACCTTCTTTAATGAAATATTCATCATGCTTACTCATTTGAACTATTAGATTTGGTGCTCTACACTCTCTCCACGCCTCAAGAAAATTAGGATTAATATCATACAACTCTTTCATGTCATCAAAACCAAGAACTTCAACATTTATCTCAGTCAACAAAGAACATCTTCTGCTTAATGCATCAACAACTCTATTAGTAACTCTATTCTTATGCTTAGTCACAAATATAAAACTCTACAAATACTTAACCCACTTCATATGTCTTTGGTTTAATTTATGTTGACTTCCCAAGTATTGTAAAGCTTTATGATCAATATACAACACAAACTCCTTAGGAATCAAATAATGTCTCCACTTCTTCAAAGCTTGAACAATAGCATAAAACTCTTGATCATACACAAAATACTTCCTTTTAGCATCATTCAGCTTCTCACTAAAGAAAGCAATAGGTTTACCTTCTTGACTCAACATTGCTCCTATTGTTCTACCACTTGCATCACATTCAACTTGAAATACCTTATTGAAATTAGGAAAAGCCAATACAGATAACTCAACAACCTTTTGTTTCAATGTCTCAAAACTTTCATCAGCTCCATGTGTCCACTTGAATTCCTTTTTATCTCCTCTCATTGTCTTAGTTATAATATTACAAACATCACTGAAATTCTTTATAAACTTTATGTAAAAAGTAGCCAAACCATGAAATGATCTTACCTCACCCACATTCTCAGGTGTAGGCCATTTCAAAATTACTTTAACCCTCTCAGGATCCATTCTCAAACTATCAATTGAAATAAAAAATCCCAAATACACAATCTCCTCTTGCATAAAAGAACATTTTTTTCAAACTAATCATCAACTTCTCCTCTTTCAATCTCTGCAATACTTGTCTAACATGCTCAAGATGTTCTTCCTTAGTCTTACTGAATATCACAATGCCATCCAAATAAACAATCACAAATTTACCCAAAAATCTTTTGAGAACTTCATTCATCAACCTCATGAAAGTACTAGGTGCATTAGTCAAACCAAAAGGCGTAACCAACCATTCATACAAACTATCTTTTGTCTTGAAAGCAGTCTTCCATTCATCTCCTTCTTCGATTCAGATATGATGATAGCCACTCTTTAAGTCAATCTTGGTAAAATACTTTGCTCCACTTAAACAATCCATTATGTCATCCATCCTAGGCATAGGAAACCTATATTTCACTATGATCTTGTTAATAGCTCTAGAATTAGTACACATTCTCCATTCTTTTTAAGTGTTAATACAACAAGTACAACACATGGACTCAAACTTTCTCTAATTAATCCCTTCTACAACAACTCATACACTTATATGTTAAGTTCTTCATTCTCTGTAGGTGTCAATCTATATGGTGCTTGGTTCGAAAAACTAGCTCCAAGAATCAGATCCATACAATGACTTATACTTCTTACTGGAGGTAAACCATCAAGAATATCCTCAGCAACAACATCCTTATACTTGTTTAGCAATTTTGTAATTTAGACTGGTACTTGGTCAATATCACTAGTTTCTATTGTCACTTGGTCATTACCAACTTCTGATGCTCAGTCATTACTACCAACACTTAGTCCTCTAGGAACTGTAGCAAAAAAAACTTGATTCTTCTTCACTTCTTTTTCAAATTGCTTTCCATTAACCATGCAAATTCTCACAATAGTACATTTAACCTCATCTGGACTTTCAATCAAAGGCAACAATATTTTCTTCTTCCCATTCACCCAAAGAGTGTAATGATTCAATCTTCCATCATGTACAACATATCTATCATATTTTCAAGGTCTACCCAACAAAATATGACCACACTCCATAGGCATAATATCACACAACACTTCATCAAAGTAATGTCTAATCTTGAACTTCACAATGCATTGCTCACTTACCAATATCTTATGCTCATCTTTGATCCATGAAACATGATAGGGTTTGGGATGCTTTAGCCTCTGCAATTGCAACTTTGTAACCAACTCTTCTGATGTCGAATTTTTAGAACTTCCACTATCAATGATCACCTTGCAACATTTTCTAGCCATCTTACATGTGGTCTTGAAAAGACTTCTCCTTAAAACAAGTTCCTCATCGCTTGCCTTATTACATAAGGTTCTCCTCACCATTAGATTTTCTCCAGCCTTAGGTCCACTCAGTAAACTCTCAATGTCTTCTTGAATCACAACATTTTTGTTGCTTTGCCTACTTTTAGAGAATCTACATTCAAAAGATCTTTGCCCTTCTTTACCACATCTAAAACAATTACCATGAAAACCACCTCTAAAATAAGAATTGTCTCTTCCTTAGTAAGAACCAATACCTCCTCAACAGGAATCACCACCTTTTTCACTTGGTCTTGTCTTTGTCATCATTCTTCCATTTACATTCATCTTTATCTTGCACAAAATTGTTAGATCTACCACCTTTACCATAAGATCTACGTCTGCCTCTCTAGAATCTACTACCTCTACCTCTTTGTCTTTGTTCATGCTTCTTTGTCAATACCTCCTCAACTTTCAAGGCATATTCATATGCTTCTTCTACACTTTCCAATTTCACAAAATTTATCTCATATTCAATTATAGATCTCAATCAATTTAAATATCTTACAATTTTCTCAACATCATCATCCACATGTCCATATTTGATGTCCAATTTATAGAATTCTTTAGTATACTCCTTCATAGTCATGTCTCTTTGTCTCAAATTTGTTGAAATCAAATTGAAAAGATCATTGGAAAAGATATTTTTAAGAGGGAGATTATTGAAGAAAACTGCATATTTCAATCATTTTTTTGTCATCGATGTCAAACCTACTATTTGTTGGTAAGACAATTGCTTATAAGATTCAAGTACTATCACTTAGTTGATTGATGAAGAGGATTTGATCAATGAGATGTAACAAAAGCACCTAGAGGAAAGGTTGAGTTATGATTATGTAATGAAGTACAAGGATCAGTTAAGACAATGATGACATGATGTATTGATGATCTACTTAAAGTTACAAAATGGCTGGCTACACTTAGAAAGTTTAGAAGAATAAGTTAAATAAATTTTGTTTGTCAAGCTTGACGGAGTGGATAGTAGGTGCCAAGCAAAGTTATTGCAAGCTGAGTAGAAAGTCAGTTGGAGCTGAGTGAAAGAAAATTCTAGTGGATGTTGAGCAAGATAGTTGATGCTGAGTAAATTTCAAATGATGCTGAGCACCAGTAAAATCTAGTTGATGTCGAATGATTTTACAGTTGATGCTGAGTAACACAATATGTGTCGAGCATCAGAAGGTTGATAATGCTGAGCTACTACATTATAATAAATATCAAAGATTCGCCAAATCTAAGTTAACAAGTTTTTTTTTTGGAACTTTTCAACCAGGAGGAAGATGAGATTGATGAGCTGGTGGCACAAAATTTGATGTAAATCATTTTTAGGTGAATTCAAATGGATTCTAGGAGAAGTTTCTAGAAAAGACAAGATATGGGGTAGATACATTGTATCCTATCTAATCCATCCAAAATAGTAATTTGAATGATGGATAATGAGTAGGAAAATATTCTAATTTCCTTTATATAGGAATGTTTGGTCATGAAGCAAAGAGGTTAGAGAGGTTGGTGTCATGTGCGAGAACCTAAGGAGGAGAAGGAATTAAAGGTTTTGCTTCATCAAGTGACCCAAGAGAAGAGTCTACAATGGAATACTCAGCAAGAAGGCTTAAGGAGATGAATTCTTGAAGGGTGAACAAGTTGTCAAAGCTAGAAAGTGTTGGAATATTCAAATAGGAATAATGCTTCTGAGAGGGGAGGGGTGAATCAGAAGTATTGTACTTTTACTATTAAAACTTTTAACTGAAAGTAGATTTCATGCATATAAACACATCAAACAATTATGAGAAACACATATGCATCACCACATAACACTTGAGATTTTGGTAACCCAGAAACCCTCCAGGAATAAGAAGGTAAAACTGGGGTGGGGATGATACCCACAAAAATTACTGCAGCAATAATGTTTAACCACTTCTGATGGTCTACCCTGTTAAAGGCTTTACACTGTATCAATAGTGACCTGGTTAAAGGATTTACAAACACTTTACATGAAGTGTTACCCTGTCAAAGGATTTAATCACCTAGTTAAAAGATCTACAAAATAGCTGCTAAGCTAACCTATCACCATACGGTTTTCTTTCTAATACAATTGCTGAAGAGTATTAGGTATAATAAACCTGATAGCTTACAATCCTTTGATTGTTGAATATAGGCACTTGATCTACTTTCTCTGATCTTGATCCTCTGTGGTCTGATACTTTTTACTCTGAAAATTAGTTTTCCTTACACACCCTCGTCCATCCACACACATACAATGAGATTTAGTCTTCCTTATAAAGACCCTCGAAGACTTAGGGTTAGGTATGGATCTACGATCCATATTGAATCTTTGTTTCTCGCTCATTCCTTGCACATTTACTATTGGTTGCATGCCTTCTCCATTTTCCTTATTGGCTGTATGTAGATTGCATAGGAAGAACAAAAGATTTGATCTTATCTTTTAATCCTTCGAGATTTGTCATATGTTGGCCATGAAAATAGTTTACATCTTCATTTGTAAAGTTACAAACTCATATGTGCATTATGTGTTGCTCGGCACTTACTAATTCCAGATGCTCAGCACATATAACAAACTGGCTTACTCAGCTCCTGTTGTATTTCTATATTTCTCAGCATCGTCTATGACTCGGCACTCAAATGTCACTCGGCACTTGTATGATGCTCGGCACCTAAAGTCATTTGGCACTTGAACTTCACTCGGCACCTGATCTTCACTCAACACTTGAAGATCACTCGGCATCTGAAGGCTTTCCCGACTCGGCTCATGTTGTGGCTCGGCATACATGGTGTACTCAGCTCCAATATAGAAAGTGGTTAAGTGTGTTGGCACTCAAGTGTCAAAAACTATTTTGAGGCTAACAATCTCCCCCTTTGACATGAGTGACAAAAACACTTAACTGACCTTATGAGTACATTCACTAATCTGCTTGGTATATACAGAGGTTTTAAAACCTTAATCAAAATTTTGTAAGTTACAATATATATACCTCAAAATTATTATAACTCCCCCTGAGTTGATTGTACTATTATCTGTGTTGTCTTGGTAACCAAAATTTGATGTTGTATATCATGTTCTGACTTTTATCTTATCTCCCCCATTCTTGTCTCCCTCATTCTGTCTCCCTCATATCTCCCTCATATCTTGTCTCCCCCTTTTTGACACTTATGTCAGAGGGTTTTAAGGGTTAAGACCATATTTCGACAAAAATGTGTTGTTTACCTCCATAATCATCCTAAGAGCTGCATCCCAATTATGCAAAGCAATTGCCAATGATTTATGCTGGAGGGCAATCTCTGCAACAAGGTGAATAAGTCCTTCTGAAGTAGAAAGATTAGGGTCTTTCTTGAGAAAAATTTCACCATAGACTTGTTCTTTATGGAGGATTTCCAAATGTGGGGTAATAGATGATTGGAGCTATAGTAGTTTTGCCTTGATGGTGGCCTCTTCTGCTGTTAATACAACTATTTCTTTTTTAGCGTGAAGCGTTTGAGAAAAATGCTTCTCACTTTGAGCTAGATCTTTTGGTAGCTACATGCTAGAAATATTCAAATTTCTCTCCAGGCTCGTTATCTTTTGGCTGGTCTCTTGTGTGAAATATGAAAAGTCACAACTTTTTGTACAATGAGAATATATTCTCAAGTACCTTTTTCACTTTTTCTATGACCTTTTCCAATTCAATCTATGAAAGTGTTATTTCACTAGATATTTTCTCATTAACTTTTCCTTGAAATTTTCTTTCAAACCATTCCATGAGTTTTGCATTTGTCTCTAGGTTTACATTTGTCACCTATTCAACAATATTTGATAATTGTTCCATGATATGCTTGGACTCATCTAGTGACTGAATACTGAAGGCATCCATAAATATGTCTTTTATTTCATGTAAAGTTTGTTTTTGTTGATACTCCTTCCTGAGTATCTCTTGCCTCTTTCTTTTGTTTAATGCTTCCTGCACCTCATTAATTTGATCAATGTTTATTGTTTTTGAGTCATAACTTGGTATGACTATCTCCTCATTTAGTTTAGGGTCTCCATAGTGAAGTACCCTTGCAATTTTTGTAAAGCTTGATCCTGGTGTTGATATTTGTAATGGCTTTTGTGAAGGAGTCCCCGAGGTAGGCAAATTTATCAATGTTTTTATTGCCTCCTGCTCTTTAGGGGTTTCTTCTATTTTCTCCTCTTGATGTCTACCTTGATCAATTATTGTAATTGTAGGAAGTGCACCTTGAGTTTGTGTTGAAGGATCAGATGTAATAGTCTGTCTTGTTTGTTTTATTTCTTTGTCTACTATTGCACTAGGCTTCTGAACTATGGTGTCAAATATGCCTCTTGAAACAACTGTTGGCATTTGAAGTTGACCACTACTGCTGTAGAGATGATGGAAGGTGGTTCTTGTGGATTCACCTTATCTCTAATTGTGTTTTCTACTAGTTTTTGTAATTCATCCATACTAACCAATACTAGATCTGCACATAATCTTGCTTGTTGTGTAGATTGGTCAAGGATTCTTTTGAGATCTTCTACAGTTAATGGATTGATGTTATGAGCATAAGTGTCAAGAACATCTTATACAGTTATAGTTTCTGCAGGTGTGATGGGTATATGAGGAGGGCTAGAAGGTGGCATTTGTGTGCCTTACACACTCTAATCTTGTTGTTGCTCTTCCTCAGCTATTGTCGTTTCAGTTTGCTTTTGTGTCTCCTCCTTTGTTTCTTTCTTTTCTTCTTCCTTCTTTTCTTCTCTACCTTGCTCTACTCTTGTCTTCTCTTCTCTCCTTTTTTTTCTCTCTTCTAGTGGAGCAGTGGCTTCTTCCTTGTATTCTTCTTCAAGAAAATCTTCAATCTTTTTGTACAAGTTCTTCCATGATTTTGTTGTTCTTTGTACAATATCTTCCATTTTGTTTTGGAGAATGAAGAATGCCCTCTATTTAGGTGTAAACCTAGTATTGTACCTTTTGATTGCTTTCTTTATTTGCTCCTTAGTCAAATCAGGCAGTATGCTTGCTAGGGTTGTTTCTCTCATCTCCTTCTCCATTCTCAAACAGAAATGCCATCTATCTTCTACAATTTTAGACAGTTCATCTGGCAATTGTCCATCTAGTTCAAGAGGAGTGTACTTGAACTGTGCCATCATTCCATAAACTGATTCTTCTATTTTATTCTGTTCTTCTTTAGTGAACTTATTGAAATCAACTTTATTTATTTTTCTTAAATCTCCATTTCCAATCTTTTTACATAATGTATCAACTAAAAAATGGCTTACCTTTTCAGATTGATCTTCTTCATCAGTATCAGGTTGAGCTACATATTTTCTTCTTTTCCTTGGCTCTTCCTATGTATTCTTGATTGGTTTCTTCTTTGTAGCTTCCTCTTTAGCTTTTTGAGTAGAGGCCCTTGTTGAAGCTCTGGTTGTTGGCTTTGGGAGTGATGGCGTAGCAATTTTCTTTGGTTTTGGCTAAGCTGGAGGCAGATCTTTTGCCTTTCTCTTCTTTGGCTTGGCTTGGATTGGTGCTTCCTTAGCTTCTTCTTCCTCAGCACCTTCCTCCTTGTCTTCACCTAAGCCTTGTGTTAATTCCATTGGTCCTTGCTCTTGTTCATTCTCTTCATCATCATTGTCATCATCATCTTCTTCAGCTTCAAGCTCTACCCCTTCACCAAATCTCTTCTTAATTTTCTTCATCAATTTATCTTTCTTTTTCAATGTGGAGGCAGTTTTTAATTCCATATTTATCTTTGACCTTACCACATCATAAGTGCCAAAGTGTGGGGCACTCTTATCTGTCTCTTCTGCCAACAATGCAGTTATTGCTATGGATGCTTCATCAATGTTAATTTAATAACCAAATGGCCTTAGCCATCTCACCCTTGGAGTTGCTGCTTGGATATAGGTGAAGTCAATATCAACTAAGAAGCATATATCATTCATATGTTAGTCTACTAAGGAAATTGGTATCCTCACTCTTTGCTTCATGGATTTCTTGAAATCCTCAAAATAACTTATCATCAGGGTATTAAAATTGTCTCCCATTTGTTCTATATATTCATTTATTTGGGATATGATAGTCCTATCACTTCTCCATGTAACTTTGCCAAAAGAAGGAAATTCATTCTGAACATAAAAGAATATACAAACCAAAATTGCTCCAAATTTACATTGGGCACCCTTTGACCTTCTTATAGCTGTTAGGTTTTCATTTATCTGTTGTAGTCGCAGTTTAGCAAGACCATAAGTGTGATCCTTTTTCACCAATTTGTAACCTACATCTACTTCTATACATGGCACACTGTTGAGTCTTCTGGATTGGTAGAATTTGTGGGCAATAACTCTAAAAGCAAACTCAACTAGAGGATCCTGAATGGTATGAATAGTCATTCCTCTCTTGTTCCACTGAGCACCTATGTTCTTTTCAATGACCTCCTTGGATTCTCTTCTCAAGGTCTTGTGCCGATCTAGGGGAGGGTATCCAGTTACCCTATGAATTATTCTTTTTGTGAGTTTGACAGGGACATCTTCTAACCACAGACTACCATCATGAATTCTGCTCAATACAAGTCTGATCCACTCTGTCTTGAATACGGTGGGAAAACTCAAAACTTGTGTCAAACCCTTCCTTTCAACAATTTTGTATTCATCTTTTAATACTCCATCGACACATAGCTTCGCAAAGGTTTCTCTTATTTCCATGTCTCCTAGGGCTCCTATCTTGCAATTGTAGCATCTTCTCACGTCCTGAACCATAACAACGTTTGGGGGTATGCAAGAAAGGGCTCCAGCTGGGTCGTTCTTGTATGCAACTTCAGGAATAGGGTGAAAATCAAGCTACCTAACCTCATTAGACACTAGCTGGACTTCAAACGATTCTTTTTCTTGGGTTTTCTTGGAACTCGAAGCCATTTGTGCAAACTAGGGTTTCCTTTATATAGAAATATGAAACTGTGTAGCTCGACACAAATGAAAATACCTCAAGATCGATGAAAACGCGTTGTAGGAGGTTGCAATCTGCTTGGAATGTTGGATTCTCTGTTGTGAAGTCACTCTGCGCTCTTTATCTCCTTTGCTTCTTGATCGTAATGAGAAAAAATGAGTGAAATCGCGATAATATACCCTATTTCCATCGCATTAAATGCTCAACTACAAACTCGACTTATGAAGGATTTTAACATCACTCGGCTTGCACTACATTTCCATTTTACTTGGCTTCCATAGGAATTACTTAACTCGACATCAGTCATCAACTCTGTTGTTGTTAGGAACTCGGCTTCCATTAAAGTTTTACTCAGCATCCAAAGTCAACTTGTCATCAAAATTTTGTCTTGGCATCTTATTTCATACAAATTCATACTTTGTATTGCTTCTTCATGGTTTAGGGTTGATGTATGATACTTCCTTATATGTATCAACCCCATAGACTCATCTTGAGATTAATTGGATGAGAAATGATCACTTAACCTTGTGGGTGAAGTGACCCTTTCATTGGATGTACTTGATTCATTCTTTTTCTGCCATGTCTTCTTCATGTTTGTTCTGATGTTTTCTACATCAATCTTTTCTTTGCCCTTGTTTACTTTAGTCTTTGGTGCTTTTGACCTTGTAGGATAGTTTTTGCTAATGTGACTAGTTTTCAGGCAACTGAAACATGTGGTTTGACTTAGCCACCTGCTATAATTCCCTCTGAAATGTGTTCTTATACAGTTTTTAGGGATATGTCCATATTCTTGGCAATAATGACAGCTATATCCAGTGTTGTAATCCCAATGGTACTGACTTTCATTTCCTTTAGTTTTTGCTGGTTGATTTGATGTCCACATAGGCTTTGATCTGCATTCAAATGCTCTATGTCCATACTTCTTACAATTATGACAATGTCCATCAAATCTTTGTGTCCTTGTAACTCTGGATCTGCAATCTTGTGTCATATGTCCCTGCATGTTGCACTTGTGACAATCACTCTTGTTTTTGGGTGTGTTTGTCTGATTGATTCTTCTACTCCTGCAAACATTAGCAGTATGCCCCCTTTTATTACAGAAATGACAAGTAGGTTTAGAATCCTTACCTTTGTCACTTCTTTGCTCAACACTCTTTGATGATTCTCTAATTTCAATGCTGTTGTATCCAAGTCCTAATGTATCATGGGCTGATCTTGGAAATTTCATCAACTGTTCAAAGTACTTAATGGCTTCACTTGATTTGTTGAGATTCTCTGCTACCTCTTTTTCTCTATTCAATTCATTCTGCATATGTTCATTCCGCATCTTCAAAGTAGAGATCTCAATATCTTTCATATTGAGTTCATGATGAAGAGTCATCATTTGGGCAAGTGTATCCATCTACGTGTTTGAGATCCTTGATAATTCAATACATTTTTCTTCAAGTCTATTTGCAAGATTTCTTTTGTCATCTTCCATCATGACTTTATCCTCAACTGCTTTTTTCTTCTGTTCAGTGATTTCACATAACATTATGGCCTAAGATTCATGTTCCATCTTGAGAGATCTTATCTCATCTGCTTGAACTTTGTTTTTCTCCATCAGTTCTGTTATTGCTGCATCAAACTCTTTAGTGTCTCCATTGGCAAATAGTTTTGTAGTATGTATTTCCTTGTAGTTTTTATCATTTTCAGCTATGGCTATATCCTTTCTTCTTTTCAAGGATTTTCTCAATTCCTCCCTTGCTTCCTCTACTTTGTGTAGAGCCAGTTGCACATCAATCACTTGATTGTCAATAATCTTCCCAAGTTTGAAGACTTCCATCTTTAGATCTTTTCCTCCAAGCTATTAGGCTTCCTTCTTGTGAGAACTTGCAACTCTAATACCAATTGTTGGAATATTCAAATAGCAATAATGCTTCTGAGAAGGGAGGGATGAATCAGAAGTACTATACTTTTACCATTAAAACTTTTAACTAAAAGTAGATTGCATGCATATAAACACATCAAACAATTATGAGAAACAAATATGCATCACCACATAACACTTGAGATTTTGGTAACCCAAAAACCCTCCAGGAATAAGAAGGTAAAATTGGGGTGGGGATGATACCCACAAAAATTACTGTAGCAATAATGTTTAATCACTTATGATGGTTTGCCCTATTAAAGGCTTTACACTGTATCAATAGTGACCTGGTTAAAGGATTTACAAACACTTTACATGAAGTGTTACCCTGTCAAAGGATTTAGTCACCTAGTTAAAGGATCTACAAAATAGCTGCTAAGCTAACCTATCACCATAGGGTTTTCTTTCTAATACAGTTGCTGGAGAGTATTAGGTATAATAAACCTGATAGCTTACAATCCTTTGATTGCTAAATACAAGCACTTGATCTGCTTTCTCTGATCTTGATCCTCTGTGATCTAATACTTTTTTCTCTAAAAATTAGTTTTCCTTACACACCCTCGTCCATCCACACACATATAATGAGATTTAGTCTTCCTTATAAAGACCCTTGAAGACTTAGGGTTAGGTATGGATCTATGATCCATATTGAATCTCTGTTTCCCACTCATTCCTTGCACATTTACTATTGTTTGCATGCCTTCTCCATTTTCCTTATTGGCTCTATGTAGATTGCATAGGAAGAATAAAAGATTTGATCTTATCTTTTAATCCTTCGAAATTTATCATATGTCGGCCATGAAAATGGTTTACATCTTCATTTGTAAAGTTACAAACTCATATGTGCATTCTATGTTGCTTGACACTTACTGATTCCAGATGCTCGGCACATATAAAAAACTGGCTTACTCAGCTCCTGTTGTATTTTTGTATTGCTTGGCATTATCTATGAATTGGCACTCAAATGTCACTTGACACTTGTATCATGCTCGACACCTAAAGTCATTCGGCACTTGAACTTCACTCGGCACCTGATCTTCACTTGGCACTTGAAGGTTGCTCGACACCTAAAGATCACTCAGCACCTGAAGGCTTTCCTGACTTGGCTCATGTTGTGGCTAGACATACATGGTGTACTCGGCTCCAATATAGAAAGTGGTTAAGTGTGTTGGCACTCAAGTGTCAAAAACCATTTTGAGGCTAACAGAAAGTATGAAAGCTATCTAACTTTGACAATTACAAACTAGAGAGTCTTGAATCTGCTTTCAAAGCTAAGTCATTATTGAAGGATTTTGATGAGTTAAAGCAAAAGAAGAAGAAGAAAAAAATAAAATATGCATCTAGTGACAGTAATATAGATGAGGAAGACATTGAACAATTGGAAGCACTACTGGCAAGGAGATTTCACAAAGGTAAAGGAAAGTTCAAAAATAAGTTATCCATCATTTGTTTCAATTGCAATGAAGTTGGTCATATTGTTGCAAGATGTACACAGAAGAAGAACTATAGAGAAGGAAACAAGTACAAAAATAGAAGAGAAGATGACAACAAAGATTACAAAGACAAAGGCAAGAAGTCATGCTACATTGCTAATGAACATGACTTTGATGAACATGATGATGAAGTGGTATATGTTGCAATGAAGGAAAAAATCTAATGAAGATGAGGCAATTGCACTTGTGACTTGTGTGAACAAGAATGACAGATGGATCATTGATAGTGGATGCTCACATCACATGACTCAAGACAAAAGTAAGTTCATTACGTTAACTTGTTATGATGGAAATAGTGTAAGATTTGGTAATGATGCACCATGTTTGATAAAAGGAAAAGGGTCTATTAAACTCATAGACAAGATTTCATGTGACAATGCTTACTATGTTGAAGGATTAAATCATAACTTGTTAAGTGTGTCACAATTGAATAATTTGGGATCCAAGGTTCAATTTGAAAACAAAACTGCCAAGATATATGACACAAATGGGAAATTGATTGGAAAAGGTGATCAAACTATAAGTAATTTGTTCTATATGGATATAGAGGATGCTACTTGTCTTATTGCAAAACTTGATGATGTATGGCTTTGGCACAAGAGATTATGTCATGTTAATTTTAATAATTTGGTTAGTATCAGTAACATGAAAAGAGTTAGAGGATTTCCTAAGTTGAAGAAACCTAATAATATAGTGTGCAAACAATGTCAGCTAGGTAAAATGTCAAAGTCAAGCTTTAAGAGTAAGGCTTATACCTCTAAAGAAATACTAGAGATTGTTCATATTGACTTGTGTGGACCAATTGAAGTGCAAAGCTACAAAGGAGATAAGTACATAATGCTATTTTTTGATGACTACTCTAGGATGATGACAGTCATGTTTCTAAAATAAAAATTTGATGCTTTTCAAATGTTTAAGTGGTACTTGGCAAGAGTTGAGAAAGAAATAGGTAAGAGTCTAAAATGCTTGAGATCAGACAGAGGAGGAGAATTCACTTCAAATGAGTTTGAGATGTTCTGTAATGATAAAGGAATCAAAATACAAACATTTGCACCCAAGACCCCTCCACAAAATGGAATTGTTGAAAAAAGAAACAGTTCTATAATGGATTGTGCTAGAACACTTATGATGGAAAAGAATGTTGCTTTGAAATATTGGAGAGAAGCTGTAAGTATTGTTGTATATACCTTAAACCGTGTGCAAGTCAAGAGAGGTACTCATTCAACACCTTTTGAACTATGGTATGGATATCCACCTAATGTGAAATACTTTAAGGTATTTGGAAGTAAATGTTATATTCTTAAAGATGTTAGGAATGGAAAGTTTGATGCAAAAAGTGAAGAAGGTATATTCTTTGGATACTCCACAAGAAGCAAAACCTATAAGTGTTTAAATACTAACACTAACAAAATTGTGGAAAGTGCAAATGTGAATTTTGATGAATTTATAGAAGTACATGAGGCTGAACCTATGAAAGAACCAAAGAATACAAACCATTTGTATACTTTTATGAAGGAATGCCTATTGAAGAAGATGCTATAAATCAAGTTACAAATCAACAGCAAGTTTCAGTAACTACTGAGTCCATCTTGTAAATGTCGAGTTTCATTCAGGAACCAAGCTACATTCAGATGTTGAGTTGCAGAATGAAGAAAATGCACATTCTAATTTTGAGATCAATACACATGAAACAAATGTTGATATACCTGATAGAGATGTGCACAGTGACTCTGAATCTGAAAGACAAAATGTAGAAATAAGAGCTGAGCTAAGATTGTCCAAATATGTCAATACACATCATCTTGCTGATCAAATCATTGGAAACAAAGATGTTAGGCCAATGACAAGAAATAGATTGAGAAGTGAATCATGTTTGTTAAGCATGAAGGAGCCCAAAATAGTAAAAAATGCATTAGAAGATGATGATTGGTACAAGGCCATCGAAGAAGAGATTCAATAGATAGAGAAGAACAAAACATAGAGTCTAGTTCCTAGACTAGATGACAAGAATGTGATTGGCACCAAGTGGGTATTCATAAACAAGCTAGATGAGAATGGTGAAGTGACAAGAAATAAAGCAAGATTAGTTTGCAAAGGATATGCAAAAGAGGAAGGAATTGACTATGGTGAGACATTTGCTCCTATTGCAAGAATGGAAGGAGTAAAAACTCTACTTGCTTATGCTGCATACAAAGGTTTCAAAGTTTATTAGATGGATTTTAAATCTGCATTTCTAAATGGCATACAAGAAGAGGAAGTCTACATAGAATAGCCAAAAGGATTTGTTGATGATAACAATAAGAACATGGTATGTAGACTGCACAAAGCCCTATATGGATTGAAGCAAGCACGAAGAGCATGGTACGAGAGGCTTCATACTTATCTTGTGAAGATTGGATTTGAAAGGACTGATGATAACAAAAATTTGTACATAAAGGCAAAAAAAAGACAAAGGTATTTTTCTATTTGAAATATTTGTTGATGATATCATATTTGGAGGACAAGATGCTTTATGTAAAGATTTTGCAAATCAGATGAAGCAAGAATTTGAAATGTCTATGTTTGGAGAAATCAATTTTTTTGTGGGATTGCAAGTATATCAGATGAAGTATGGTATATACATCACTCAGTCAAAGTATGTCAAAGAGATATTGAAGACATTTGGACTAGAGGATTCCAAACTAGTAAGTACACCTATGGTGATAGGACACAAGTTGTCAAAGAATGATGATTTAGATGAGGTGAATATGTTGCTGTTGTTGTAAACTACACAAACACTGTATGGATCAAATAGCTACTCAAAGGAATGAAGGAAGAAATCACAGAACTAGTGATACTTTATTGTGATAATGCAAGTGCTATCAATATATCAAAGAATCCAGTGATGCACACAAAGACAAAGCACATTGCAATCAAGTATCATTATGTAAGAGAGTTAGTTCAAGACAACGAGGTGAAGATGGAATATGTTAACTCAGAGGAGCAAAAAACTGATATCTTCACAAAACATTACCTAAGGATGCTCATGAGTATCTAAGAGGTAAACTAGGGGTGATACCCCTATCAAAGGCTATGTAAGAAATAGAAGCAGTGCCTTGCATCAAACAAGTTGATTTTCATATAATACAAATTGATGCAGTGGATCTTACTTTAGAAACTGCCCAGAGTAATCATAGAGCTGAAACTTCAAATCAGTCACAAGCAAGGTGACAGACGGAGAAAATGAGGAAACTGGTAAGCTTATATCTGCATATTTTAAGGATGACAAATTTTTGGTATAGGTCTTTGACATTGTTGTCAAAGAGGGAGAAAGTACATTAAAGTGATCAAGATCAAGAGATAAATGGGAGTAAGTCCTAAACTGATCTACTGATTAGAGAGGGAGAAAAATATCAAGAATCAAGTCAGAACAAGAGAGGGAGTCATTGATCAAAGAACTAGAAAGAAAGAGGGAGAAATCCTAATCTACTTAGTAAGAGGGAGATACAAGAAGGAACTCAGAGGGAGTTTTAAGAAAAGAATTTGTAACCTAATCAAAAGTTGTTGACAGAAGGAGGAATACAAGTTCTTTCTTTGGTATTAGTCTTACTGTCTTAACCTAGTCAGATTGGTTGAACAAGATGTTCATCATTTGATTGACTTGGTTGATCAGTTTGGTTTGCCATCAATGCCAAAGAGGGAGATTGTTGAAATTTGATTGAAAAGATCATTGGAAAAGAGATTGTTAAGAGGGAGATTATTGAAGAAGACTGTGTTTCAATCATTATTTTGTCACTGATGTCAAACCTGCTATTTGCTGGTAAGACAATTGCTTCTAAGATTCAAGTACTATCACTTAGTTGATTAATGAAGAGGATTTGATCAATGAGATGTACCAAAAGCACCTAGAGGAAAGGTTGAGTTATGATTATGTAATGAAGTACAAGGGTCAGTTAAGACAGTGATGACATGATGTATTGATGATCTATTTAAGGTTACAAAATGGTTGGCTACACTTAGAAAGTTTAGAAGAATAAGTTAAATAAAGTTTGTTTTCCAAGCTTGACCGAGTGGATAGTAGGTGTCGAGCAAAGTTAGTGCAAACCGAGAAGAAAGTTAGTTGGAGCTGAGTGAAAACAAATTCTAGTGGATGTCGAGCAAGATAGTTGATGTCGAGTAAATTTTAGTTGATGTTGAGCACTAGTAAAATCTAGTTGATGCCGAGTGATTTTATAGTTGATGTCGAGTAACACAGTATATGCCAAGCATCAAAAGGTTGATAATGTCGAGCTGCTGCATTATGCTAAAGATTGAAGATTCACCAAATCTAAGCTAACAAGTTTGTTTTCTTGGAACTTTTGAACCAGGAGGAAGATAAGATTGATGAGTTGGAGGCACAGAATTTGATGTAAATCATTTTTAGGCAAATTTAAATGGATTTTAGGAGAAGTTTCTAGAAAAGACAAGATATGGGGTAGATACATTGTATCCTACCTAATCCATCCATAACCCTAATTTGAATGATGGATAATGAGTGAGAAAATATTCTAATTTCCTTTATATAGAAATGTTTAGTCATGAAGCAAAGAGGTTAGAAAGGTTGGTGTCATGTGCGAGAACCTAAGGAGGAGAAGGAATTAAGGGTTTTGCTTCATCAAGTGATCCAAGAGAAGAGTCTGCAATGGCATAATAAGCAAGAAGGCTTAAGGAGATGAATGCTTGAAGGGTGAACAAGTTGTTAGAGCTACAAAGTATGAAAGCCAAGCAGAATTGAGGACTGAACAAAGATCTATAATCTGCAAGTGAAGTTGTAAGTTATATCAAATTAAAGCTCTACTATTACTCTCTAACAATTGTATTGGTCTAGGGTAAATCCTTTGGATTAAGGTTGACTTAACAGTCATTGGTAAATCCTTTAACAGGGTGGCATTCCAAGTGAATGGCCCAAAGTCCTCTAACAAGGCTCACGTTTAACAAGGTGATTGAAATCCCTTAATTGGGTCACATTTAATAGTGCGTATTGTAACCTTTAACAGGGTTGGCCTTTCACAGGGCATCACTTCATAAGAGAGAAAATGAGTAGCATGTTACTGGTGGTTTTTCCCAAATTGGGTTTCCACATAAATCATTGTGTCAAGTGTGCTGATGAATGTGTTGTGTTTCATGTTTTACATTTTTGTAAGTTGATTTGACAATGACATACAAGTTTTAGTAAATACACAATGAATGCATGCATGGGTACGAATGTTTTATGGGTTCACTGAATTGTGGAAAAGTTTTATTTTATACATCTGGACCTTGAATAACTGATTCACCCCCCCTCTCAGTTATTCTAAAGTAATTCCAACAAAATTTTGCATCTTCCTCAACAAGCTAACTTGGTAATCAACAAGAAGTAATTTATTCTTTACCTTGTTCACCATCTTTAACCAAGTTTTGATCTTTTCCTTTCCTCTCCTTTGTCTATTAGTTTGCAAATGCTCCTGCCATAGTGAAGCATGACCTTTCAACCTAGTAACTGCAAGTTTTACCTTCCTATTATCATGAGTGTTTTCATACTCAAAGAAATTCTCCATATCAGAGATCCAATCCAACACAAAATTGGTGTCCAATTTCCCATCATAAGGAACAACTTCTACAACAGGCTTCAAATGTGTCCTAGATAATACTCTTAGCAATCTTTCTTCATCTTGATCTTCTTCAGGTTCCAGATTAGGGTTTGGTGACACTACTTCATCATCACTCACATCATCAAGATGCGCTCCTCGCATCTAGGCTATCTCCATAGCTTCTAATTTGGCTGCAACTTGTCTCAATGTATCCAATATGGCATTATCAACATTTCCTCTACCTCGAACCATCTTTACAAATTAAGTTCTTGCAAGATCACAACCCTCTACAAGTTATAGGTCAAATCTGCAGATCTGCAACCCTACAACCAAATTTGAAGTAGGGTTCTACATGATCCAATCTCCACAAAGATGAACATCAAGCTTTGATACCGCTTGATGCAAGGAGGGTAAGAAGAACTAGGGCCAAAAGGCACACCCAACAATCTAAACCACCTTATAGAGTTAACACAATGGAAGAAAACACACAAAGAACACAACACCACAGAGAGAGTGAACGAAACACTTTTATTGACTCATCAAATAATTAGCATACATGCCCAGCTGTAAGGCCTTCTAGGTTACGACCATATACAAAATACATCCAAGATCCAAGATCAAGCTTCAAATTTGCACTTCCAAAACACATATGCAACCAACTTTAGAAATCCTCCAAGTTCTCTCTAAAAATATGCTCTAAATCTAAGCCTAAACACCCTATTTATACTTGCCAAAATGACTTACAAAATATTTTAGAACATTACAAAATAGAAAGCCCGACCCTAAAATAGTCTACACACATCCCAAGACAAAATCTTATCATAAAAGTTATGATCAGAATTAATCCCGCAATTTGACTTCCATTAAGAACCAAAACATAGAAAACTCATCCAAAATGCTGACACTCGACATCAACAGGTTCACTCGACACATGAAGGAACACCTGGCCAATGCTGGATAACTCAGCACACACTATGGAACTCGACACACACTATAGAGTGAGATGGGATAACACGCTAATCAGAATGTTAACATGATGTGGGATAACTACAACTTGATCGATACTGGAAAATTACTGGCACTTAACAATTATTGCAACTTGGTAATGACTGCAACTTGACAACAACTCACAGAATGAACACAAATGAGTAGGATAACACATCAACCTAGGATGCTTCTACATCATCGTATGTACATCAACACATAAATATTCACTTGATGGATTCATATTTGTTTGGAAAATTATTGACATGTTGATGAAGGTTACTCCCCTTAATAACTCAACACACACAAAATAGAAAAATAAATAGAGAATAGTAAGAACCCAACAACTGTAGGAACACAAATGCTTGCTTTCTATTATCTTCAATAAAATGACAATATAATAGTCAAATTATAATATCTACAACTATGATCATTTTTATTACAATAATCTAAAAGCTAGAGCCACCATATGCACCATCAAAACTGCCCTAGATAATCACATTGGTCTTCATTATAAAGGGAATTTTAATCACCCTAGAAGGTTTAGAAAATTCCAACCCTCATTTTGAGGCTAACCACCCTTAAATTATTTTCCCTTACATTGTAATATGACTAGGAATATGCGCCAAAATGGTTTTGGAACTCAATGGAAGTTTTGAAGGGATTTTAGTCCTCCTTCCATAGTAGTGCAACTTTCAAGAGCCACATCTTGTGAAGTGTTGACCATATTGTCTATAATAACCCTATTTTAGAATTCTCAATAAGTGTTCTATAGGCATAAGTAGTGAAACACCACATGTTCTAAGGTTTGACCCTTTTTCGAAGCCTATAAGGTCTATAGAACCAAGTTCAAATATTTTGTATTACCCTACCAAAATTGAGATTTCAATATCTTCAAAACCAAACTTGATCTTACAATGCAACTTTACTGGTAGGTTTATATGACCAAAGTGAACCTCCAAGGAAGCAATTGAAACAATCTATGTTCAAATAAATAATTTACTACAAATAGTGACTCTACACAAAGATAACCCTTATTGAAAAATTAGACAATATTTTGGGTGATGCAAGTTGAGCTCTTACACCTTGGATGCTTTTGCATCACATCAATAATTATAATAATTCCTCTTCTTATACCAACTTATGCCTATAAGGCCAACCTAAACCAATTTTAAATAGGTCATACTAATGCATTCTTATGGTGGTAAGGAATGAAAGGTGGACCACATTGCTTAATCCTACATGCCTCACACATATCATCACACTACACCATCATCAAGATAATTGGAACCAATGTATAAGATCTACATATTACATAATATTTGTTGGGATTGAAGCACAATAAACACTTTCCAAATAGGATCAAACCCAAACAAATAATTTGCACAATGTTGTATAATCGATGAGACTACCACTGACACAAATGTAGATAAATATTTAAAGTACATCATCTGATACTCACTTCTACTGATACACCTAAATAATCAAGTCACATATAAACCTCTTCCATGTATCAAATATGTTGACATCAATGACAACTATCAATGACAACATAAATAATATCATTAACTTCAGATTCTAACAATACATACATATTTATATATGCACGCACGCGCGCGCCCGCGCACACACACATGTGTACAAATGGAATTGCTCCCACTAGTTTAACAAGTTTGTGAGTGATTATTTATATGTAACCACTCACGCTAGTTCCACACAAAATAGTGATACACATAATAAGAGCAATTATTTAAGAACAAGAAACAAACCTAAAATATAAAGACAATAAAAAAGAAAAAAAATAATATACATATGTGAAATTAAAATGAATAAATCAAATAAAAAGACCCACAAGTGAAATATTGAAAAAAAAGGTAGAAAATCTTAGTAGAGAACAAGAGAAATGTAGGGTATCTCACAAAATCAAAAAAAAAAAGGAGGAAAAGGCCCAAGAGGGAAAAAAATGTCATTTGAGAAAAAGGGGAAAGTATAATCAAATCAATAGTTGGAAGTTGGTATTTAAGTTGTTTTAGAGGAACATCCAACTCAAATTCTAATTCCCGTTATGATTAATGGTGATTACAATTTTAATGTCTTTTTCAAATTTCTTTTTGAAGTAACTGTTTTCTTTGATCAAGATTTTAGTGTCTTCTAAACGAATTTGTGGTCTTAGGAGAATGTTTAACAAAAGTTGATTTAATAACACTTCATGTATTAGATCAACATAATATTATTTAATTCTAATATCAACAAAACAACTTTTTGCTATTGTAGATGAGATGGCAAAAGAAAAATACTTTGAAACATAACCAATGTATAAGAGACTTTCTAGACTTCGGAGTTGAGAAAGAGATCAAGAGATGCAATTCTTAATAAGAATATAGATGAGCTTAAAGCAACGTCAAATGAGCTTTTTAAGGACCTTCAAAGTAATTCTAATATCAACAAAACAACTTTTCGCTATCATAGATGAGATGGCAAAAGAAAAATACTTTGAAACATAACCAATGTATAAGAGACTTTCTAGACTTCGGAGTTGAGAAAGAAATCAAGAGATGCAATTCTTAATAAGAATATAGATGAGCTTAAAGCAACGTCAAATGAACTTTTTAAGGACCTTCAAAGTTTCATTAGGAGGCCTTCGATATAAGAGAGGGAGGCCTCCTTTGTCACATCATCATTTGTCGGGCTTTAATTTTTAAATTTTTAAGTTTTAAGCTGCTTTCGACGCTTGGGAAAATGATCTCTATTTTGGAAGGCTTCTCCATAAAAGATTTTTGAATGGTATAAAATTGTGGAATGAATGTTCTTCGAAAATGCTTTGTGGCCTGTTTTAGATAAGGGAAGAGTAAAATAACAATTTTTATATATTAGTCGGGCCCAAGATTTCATTAGAGAATTAAGACGACTTCCCTGCTACAGTCCACATACCTAATTGGAACGTGAAAAATGGTCGCATCACACCATCCTGCTCAGCGCATGGTTTCTGTGTATACCAGAACATCTATGCATTGTCTGCTGTTAACGCAAATGAAGAAATCTATTCTTACTTTGTACACAAAATACTGTAACCCGAGTACAAGTGTAGATAAGAGCCCGGATATGCTCTTGGGTACATATGTAAATCAGTTTCAAGTATTTATTCCATCTGATTAGTCTTCTCAATAGAAACTTAAGGTCTCTTCGATACCCACCTGCCTTATATTTTATCCTAACATTATTCATCAATGGTGGGCTGCACCTGTACTTTGATGGATAGGAGACCGCCATTTCAGAAACTTCAAGGCAGTTCTACACTGCGGACCAGCCAATCCTTCCACTATTTTGCCAGCCTGGCAAGACGTGGGCGCTTACATTTCTCCCAGAAAGTGCACAAATGCATTGGTTCGACGAGAAATTCAAGAACCCAATATAGGATTAGTACAGACTTTAGAAAATTCAGCGAGGTTAGTGATTTGATTATAGATTCAAGAACCCAAAACAGGAATAATACAAATGGATTGAGCAAACTCCTGAAGATTAGGGCTCAAATGGTTTCTGGAGCAGATGAAGGACTTCCCGAATCAATGAGTAAGCTGGGCGCAGTCTCAGGAGCCTCACAGTCATCAGGACTGGTGGAATTTATTACTTCAGAGAGAGTGAAGGTTGTTGCAATGCTGGCACTGGCATTGGGACTCTGTAATGCTGACAGAGTGGTGATGTCTGTTGCCATCGTGCCTCTGTCATCTACTTATGGTTGGAGCACTTCATTCTCTGGAGTTGTTCAGGTTGGTGTTCCTTTAAAAGTGTCCATACTTAAGCTTGTTTAGTTGTCATGGGGGTGAGGGTCGGGAGTGAGGATATGAGTAATTCTCAATTGCTTGTCATTTATCCTTTCTTCTTTAAAGGAGAAAACATTTAGAAAATGGAATGAAATCATAACATTGTATTATATTGAATATGTGCACTTAACCAGAAACCCTGCTAGGGCCATCAGCATGGTACAGAACTTATTATATTCATTAAGATGCAATAACTTATTTGCATCACTAGGCTAGGCAGTAATTGAACATCACATTTGATTTCCCATTGATAATGTGGTGTAAAAATGATATTGCAATTAGCTTGAAAACCTTTCGTAGATGTCCTACCGAAATCTTAAGTCATTCACCTAATGTTATAGAGAAACTAGTTAGAAAAGAAGTGAACCGACTGGCACAAAAGATAAGTTGAAACATTCTTAGCCGTTTTACCGAATGGAATTTACTCGAAAGCAAGCAGAAAAATAGAAGTCCATGGTTCCAGCTTATTTTTCAATTTGGAAGGACAGTTTCAGTTGTCCATTAGTAGGATCAAATGTTCTCCCAAGTTTCATCAGAGGAGAGCGAACTATAGCCACTGAAGTTATACACTGGTTTACACCATGCATTGATGGATCATTGATTTATAATATAAATAATTTGACGTCATTAATAATGCAGGATTTATGACATAAAGCAGCAGGAGTTTAATTTGAATACATAGTAGGGTTGTGGTTTTCATTTGACATTGATGCCCTTCTCTACAACAGGCGTTTCTAAACTGGCCTTAAAATGACAAAACGTTCCAAAAATTGAAGAAATCCTTCCTCATTGGACATTTTGTCATTTTCTTTATTCTTTCAGAAGACTAGCATACCTAACAATTTTTTTGTGGAGGAGAGCTTAGGAGAAAAATTGTAGTGAAAGTTTGGAGGAAATAGCAATACATTGGTACAGTGGAAGATGAACTTGTAAAGTATGAAACTCTTTCTTTGAAGAATTCACATTCAATATACTTTTTTGATAGGTTTAAAATCTCATTGGACGATGATCTTTGGCTTATCTGCCATAAATTGAGGGTTATTTTCTTCCATCAAGTTAGCTCCAATGATACAGCTATACTTAGATGATATGCTAGTTTATTCAATTCATTGATCTTGTGCTTTGGGCTTGGCTCCACCAATGCAACATGTTTCTTGGGGATCTTAACATGGATCTCCATTATGAAAGTTTAATTTATTTACCACTTGAGCTTATCACATCTTACAAATTTTTAGACAATATTCTATTACTGTTAAATAAGTCGGAGAAAAATGCATTGCATGGAGACCGCCATTTGGCAAAAAGCAAAACCTAAAAGTGTAGTTACAGTGAAACTCCAATAGACAGTGAGGTCCATAGCCATGTCCAGCATACCCAAAAATTTGGTGATTACATTTATATAATATTAGCCCTATTCTTATTTATTTCCTCTCATCTAATACTCTTCCCATCTCTGCACCAGTATACATAACCCATGTCTACAGGCAACTTTTCCTAAAATATCTTAGCAGGTAGGGAAAACTTTCAGGTACCTTCTTAAGTGCCATAAAAAGTCCTGTCCAAAAAATTACAGATCTTGGAATATTTCTCTTTTTTCTAATTTGTGGCTCTTGTGAAATCCCTGGGATAGTAAGATATGAGCAGTAGTTCCTTTTATGGGATCCTGCCCTTAGTTTTATGGCCTGGCGTTGCAAAATCCACTCACTGTTCCCTTGCCATATTCCTGGCTTTAGCTGATCAGATTCTATTTGGCCTTTGATCTCAGATAAGAACTTGATCATATACTGTACTTGAAATAGCTCGCCTCTTCAATTGACTTTTTTTTCATGTCCATTAAAAGTTCACTTTTCTAGAACAAGACATGGCATACCTCCCTTATATGAGAAATCTGCTTGGTTTACTTTTCGATATTACCTCTAGTGTTCCTCTCCTTCTATAATGCCTATTGGTGTAACCATTGCACCTGGCGAGCCTTGGGGCTTTTTTACCTGGGTACTTGGAAATGGGAAATGGGAAATTTTTCAGGAGCTTGGGAACAGGGACAAAATGTCCCTGCCTTGGAGCCAAATAAAAGCAGAAATCAGGGATGCCCCCTCATTTTTGAGATATTTCTTGGTGTTAGAAATTCCAATCATGATGACTAATTACCATAGTAACATGGGGACGCGTCCTTGTCATTTTTCGGTGGCGCACCTAGGATGGGGGGATGACGTTCCCGTGTCTCTAGCGGTGCCATCAACTTGCCACTCGGAGGGGGGCATCCCCGCGTCCCCATTCGGGGACTTGGGGATGGGAGTGCTCCCTCGACCCAACTAGGGATGGCCGACCGTCCCCCCTTTTTGGCACATAAAAAAATGCAATGAGAAAACATTTAAAAGATTTTGTTATGTTGTTTTTTATTGTTTGCTAACCCTAGGGTATGTGAGGCCCATTTAGAGGTTGAGAGCCCATTTATCTCTATATTTTCTCATTTCTATTCATTTCATGGTTATCTAATTTTTGCAACAACAAGAAGAAGAAGAGTAAAGAGGTCATAGAAGGGTGATTATTTGAGTGAAGAGAGTGCGTGGAAGGCAAAGAGGAGGAAGGGGCAAGAAGAAGAGAAGTAAGATTTTTCAGCTTGTTCAAGAGATTTGTGAAGCAAAAGGTGGTATTTTTCATGGTTTATTTATTTATTTTTTATTGTGCAAGTCAAGATCATTGTTTTTTGTTTCTAGTTTGTAGCTTTTAGTTCTCAGTTGAATTTCATTTCTAGATTTTTGGTAGAATTTTCTTGTTTCATTTCCAATTATTTTTTTGCTTTAATTTTACTTCAAAAACTTATGATATGGAAGAAGGGCATAGGTTGAAAGCATTTATTTATTTTATATTTTTTTCATTGTGTGAAATGTAGTGTCAAAATGAGCTCCCAAGGTAATGACTCAAGTGGGTCAAATCACAATGATGATGAGATGGATATAGAGGTCCATTCTCATAGTGATAGCAGCCAAGAAGATTATAACCCTGAGGTTGAGCATGATGAAGAGAATGAAGAAACGGATTCATAATTAACAAATAGTTGGCCACCCAGTCCACTAGCTACAAATTGCCTCTTCACTCTTTTGGCAAAGTGGGCTAGGGGTAGTTATGATCCTAAATCTCCCCTCAAACAGTTTGCAACAAGGATAACGGCACGAACAACTACAAGTGGTGGTACAAGGAAGTGAAAATGTAACATATGTAAGACATAATGGTTTGGGAGCATCACTAGAGTGAATGCACATTTCCTCTTTTGGACAAGAAAAGTTGTGGGTCCATGCAAGTTCTTGATGGAAACAAAAAATTTGCATTACATAATTCAGTTCACCAAGCTTTGGGGCGTTCTAGATGACTTGGGAGTTGAGGTACCTACCACCTTGACTTGTAGGCAACAAGTTCAAAGTCTTCAGCGGGCTTATGAGGAGGGGCAGCCACATTTTTCTACTCCTAGTCCAAGGGGTAGACCATAGTAGAGACCTACTGGGTCTTCTTCTACATCTAGTGCTATTGCTTGAAGCACGAGGAAAAGAAAGGTGTCATATGAAAGTAACCCAATTACTGATTTATTTAATGCCCACTTGAGAGAGGAGATAGAGGAGGCCATTGGTAGATTTCTTTTTTTCCAATGGCATACCTCTTCATGTGACACAGTTTCTTTATTATAAGGAGATGATGTAGTTGGTGGAAAGGGGAGGAGGACAGTCATTTGTGCCACTAGGTGAGCACAAATTGCAGACTACAGTCTTGAATAAAGAGTATGCCAAGATTGCTTTAGAGAAGGATAACTTGAGGCGTATTTGGGAAGAGTATGGTTTCTACATCATCAAGGATGGGTGGACGAACATTAGGAACTGTCCACTCAACAATATCTTCATTACATGCACAGAGGGGCCATTTTTTTCAGGGCTATTGCTTGTTCAAGGCATTAAAAGGATAATGATTTTCAGTTTAATATACTTCGGGATGCTATTGAGGAGGTTGGGCCACAAAATGTGGTCCGAGTAGTGACAGATGCATCACTTGTGTGTAGAGCTGCAAGGAGACTTGTTGAGATAGCTTACAGACATATTTGGTGTACTCCATGTTGTGTGCATGCCATGAACAATGCATTAAAGGACATGGGGAAGATTTCTTGCATTAAGGGAGTAGTGAGCGATGCTAGAGATGTATAGATGTTTATCTACAATCACCATACATCACATGCCCTTTTCAGGAACTTCGCAAGGAAGGAGTTTCTGAAATCGGTTGAGAGATGATATGCATCCTACTTCATTCTTTCAGAGAGAATGATTGAGTTGCAGGAACCAATGCAATTCATGGTTATGACAATTGAATGGAATAGGTCGGATGGGTCTAGGACAGAGTAGGGGATGAGGGTGAAGGAGATAGTGAAGTGCGATTTATTTTGGAGTGATGCATAATACATTGTCTCTTTTATCACTCCACTTTTCCAGGTCATCAAATATGGGGATGGGGATGCAATTACTCTTGAAGAGGTGTACGAGTGCATTGATGCTATGCTTAGCTAGATGAGGGCAATTGTGCGAGAGAGGGAACCTAGTTTAACATTTTACACTGAGCCTATTTGGCCTATTGTTCAACGTAAATGGGACAACCTCAACACTCCTTTACACATGGATACTTATGCATTGAATCTGAAATGGTACATGCCTAGGCGTGAGAGAGTTACACCACTAAATGATGATGAGGTAATCTATTATCAATTTAGTACACTTGCACTTATGAATATTTTAATTTTTCAATTTGCTGATTTTAAAACTTGAATTTTAGGTGAAGGAAGGATTCTTCAAGTGCATTGATAGGATGTATGACATTGAGACAGCAGGGAAGGTTTGCACCGAGTGGACTAAATTTTGCTACTCTTAGAGGCTATCCAGCTAGAGCAAAGGCCGATATAATAACAAATGGCACAAGAGGATCCTATTTGTGGTGGAATTGTCATGGACCCAAATCAACAACTACCACACTAGCCATCCGTCTCTTGTCTCAAGTTTCTTGTTTTTCAACTTTAGAACCTTTACTTTTCACTTTCAATTTCACTTTTTAGTTTTAGTCATGAATTTCATTTTCAATTTTTTGATTCTCATACTAGTCATTTGATTCCTACCTTAGGTATCTAGTTTTTCAACTTCTGAGAGGAATTGGTCTACTTATAGCTTCATCGACTCTCTTAAGAGGAAAAAACTTATCTCTGAGAAAGTAGAGAAGCTAGTGGTTGAATATTGTGCCTTGGGTATCAAAGATCGCAAGACCCGTGTGTACATGGAGAGCCCTGCAACATGATGGGATGTAGAGCCAGAGGAGCCCTCATAGGTTGACGAGGATGCAGATACTTTTGATGCAGGGTTGGTGGGTATTCTCCTTGTGGCTCTTACCCTTGAAGAGGTCGAGAGTTTGGAGGATGAGTTTGTAATATCCCAAACCCGAAGAGCAATGGAAGTGACTGATCAAAATGCAAAATAAACGTGGAGAGTGGAGCCAATAGTGTGAAAGTTGAGAATAATAGTTCAAAAAAATCATAGAACAACTCCTAAGGCATATCGAATCATGTATTAGACTTCTTCATGTGTTTTAACCAAGTGAGTGCATATAACAAAAATATTTGTAAACTACACACAATGATACTAGGAAGTGCAAGCAATAGATATATGTTCAGTATAACTGAATGTGAATCAACATAATAATGGAACCTGGATTCTAGGAGTGAGGAATTTTGTTGATCACGTGACCCCTTCCTGATGACCGTTGTTTCGACTGCCCTTACACTAGTAGACAACCCGACCTTCCTGGAAGAGCTTGTTCGATCCCTCAGTTGAGACGTGGTCTTGGTATACCGTTGCCGAGGCCCCTTATTGCACTCCGAAATCAGTTGCCAGTCACCATATGACTTTGTTACACTGCCCACGGGTGATAGAGAGTCAATGCTTTCTACAGACATTATCACATGCCCCTCTCAACTAATAGGCATGTCCATGTTGAAGGAAGAAAACATATGTTTTCTATCACTGGAGATCTCAATCCAAATCAGGTACTAATATAACCATAGTTACATCGCCCTGGGAGATGGGGGGACGGGGGGGACAAGTTTCTGAGACGGGGGGACAGAGGAGCCTTGATTTTGGGACAGTGGGGGGACGGCCGCGGGGGACGGGGGGGTGGCGGAGGGAGCAGGGGTGCATATACTATACATATGATACTTAAAATGCTAGTTATGAAAAGATGTACTACAATTATACAATATAAGATACACAGATGTAAAAAACTTAAACATTGAACATTGCACTGAAGTTTTCAACTAGAACGTCATGATTCATGATCAAATAAGTTATAAATGTCATGATTCATGATCAAATAAGTTATAACAAACAAACAATGAACATTGAACATTGAACATCAAAAAATAATAAATATTAGTCTATATATCAGTCTTTAGATCAATAGTATGAGTATCTAGACTCTACTATCTAATAGTAATCAATGACCATATGAATCATGACTCATGACATAAAGATGATTACAATAAGTATCATGTACCATGAATCATGATATCAAAATAAGTATATAATGCAAACAAAAGCTACAAGTCTCCAAGAGTCCAAATCAAAATGCCAAATCAATGATCAATGATCATCCCCTGGAGGTTGAACCTCATCGCCACTGGAACTATCAGTCTCTACAAGATCAAGAGCTGAAAAGGGAACACCAACTAGCCATGTGGCTGGATCTAAAGCCTTCTCCTCATCAATCTGCGATGGCTCCTAAAGCTCTACATCCCATCGTGATGCTGGGCTTTCCTTGTACACACTTGTGGTGCTGTCATTGATACGCAACACACTGTGTACAGCCACTAGCTTCTCTGCTCTTTGAGAGGTAAGTCTATTCCTCTTAAGAGAGTGGATGAAGCTATATGTAGACCAATTCCTCTCAGAAGCTGAGGAAGTAGAAACCTGAGATGAAAAATAATTGGCCAATGTAAGACTCGGGAATTAGAAGTTGAACAATGATCATTGAACAATGAACAATGAAAAGTTAAAAGTTGAGGAACTAAGTACTTGGGACAGCAAACAAATAGCTAGTGTGGTTGTTGTAGATTTCGGTCCATAAGCTGACCACCACAAAATGGGATCCTCTTGTGCCATAGTCTTGATATCCACCTTTGCCGCTTGTTTGTAACCCCTAAGAGTAGCAAATTTGGTCCACTCAATGCGAACCTTAGCTGCTGTCTCAGGGTCATACATCCTATCTATGCACTTGAAGAACCCTTCCTTCACTTGAAAAAATTTAAAAAGTACAAATTATTAGCATATAGAAGAATCAAGATACTAATAATGTAAATGATTTTAATTTATAAAATGATAAGAATTTAAGTCTTAAAGTGTTATATAATATAAATCACCTCATCATCGCGAAGTGGTGTAACTCTACCAGGCCTGGTCATGTACCACCTCGGATTCAATGCATATGCACCCATGTGTAAGGGTGTGTTAAGTTTGTCCCATCTATGTTGAATAATAGGCCAAATGTGATCATTGTAGAAGGCTAATGTGGGGTCCTTCTCTCACATAACTGCCCTCATCTGCCCAAGCATAGAATCAATGCACTCATACACCTCTCCAAGTGTGGGCGCATCCCCATCTCCATACCTGATCACCTCGAAGACTGGCCTAATAATAGAGACAATGTATTTTGCATCGCTCTAAAATACATCACTCTTAACTATATCCTTCACTCTCATCCCCTGCTCTGATCTGGAACCATCCCACCTATTCTATTCATTCGTCATAACCATTAGTTGCAATGGCTCCTGCAACTCAAGCATTCTCTCCAAGATAATGAAATATGATGCATATCGTGTCTCAACTGGGTTGAGGAACTCCTTGTTGGCGAAGCTCCTAAATAGTGCATGTGAGGTGTGGTGGTTGCAGATATACATTTGCACATCTCTAGCATCACTCACCACTCCCTTTATCCAACTAATCTTCCCCATGTCCTTTAGAGCATTGTTCATAGCATGCAGACAACAAGGAGTCCACCAAATATGCCGATATGTGGCCTCAATAAGCGTCCCTACAACTCTGCACACATGAGCTGCATCTATCACTACTTGGACCACATTTTGTGGCCCAATCTCCTCAATGGCTTCTTGAAGAATCTGAAACTGAAAATCAGCATCTTTTCGATGCCCTGAACAATCAACCACCCTAAGAAAGAATGGGCCCTCTGTACATGTGACTATGACATTGATGAGTGGACGGTGTCTAATGTCCGTCCACCCATCCATGACAATGCTGCACCCCGATTCCTGCCAAACAGCCCTCATGGTCTCCATGGACTCACTAATCTTGGCATACTCATCATCCAAGATTTTAGTCCTTAATTTGTGCTCACTTGGTGGCACATATGATGGTAATCCCGCCTTTGCTACTTTCTGAAATGCCTCCTTAAAATAAGGAGACCGAGCAATGTGAAGTGGAACGCTATTGGCAAATAACATTCTCCCAATGCATGCATCTAACTTCTCTCTCGTCTGGGCTGCAAACAATTCTACTATAGGGTTGTTGTCACTAGACTGTGCCTTGCGTTTCCCCTTGCTTTGTCTCAGCTGCTGCTACATCTATAGAGCTATAAGTAGAGGAAGGTGCGGAGGCTGCCCCTAGCAATGAAGTAGATGAAGCTCTATGTTGTGGTCTAGAAGAAGACATGCGTCGGTGTTGTTGCCCTTGTATTTGTTGCTCATGTACCTCTTGTATAGTCTGAATCTGTTGCCTACTAGCCAAAGTAGTAGGCACTGAAAGGCCCAAGTCCTCTGGAACTCCCCAAAGCTTGTTGAATTCAATTCTAATCTTCAAGTTTTTGGATTCAGTCAAAAATTTACATGGTTGGACACCTTTACCTGTCCAAAAGAGGAAGTGTACATTACTCTAGTGATGCTACCATACCAATCTTTATCACAAATATTGCATCTCCACTTTCTTGTGCCACCTGTTCCTTGTCCGCTTGTTATTCTAGTGGCAAATTGTTTTAAAGGAGATTTTGGATCAAACTTACCCCTAGCCCACTGTGCCAAAGCTGGGGAGGGGCAATCAGTAGATGGAGTACCAGATAGTATAAAACCAATACCCATGGAAGTGGAACTAGTTTGGGCCCCTTGCTGATTTGGCCCAACCAGAATCGCAATGTCACTCTCATAGTCACCCCTCTCAACAATGTCATCATCATCCTCAACCCCAACCTCAGGCTCAGGCTCATATTCTGATTCACTGCCACTATCTGAATGAAATTCCATCTCATCATCACTATGAGTATTCATTGTGACACTGCATTTCACAAAATGAAAAAACAAAAATTAATAAAGCTAAATTAAAAAACTGTAAAACTAAAACATCAAGAATCTTAATCTATTATTGAAATTTATAATTTATAAATGATAATCATAACCATAATAAAATGAAACAAGTTAGAACCAAAGAACAAAAAATTGAAATAGGCAAGGCTTATTGTTTAATAATAATAATATAAATAAATCCCCCAAATATAGTTTAAAGAGAGTAGAAGTCATCGGTTTAAACAGTGTCGAAAATAGACATTTCAAAGAGTCCAGAGATAATAGAGGTCGTTTAAACAAACAAAAACATTCATAAACATGCATTTCAAAATCATACAAATACGTTAGAAACCCTACCTTTTGCTTTAAAAACTCCAACAAGATTCGGTAAACCCGGAACCATCCTCCTCTTCTTCTTCTTGCTCCTAGGCTTTCCTTTTTCACTTGCAAACACTTTCTTCACTCTTGCACAAACCCTTATCTCAGCTCTTCACTCTTCTTCTTCTTGCTGTTGCAAACAATGAGAAATGCAAATGTGAATCAAAATGAAGAATAGAAGGGTTTTAAACAAAGGAGGAGGAATGGATGGGAGGAGGAATGGATAGGCCCCACAATCCAATACAATAAATAAGAAACATTAAAACATTTTAAAAATGAGTTCAACTTTTTTATTTTTTATGTGTCTTTTTTGCTTGCTGCGGGAGACGTCCAGGCATCCCCCCACAACAAAGGAGACTCCTTGGCGTCCCCCCGCACCCGTCTCGGAGACGTCTCCCCGTCTCGGAGACGTCTCACCATCTCCGACGGCAGTGGCGCTGCCCCGAAACGCCGAGACACCGTCCCCTCGTCTCGGGGATGTCCCCATCTCCGAGACGGCCCAAATTTGGGGGGGGATGCGTCCCCGTGTTACACTGAATATAACTGACGTATATACTCCTAATGCCGCCTTTCTGACCCTCAGTTTTCTACTATCAACCCCAAACTGATACAATAGCGAATACTACCTCCAATGATGTCTTAGTTATTCAAACTGATTGCTAACTGATCCCTGATGTCTAAACGTATTGTGGCAAAAGATATTGTGATTACTTTCCAGTTATGACCAAGGCTTCCAAATGCTTAGAAATGTTAGCAGACTTACTTTTGAAAATGGAGCCAACTGAAGCTCGATTTATCTTGCCAACTTCTTGCCTGACTCTGAGCAAAACTTTCAATGAGATGCTGGGGCTAAGTCCAACTTATCAACTGTCTCGAGGGGTTTCGTCCTCAAGAGTAACCAATCACATTTTAGCAACCTTTCATTTGCATAATATTATATTTTATGGTGACAATCCCAAGGAAGCTCATTGCTTTTATAGCCTCGATATGAGGGGAAGTACAAATAACTAGGCAATGTGGGATAAAAGCCATTTCTCGTCTTCTAGTCACTTAAGTTACTTTTGTTATAAAATGACTTTAAGTCATAAAGTAATTTTATAAATCCAAATAAAGTGACTTAACTATAGAAAAGTTCATCCACTTAAATATTTCCCCAACGAAACCAAATAAACTCTTGTGACTGGCTGGCATCCTCAAGATCAATGCCGTTAGCCTATCCGGATGGGGAGATAGACCAACAAGGCGCTAGTAAGGCCTAGCGCGAAGAGGGGCACATTACAAAGTTTGTTGAGCCTAAGCCTCAGGTTGACATGGATGATTAGAGGTCTCTAGGTAGCCTCTACTTCATTTTGGCGGCCCTTGGGCTATGAGTACTTCATATTTTGTATTTTGATTTTGTAGTTTGTACTTGAGACTTGGATATTTGAAGTTTGAAAGTTGAAACATTGAACATTGTGATCATATCATGGTTGATGCTACTTGATGTAACTAAGTTTACAATGCCATTGAATGATTGATAAGATAATGATACTCATACTTTTGCTAAATTGATAATAGATATCTATGACTTTTGAATTTGCTTAATTATTTAATTTATTTGGTACAAGTTAGAAGTTAAAAGTGAGATCTCTTTTATTGTTTATGAATCATTTTTCAATGTTCAATGTTCAATGCAATGTAAAACTAAACTAGCAATAGCAGTCTTGATGAACTTATACTTCATATTTATGTCTTATATTGGTATACATCTTTTTATAATTAGCATTTAAACTATCATATGCTTAGTATATACTATATACCTCCCGTCCCCTACTGCCGTCCCCCCGCCATCCCCAGATTGAGGCCCCTTTGCCCCCCCGTCCTAGAAACTTGTCCCCTCGTTCCCCCATCCCCTTGTCCACCAAGTTGGTGTAACTATGTCAACTATCTGTTTTTCTATGAATTTTTTTGGAGCTTAACTGCTTTCTTCTCAACATTGTCTTTGATGGAGTGATATTTGTAATAAATGATTGTGGGATCTAACTTCTAATCAAATAACTTTGCAAGTAACTTGCAAAGCCAAATGGCCTAACAACTAGAGGTACTAGCTGCCATATACTCTACCTATGTTGTGCTTAGTGCCATTGCTGTTTGCTGCCTTATACTCAACAGATAAATTTGCCTTGTACCCTGCAATGAGCTTCTTGGTGCCTATTATAAATCAAACAATCTATGTATAGTATGAAAATATGCAAATCTGTCCCAACAAATACATACTCAAAACTAGCATTTGCTTTACTTTTGCTTAAGCCCAAACTTAGCATATATTCATCTATTCTTGAATACCATGTTCTGAGTGCTTGTTTGAGTCCATACAAGACTTTTCTAAGCCTACAAACATGGGATTTCGTTGCATTTATCTCAAAGCATTGAGGCTGCTTTATATACACTTATTTGTTTTTTTTTCTTGAAAAATGGGGGTAAAAATTTATTCAATCAAAACCAAATTACAGAGCAAAGGCCAAAGGCCCACAACGTCACGACATATTCCTATCTTCCAATATCAGCTGCTCAATGATCTCACAATACTCAGAAGGTAACTCATCCCTACCACTAATATCCCACCGAACCACATTCTCTGAAGCCCACTTTGCCAAACAATCCGCCACTCTGTTCCATTCGCGAGGGATATGACGAAAGGAGACATAGTCCAAGGAACTACAAAGACTTAGAATTTGTCTGGTCAAAGAGGCAAGTTGCCAACTAACATCCTCCAAACTCTGGTTATTCAGCATATCCACAACAATTTGAGAATCAGACTCATAGATGATCTTCTTCCATCCTAGAGAGCATCCTCTCTCAACAACAATCTTAATAGCAAGGGCCTCCATCAGATTATTAGAATGTCAGCCCTTGTAAACAGAGAAGAGAAAAATCGCACCACCATCATTACCTCTAGCTATAGCCCCAATACCAGCATGGCTTGGGTTCCCCCGAGAGGAACCGTCTGTATTAATCTTCAAGATCCCAGCCGGAGGAGTCCACCTCCCACCCTGACAAACTTGTTGCTTACCATAGTGAGGTCTTTTTCCAAGAGAGCATCCCCGACTGTTATCCCATAGGTTTAGGTTCCTCACAATAACTTGATCACTAGGATCTATAGTTTCAGACATATCACACTTTGCAAAAGTAATCTCTTGAAGCCTACTAAGAATTATCTTCCACAATTGAGAACTTCCTAATTTGGAGTCATAGAAAATTCTGCAGTTCCTTTCCAACCTAAGATTCTAGAGAATGAAGATCGGCCCAACCGTTTGTTGAGGTCAATTTTGTACCAATACATAACATATAGCAATTGAACACCTGATAAGGAATATCAAATCCTCAATTCCTCTCTTGAAAAGTTAATACTCATGAAGTCATAAGCAAAACTCCATTGTTTCTTACACCTATGGATACTAACTCAGTATATCGATGTGATTTGCCGATAACCACGTAGGATGATGGTGACGATGGTTTTGTATGAGTTCTAGATGATGTTGATGGAGATGGTGATGGTGATGGAGGGTGAGTGCCAGATAATGTTGATTGCACGAGGAGGAGGCAATAATGCTTCTAATGATTTTTACTTTCCTAACTTTCTAGAATGAAATTCGACTACTCAACTACTCGCTATTCTACTCCTACTACTATGAATGAAAGATTAGCAAATGGATGGGGATCGAATCTAATGAAAGTTTATTAGCGACTCTACCTCCATAGATGCAATGATTCAAGGGAAAGGAACTAGTTTACCACACAAGGCTTCCCAACAAGTCGCTAGGATGCTAGTGGCCTAGTTATAGATCCCTATCAAACATCCACTAGTACTACCATGCAACCATCCGTCTACTTTTATCTCTACTTAACAACCTTATTGAAATGAAATCTACTTTAGCAACTTCAAAGAAAATCTTATTCTAACTATTGGAAGTAGAAACCATGCAATAACACCAAAAGTTCTTAATCACCATGTAAGTCACCACAACAAGAAAGAAAAATGATTTTGGCATTATCTCGAGCAACAATTTTCTTCAACCCTTTACAAATGAGAGCAAATGGCCTTATATAGAGGCCAAAATTTACAACCGACGGTAGAGATAAAGAGGCAAAACCAACAATCCAGATTGAATCCTAGAAACCCTAATTAGGGTTGCCACCCCATCGGCCAATGAGAAGATGCCACCTCATCAATGGACCAATGAAAAAAAGGAAAAGTGGCAACCAATGAGAAGGCACCAAAATGGTAGCCAATCAGAATCAGACACCTACCCTACCCAAGAAAAAGGGGAATTTGCCACTTGGGCTTACATCAAATGATCTACTAATATAGTTCTACCCTTTTCTTTCAACTCTTTAGCCAAAGTGATGAACTTGGCTAGCTTGTCGTTGACTTCTTTCATGGGAGGGCAAGGTGTATGTTTCATCTTGAGTTCAGCTGAATTCATCATGTTGCTCGCTGCTTGCAGTGTTTACTTATGATCCTTCTCATATTCTTTCGCGTATCCGATAAAGGCACTGAGGGAGGCGAGGGTGCCCAAATGTTTCTTCTTGATGGCAACCTTCCCCAACTCATCCAATCTCTACCCAAATTCTGTCTCATTGATGCTCTCCTCTTTGATATCTTCAAAATCAAGTGTAGCCCCAACATCGCTCATCGTGGTTGCAATGAAGTGTCAATGCTTGGGCTGTGCTGTGCAATCTTGTTCTGTACCTCCTCAAGTATTCTTGATCTGATTGTCAAGGCAACAAACCAAGACTCCACCATACTTAATCCTCCTTCGTCTACCAACTTGGCTCTTTCCAAATATATCTCTGGTAGCTCAATGAATGCCTGTAGCCTAGGAATAGCTAAATCCTTGACTGGAAGGAAATCCTTCCATTCACCTTCAAATGTTCTAAATTTATCTCTAATAGCCACTAATGACCTGAATGTCAAGACAAAGGAAGGCAAGAAGTTTTGCTCGTCTTGGATTGTATCATGGATCCAATCCTTAACTTCACGCAGCTGAGCTGATATCTCTTCTATGTTGCTCCCATTGTCTTGAGGAAGGGCTGCCTGGTGCAACTGTTGGATAGGCTGACAATCTCTCCAATACTTGTTCTCAGCCTCCAACTTTATGATCTTTTCATTTTCCTTCCTCAACCTTTCTCTAATTAACACTATGCCCTCCTGGATCTCCTCACATTCCATGTCATTCGTGTTTCTTCCCAAGTTATGCTCTACTATCTTGTATTCTTGAGCTGCAATTTCGTCCAACGCCTTGTTAACCATTGGTATAGCAATCTGAACCTTTTGGTGACCATCGCTGTTGCTCCTAATCACCTTTGTCATTGTTTTTGCAATTTGTCTCTGGTTCTCACTATCGCCCTTTTCTACTAATCCTTGGATGTCTTCAACTGTTCGGACAGTCACTACCTTGCCTCTTGGCATAAGCATTTGCGTTAACCATAGTGGTGCAATGCATCTCCCCAAATCTGGATTCGGTTCAACTAGCAAAGCATCACCAACAGCCTCGGGCACCTGGCTTATTTCCTCAATATCAATTGGCCTATCTTCTTCTTCACTAGTGACTATCATATCTTCTCCATGTTGGTTCTTTGAGAGAGGGGAATACCCAGTGCTATCACTGTAACCACTTGATTCTGAATCAGAGCTCACCTCTACCGTGGTCCCTTGTTCACTTGTGTTATCTTCTTGACCTCTAGCCTCAATTATACTTTCCCTTGATAGCGTTGCATTTTGTCTCTTTGCTAGAGGTTCCTAATATTCTTTACCCTTTTCACCCTCCAAACCTCTCTTCTTGCTTCTAACTATTCCTTGTTGCTGGCTACCTCCTTCACCCCTCTGTCCGACTGATGCTGTTGGACCTTCCTTTGGCTTCATCTTCTCATAAGTAAGGTGTACCCTTTGACTTTGTAATTTCCTCAACTTCCCATTGTACCACGACTTGGTGTGCAAATCAACTGCTCTTGTAATTGCCTCCAAGGAAGGATCTTGGTGATCATTCCAATCTACTGGATTCAACTCTGTTCCCTCCACTGTATTATAATCTTCTCTCAACACATTTTTATCATCCTCCAATTGATTGGGAATATCAAGGCCTCTCCATTTGATTGCCCTCATCATGTTCACTGACAATCTTGAGAAAGCTAGCTTCCTCACGTGAAAGTCATCTTGTGCATTGGCCGATAAATCTTCTACATAAATCTTCTATAGTAGGAACATGTATGAATGTATTTCCATGAGATGCCTTGATAAGACCATTAGGATCAAATCCTTGCCTTGCTCTATACCATGCTAGATGATACCATTCTAATTCTTTCTCCGCAGCTACAAAGGCGACAGGATTGGGGCAACTATCATTGCCAATTCCAAATGAGAAGGTGATGCCTGTCTCACCTTTAAGTTTCATCATTTTGTCATAATGCTCAAGTTGCCTAGCCAACTCCATCAAAACTACCTTGTTGGGTGGGTACCTTGGAAGTCTCTTGGGACATACTGTGCTTCCTGCTACTCTAATATAAGTGAATTGCGAAAATTGGATGAACCAACTTCCATACTTCTTGACTTTTGCTTTTGCTTCCACGGAGAGTCTCTTAGTAGGTGTCCTTTGCAATATCCTTACCGTTTTCATGGCAAAGGTGTCACAAAATATCTTATAGTCTTTGTTGTTGTCCAAGTGAAGTTGTGGATAGCATTCATGCACCTGGTCCATTACCAATTACTCCCAAGGCTTTATGTCCTAGATTTTCATACAACCTTGCAATCAAATAGAACAGATAGGACGCCATGTAGAATTGCTTTTGATTTTGCACGGTCCTAAGTTGCAATTCTAGATTCTTGCTTATGATCCTAGCCCAATTGAATCTTCCTTTTCCTTTTTCAATTTCATCAATAAAGAATTTCATCCAGTTTTCAAATTGCATACTTTGAGCTAGGCCCATGATCCGGCTGAGAAGCACAATGAGGTCGCCATACTTCGATTTGAAGTCTGACACGGTGAGCCTTGATGATCTGGTAACTCCTTTCTTGCTTTCGTGTAGCCAATCTTGCTTTAGATGAATGAAATAAGCCTCTTGGTTATCTTGAAATGACTTGACCACCTGCTACATCATTACTACTGTCATGCTTTTGTACTGAGGGATGTTAAATGCTTCTTCGATTACTTGTCCGTCGATGTTGGCCAACACTCTATTCCCTTCATCAAATATGATGGACTTACTAACCAAATCAAATTGGGATGCATATTCCATTACCAATTCTGGACAAGGCAAGGTAGGAGGGAAAGCCGCCACGTGTACAATTCCATTTTTGTAGATCTTTTTTGCCATGGGGGATTGACCTTCCTTCAATCCGTCCTTTAATTGTATCATGTTCACTGTACCGATATTAGTATCACTTATTTGCCTCACTTTCGAGTAGAAGGTGGTCTTAGACATCATGTCTTCGTTGTCTTTTTTAGTATTCATTCCCTTTGGGTTCTTGCTTGCATTAACATCTACCATCCTAAACACTTATTTATGCCCTTTCATTCTAAATGATATGGACTACACTTATCGATCTCCAACCTTCTTTCTATCGATGGAATCTAGTTTATTTCTGCCTTGCCATGTCCTATCTCTACACTATCAATCTCCAACCTTCAACCTAGGGGTGGGACTACCACTTATTTCTGCCTCTTCATTACCTTAGGATGGACTACACTTATATCTCCCAACTTCAACCTAGGGTGGTCTAGCTTATTTCTGCCTCGCCAAGTGTCCTATCATGAAATTTACACTTATCTCTCCAAACTTCAACCTATAGATGGGATGATGAAGTGGTGGATGATGAATGCAAGAAGAACATAAGGGAAACAAAACCAAGTAAGAACAAGGAGTGGAATCCACCTTCAAACCAATCTTCACCTCTAAGATGAGTAGAATTTTATCTTAATTTTGTCTTTACCAATAGCCGGGCCTTCCTCAAGTTCAGATCAGACCTTAGAAAATTCAAACCTCCTTGCAAAAAAATCAGAATTTTGATCTCTTTGAAACTGCTCACATTTGCCCAAAAAATAAGACCTTCAATCATGTGTCCTCTACCAAAAGAAATTGCCCAGATCTGAAATTGAAACCACAGCCTTAGCAAGAAAAATCAGACTTCTTAAAATCGCTAAGCAAAAGGAAAGTATTCAGATTTGCTCCTCAACTCATTTAGGGCAGAAATTTGTCCAAATCAAAGGAAGAAGAATGGTGCCAAGCAATAAAAATCTGCTCCAATAGAAAAAGCCAAATCTGAAATTGTCCTCCAAGAGAAAAATCGCCACTGTAGAAACTGCTCCTTGCAAGAGAAATCGCCCAACAAAGAAGAAAGCTGCTTCTTGCAAAATCGCCAAACATAGAAGAAGGCTGTGATGGAATGAAGAAATGAGAGAAGGAAGAGCCCTCTTATACCAATTTCCCTTTACTCCTCCAAGCTGGCCAACTAGCACCTATAGGAGAAGACAATTAAATTAGTGTCTCATTAATGGTCCCAATTTAAATGCCAAACCAAAATTAATTTTGCCCATAGTGAAATTTGCACATTTAATTGCCGGTTAGGACCAAAAATTGCAAAATAAAATTAAGAAAGCCTTGGAGATGTTAAATTTTTTTCATTTAATGACATTTTAGTCATTAAAATATCATTTAAAATCGGATTTAGCAAGCTAAAATTAAATTTTCAATTTTAATTTACCAATCATTTTAAATATTTTTTAAAATCTTCAAGGCAATTTTACAATTTAATCCATTTTTTATTTTGCAATACAATCTTAATTTTTTTTTTTCAAAACAAACCATTTTACTAGCATTCAAAGTCGATTTTCCAATTTAATTTCACTATCACAAAGTTTTCCTTTTCACCAAAAAGTTTAAGATTTTTCAAAACAATTAAATCTAAAAAAAAATTCATTTTGAAAATGCTTAAGATTATACGATTACATCCAATTTCCAAAATAAAACTGTCTAAGTCTAAAATTAAAATTTTAAATTTTATCTCGCCAAGTATGGTTCTAACCATTGAAAAAAAATATCGTCATTTAAATTTGTTCGGCCTAAGGATAAAATTACTAGGTCTGGAAAATCGAGTTAAGACCGGGTGGAAAAAATAAAATCTAACCACATCTCTATTGGCCCAACGTCCAAGGCGTAAAATTTTCTAAATCTAAACTTTTTGGACAACTTCAAAAAAAAATTTGCCAAGGCAATCAAGAAAAAGGGGGTCCCCAAAATTTTGGGGCGATGGTGTGAAAACCTCACAACACCGTCCCGGCAACCTGCAAGAAAGAAGTCTTCGCTGGAGGTCTGCCCAAGCTTTCCCAAAAATCAATAAGAGAGGTAGCATGAATACAACCATGAGACCAAGCCTCCCACCATCTATGCCATATCTCTTTGGAAAAAGGGCAAAGAAAAAATAAGTGGGAGATACACTCCTCATTGTGCAAACAAAGGAAGCAAACAGAAGGTCCTTGAAAACCTCGTTTGCAAAGATTCTCCCAAGTGAGGCATTTCTTCTGAGCCAACAGCCATAAGGAAAAATTACATTTGGGCCGAGAAAAGTTGCTCCAAACCTTCTTCCACCAGTGCACTTCAGCTGGACCATGTAAGTTCCTGTCAAGTATAGCATAGCCTTGAGCCACAATAAATTTACCTTTTCGGCTAGGACTCCAAGCCAGAATGTCCCTCCCATTAAGGGAGCTACAAAACCTATTCCCCAAAGCTTTAGAAAGAAAGGCACGATCCACATCAGAGCCACCCACAGGCCACTCCTGAGGATCCTTCCAGCAAGTCACCTCAACCTAACCCAAACGCTTGACAGTCTTAAAATGCATATACACTTATTTGTTGAGAACATTTAAAAAAGTTGTATTAACATCCATTTGATGTATTTACAGCCTATGAAGTAAAGACATAACTGTTTCAATGGAAGTTTATTTGGCGTTCATAGCAAAAATATTTGCATATTCCACTTCCCCCTTTTGGGAAAACCCTCTCTCCACAACCTTGCTTTGTAATTTTCAAAATGCCATCTGTAGTCTGCTTGATATTATAGAGCCACCTCGACCTCAAAATTTACTTATGTATCAATCCCAGTCATTGAATATCATTATAGAGGTGTACTCCACCATGGCATGCCACTAGACTTGCTGTTCTATAGCTTCCTGGAAGCTAGAAGGTTCTAAATCCATGATGTTACTCATCATTGCTGTTTTAATTTGTTCACACTATAATTTGTAAAGATTGCTTCTCTAATCCCTATTACTTGTGCAATATCTAGGCTAGATCCTTTTCTTTTGATAAGGACTTGCTGATCCATGAATTCAATTGCATAGACTTTAACTTCCATCATTAAAACTGAAAGCAATTTCTTCCTAAGATTGGTAATAAACAATCTTTACTATCATACTTGGCATGATCGCCAAGCTCAACTTGATCTGTAGAATCCTATTCTCTAAGACTTGGGCTGATGCCATATGCCTAGAAACCGCATTGTCTACACACTAAGCATTCTTTGGAAGACATGAAACCATTTATAACTCTCTCTCAAACTTGGTTGCAAATTGATTCATTCGAGCTTTTGCAGAGGCTATTGCTTTCCTCGATTCTTCTGTTTGGACATTGTGATGGAAAATGACCAAACATGTCACAACTAAAACACTCAATTGTGTTAATGTTGTAGCTTCTGTTGGATTGAACTGACCTAATATGTTGTGATCGCACGTGACACTCCCGCCCATTCAATGGGACCCCCCTTTCATTCGCAGGCCCAAGGTAAGTAAGGCTGTCCACGGTGGAATCCTATGAAATCAGGGTGCAAGTCAATGAGGATGGAGGAGGGTCAAACCTCACAAAATCCACGATGTTCTCAAAACTGCGCCCTCCTCAATTTGTGGAGTGCGTTTCCACCTTCCTCAAGGATTTTGTCCAAGCGAGCAGATTCCATCATTGCATTCACAATGTGCTCACCCAATTTTGTGGAGTGCAATTTCGCCCTCATGGATTTTGTCCGGTGCGGATAAAATCCATGACAACCTTAAAACAATGCTCTCCATACTTTGCAGTTTGTGAGTCAACGCTCAGTAGGGAATGGTCAAACATGAAATATCCACAATGATCTCCAACTCTGCATTCTGCAAAATTAGGAATGCATTTTCTTGCGTATTAAGGAAAACTTTTAAAAGATTCAATTCCTTGGGTCCATCCAATGTACGCTCTCCTCACACATTGGGGCATAGTTTTGGATCCTTCATGGAATTTCCATTTCGGATGGAATTCACAATCCAATAAAACTTCGTCGAGTTTCCATTGTTGAGTGCATAGTTTGCTATATCATGGAATATCTCCCATGAATTAAAATTTATGAGACACTTGAAATCTCGCTCCTTGCGTATTGGAGCACACTTTCGGAGACATTATGGATTTTATTTGCGATTGCTATAATCCATGGTGATGAAAATTTCCACCTCTTCCAAATTGTCGAGCACCAAGGAATTGCAAATTTTTTTTCCAAAATTTTGGGAAAATCTGAGAAAATTTGGAAGTTCTGGAATCCACGATAGTGAGAAAAAGTGAAAATCCAAAATATTGTGGAAATTCCAAAATCTACAAATGGAAAAATTGAAATATCTCGGGATATAAAAAAAAATTTGAGAAAATTTCAAAAAGTGAAAATTGTTCAAGCAAAAAATTGATAACTTGGAAAATTCAGGACAAAATGGAAAATTTTGAAATTTGAAAAATTCTGGATAGTGAGGAAACTTGAAAACCTAAAACATTGTGAAAACTTGAAAGTGTGAAAATTGCAAAATCCAAATGGGAAAAAAATTGGAAAATTAGAAGGTTTGGGAGAATTGCAAAATGTTGAAAATTTTTGGAATTCGGAAAAATCCCAAACTTGAAAATTAAAAAAAAAAAAAAAAATCTCGTGGAAAATCAAGTCTAGAGATTGTGAAAAAGCGAAAATTGAAAAAGCAAAAGTTGGGAAAATTCTTCAAGGATGGAAAATAAAGTCTGATTGCATTCAAATTTGGGAAAATTGAGAAATGACTTTTTAAGAACACAAGTGTTTATTTTTGGATCTACATAAAGAATTAAATATTGATAATTTTTTTGAAAATAATCCCAAAAATAAAATATTGGAAGAACTTGAAAGGAAAAATTGATTTTTGGCATTCAATCATGAAAATTAATTAAATATTGATTTTTAAATAATATTAATTAATTAAATCCCAAAAAAAATCAAAATTGGACGAATTAGGACTTAACTTCATCGTGAAGTCTAAGACCATCAAAGTGGCAACTTTTTGAGAAGCAGGAGAAAAGCAATGACAAGTGGCACAAAAATTGGAATGTGGGTGACTAAGTAAAGCAACTGTCTATATTAGCCTATAGCTTTCATGACAACCTTTTTAGAAGGATGGCTTATATAATCAAACCATTTCATTCTTTCTCTCACAAACACAAAGTTGAAGAACGAATTAAGAGCAAGAGCAAAATTTAGAGAGTTTGGAAGGAAGATTTTCAAAGAAAATTTCAAGATCGTTGAGGAGAGAGGAAAGAAATTTTCTTGGAATTCGTGAAGGAGGATATTCCAAACTTCATCAGAAAAGAACTTTTTCAATGAGTTGGAGAAATTTGCAAGTTTCTTGAGAAAAGCATGAAAAGTGAATTTTGAGGAGAAGTATCTAGAAATCTTGACAAAGTTCCAAAATCTTCGTCTTGAGGAGGAATTATTCCAGTTTTTTGTGCTTTTCCATATTCATACATATGAACATTTTTTGTTTTGCAAGAAGGAAGAATGGCAAAATCTCAAGGAATAGGAGAAATGCGAGGACAATTAATAAAGAATGAAAGTAAAGGATTGTATCTTGAATCCAAAATCATGTTGAAGTGGGCAAAAATTGGAGATACAAGCCTTAGTGGCTTTGATTTGAAAGAATTCAATCAGACAATGTTTGGATACAACAACCATTGTCCTATGCACCTAGCTACCAGAATCGTTAGAAGTGGAATTGTTGCTACAGTTGGTTTCCCTCCTCCCTTTCAGCATCCAAAGTTGATCGTGGAATGTGCCAAACACTACAATCCCAGGGATGGAACATTTAAGGATTCATAGCAAAATACTCTCGCAGATTTTTCTCTGGCATTCATATCTGAAGCATTTGGGATTCCTTCACACTCGAGAATGGTGACAAAAACATAGGAGCAGGCACTTAGAATCTACACTGTTGGAATTCAGTTCTCTGAAGAGATAATTAACAAGAGATGGTTAAAAAGGAATAGATCACATCATTCCAAGATTCTTAAGGAACTAGTATGGCTTGACTTATAGTGGGAGTATAGCGACATGATCATGATGCTTAGTCACATTTTTGGCATGTCTCATTCCTATAGATTTGAATCTTGGATGTGGTACTTCATTGAGCAAGTGGTAAGGAAGGTGACAAGATAGATTGGGCTGGACTCATAAGTGATAACCTGAATGAACAATTGATGAATCTAGAGCACACAAGAAAGTTTTATATGAGCTCTCACTTCATCTATATGCTAGCACGAAGGATGAATTATGATGGACTGAGATGCAAAGGACCGATTGGGAGCAAAATCTAACACTTGAAAGTTGATGAATGCTACCCACAGTTGCATTTATATTCCAAGGATGATTATGTAAGGGTTAATGACGCCTTTGCCATTTGCATAATGAGGACCTTTCAAAAGAAGTTGCATATGAGATTATCAATTGGTGCAATTGAAGTTGGTGGACTATGACACTTGGTTCATCCAATTTCCCACCTTTTCATACATTTGAGTTTAGAGATTTTCCATGGAGCCATACAAACTTTCGAGGTACCCAACAAATAAGATGGTCTTGTTGGAACTAACTTGGCAACTCATAGTCTATGACAAGATTCAAAAAGGGAAGAGGAAGTTGGGATTGCAATTCTCAATTTCCATAGGAGAAGGAAAAATTGAGAAGTGCCCATGTCCGAAGGCAGCAAAGAGATCATCAGATGAGCTCCACGTCTTCTGTCTTCCACTTTATTCCAAAAGGTTTGATTTTGATCTCTACAACAAGATCACATCAATAGCAGGATCAAAGAACCAACATAAAGTTCACCTTGAGGATTTTGGGCAAATGTTGTAGATGAGCACAAGATTAGAAAGATGATGCATTCAAGACTGTCATTGAGCATTATCAGTGCATGCAACATATTCTAGGTTCTAGATTAGATGGAGGAGGATTCAAATGTGATGTGAAAAGGATTCAATTCAGAAATGATAGTTCAACCATATGATTGGAAAAAGAAAGAGGTTACAGATGTGGAAGCTCTTTCAAAGCCCGTCTTGGATTTTACAAGGTGGTGGATTCACGTAAGCTTGAAAAACTAGTTGCACCAACAAATGATTCACATGATTGGTCATCGACCACTTAGGGATGAACGACTAGGGCAAATATGTGAAGGGAGTATCGAAGAAAGGAACTCCATCAGAAGGTGTAGGAACTTGGAAGGAGAAAGAGGTAGCTTGAGAAAAGCGTCCCAAGAGTGGAACAAATGTCTAAGAAAAGAATTGGAATTTTGGAAATGTTCCCTCTTCTCTGAGTCGTACTCCCAGTGTTCAAGAGATAGAAACATTGGAAAGGTAGGAAGTAGAGACAAGCATAAGGAGATTTGAGCGAGAAGAAAATTTGGCCAGGCCATTACATGATAGATTGAGCATAAATGCCTATGGAGAATCAGTGCAAGGGAGAGGAAGAGATCAAGATAGAGCTACAGAAGAAAATCTTGTTGCAATCATAGAGTGAGAAATGATGGAGGTTGAGGCTAGTCCAGAAGAGGAAGAAGCTCCTTCAACAGAAATACAGATTCCAATTGTTAAAGTTACAGTGCCCGAAGTGATGATGGATAGTCTAGGAGGTGAAGAGGAGATCAACTTTCAAGTAGTCCAAAGGAAAGAACAGTTGGTGATCCCAGGAGACCAGAGTATACCCATTCCAGAATGGTTAAAGCAACGAATTCAAAAGAGTTAACAAAAGGAGGTTGATTCTACAGTTGAATTGCAAGAAATTTTGGACCGGGCAAACCAATCTGAAGAGCAAGGGAAAGCAAAAAGATTCACTAAGGTTGTCAGAGGAGAATCAGGGTCTAGGATTTTGCAGATTGAAACTCCTACAGTTGATAAGGGTAAGAATCAAATTGCTCCAAATGAGTACCATGTCATGGAAATCAATCTTGGTTGTGCCTCCCTGGAGCAAATCATAAAAGAATTTGATGACTCTACTCAAGCTTTGAAATATAGATTGAAGAAGTTGGAAGAAGGATACCAGAAACTAAAAAGAGAAATCAAAGCCTTGTGTCACTACATCAACAACTTGCCTTGTCTAGTAAGGGAGGAAGGTCCATCATTCGTCCCTCCAACGAACGTTTCAGTTGAAGCAGTAGAGGCTATCGACAGGATCAAGAAAACTGCTCAAGGTGGAAAGGTTTGGGTTGAAAGAGTTCAAGAGGAAGCATTCAAACATGTGGGCAAGTGCATACTAGGCATTAGTTGTATTGTGTAGGATCCAGTGCATGGAGGAATCATGGGAAGATGAACATATTTACCAAGATGAAATGATTTCTGATATTCAAAATCTGATGAAGACCCCAAAGCAAGCATTGATCGATGATCGAGTTATTAGTGAAGGGGATGTCTATGATTTCCTTCGATGGTACAGTGCAGTGATCACAACTAAAGAAATGGTTCAGAGCTTCACCAAGGAATCCACTTGATGGAAAAAGGCGGTTGATAGCATCAGACAAGGAGTGTCCAACACAATTGCATCCTTGTTATCACAGAGATTGGTAGAGGATGAAATGACAACGGATAATTTGAAGGTCAAGTTGGAGGATGTAACAAATGAATTTTCATAACAAAATAAAAACGATCTAGAAAGAGTTTTCCTCAACTATATATTGAATTACTTTTCATGAGACATTAACTGCTTTTAACTACCAACGATTAACTGAGATAACAAAGCTCAACTGAAATAACTATAACAATGATCAACTGAAATAACTGAAATAACTATAACAATGATCAACTGAAATAATTGTAATAACGATTAATTGAAATAACTATGATAACGTTCAACTGTAATAACTGTAACAATGATTAACTGTAATAACGATTTACTATCTTTTTATGCATATAAGTAAAGTAAATGCATACCATGAAAAAAAAAGAATACACGAGAAGTATCTGATGAGTCTTTATTTGGTTGTGCAAGCCTCGGCTTTCGGTAAAAGGAGAAGCATTGACTTAGGCTTAACCTCCCAACCTCGGACCATATTTATCCCTACACAATTTAATGAATAGAAAGGCCCTTCCTACCTTGGGATTAGGCTTGGGATACTTTTAGTCCAGCTACCTGAGCATTCCGGTGTTTAGAATGTCTGCACAGTTATGGACAGACATGTCTGAATAACTGGCTCTACTGACATCAAGTGATCATGATTGGCAAACATGCCTTAAACGACCTTGGCCAAGGTTTTCTAATGGGTTCAATGACCCCATCACCATGGTTCGACTTGACAATAGAGGAACAATAATTTAAACAAGCATGAGCTATTAAATGAATTTAATTTAAAATTGTTTTGTCATGTCTGACTTTTATTTCCATGTTATTGCAGATTCATCTCACCTCTTCACCTTTTCCATGGCTATACAGCCGGTGAGTCCCAAGTGCTCGAATCTCAGAGCAAACGGCTTTGTCTATTGATCCTCAACTGATATAAAAATATTATATGTTTCTAGCTCATCACAATCTGTGATTTTGAGAAATGTAATCTTTAAGACTTGTAGAATAAATATCATTTGATTCTGACTTTCAATGGTATAAATATGATATCATGTCATGGATACTTGGCTTTTATTCATCATAAATGGCTCTGTTCTTAAGAGGGTCTAACCAATGATAATTAAGCAAAGATGATTTGCATCATAGTTTTGAAAACTGTATCTTACTATTATAATAATCAGAATACAACAATATTAGATAACAAAACACATTGCAATACTTGGAATATAACCTGGTAAAATCTGGAATGAAATGGAGTCTTGCTAGATGCCATCAATCAGTCCACTCTTCACGGAAGAAATCTTTAAACTTAATCCTAGTGTGATTGTCAGTCACGTCTTCAACAAATTATCAATAGAAAATTGTGGAAGGAATATGCCATGATTAACAATGGTAAATCGTAGAGATATCGTGCGATATTTGCAGAGGTATCCGTAATATAGAAAGGAGTCAGGTGCTGTAAAGAAGAAGTTGGGTGGTATGAAAAAGGAAGTCGGGTGATATGAAAAGGAAGTTAGGTGATATGTTTTATGCCTCCGACTCTCTTGGCTTCATAATATAAAAAGGTATCAAAGTCTCTTTGGCTTCCAAGAAGTCGTAACTCATAAAGAAGAGATTTGGCTCTTGGTCGCCAACAAAATATGCCAAATGTTCATTTCAGTTTTAGCAAGAAGAAATGAATAAATATGGAAAAAGATTTAAAGTTTATAAATCGAGGATAATTATAATTTATATCTATCTACTTGCACGTAGATATATACTTATGAGGTGGCATCATATTATTTATAAAAATAATATTATGGTGTCACTTTATTCCTATATCTATGTGCATGTACATAGGTATACATCATAATGATGTGGTGGAAAAATCAATAAAAAATCATTTGAGCTAAGCATTATTTTAATTAAAATAATCAATGTTTTAAATGTTTATTTAATAGCTTATGCAGGTCCATTGATTGTATCCTGATGTTCAAGTCGCTAGGTCCTTACCAAGGCAATTAAAGGTCATACCTGTCAATCTGATAATTAGACTAAGCTAGTATCCCATTCTGTTGATCCCGTTTAGCAATGCTTCTCCCCTTCATCTTCTCCTGCAATCACCCGTGCAATATTTCCACGATGATAACAAGCTCCATAATAATTCCATAATAGCATTTAATATAGATAAAGAATTTAATTATTAACCATAATTCCAAGATCAAGCAATTGCTAATCATCACATGACAAATAATGGATAACGATCATCTTCATTAAATAGTTGACATAATGAATACAACGGATATATTTAACTACCTTGTTCACATGATTATGAAAGAAAATTTGTTCCATCAATAGTTATAAATAAATTTAAAAATTAGGTCAAATTTTGGGATGTAACAGAGGAATTCTTTTAGCTGAATGTATTGGAAAGAGATGATTTTGAGACCTCCATCTTCTCTAATACCATGTACACCACTCAGGAATTGCTACTGGATTGGGAGGAAAGTTTAGGAAAGGCAGAAAGAGTAGTTGCAGTTCTAGAATTCAAGCAAGAGTCGACACCAAGCATTAGTATAGAAGAGTTGTAGATGGCGTTGGATCGATTCCATGCCTTCAAGTGGGGGAATCAAGGATAGATGCATTTAATGCATAGTGAGTGTTCTTAGTGGTCATTTATTGCACCCCTCTCCCTTCCTGAACCAGCATGCATAGTGGGCATTTATTACCCACTATAGTAGTGGATTCCTTATTGCATTAATGTAGGATTCCTTTTCTTTGCCCTATTCCTAATTAGGTTGATGTGGCACGATCTGGGCAATCGGTTGTTGTGATCATTCGGCCCACCCGTTGTAATCGATGACCTATATAAATGCTTCACTTCTCATTTGTAAAGGGAGGATTTTCTGAGATTGTTGCTATGAGCTACTAAGATAATAGAGCTTTCATTGAAGCTTGTTGAAAACTTGACGTGTCTTGGTGCTTGCTTGTTCTCTTAAATTCCCTCGCTTAGATTAAGTTTAGTTTAGTTAAAGTGTTGTGATTGCAATGGAGAATGTGATGGTGTATTGATGAATTCCTTTGGTTCATACTTTTTACATTTTGGTGATTCTAAATCATTGTGCAAAGTTAGCTTGAACCCCTTTCATGCATATGTTTAACTTCTATCATTCATATACATTGTTCTTTATGATGGTGTATGTGGTAGTATGAAAATCTTTGGGATAACCCTTGAAGATTGCACCAGTTCACAAATAGTTGTAGTATAACTTATAACTTGGTGAAGTGGAACTTGGTAAATTGAGGAATTTGTCCACCAGAATACCATCTATTGTCATCACTTCCCTTAGGAATAGATTAGGACTTCTAAATCCTATCCCATTTTATTTTCACATACGTTGTGAAAATCCAAAAAAAAAAGTACTTCATTGCTAAACCTTTAGCTAGCTCCCACATCCAGTATAGCTTGAAATGAATCAGATTAAACATACATAAGGCCCCTCGTGATCATCAGCGAATCACATCAACCACCGAGCTTATCCACAGTCAGGACTTGACATTTAAGGAATCTTGAAGTCATTGTATGATCTTCTAGCAACCGTAGCATACACGAGACTTTATTCAGGAGAGGATAATATATTTCGCTATTTTGTTCTCCTGTTGGTGGGTCATAAAACATGCATCAACATAATCCTTCTATGGTTATTGGTTAATCATCAATTAGACAAACCCTCATATATCTACTTATATATATATATATATATATATATATATATAAAATAATATTATATATATATATATATATATAGTTATGTTATATATTAATATTAATATTATCTAATTGATGATTAGTTTATGAATTACCATAGAGACATCTCTTCACAACATGTCTCTTCTATGCATATTTATATAACATTTAATCTGCATTTGGAACACACATAAATATGGCAGTGTTATTACAATTGTAGTGATCCTATCCCTCAACATGGTATCAGAGCCAGACTACAAATGTGAGGAAAGAAGGAGAACAAGATAGGGAAAGGGAGGAAAAGGATCAAAAATCTGCCATTTTGTGCAATTGTACAGAGAGACAATGACAGGGTGAGCAGTTTGATCCAATCTGCAAAATTCGCTTGGAATCAACTCCAATTTCTATGTTGGTGAAGCTAGTTTACAGTAAAGCACAAGCTCATGTACATCTTGTGCTTGCAGGGGAGTGTTTGATATCACCTTGTGCTTGCAGTGGAATACAGGCTTATGCACATCTGAAATGTTTGAGAAGGTGGCAAAATGTTGTCTTGTCGTTGACAAAAACTAGAGCCAGTTGTACCACTGCTATAATTTCCAACTCCAACCCAAGTGAGGTGATGACAACTTATAATTGAGTATATTCACAAGTGATGATCGAAGGTATAATTAATTATCAAGGCTTCTTGTTTTGAGCCATGAGTGGTTCTAAAGCGGCGTGAGAGGATATTTTCATTGGTTCCAAGACTACTATCAGAACCCAATATAGTTTTGTGAAACATTACATATCCTTACACATTCCCAATTCAACATTTTGAATAAGTTGTGAAAAGAAAATCGAAAGGAAGGATGTTAAACACAAAGGAAATAATAAAAGCGAGGAGCAGAAACAAATCAAATAAAAAATTAACTATTATTTCCAATCATAGGTGGCTCGATCTTAAATGACAGACAAGATTAATACATCGGTCGAACTTGTGCTACCCTTCCCAATAAGGAAAATATGCTGTAGCGAACTTGTGCCAATCTTCAACCATGTGGCAAAGATCATGATGATAGTCACCATCCAAGGAAGAGTGTCATACACGAAAACAACAAGATATTTTTTATATATATCTGCAATGGACAACTAATAGAGGCATATTAACAGGAAGGTGGAACACCAAAGAAGCTTTGGGGAATAAAACAAATGGGCACCTTAGTATATGGATGCCATTAATTGATGGAAGACCCTCCTAATTGAGAATCCTCATTATCAGAGCGGATTATTGGCGTAGAGTAGAGACCAAGGATCGATTGTGTATGAATAACATGCACACGCAAACATATATATGCCAATGTTAGAAGACAATAGATACTCATGAAGGTTGTAGCATCGTGGACAAGAATTCATTCAGTTAGAGAACAATACAGAGGATTCCCAAAGAGAAGTAAAAGGCACAAGAAATTTGTTAATTCTGTAACTTTATAATTCTACTGTTCTGATAAAACAGATCGTACAGATCTGATTATAGAAATGATGGCTTTTGAAACCTATAAATATGTTATATTGTTCCTTAGAGAACCGGCGCCTATCTTAGGTTAATCCTTGTTTGTTTTATCACTAACAAAGATTAGTTAACTTGAGTATTATATTGTTCATGTCTTAAATAGGCGCTGATTTATAGCAAACAGTCCTGGCCAATCAAGGAAAAGACATGTCCCTTCTAGGGTCATGTTCATTGGTCAACGTATTTATAGGAGAATGTTTTGTGGATAAAGAGCACACAAAATTGATTTCTAGTCTGCTTCTTTAGCAATTATTTCCTTATCGATTTATATCAGAATATAAGATATTACTTGCAGAACAACAATCAAAAGGAAGATTTCATATTCAATAAGGATCAGAACAAGACTATAACCATTGAAAGAAAGATATTAAATCAGAGTTAGTTGTAGAATATTACTGAACATTTCATCAGAGTTTTGCAGAAACTTTACATTGTATCAGAGCCAAGTTATCAAACCTAAGGCTCTGCAAAATTCAGTTATCAGACTTCATATATATTTAGCAACTTTCTCCTATCTTCAATGGCATACACAATCAGACCCGAGGACAGGTTTGATGGGAAAGAACACTTTGAAGCCTGGAAATTCAGAATCATGATGATTCTTGAAGAGAACGATGTAAAACAAGTCGTTGATGGAGCATCCAAACAACCCCCAATTGAACCTCACAAATCTATCTAGAGTAGAGGAAATAGAAAAGCTATTCAAATCATCTTGGATGGAGTAAAAAATGATATTTTACCTGTGCTTACAAAACATCAAACTGCCTTTGATATGATGAATGAATTACGAAATGCCTATGAAGTAAACAATGCAACTAGGGTTCTTGCACTAAAAAGGCAATTGAATCACATTCAGATAAAGAAAGGAGAATCGATAAATTTTTACTTCCTAAGAGTTGCCGGCATTAGAGATGAACTATCAAGCATAGGAACCATCATTAGTGACACAAAATCAACACTTATGGCTATAGATGGATTGCCAGATTCATAGGAGACATTTCCACAAGGAATAAGTGCCAGAGATAAGCTTCTGGACTTTAACAGACTCAAGAATGATTGTCTTCAAGAGGAATCTAGAAAACTAAAGTAGAAGATGAAGAACTGCACGTTCTTAATACAAACTCCTATAAGGGCAAGAAGAAGCATTTCAAGAAGAAAAAGGGAAATCAAAAGAATGGAAAGCCCAAGAAAGATCTATCTAAAATAAAGTGTTTCAAATGTGAAAAATTTGGACACTATAGATCTAATTGTCTTGAAAATTCCAAACAACAAGCAAATTGTACAAATGTCATTAGAGAAGATACTTATGATCTTGAGAACCGTGTTTTGTATTCCTCTCTATCAAATGAAATTTCAAATAAAACATGGTTAATTGATAGTGGATCTTCTAGACATATAACATGATACAAAGAAAATCTAGATTCTTTATCAAAGAAGGTTAATGACGAAGTTACCATTGGTGATAACTCAACACACTCCATTGAAGGAATTGGAAATTGTACTTTGAAGCTAAAATCAGGAAATACTCTTCTTAAAGGTGTATTCTATGTATCAGGAATTAAAAGAAACCTAATCTCAATTACAACACTTGAAGATGATGGGCACAATGTTGCATTCGTGGATGGCAAAGTATTAACTTGGGCTAACAACTCCTCTATCAAGAAAGCAAAGTTAATTGGTCAAAGGAAAGGATATTTGTATGAATTGAATACAGAACCTAGTCGTTCTATTCAAGCCCTAGTTCACGAAGCTGCAGATACAAATGAAATATGGCACAGAAGATTAGGGCATCTAAATTTCAAAACTTTATCAAGTATGGAGAAGATGGTTACTGGATTACCTAAACTAAATAAAGACCACCCAAGTATTTGCAAAGGGTGTGCTCTGGGTAAGAACATTAGAAGTCCCTTTCATGATAGTACTAGGAAAACAAATAATGTACTAGAATTAATTCATTCATATTTATGTGGACCCATGTTTGTTCCTTCTCTTGGAGGATTCTGCTATTATATCTTGTTTATAGATGACTTCTCTAGGAATCAGAAGAAATCCTACGAAGGTTTAAAGAATTCAAAACATTAACTGAAAACTTTTCAGGGCATAAAATTAAAACCCTCAGAACTTATAATGGAGGAGAATATACCTCAGATTTGTTTAAAAGGTTTTGTAAAGAATCAGGGATTAAGAGGGAGTACACTGTTCCTTATAATCCAGAGCAAAACGGGGTAGCAGAAAGAAAGAATAAGACAATTATAGAAGCTGCTAGAGCTATAATTTTTGATCAAAACCTAGAATATTATCTTTGGGCAGAAGCCTCTTGTACTGCTGTATATATTCAAAACAGAAGTCCTCACTCCTATCTTAAAAATAAAACCCTTGAAGAAGTGTTTACTAAAGTAAAACCCAATATAAGTCATCTTAGAATTTTTGGGTGTCTTATGTATATCCATGTTCCAAAAGAAAAGAGAACCAAGTTAGAACCCTTTGGGAGGAAAGGTATTTTTGTAGGGTATACTGAAACATCTAAGGCATATAGGATTTTCATACCTGGACAGAAAAATATTGAACTTAGTAGAGATGTAATCTTTGAAGAAAATCTTGCATTCAAAAGAGCCATAAGTTTTGATGAAACTTCTCCTTTATCTAGTTCTGAAAGAAATAGTGAATTTGGGTCCCAGAGGGAGATTTAGAAGAAATCAAAGATGAAATTCAAAATATGAACCTTGAAGAAAATTCAAAGAAAAGACCACTTTGGGCCATTAAAACAGTTGAAGCAGCTCAAGACTTTGTTGCACCTTTCGGAACAGTCGGAGAAAGCAAAAGACCTAAAAGATTCTCTGGTTATACAACAAACATGAGTGATTTATCCAAAATAGAGCCAACCAATCCTTCTGATGCTATTAAACATACAGCTTGGAAAGAAGCTGTGATAGAAGAATACCAATCTATTATGAAAAATGATGTTTGGGAAATTGTTCCAGGACCTAAAGGAAAATCTGTTGTTTCTTTCAAATGGATATTTAAAATAAAGCATGTTGCTGACGGTAGTATTGAGAAGTATAAAGCCAGATTTGTAGCCAGAGGATTTTCTTAGAAAGAAGGGATTGATTATGAAGTCTTAGCAATTGCCGCATCAAAGGGATGGAAGGTGCATCAGATGGATGTAAAAACGACATTCCTAAATGGAAAGATTTCAGAAGAAGTATATCTGGAGCAACCAGAAGGATTTGAAACTCATGATCCTAACGCATTTGTTTGCAGGCTTGAGAAAGCTCTCTATGGGCTTAAATAGGCTCCCAAGGCCTGGTATGAAATAATTGATAAGTATCTCACTAGTTTAGGATTCTCCGAGAATGAAGCTAATCCAAATTTATATTATAAAAGACATAAAGATGATGTGGTAATTCTGATACTGTATGTCGATGATTTACTAATAACAGGTGATGATCATCTCATAGATCAGTGCAAGAAAGATCTAACTGGAGAATTCGAAATGAAAGATTTGGGACTCCTTCATTACTTCCTAGGACTGGAAGTACGACAGAATTCTGACAGTATCATACTTAATGAAAGAAACTATACATCAGACATTTTGAAGAGATTTGGAATGTGGAATTGCAAACCTATGTCTTCTCCAATGGCAACTAATCTACATAAACTTAAGGAAGCAGCAATAGAATCACCTTCCATAGATTCTACTCTCTATAGACAGATGATTGGGTCCCTTATGTACTTAGTAAATACAAGGCTGGATATTTGCTATGCAGTTAATGCCTTAAGTCAGTTTATGTGTAAACCAAAGGAGATTCACCTAGTTGCAGTTAAACACATCACGAGATACCTACAAGGCACTCTTAATTTTGGACTCCAATATGAGAAAGTTGCTTTATTTAGGATCAACTATGATATCTTGGATATGCAGAAAGCAGTCTTCAATAGCTCAGAGCTCCACAGAAGCCGAATACATTGTAGCAGCAATGGCCTCTCGAGAAGCAGTCTGGCTAAGGAAGTTACTTGTGGGATTATTTGGACAAGCTATGAATCCTATGATTATTCATTGTGATAATCAGAGTTCCATCAAGCTTTCAATGAATCCAGTGTTTCATGACAGGTCCAAGCATATTGAAATTCCTTACCATTATGTAAGAGATATGGTAGATAGGAATTCTCTAAAATTAGAATACGTTTGCACTACATATCAAACAACAGATATTCTCACCAAACCTCTATCTCGAGTAAAGATAGACCACTTCAAGAGAAGACTTGGTATGGTTGAATTGTAATTCATTTGTATTCTTCAAATTATTTATAAAATAATTTTTTTTGTTAGGCTATTGACTGTTATGGGCTCCACCATTTGTATTCATTATTTTAGAGGTGACGATCTCTGAAATAATGAACACTTGTATAAAACATTATGAGAGGTGACGATCTCTTAGATAATGTGCTAAACAGTAGAGTTCTACTGTAAGATCTAGTTGAGTTTTAGATCGTATTGTGATATGGATATTGCTATGTCTATGAGTCACAATTTGGATAAAGGAAGAATTTTAGTATTCTACGGATTTATCCTGTATTCTGGTAGATCTTAAACTCAAGATCTTGTTGTGATATAGAAGAGCCAGTACCTATGGATCACAACTTGGATAAATGAAGAATTTAAATTATTCTTTGGATTTTATCTCGTATATTACTTTCATGCAATATCATTATCACTAGTGTAAGTAATGATTCACATCATAGGTATAGTGATATAACAAAAGTATCATTTGTTCTATAATACCTCATGCTTGAGGATTAGGATAGATATAGAGTATCATTCTATGCTTAATCATATTATTTGATGATGCTAGATATGTTATCTCTCAGTATGATTATCAAGTTAACAGGGAGTGTTAATTCCGTAACTTTATAATTCTACTGTTCTGATAAAATAGATCATACAGATCTGATTATAGAAATGATGGCTTTTGAAACCTATAAATATGTTATATTGTTCCTTAGAGAACCGACGCCTATCTTAGGTTAATCATTGTTTGTTTTATCACTAACAAAGATTAGTTAACTTGTATTATATTGTTCATGTCTTAAATAGGTGCCGATTTATAGGAAACAGTCATGGCTGATCAAGGAAAAGACATGTCCCTTCTAGGGTCATGTTCATTGGTCAGCGTATTTATAGAGGAATGTTTTGTGGATAAAGAGCACACAAAATTGATTTCAAGTCTGCTTCTTTAGCAATTATTTCCTCATCGATTTATATCAGAATATAAGATATTACTTGCAGAACAACAATCAAAAGGAAGATTTCATATTCACTAATGATCAGAACAAGACTACGACCATTGAAAGAAAGATATTAAATCAGAGTTAGTTGCAGAATATTATTGAACATTTCATCAGAGTTTTGGAGAAACTTTACAAAATTGAGCAAGAATATAAATACAGTCGGGTCCCATATAATTATGGCCAATGAAAGGGAAAGACTGGAGGTAATAAATATTCTAAGACAGTCCCTGTGAGCTGACCCACTATTACGTGGTTAAGTTTATAATATGCCACTCACCCAAAAATAGGGAGATAAGGAAAAGGCAAACAAAAATATGTAACCAGCAAAGAATCATTTTGTATCCACCACAGTGGATTCCAAATCTGCAATTAGTACAAGGGTACTAAGGAGGTACAATAAGAAAATTGAACAAAGTTAAATATATCTCCATGGCATGAGAAGGAGCGATGTATAAATACCAAAGGAATATGTACAACCAACAAGATAAGGTGATAAGTGTATACATACAAAGATGATAAATAAATATAAGAAGAAAAATAACTGAAGTCTGGAATCTGTGAATATAAAATTAGAACGTAGAATTCATAATAGAATAGTGAATAGGAAAATGAACCAGATTTTTACCACTCAGTGCATTAAGAGATATGTGCGATGATTCACATCAAAATTTAAATTTGCTTGAATTTAATAAATCTAGCATTGTTGTATAATAGAAGTGGCAAGCAATGTTTTGATGTGGTGGCACATAATAAGCGAATTCCCTGTTCCCTCACGGTGTTGGGTGGAGCTATTCCTCATACAATGAATATTGACAAGAGTGTGATTGGAGCAAGAGCTAATCGATAAGAGAACTACTTTGTTGTTAATTGTTCACTTGTAGTCAATATTTTATGCGAGAGAAATGTTTGTGATGTTACCTCAAGAAAAAGTGTTAGCACTTCCACAAAACAAAAGATCAATTGGAAGAGGATAAGTGAAGTTATGTTCACTTCACGTATCTCCTTGCAATCATAATATACCAAAGAAGAAAAAGAAGAACATAAAGAAGTTTGCCATATTTGATGTGATGCAGAATTATTCAATGACATAAGAGTAGGAATTTTACATTGTGGGGGGAATAATAACCAATGTTCATTCCCATTTGAACCATCTTTAGAAGGGAGATGTAAGGGAAGGGACATCATCAGAGTTTCAAATCTGAATCATCCTTTGATTTGATGCATATGGGCCTTCATTAGAGCAACTTGTATTAAGGATGTTGACGTGTAGATAAGTATTTATTATTTTTGAGTATTATAATTACTTGCTTATTGTAGTCTCTAGCTTATATGAATAATAAGAGACATTTGCCTTGATGTACTCTTGTTCCATTCTTGCTCTACAGGAATGCTCTTCCAAGAAAAGAAGAATGATGCATTAGACATGTCGTTGAGTGATAACATACAGGACTATGAAATTAAAGACAAGACAAGGGGCTCTTCCTTTGAGAGGGAGCAGATTGCGATGGAATTTTGTTGTAAGATCAAGATTGGTCGTTCGGATGATCCTATGATAGTAGTTCAAGAGTGAGTAACTAGAGGATCTACTTCAAGCAACTTGTATTAAGGATGTTGATGTGTAGATAAGTATTTATTATTTTTTGAGTATTATAATTACTTACTTATTGTAGTCTCTTGCTTATATGAATAATAAGAGGCCATTTTCCTTGATGTACTCTTGTTCCATTCGTTGCTCACAAGAACGTTCTTCCAAGAAAAGAATAATGATGCATTAGAAATCCAAGAAAAGAATAATGATGCATTAGAAATGTTGTTGAGTGATAACATATAGGACTATGAAATAAAGACAAGACAAGGGGCTCTTCCATTGTGAGGGATCAGATTGCAACGAAATTTTTCTAAGATCAAGATTGGTCGTTCAGATGATCCTATGATAGTAGTTCAAGAGTGAGTAACTAGAGGATCTACTTCAATTGACATCAGAGGATCTTGGACATTTTGTTTCAGAGGGAGTCTAACAAGCAACCTTGGACGATAACGTCAATACATTGAGATCTACTTGATGAGGAAGAAGTTCAAGGTGAAACTCCTTGTAATACATTCTTTTCTGTGAGAGAGAAGCTTGAGGTGAAAGTCCTTGTTCCACCCTCTAGGAGCAGCTATGGTGTATCCACCCTTTGACTTGGTTCATGGTGAATATCACGAGAGCTACTATTTTGCATATGTGGATTATGTCATGAAAGGCGATAATCTTTCATTGATGTATTTGTGAGGTCGCTATTGTAAGGTGACAATCTTAACAATGGCTTGACCTATTGTCTTGATGGACTACATTAAATTGCTGTTCCGAAATGTGCCGGAGATAATGATAACGAATGTATCATGATAGACCACATTAAGTTATTGTCTCGGAATGTGCCGGAGATCATGATACTACAATTGTTGTTCTTGTGACCTTGCTCTATTATCATGATAGACTACAATAAATTGTTGTCCCACAATGTGCTAGAAATCATGATAATGAGCTTATCATGACAAACTACATTAAGTTCATGTCTCAGAGTGTGTCGGGGATCATGGTACTTGTCATAATGGAGACTACATTAAGTTGATGTCCCTAAGATCGCATTTGTTATCTGGTTGACTACATTCAATTGTTGTTCCGAAGTGTGTTAGAGATTAGATAACTCATATCCTTCTAGGATATATAATAATATATTTGTTGGTAGGCATCATGATGTTGATGCTAGTGTTCATATCGTAGAATATGAGATTGATAAGATTGCTCAAAATTAGATCACCATTTCATGAGATGATCATATTGATCAAACCCTCCCTTCGAGATCATGATACTCGTCATGATGGACTACATTAAGTTGTTGTCTTGGAGTGTGCCGAAGATCAGATAACCCAAATCCTTCTTTGATATAACATATTCTTTTGGTAGGCATAATGGACGTGATGCTAGTGCACATACCAAGAGAATATAAGTATGATGAATATCATATGATTGATGTTTCTTGTTGAATCATACTTCAGATGATATTGAAAGATAACATCTAAGTTGATGGATATATGATGATATCCTTAAATATGTCATTCCAAGAATATCATATTGAGATGATATCTCTCTATATGCTTGAGAATATAATGTGTTCTATATCAATCCTCCTTAGCTAAGAGGGAGTGTTAATGTTGTAGCTTCAGTCATATTGAAATAACCTAGAGATAATCCTTCTATAGTTATTGGTTAATCATCAATTAGACAAACCCTCATATATATATAATTTTAATATTATCTAATTGATCATTTATTTATAAATTACTATAGAGACATGTCTCTTCACAACACATCTCTGTAATGTCCCCTTCTCCGCGCTAGGCTTCTTGGCACCTTGTTGGTCTATCTTTCCATCCGGATAGGCTAATGACATTTATATTGAGGATGCCAACCAGTTACAGGATTCTATTTGGTTTCGTTGGGGAGATATTTAAGTTGTTGAGCTTCCTATAGTTAAGTCACTTCATTTTATAAAGTTGATTTATAAAGTTACTTTATGACTTAAAGTCATTTTATAACAAAAGTAACTTAAGTGACTTAAAGACGAAAATGGCTTTTATCCCACATTGCCTAGTTGTTTGTATTTCCCTTCATATCGAGGTTATAAAAGCAAAGAGCCACATTGGGATTCACATCCATGAAAATATAATATTATGAAAATGAAAGGTTGCTTAAATGTGACTGGTTACTTTGAGGACGAGACCTCTTAAGGCAGTGTGAGGAGTTGGACGTAACCCCAGCCTCTCATCGTAGACTTTATGCATCTTCAGAAGGTGGAGCGCAGTACGGACATCACCATTACGTGGAATCCACTTCTAAGAAGTAAGTTATTGGCAAGTAGTGACAGTTGTGTATTCTGTAACAAATGGAGAGTTAGCTTGAATCAGTTTTCAATTCAAGGCAGGCATGAGCAGTATACAGGCAAGAAACTCTCAGCAGTAGTAACATCTACGTGAATTGCTAACAGCAGCATGGCATTCAATAGACAAATACTCACCATTTTTGTGGCATTAGGGGACAGGCAGTACTAATGCTTGAAGGAGGGAAGTCGTTTGACGTGTGCGGGTACTCCATTCAGCAGAGAGCATAGTATAGACTGGTGCATTGAGCTACAGCAGGTTGCGAGCACTGGTGAAGGGGAGGGTAGTAATCTATTGGGCCACTCATACCTATCCTAAGGTGTGCCAACAACCCCTTGCAGCAGTCCGATATCCCATGGCATCCACACTTAGTAGCCGATATCCCATGGCAGCCAAGTCTTACCTGTACGTGCATCACCGGCAATAGTTTCAGGCACTCAACCCCGTCACTGCAATACCAGGTTCCCTTAATTAATTTGTCTTGTAACTTGTTTGCATCAGTAGGTACTATTGTGGTTTTAAACATCTGAATGTGATCGTAGGATCTTTCTTTGCCATTACAAATCTACTAGTAAATATTGACATGGAAGAGTAATATGCATTGTTTAATAATCTGTTATTGCTGAGGTTGTCTATCCGAGTATCCCTATTTTGTGTGTCACCGTTGCTAAATTTTGGAAGGATATAGAAAGAACTGGGTTTGGATTCTTACAGTCTCTTCTATGCATATTTATATAACATTCTATCTGGATTTGGAACACACAGAAATATGGTAGTGTTATTACACTTGCAGTGATCTTGTCCCTCAACAGATCATACTCAAATATTTTTTCCTAGGATGTAAGGATGTTTCCTCACTCTTTTCCCTACCCTTGATTTTTGATTCCATTTCTGTCTCAAAACCCAAGGTTACATCCTATGAATACTTGTTCAAACCTTTGTTGCATCCCTAGCGAATCCCTTGCTGGTTTGTTGTGGGACCTAGTCGTGGTTTTAAGCTGCCACTTTTTACCTTTTCAAAAACAGGCTCAAAAACTCTATTTAGTTTTTGCAAAACCTAGCCCATGAACTTAGAATATGTTTTCTCTTAGAAACCTTGGCCGCCACTTTTTGCTCTAATTGCTGCAACTACAAAAATCCTAGTTAGAGTTATAAACTTGCAAAGAAATGGTGTACAAAACCAATTGCAGGTATCCATCACACAAAAATGTTCAGTTGCATGTCTATTAGAAAAGTGTAGCGAGAAAAAGTCCAAACCCTTGCCCTAGATGTTGCAGCAGAAAAAATGGGCTAAAAGCTGTTTTAAGAACACCAAAATCCATTTGAAAACTAGTGCAAATTTGTTTTCTGTAATTTTTGGCTGCAATTTCCCCAAGTCAAAAAACATGTGACTTTACAATTAAAAATTGCAACTTTTCCTGCAATAGTTTTTATTTTTTTTGCTATTGCACTTAGAAGAATATGTCATAGTTTTAATTCACCAAAAAAAAAATGCAATTTTCTCATTTCCTAGACTGTGCTCTTTTCTCTTCAATAGAGGTCTGCATGACTGCTTCTGAAAATAAAGCACAATGTTCACCTGATCATAGTTGTGATTTTCCACACTTGAGAAATAACTTGCGACCTTTGAATTTTGACAAAATCTTCCTCTTCTTTCTAACCATGCTTTAATACTGTGCATAGATCTGAAAATGACTTGTCTTCAATGTCTTGGATGCTTGCTCACTTGCTTTTGAGGATTTGAGTGCGTGCAGTTGAAACTGGGTTGGCGATTAAATTGATGGATGCCAAAATGAGGGGGGTAACTTGATTTAGTACCTCTCCCTAGTGTTTTAAGGTTTGAATTTCAGAGGAAGCCGACACAGGATTTAATTTCCTGCTCTTTCCTTGGCCCACTAGGTCTTCTCAACAATGGCCATAATTAGGACTAAAGGTCCATAATGCAGAGAGGAAGCTAAAATGCTTACCAGAATTGAGCTAGATCAACATTGGTTGGGCACAGGATGCCATGAACGCTAAAATGAGGCCTAGGTGAGTGAGCAATCGTATGCCAATACAATATACAACACTACAGATAGGAAATAAAGATGAAGATGATCTCTCCAAAAATTGCGCAAGACTCTAAACCATAGTTCTACTATGATAGAGATTGATAAGACAACTTATGTACAAAGTACATGCTTGATATAGACAAGCTCTCAATTCAAGTAAGAGATTTGCACCACTGAGTATTCAATACTTATATAGGAGATGTGAATGGTGTCGTAGTCAAATCTGAGGACTCATGAACTGAATAGTGTGCCATTGTGGAAGTAGGAATAGGAGAAATAACCCGAGCCAGAGAAGATGAGGCAATAAGTATCGTGGAATCATCATCAAAGAGGAATCTTAATTCCTCAGTCGTGCCCTTCCAGTTTGCAAGAAGAGCCTCACAAAACAAACTAGAAAGATTTGTCAAGTACTCATAAAAGTTAGCTATCTCTAGAATACAGTGAATATTATTTTGCTGCATTGGATCACTAGAAATCCCATTAGAAGCAATTCTAAACTTGAGATTAGGAGAAGATGGAGATGCAGTTTTAGTGCTTGTTACTTGACTACACTTCTCATAGTTGGACGATGTATTCAAACAAAATGTTTGAGTATGAAAGTTAGATACATTTTTTGATGTTTGAATACTAGAATGCTCAACGTTAAGGTGCTGATTTGAAGATAAAGAGGTAATAGAAGCTAGAGAACCCAAGAATGTCTTTGTAGGAGGAGCCGAGCATCATGAGAAGTCTCTATGTCATCACAAGGCTGAACCTCTTCCCCTCTAGCAAGCTGCACAACTGTATCACCCACATATGATAAAGATTCATTAAGGGCACATGACAATCTATACCAAGATCCTCTAGAATTGGAGGTTCATTTGAGTCTGCATGCATTTTCTGGATTTTGGTACAATCTCACAAAGGCAGTTATTGTAGACATAACAGTCAATAAATCCTATGACATGATCATTCTCTTTATCTCAAATGTCCGTACAACTAAAACCTGTTTCAATAACATTATGTAGAGATGAGACAAGAGATGAAGCCTCTAGAAATGGTTATGATTTCATCTTGCAAAATCTTATAGTTTCACGTGTTCACTAAAATGATATAAGGATGAACTTCTTCAATACTAGTGATTATTTCCTCAAACTAGTCACACAAACCAATAAAGAAACCCATATGTAGTGAAACTTCCACTCAGATCAATGGAACACAAACCCATTGATGCCCCCAAATTCGCTCAATCATGAAAGCTCCCCAAACAAAAAATGATCGTGATACTTTATATTTAGTGTGATCACAAGCTCTCGAGCAAAAAGGATATTCAATTACAAATTCAACCAATTTGTGCAAAATTAGATAGCACAAGTTTATCAAATCTGAGTGCTTGGATAGAGCTTTTTGTTGCCTATATGAACTCAGAAAATTGATACTAGAGAAAAACTATGCTTGTTTACATGCAAACGCTTTGTAAGGACCAATAGAAATATCCTAGGGAATATTCTTTGAGAAAAAATCACCTTAAAATTTACTTTGTAGTACTAAAAAAATTGCCATTTCATAAACCAAATATTAAAAGGAGATTCTGAAGTGATGTGAAAGAAAAAACAATTTTCAAAACAACTTTTACCTTTAATACTTAACCATGGCCATGACACCTTAAACCATTTATCCATGGCACTCAAAAAAATGTTTTTATTTTCCTTCACTTTTTCTTGTTCCTCATAGAGGTAGGTGTAGCAAAGGCTACTAAGATTTCACTTTGTGCAACCTTCTAGTCATGGGCATTACTAATGGAAGAAGTAAAATACTCTGTGGCAGGGGAGAGTTCTTACATTTGTAGAGGTGTAAATATGTATGGTGTACCATGCACAATGGAAACTGAGTTAATAATGTTGTTAGAGGTGTAAATATGTATGGTGTACTATGCACAATGGAAACTGAGCTAATAATGTTGTTAGAGGTGTCAAAGACCATAGGAATTGTGTATAAATTTCAATGGTGGTTGTTACTATGAAATAAAGCCTATCAATGGAGGAGTAATGATGTCATAACTCTTAACTGTTCGTAGCATGTGGAGTAAAGAATTCATGCTTGTTGGGAATAATGATGGCTGTGTTGGAACAAGGGTTGAAGATGTTGAAACACCTAAGAGTTGACAAATGTTGCCACTGTGTAGCATGGTACTAAACACCCATATTTCAGATTATGAACAATCAAAATTACTAGCAAGGAACTAGGAGTAATAATTTAGTACCTTAATTTGTAAAGAACATGTTACCTTCTGTGTTAACTGAAATTGAGCAATTAAACCAATAATGGCAGATGTGAATTGTGCATTGAAACAATACCAAGTGGTTCACCCACTTTTGTTCAAAAAAAAAGTATAGAATAGAGAAAAATTACAAGAACCTCTTAAAAAAGTGCTAGAACATAGGCAAATTTATAATCAAACTTAATGACTTTTGTTACCTTCAGCCGCTTGTGAAACCCTGCAAACATGAAAAAACACTAGTGAAATAAAAGTCACTCTTGACTATCTTGAGCTTTTGGACACGATGGTGAAGTCCTTATGGCTCCATTGATCAGAGGAAATCAGCTCAGACTTAGAATTCAAAAAGCGAGATCTCACCCAATCCTATTGCTTCTTTGAACCATTCTTATTCTCTAGATAATCCAAAGTTGCAAGAGAAGAGCATGCTGGGTTTATGAGAAAAGACTTGTCCCAAATCTCTCAATAAACAATTCACCTTTTAGGTCTGCAAAATTTTGCCTTTAAGACTGCTATTATAATCACCTTACACTTGCTTCTAAGGTCTGCTCCAAACTTTTGATTGATAGAATGATATTTGATGAATTGCTTGAATAATAAACCATGAACACAGCCTTCTATAAATTCAAGAAGATGCACAACCACAAGCTGGTCGGCCAAGATCAGCAAGTGCATTTTTATTTAATTTTTACATTTCCCAAGAAGACAACCAAATCAAAGGGGGTTGGCCTCACAAAAGAAAATAATCTTGTCAGAAATAGAAATAGTATGTTGAGAGGGGGTCCCAAAAGCTGAAGGTTGGTCAGCATGATTTTATTTTATTTTAATTTAATTTCTTTCAAGAATGGTTCAGTCCATGTAAAGATGATTATGCAAATTAATATATTTAACTTGCCTCCTCCTAACTCTGCCCTTTGAAATCAGTGACAATAATTTCATACATTATCATTAACCAATGAAGTTAATTAATTTTGTTCATATTGATTTAATTTTAAGAGTTGAAATTGCATTGTTTATGACAATTTATTAGTTTCTAACTGTAGTTATTATTACATTATCCTAAAGATTGCAATCCAAGAAACAGAGGGCATAAATGAGGAACTACCGAGTCATTTGGCAAGGCAGGGGGAATGTTTTGTGTTTATTGTTGGGTGATGGTATATATATACAACTTTCAAGAAAAAGATTGTGACTGAACAGTTGCTGACTGAATAATTTATTGGCTGCATTACATGTAATTGAAGTTTTTTGATCTTCCAATGCTAAGACAAGAGAGCGAGTTGTTATGATAATTGTTATGATTTTTGTTCCATTTAGGAAGATAAAATTGTTACCATGTTTCTAACAAGCCAGGGACCAAATGCATAGAATGTAGCGTGTGTTCTCTATATTTATTTTAGGTCTGAGAATCTGATCACCATGTGAATAGCTTTTAAGTTCTTAATTAGACACTTGGGGTCAAATTTATTACTCTATTTTTAAGGAAATTCATTTCTGAATGGATATTGAATAATCTAGATAACAATTTAAGTGTTACAATCCATTAGTGACAGAATATACATGCATTTAATTGGAAGACATAGTTAGGATCAATGTTTACACATGATATGATGTAAGAGCACCCATGGACTGATTGCCATAACATACAAGATCTCATCTTTACTCACTTGTTAAGCTTAAGCTGGCTGACAATCATTATCTTGTGGGAAGATTTATTCCTTTCTCATATTTCTTAAATTATTTGCCTTTACCTTATGATGGATTCATTGTACTGCCAGTTGTCTGAGAATTCATGGCAAAATGCTATGAGAATGTATATTCCACCTTAATCAAATAGGTTTTAGGCAATGATATTATTCTTAAGAGTACACGATTATAATTGCAGTCGTCTTTCCTATGGGGATACTTCATGTCCCCAATAGCTGGAGGAGTATTAGTAGATCGCTATGGTGGCAAACGTGTCATGGCATGGGGTGTAGCTGTGTGGTCACTGGCAACCTTTCTTACTCCATGGGCTGCAAGTCATTCCTCCCTAATGCTTCTATCTATGCGCATGTTGCTTGGTATAGCAGAAGGTGTAGCTCTACCTTGCATGAACAACATGATCTCAAGGTAAATGAATAATTGATTCATTACTTATGTAATGCTTGTTCCACTCTTATATAGGAAGGAAAAAAATTAATCTTGATTTATGTGCTCTTAAGATCAGCTGAATTATCACAATGATGCACTTGTGCTTGTTGATTACTTTATGTCCCAGAATATTTTTTTAATGAATACCAGTGGGACTGATTAGACTTATTCATTATGTTTTATTAGTTTCTAATTGCTCTCTTTCATTGCATGATATGACACTTCGCAAAGTAAATTCTGAACTGTGTGCCCTTCTTGCAGGTGGTTTCCTCGTACAGAGCGTGCAAGAGCAGTGGGTCTCTCAATGTCTGGATTTCACCTTGGCAGTGTCATAGGCTTGATCACTTCACCTATCATAATGGCACAGACAGGTGTCTTTGGTCCTTTTGTAATCTTTGGGATTTGTGGTTTCCTTTGGCTTTTAGTATGGGTGGCATCCATATCAAGAAGTCCTCAGTATCATTCTCAAATATCCAAATCTGAACTTTCATACATTCTAGACAGAAATGAAAATTCACTGAATATGGGCACAGAGAAAATGCCCAAAAGTTCAGGTAGACTACCTCCCTTTGGTCTTCTCCTCTCCAAGTTACCAACATGGACTATTATAGTTGCCAATGCTATGAACAACTGGGTAAGCCTTAAAGAGGGTAGATATTGCATTGAGGTTTTTGGATTTTGTCTGCAATTATTATGACATTTAATATTTCTGAATATCATGAAGTAGTATCTTGCACTTTGTCTCTGTTTACAGACAATCTAGTATAATACATTTTGATCTAATACTGTTAAAATTTTATTTCTCAGGGTTATTTCATCATTCTGTCTTGGATGCCTATCTACTTTAAAACTGTAAGATTGCCTCCGAACATTGGCAGATTATTGATTTATCTAGTTTTGATATTAACTTCTTTCCTGTCTTCCAATGCTATTCATTGCAATTATATTTTGAATTTACCACTTAACTACATCAACAATATAGTCTTTGAAAATAAAATTTGTCTAATTTCAAATGCAAATTTTTGTTTTGTGATGCAGATCTATGGTGTGAATCTCCAGCAAGCTGCATGGTTCAGTGCCATACCATGGGCAATGATGGCAGCTTTAGGATATGTTGCAGGAGCTTTCTCAGATAATTTGATTCAATCTGGTTTCACTGTAACATTTGTTCGCAAGCTCATGCAGGTTAAGTGTCTTTAACTTCATCTGAATTAATTTTTCCTTTGTTAATTATATCCATAGAGGGGAGGGGGTTGAGCACCACCTCATCCATCATCCATCATCTGTATAAGTCTACCTATTCGTATTTGTAATAGTGCTCGACCGACATTCCCACCTGGGGGCCACTCAGGAGAGTAGTTAGTTAGTTTATTTCTCCTCCCTGAACTAACTGGAGTGAGTGAGAGGTTCTTACTTAATATACCTTACTAGCTATTATAATTACACTGGGGTGCTACATACGTTATGAAGGTGTAAGCTGCAAATGTGAATTCATATCGTTCATTGAAGCAACATTACAATTTCAACAGGGAATCTAGATCCTAAACTAGTTCCCTCATGTGCAATTTTGATGTAGCTTTTCAAATTTCTTTTCTGTTTCTTAGTCTGTAGGAGAAGCTGCCTGGACTTTGTCCTTTATTACATCTATATGTACCACTGGGGGCATTTTTGCATGGAAAAATCGGAAAAACAAGGAAGTGGTGGCTAAAATAGAAATCTAGGAGTTGTTTCACACCTAGAATAGTATAGTAGTAAAACCTCCAGTGCTTGTATGTACTACACTGTAATCGAACTAATCACTATTCTGCTCCGGGTTTCTAAAGAGGCCAGTATCTGAGAAGCCACTGAATTATAACAAGCGTGCAATTTGCATAATCAAAGTCCATAAAAAAAAGTGTGAATGGAAATCACCTTCCACATTTGTTATTACCATTCATTATTCATTTCATTCTCTATCCATTTGGAGTTCATTGTTCTCCATCTACATGATTTTGTTGCTATATATGCACATTTTTTTTGTAGCATTAGAATAACCAAGACAAGGCTGCCTCCTGGACTTATTTATGATATGGGTATTTCCAATTCCATTGGCTTTAACAGAAGGGATAGATTGCACGAGTTCTAATTTTTTTTTAGTTTCTCTGTAGGCAAGAGTGAGGGTAGATGGTCGAGATACTATTTTTTTAATTATTAAGTTATGAACTAAGAAAGTTGCTAACCAAACATTGTCTTGCATGGGCTGTACTGCACACGTTAAATTTTGTTCATTCTATCCACATTGTATGCTAAGCTGCTCATACTCCTTGACTTCCATCATGCTGGAGCAATGATAAGTTTGTTTATAAGCAGGTCATTGTTTTTAGAATTTTGGCGATCACCTCATAATGAGGTGGACAAGCTACGTCAAGAGAACAATTATCCTCTATCTATGCCCTCGTAGAGTCCTTTCAACCCTAGTCGTGATGCCAAGAAGTCAGCTCCTCTAGGCTGTATCAATCTCAGTTCAGCATTATGCCACTATAAAATACCAGGAAAGAGATTTAAACGAATTATCAGAAGAGTTTATGCCCAGGCTAATTAATCTGGTTACGTTACCTGAAAGAGATCTAGTAAACTACTCAAACATCTTATAGGTTCAGGTGTCAGTTTAGCATCACAGAAGTAACACATTGAGTCCATATAAAATGGCCGCTATCCAAAGTTCAAACACATACATAAACCCATGCAACTCATAAGGAGTCAAAGTCCATCTACTTGATTCAATTACTATTTGGAAACATATAATTTAATAGATGAAATTAAATCTACAGATTACGATATTAAATAAAAAGACATACCATATTGGTAATACTTACGCTCGTAGTTGGTGAAGGCCACCTTAGAAAATCAATCCTAAGCTGAACACAAATCTTAGTGTATATTTAAAGTAGGCAAATCATCCATACATACAAGAGTTTCTTACACCCACAAAAATCATCATTAATTACTGTAACGTATAAAATAATGATCCAATGTGATTAGACCACCAACTTATATGCACATTCCAGAAAGAGAAGACAAGAGGCTCTCAAATATAACCCTTTTGAGGCCCCAAATCAGATTAGCACAACCCAATATGGATGTAGGGGTGCTAATGCAAAATCCAATTCCTTTTAGGGGTGTCTATCCAAAGGTCTCTCTTTCTTTCCTTTGTTTGTTTGTTGTTCTTTCCCGATTAATGTTGATTGTGATGTTAAGGATGAAATGCAAGTAAAGTAGGGGCACATATAATAATAAGAAAATGAATGACCTAATCTGTTATATCAAAGTAAGTGCTATGAAATGAAAAAGAGGGAAATGTACTCACCGTGAGGGCTAGTAGAGGACGGAAGATCAGATCAGAAAATAGGCTGTCAGACTGTATAAAAAACAAGATCATAGATGGATCCGAAATCTGGAAGCTGGAAACTGCCAACTGTGAAAATCTGGTGGTCTCAAGAATAAGTCAAATTCCCTGGTATAGGTCGATTTGGGATATAGTTCGAGGTCGACCTATACCTTATAGACTGGGAACTTCAATTTTATGATGTGCGACGAAAATTGCAAATCTAGATTTGCGAAATTCCGATCTCAAAAATCCAGGAATCTGCTCATACACACAAGAAAAATAGAATGTTGGGGGAAAGGGGCTCGCCTTGGTCAAGCCACCATTTATAAATTAACCTTGGAATGAGATAAAACATGTAAAGCAAGACAAATGTTAGTATTCACCTTGCTTGTAAAACCCTCATGGATGGATTTGGATCTGCTATCGACAAAGATGTACGAATACTTGGAGGAATGTAGGATGTCCTCACAAAGGCCTCGGATATACAGCCGCCAAATTATAGACCATGGATGTAAGTATGCTTGATACACTTGAACAAGGATGGATGTGCAATGATGATGTATGTAGATCTCCTCCCTTGACGACCAACTCCTCTATCTCCTATGAAGAAAGAAGCTATATGGAAGGAAATGCATGCATGATTGAATAGATGGATGGCTTCAATGAATCCTTGCTTGCCTCACTTGAACTCCTTCAATGCACCTTGGATTTAATTGCTTACTTGCAAAAGTTGTAGATAGCTTGCACAATTGATGGATTGAGTGGATGTAGTCTTGCAATTCATGGATTGATTGTGGAACTCTTGCTTGTAATTGATAGATGTCAAAATGAGGGGGAGAAGGCCTCCTTTTATAGCAATTGCGGGCTTTAAAATTCGGAGGGCCAATTGTAGTGGGTAGGAAAAAGTGAAAAACCCCAAAATGAACCTGAAATCCCGTAAGATAACGTCGGATATAGGTCAATCTCGACCTATACCCAAGAAGGTCCACATAATGAGAAAATTTCGAAGATCTCAGGTGTGTAAACAGTTTGGGAAAAAATCAAGGGGAAATGCAAGAAATCAAGCATATGTGTATCCGTGTTCGAAGAGACCATAAAAATGGGGCCTAATTAGTCCTTGAGCTTCCAAATTAATGAGCTATGACTTTTAGGATGATACATTTATCCCCCACTTTAGCTGGACTATGAGACAAACTCATACTCATGGTAAAGTAGATCAAATGCATGAGGTGAACTTATCAAAGCCAAGGAGACAAAGAAATGTCAAGACCCCAAGTTGACTTGAGTCCTCATCAAATCTAAACCTATGACAAGAGAGGCAACACTGAACAGAGAGAGAGAAGGGAGAGGGTTTGATTACCTAGGCCCAGTAAGAATGCTTGTCTTATTGTAATCACACCAAAAAGAATGCTGCAAAAGATAGCATTGAAAGTCTAGTAGGGTTTGTGTGCTGTGCTAGTCAGTCCATCAAGGATTCGCCCTTGAGGATTGTATCTCCAAAAAGGGAATCTGATGAAGAGGCTACTAGGAGTCACACACTTCAACATGATAACTTGTCTTCATTCTACTTTGTTTGGTAACAACACCCAAAAGGACTCTTCAAAGAGGAAACAACTATATCTTCATTCACTAAACTCCATTGGTGGCTCAGGGAAACCTTCTGTGATAGGTTAGTTACAAAGCCATACCATAAGGTTTCTAGGTCTTGTCTATAAAATGCCTCTATTGATTAATATTACAAGATCCTTGGCACTTTACATTCCTGGTTTAATTAGACATAAAACAGAGAACAAACTGGTCAGACCTTAGATTGATCACAATCACTTTTTTTCACAAGCAACTCACTAATAAGTTAATAACTGATTGCAAGATATATTTTGCCCGATCCTTGGTGGACTCACAGAACTCTAGTGCAAACAATACCCTCATATTCACAATGTATTCCAATCATACATTCAAGGACAACATTCATTGTAATGTGGCAGCAACAACTTGTCAAGAAGTAATAAAGTTTGTCAAGTGCTCACAACTTTTTTATTCTTGAATTGCCTGTCACCATAGTTTGGATCAGGGGAATGACAACATAATGCTGAGACTCTTTCTTGTTACTTAGTTCAAAGGACTCCTTAAACGTCAACCCTCAAATCTTTCCACTATGAAACATTACTGATCTACAATTAAAATGTAGGACTGTTTACTTTCCCTGTCATGGCATTCAGTCATTGTCTTCTGTTATCAGTGGCTAAACTCTTTTAGCACCTTTGCCCAATGATTTGGAAGGTCTCTAAACACTTTCTAGGGTCCATCCAATTGACCCTTTCAAAAGCAAAGGTACAGGTCTTAATGATTTAATTCTTCAACTGTGACTGTCTCTATCCCAATACTTAAGACAGTTTCATCAGCAATTCTTGTGATCAGCATTCAAATTTTATATAAAGTCTCCTTCAAATGGCTTAAGGTGACTGTTTAGGTTTCTTACAACCTCGTGCAAGTACTCTCAACAATCTTAAACTCCCAACATAATTAAATTTGATAAAAAACTACAATACACTGCCATAGACAGGTAAACCGTAAAATCTTCATACCAGTCATGCTAGGGCATCAAATATCTTCTTGAGGACACAATTAACCAGGTCAAGACCTCCACCATCTTGAAGAGGACTTAAAGATCTTTCAAATCCCGAAGTTATTCGATATTTGGCTGGTTCATTAAATAGCAACCTAATTGACCAAACCCTTGTATGTGAGGGTTTCTATACAGTTTCTAGAGAAATGCACCAATCTTTTACCATTGCCCATGGCAGGACTTCAAACCAAAAACAAAATGAAGCTAATTCACCATATTTTGATCTCCAATAGCTTTTAAGGCAAGTTCAATCCATGGTGAAGAGAATGAATGATTAATCAGCAAAATGACAGGAAACTGACAAATCAAAACAACTTTCCATTGATTTTCTTTCTCCAAAATCCACACACCTCATACTCTCAACCCAAAGAGTGTATTTAAACATATTACAACCTGTTACAACCGAATCTAACCAATCTCCAAGTTGGTTGATCAGTTGATCCATCAATTAACATCATTTTGCAAATGTTGCCGAAGTTGTCAAGCATCTCTTGTGACATTTTTGCAAGTTTTTGACAGCTTAGTACTATGACCATATAATGGACATTATACATCAAATTTGTGTCATATATGACCAAAAAGACACAAAAACTTCTTTTCTACTTTAGTCTTGCTCATTTGATTATTTTGACCAGATTTGACCTATTGGTCATACAACATGCAATTTTGGCTTGTTAGCCTTACAAAATGACTTCATAAACTCACATTTGACAACTAAATGGTCCTAAAGACCTTATTGCATATTTGATTCAAATATTGGGTGCAAAATTCTTCATATGTCCTTTGATCCATGGGGTGCTCCTGCACTAGAATTTGACAAAGAGCGATCTATTTTGAGTATTTGTGTCCATAAGGGATTAAAAGTGCAAATGTGGGGATCAGTCCTTAAGGATTTGTGTGTTCATAAGGGATCCAAATGTGATGTAGCATCGAAAATAAAAGTGTATGCAAAATGTGTGTGGAATGTATGCCCCCACGTTAAAGCTATTGCAAGCGCCTTAATGGGAGCAATGACTTTAAGGGAGCGAACATGCATCCACTAGAGATGTTTCCACTATGAAATGCCCCCAAGGAAGGACAATTCAAAGTAAATTAGCACATGACATAAAGAGAGCAGAAGAGGGATCTACCAACTTTGGGGTTGGCATGATCATATGATAATATGTAAAATATTATGTCGAAATGAAATATCATCATTCCCCAAAGTAAGTAGAACTACAATATAATGGAAGAAAGGCACATAAGAGTTATGAAGAAGAGTTGTTTTGGGCCAGCATCATGAAGACCAAAAAGAATATGGAACTACCATTGTGCACCATCCAAAGTAAACAATCACAAAGGCACAATTACCAACGATGGCACAGTTATGAGGAATGACACAGTTATGAAGAATGGCACATGTCCAACATAACATGTAGCAACATGTAGAAGAAGTGAGATGCAAATAGAAGAATGATTACGACATTTTCAAATTCTTTATCACCTTGCGCCAATAATCCAAACAAGACATAAAAAAAGCAGCACACCATGGGGGAAACACATTATGACAAGCAAACACACAAAGATCCACTGTAAAAGGGAAGCTTAATCAAGCATATCGCTTGCCCCTTCATCTCGGTTCATAGTGTTTAGGGAAGGTGGGCAACTCGCAAGAGGAGCAATAAGTATGACATAAGGAACATTGGTTAGTTCTAAACAAGAATCATGCTGTATAGATAGGTCATTGTGTTCGTAACTAGGAGTGGTTGATATTTGTTGTGAAAGCATAACTGGTAAAACATGACCAATTTCAATAGTCTCATACATATCATTAGAATCACTAGCATGAATATCATCGTTAGTATAAATAACATCATCTTCAAGAGTATCCTCATCATCTAGATTAATTGTAATAGAATCCAAGATACGAATAGCATTAGCCTATTTGTTTATTTTCACTTTCTTTAACTTCTCTTTCTCCATAGGTTCAGCCATGGGTTTGTTGAAGGAAAGTGAAGCACGAGGTGTATAAGGTGAAGAAATGTTTTGTGAAACATGTTCACAGGCTCTAGCTTGATGCTTACGACAACAATCACGAGCATGCTAGTTACATTTGGCCTTATTAGGGCAGAATCAATCAACATTAGGTCATTTTCTTCTTGTTTTTTTGAGGACCGCTGCAAATTTAATAGTATTGCCATAATGTTTTGGTATGTGTTTTCCAAATGGAAGCAACCTCTTGTATTTCTATGAGGAATAAACCTAGAGGAGACATTTCTATTCATTAATATAATTAATATAATGATAATTTTAATTATAGTTGCATATATATATATATGGATCATTATTATATTAATTAATCTCATAGGTTTATCCCGCTAAAGCTACCAAACATCAACGCTCCCTCTTAGCTAGGCAGGATAAACACAAGGCATATATTACACCATTGGTAATGTTAGGAATGTCACATAAAGGAAATCTTTGATCAAAAGATTTCCATTATTCGGATATCACATTTGATATCAAGAGTATTGGTCTTCTAGAATATCAACACAAGATATTCACTAAGTACTCAAAAGGTTTGATATCATATCTTATATTATGAGTACTGGTCTCCCAGAATATCGACACATGATTTTCACCAAATACTCTTTGAGTAATGGCCTTCCAGAATGTTGAGATTCAAGATATTCACCAAGTACTGTGAGTAATGGCCTCCAGAACATCAAGTTGCAAGTACTCTATCTAATGGCCCTCCAGAACATCAATTTGTATAACATTTTTACCATGTACTAAAAAAAAATGTTTCTAAGGTATGTGCACACGCATTCTCATAATGCTTGCCATATAAACATCCACTATGCAAAGTATAATACATCATGATTTGCATAGACATTGTAAGATATCCATCATAATAGAAAATTAAGTTATTGTAAGATTGTCACCTTTCAATAACTTTTGCAAATACAAGTGACATCATTTGGAAGTCGTCACTTCCTCATGATGTACACAGGGGGTAGGCCCATTAAATCACATAATCACGAGGCATATTCATAATCACAGTCCTCTTGACTGCTACAATTTATTGATCACCAGAGAATCCATCTCAACATTGTTTATTCCCTTTGAATCAATACGAATTAGATCATTGGAAGGTTGACTGAACCATATCCTCTATCTGCTCCCTCTTTTTCAAGGTGCCTCTAATGAAATGTCAAGATCCCTCTGAATCTCAATCCCCATCTGGACATGAATTTCCCGAGCTCCTTCACCTTTGAAGAAGTGCTAGACTCCCTTTGAATCTGTTATCAATCCTCCTTTTCCTGCTAGAACATTCTTAGAAAGGATCAAGGCAAATTACTCTTATGGTACGAATTGAAAATGAGAGAGAGACACTACAATAATATTCGATATAAGATCTTTTCAGTGTATACATTGAACATATATGCATATATACATTCCATCTTCTAAGTATATATCTTTAATCTATATTTTCAACATGGTATTACATAAAAATCTAAAGAGGCTAGTTTATTAATGCTTTTAATTCATTATAATAATAATAATATATATGTATAATCTTTGTATAAAAAAATAGAAATAATTTGCATACCTCCTTTATCCTTGTATGAAATCCATAGACAAGATGGTTAAATGTTGTATGTATTATAATTCCACTCACCTCCCTTTTGTTGGCTAACATCACTATAATAACATATGTAATTGGGGGTGGTCCCACTGGGTTTCATATACATTATGATATGATTTTCCCTTCCCTTTCAAGCGTGTCCTCCATGTAAGGAGTCAATTCTACCACTCATATTTGCCTCATTTATATGCATCAAGCATGTTTTATTGCCTTACATATTAAGGAGTCTATTTAAGAGACAATGACATCACATTGATTAGTTGTCTCATTGAGAGATTCCCTTGTGACTTGTGTGTGTATCAACTCCATCACCACCATTTTCAAAGGAACATTGTTGCCTTATAGAGTGTCATGGAGGGCAGGAAAATTGACCCCGTGCGTGGTGCCAAACACAACCTTGCCTGTTACATCTCTGCAAACCATGCCATGGGTACAATCCCTGAGCACGTACATAGAAGCCCTCCCCATCTCTGTGGGAAAACAAATGGAGGAAGCAGTTGCCCAAGGATTAATAAAGCACCACCTAGCGGCCAAAATCTCACCTAGGATTTTGTCTTCGATTGTCATTGTTTGGGCGATTGTCTTTGATTGATTGTTCATTATGTTGTCATAGTCTTAGCACTAATAGTTAGTTGTCTTCAATCACCGTAATTTCCAATCAACGACAATATCAATAGTCATATATTTTGTGTTTTCAATATCTCCATGTCCTTTTTTACATTTGCAATTGGGCAAATGTATTATTAGTTTCCCAATTCTCTTCACATCCCATTCTCACCATTATCCAATTTCTTTTCGCTGCTCATGTTGAGGACGCTTTTAAATTGCATGTCTACATAAATTAATGTCTATAGATTATTTGTTCCTTCTTGCTGACTGGGCTTAATGTCTCTGCTCCACCTAATGTGGAATCCAGCCCCTCCAATGCTATCTGTCATTCTATGTTGAGTATATGATAACATTTTGTGTGAGATCGATTGGTAGATTACAAACGATAGTATGGTCATGTATTGGATCACGTTAATTCGAACTATCCAATATTCTTTCTAACCTGTATATCTATGTCATGTAAGAGAAGTTAAATTAACCTATACTATATGCGTTGCTGATAAATCTCCACTTGGTAGAATTTCCTGAGTGTAATATACTACTTGTGTGTACTATGATTCCCACTCATTAATTTAGTGTTGGATGAATTTCTAAATCTGTTATTTTATTCCTTAGTCATATGTAGGTTGGCCTGAAATGTTTGTTTCACGTTATCATTATATATAACACTTCATCCTTGGTTGATTATCAACAAACACAATTCTACAATTTCTAATATAGAGGCTTTTCAATCCTACTATTCTCAAATGGTCATTTCAGTGTGTTTCTGAAGTCCTATAGGCCTAGTAAAGAACCTGCTCAAATACCATGTTTATCTGAGGACTGCTGCAAATGTAATAGCATTGCCATAATGTTTTGGTATGTGTTTTCCAAATGGCAGCTACCTCTTCTATTTCTATGAAGAATAAACCAAGAGGAGACATGTCCCTTCATGGGACATGTCTATTCATTAATAAAATTAATATAATGATAATCTTAATTATAGTTGCATATATATGTATGAATCATTATTATATTAATTAATCTTACAGGTCTATCCTACTGAAGCTATCAAACATCAACAATAAGGAAACACGTTAGGTTGAAAGATAACAGGAAGATGATTTGTGTAAGAAATAGGAGGTGGAGAAGTAGATAAAGGAGGAATAGGTGGTAGAGGAAGAAGACCACAACTAGGATCATCCCTAGGTTTGCTACGTTTACAAATCTTTTGGATCTTAAAGGCTTGGTGTGATTGGAAGAGATAATTTGGACAAGCTTGAGATAATCAGGATCAATGGAGTCTCAAGGCCTAGAAGGATGGTAAAGACTATGATTAACTGTCTTGATCTCACCATCATGAGGAAATTTAAGACATGTGAATTGGAGAAACCTTGGCTTCTACAGAGGAAAGCCAAGGAAGACCAAATTTGATTTGAAATTGATTGGAAGTAGGACTAACAATGAAAGTAATATCCACAAACTTACCACAAACTTTCGCAGTAAAAGCTATGAATCCATGGGAAGGATAAAATAAACCATTATAATTTTGAATCAAGGCAACCGATTTATCATATAAATCCTTTTGCAAGTGTTTACTAAAAAGGTGCTTTTCAGTTATCACATTCACCATGCAAGTGAAATCAATAAAGTACCATAGGAAGGAATACCAAGAACCCTAGCAACAATGTAAAGAGGACCATTAAGTGCCTTAATTGTTTCAGCAGGATTAAAGGTAATGCAAGGTTGAGGTTGAGATATAGGTTTAGATTGGAAATGCTCAACTTGATTAACAACGTGGTTGGCTTCATCAATTTCATCATCGTAAATAATGTTTGTAGGAGAAGAAGATTGCACAATGTTGTGAGCTTTTCACACCATTGCCCCAAAATTTTCGGGACCCCCTTTTTTTCGGTTGCCTTGAGAAATTTTTTTGAAGTTGTCCAAAAATTTTGATTTTTTTTGAAAACTTTAGGTCTTGGATACCTTCAGGCCAAGGGAGAGGGTTAAATCTATTTTCACTCGATTTCAACATGATTTTCGAGAACGACCAATCTCATCCTTAGGCTGGACAAATTTCAAAGAACACTTGGCAGGATAAAATTGTAAATTTTGTACTTAGATGATTTTCTTTTGAAAATTTGGATATAATTGTATAAATTTGAATAATTTTCAAAAATGAAATTTGGTTAAATTTAGGTTTTTTTGGAAAATCTTGAAATTTTTCGGTGAGACAATTAATTTTGTGATGATGAAAATCAAATAGGAAAATCGATTTTAGACTCTAGAGAGATGATTTACTTTTGTCAAAAAATTAAAATGGCTTAGCAAAATCGATGTGGATTAAATTGCAAAAATTGGCTTTAAATAGATTAAATTTGCTTTGAAATTTTTAAGTCTTTAATGAAATCAGTAATTTAACATTGAAAAATGGCTTTTGGCTTGCCAAATCCGATTTTTAATGATATATTAATTACTAAATCATCATTAAATGAAAACATTTAGCATCTTCAAGGCATGATTTACTTTATTTTTGCAATCTTGGTCTAATTGGCAATCTAAAAAAAGTAAATTTTATCTTGAAAAAATTAATTTTGGGCTAAGCATTTAATTTGGGCCATGAATTGTGCATTAATTAATATTTTTGCTCTCCTAGGGTGCAAGTTGGCCACCTCAAGAGGGCATGCAAATGGGGTATAAGAGGAAGCCCTTTCCCCCTTTTCTCTTCATTCCTCACTCCTCTTTGGTGCTTAGGCGATTTTTGGCTAAGAGCAGATTTTCTCTTCCTTGAGTGATTTTGCAAAGGCAGATTGACATTTTCTTTGGGTGAATTTTTCCAGCTAGGGCAGATTGGCATTGTGTTGGCAATCTTTAAAGATAATTTGGAGCTGCTCCCCCATGTTTGGCAATTTTTTGGGGGCAGATCTGCACTTTTTCTTGGCGATTTTTCTTGCTTAAGGCAGATTTCTCTACTTGGCGATTTTGCAAGCATCTAGGGTTTTAACGCCTCATTATGGACTGTTATGGGCAGTATTTACTTCATTTTCAGATCTGATCCTTGGCATCATTTCCAGTATTCAAAAGGCAGCAAGATCCATCATATTTGGGCACCTTCATTTTGGACGATTTTCCTTGGGGGAGGAAACACATGATAAAGGTCTGATTTTGGGGCAAATGGTGGACAATTCCAAAGTATTAAAATTCTGATTTTTGCAAGAGGGCTTGAATCTCCTAAGGTTTGATCCTAAATTCCAAAAGAAGAATCGGCTATTGGTAAAGGTAATTTCAAATCATTTAAAGTTGAAAGGGGTCCTTAAGCGGATTTCTCTCTTTCGTTCTTCTCTAGTTTTGTTTCTCTGGGTTCTTCTTGCATTCATCATCCACCACTTCATCATCTCATCATAGGTTGAAGTTTGGAGATTGATAAGTGTAGAATCGATGATAGGACATTTGAAGAGGCAGAAATAAGCTAGACCACCCTAGGTATTGGAGAGGGAGATATAAGTGTAGTCCATCCTAAGGCAAAGGCGAGGTAGAAATAAGTGGTAGTTCCACCCCTAGGTTGAAGATTAGAGATTGATAAGTGTAGTGATAGGGCATTTGGCGAGGCAGAAATAAGTGTAGAATCCATCTATAGAAAGAAGGTTGAAGATCGATAAGGGTAGTCCATATCACTTAGAGCGAAGGGGCAGAAATAAGTGTTTAGGATGGTAGATGTTAGTGCAAGCAAGAACCCTAAGGGAACAAATACTAAGAAAGACAAAGGATATGATGCCCAAAACAACTTTCTTCTAAAAAATGCGGCGAATAATCGATACCAATGTCGGAACAGTAAATATGCTACAAGTAAAGGATAGACTAAAGGAAGGACAATCCCCCTTGGCAAAGAAGATATACAGAAGCAGAATTTTACATGCAGCAACTTTTCCTCCTACATTGCCTTGTCCAAAATTCGTTATGGAATGTGCATCCAAGTTTGATTTGATCAGTAAATCCATCATTTTTGATGAAGGGAAGAGGGTGTTGGCCAATATTGGCGGACAAGTGATCAAAGAAGCATTTAACATTCTCTAGTTCAAGAGCATGATAGTGGTGATGATGGATCAGGCAGCCAAATCATTTTAGGATAACCAGGAAGCTTATTTCACACATCTAAAACAGGATTGACTACATGAGGGAAAGAAAGGAGTAACTAGATCATCGAGGCTCACAGTGACAGACTTCAAATCAGAATATGAAGATCTTATTGTGCTTCTCAGTCGGATCATGGGGCCTAGCTCAAGGTATGCAATTTGAAAATTGGATGTACTTCTTTATTGATGAAATTGAAAAAGGAAAAAAAGATTTGATTGGGCTAGGATCATAAGTGAGAATTTAGAGTTGCAACTTAGAACCGTACAGAACCAAAAGCAATTCTACATGGGATCTTATTTGTTTTACCTAATTGTTAGATTGTATAAAAGTCCAAGACTTAAGGCCTTAGGAGAAGTTGGCAATGGGCTGGGGCAATATTTGGTGCATGAATGCTATCCACAGCTTCATTTGCACAACAAGGATTACAAAATGTTTTGTGATGCCTTTGCCATGAAGACAATAAGGGTATTACAAGGGACACCTGCTAAGAGACTTTCATCGGAAGCAAAAGCAAAGATAAAGAAGTATGGGAGTTGGTTCATCTAGTTTTCGCAATTCACATACATTAGAGTAGCAGGAAGCACAGTTTGTCCCAAGAGGCTTCCAAGATACCCACCCGACAAGATAGTTTTAATGGAATTGGCTAGGCAACTTAAGCATTATGATAGAATAATGAAACTCGAGGGTAAGATAGGGATTACCTTCTCATTCAAAATTGGCAATGATAGTTGCCCCAATCGGGTCGCCTTTGCAGCTGCGGAGAAGGAATTGGAATGGTATCATCTAGGATGGTACAGAGCAAGGCAAGGATTCGACCCTAATGTTCTTATCAAGGTATCTCATTGAAATGCATTTAAACATGTTCCCACTATAGAAGAGTTTTGGGCCAATGCCAAGGATGACTTTCATGTGAGAAAACTAGCTTTCTCAAGGTTGTCGATGAACATGATGAGAGATATCAAATGTAGAGGCCTTGATATTCCCGATCAACTGGAAGATGATGGAAATGTGTTGAGAGAAGATTATGATACAGTAGAAGGAACAGAGTTGAATCCAGTAGATTGGGATGATCATCATGATCCTTCCTTGGATGCGGTCACAAGGACAGTAGATTTGCATACCGAGTCATGGTATAATGGAAAGTTAAGGAAGCTACAAAGTCAAAGGATTCCCCTTACTTATGAGAAGATGAAGCCAAAAGAAGGTCCAATGGAATGAGTCGGACAAAAGGGTGAAGGAAGTAGCCGGCAACAAGAAGCAGTTAGAAGCAAGAAGAGAGCTTTGGAGCTTGAGAAAAGCAAAGAACATCCGAAACCTCCAGCAAAGAGACAACATGTAACACTGTCAAGGGAAAGCATAATTGAGGCTAGAAGCCAAGAGGTTGATTCAAGTGATAAAGGGGCCGCGGTAGAGGTGAGCTCTGATTCAAAATCAAGTGGTTACAGTGAGAGCACCGAGTACTCTCCTCTTTCAGAAAACCAACAAGGAGATGATATGGCAGTAACTAGTGGAGAAGAAGATGGACCGATTGATATTGACACAATAAGTCAGGCACCTGAGGCCGTTGGTGATGCTCTGTTAGTCAAACTGAATCCAGATTTGGGGAGATGCGCCGCACCACTATGGTTAAGGCAAATGCTTATGCCAAGGGGTGAGGTGGTAACTGCCCGAACAGTTGAGGACATCCAAGGATTAATAGAAAAGGGTGATAGTGAGAACCAAAAACAAATGGCAAAAATGGTGGCTAAGGTAATAAGGGACCATAGTGATGGTCACTGAAAGGTTCAGATTGCTATACCAACAGTGAATAAGGCAGTGGATGAGATTGCGGTCCAGGAATATGAGATAGTGGAGCACAACTTGGGAAGAAACACAGATGATATGGAATGTGAAGAGATTCAAGAGGGTATGGCTTTAATAAGAGAAAGGTTGAGGAAGGCGAATGAAAAGATCATAAAGTTGGAGGCCGAAAACAAATATTGGAGAGATTGCCAGCCTATCCAACAACTGCACTAGGCAGCCCTTCCTCAAGACAGTGGGAGCAACCTAGAAGAAATATTAGCTCAGCTACATGAAGTCAGGGATTGGATCCATGACACAATCCAAGATGGGCGAAATTTCTAGCCCTCCTTTATCTCGACATTCTGGTCATTAGTGACTGTTAGAAACAAGTTCAAAATATTTGAAGAGGAGTGGAAGGATTTCCTTCCGGTCAAGGATTTGGCTATTCCCAGGCTATAGGCGTTCATAGGGCTATGAGAGACATATTTGGAAAGGGCCAAGTTGGTTGATGAAAGAGGATTGAGTACGGTTGAATCTTGGTTTGTTGCCTTGACTACCAGATTGAGAACACTCGAGGAGATACGAAATGCAGTTGCACAGCACAGCCCAAGCGTCGATGCTTCCATTTCAACCATGATGAGCGACGTTGGGGTGACACTTGATTTTGAAGATATTAGAGAAGAGGACATCAATGAGACAAGGCTTGGATCAAGATTGGATGAGTTAGGAAAGGTTGCTATCAAGAAAAAACATTTGAACACCCTTTCCTCCCTCAATGCCTTTATCGGATTTGCAAAAGAGTATGAGAAGGACCATGAGAAGACACTACAGGCAGCAAGCGACATGATGAGATCGGCTGAGCTCAAGATAAAACATACACCTTGCCTTCCCATGGAGGAAGTGAATGAAAGGCTAGCTAAATTCATTGCCTTAGCTAAAATAATGAAAGAAAAAGGGAGATTTATATTAGAAGGTCATTTGATGTAAGCCCAAGTGGCAATTTCTCTTTCTTCTATGATAGGACAAGTGTCTAATTTTGATTGGCCACCATTTTGGTGCCTTCTCAGTGGTTGCTACTTTTCCACTTTTTTCATTGGTCCATTGACAAGGTGGCATCTTCTCATTGGCCGATGGGGTGGCAACCCTAATTAGGGTTTCTAGGATTCAATCTGGATCGTCGGTTTTGCCTCTTTATCTCTATTGTCGGTTGTACATTTTGGCCTCTATATAAGGCCATTCACCCTCATTTGTAATGGTTGGAGAAAATTGTTGCAAAGCTAATGCCAAAATTTGCTATTTCTTTCTCATTGTTGTGACTTGCATGGTGATTAAGAGCCTTTGGTATTATTGCATGGTTTCTACTTCCAAATAGTTAGAGTAAAATTTCTTTTCAAGTTGTTAAAGTTGGTTGCATTTCAAGTTGTTAAGTAAGACTAAAGTAGATGAAGAGTTACATGATAGCATTAGTAGATGTTTGATAGGGATCAATACTAGGCCACTAGCATCCTAGCGGCTTGTTGGGAAGCCTTGTGTGGTAAACTAGTTCATTTTCCTTTGAATCATAGCATCTATAGAGGTGGAGCCGCTGGTTAACTTTCATTAGATTCGATCCCAGTCCATTTGCTAATCTTCCATTCATAGGAGTAGGAGTAGAATAGCAAGTAGTTTAGGAGTTGGAATTTCGAAGAAGAGAGTTAGAGAGACACTAGTCATAATAACCATTCACCCCCCATCACCATCACCTTCTCCATCAACACCATCTAGCATTCATATCGAATCACCATCTCCATCATTCCATTGAAGTCCAAATCGTCCTCAAACAAACAACGTAATGTCGCCTACATGATTATCAACAAATCACATCGATATACTGAGTTAGTATCCATAGGTGTAAGGAACATTGGAGTTATTCTCTTGTCCCATGAGTATTAACTTTTCAAGAGAGGAATTGTGTGTAAATATTCAATTGCTAATATGTTATGTAGTGGTAACAAAACTGACATCAACACACAATAGCATTGGTTGAATTAGAAGACAAAGTGTTAGTTTATATTTGCAAATTCTGATTAGGAGGTGCAATTGATTAGTTTCCATGATTAGTATCAACATCGACAGATATGGTATTAGAATCAATGGGGTCTTGGATCGTGCTTTTCAAGAAAAAGCATTTTTCAGTATCATGACCAGTTTGACGATGATATTGACAAAAGGCTTTAGGATCAAAGGATCAAGGAAGAGGTTTTTATCGAGTCAATTGGTTTAATAGGAGGAAGTTTAATCTTGTTTGCATTTATTAACTTCATCATCGCATTATGCAAAGGTTCAAAAAGTGAAGTAAAATTACGAGAAGGTTTAAAAACAACAAACAAAGGAGCCACACCCTTGGATGCTGCTGCCACTTGTTCATCAATAGTGTTGGATGATTTGTTGATCTTGATGTAATTGTTAGGTTAATGAAACTTGTTGGAATTGGATGTAGCATCACTCTTATCAACATGAACATGAGCTATTGGAATGTTGCTCTCAAATTGACTTACTTGTAGTTGATAATGATGAAGCAATGCACAATTATGAGTGTTACCAATTTAACATACCTGCTAAATTGCTATGTTATGCTTTCCTTTATACTGAGCTAGGTGTTTTAAGTTGCTCAACATACATATTACAGAATGAAATGGATGCAGATTGTAAAGTACAAAAATCAATAAACAAGAAAAAATGATCATTTTTATTCGAGATACTAGTACCAAAACAGTTTATTTTATTGAGATATTCAAAACTGTTTTGATAAGGTACAACGTGTTCAAATTTTAAACAGTACTTAATACAATGCATTTAGATACCACACAAACATTCTCAGCTCCTAACATAATATTTGAATAAACACACTGTATAAACATAAAAGTATTGATAAGATAAAGGGAAAGGCCTCCATTGCCTGAATGGAAGAATCGTTGTTCTGAATGTTGAAGGTTTGAGCCTGCATCTCCATTTGGAAATAGACCTGCATCTCCATTTGGAAATAGACCTGCAAAAAATGTAAAAAAAAGAGGGTCAGTTCATACGAACTGAGCAATGGAAACTATTCGAATTATCTCTACACTACTTAGTGTTCCTACAATATGGTTATTCAGATAACTGCATTAAAAGATGTGAAGGCAAGAGAGATATCTAAAAGCAAAATAGGTTTTATGCTAATACGTTTGTTTCATGTGCAGATACAAGTATAAAGTTTGAGGTTGTTGAAGGATCTTGCATAAATTACACGCATGAAGCCTTTCAATTAAATCATGTAGAGGCCAAGACTGAAGGACTGAGGAGACTATCGAAGGGACACACATAAATTACAAGCGTGAAACCTTCTGGTCAAATCATGTAGAGGCAAAGACTAAAGACATGGGGAGACTGTCGAGGGGGCATAGGTAAATTACAAGTATGGGACCGTCTAGTTGAACCATAGCAGAAGATTGAAGACATGAGGAGATTGTCAAAGGGACATACATATATTACAAGTATGAAACCTTTCAGTTGAATCATGGAGGGATTGAAAATCTACAAGTATATAGGTAGGAAGTAAAAATGTGTCAAACAACAGGGATTTTATGGAAAAGATAACAACAGGTAATAAAGATCTTTCAGCAAGCATAAAACAGAGACAAGAAGATATAACTTCTAGGTTTCCTTTTTCAAGTTTAGAATAAGCAAGCATTTTAAACAATCACAACATACACATCAGCAAAACATGGCACGAGATGTAAAACAATTCTCAACTATCAAGTTTAGACAAAATAGGTAATGATAGATTTGCAAGACTTGGTTGCTGCTATTACACGGTTTAAAGGCTAAATGGAGAAAGTCATAACAGTAGCGACAGGAAGTATATAAGCTTCTATGTTAGAAATATGAATATGATACTTTGCTATCACGAGGGAGGAACATTTCATTTATATATTTTTTAGGATAACAACATGTGTGTGCATGACCAGAAGAGTACAAATTCAAAGATCTATGATATTTGCTACTAGAAATTAGATACCCGGATAAAAAGAATCCGCAACTACAAGGGTTTTATGAGTTAATAATGCAAATTGAGATAATATAGATGAGTAAAACAAGGATAAAAGACAATGGAAATGCCAAAATGTTATAAAATATCTCCAGATTTCTAAAAAATAGAGATCAAATCCATGACCCATAGTTAAAAAACCAGTAAATTGCCAAAAAGAGCTTCATGTTTATCAAATAAACAACTTACAGCTACTTGGGAAATTCATGCCAGCAGTAATATTACTACAGTTTGAACGAATGGTGGTTCCAACAACAGAAACCCCATGAAGTAATGATGAAGCTACAACATCATAGAACCCAGATTGTAATTCCAACAACAAGAAAATTACAGAGCAAGGTGAATAAAACCCATGCCATCATCAGAAAAGTATCTCACGACATCATATCTCATGCCACAAACTCGTGAATAGAATGGAAGAGCCATGTATAACCAGAGAAAGTCACGGCATCCAGCCAACAAAGAAGCGTTTGCCATTCACGGATTTTGGAGAGCCTCGAAATCAGCAAAGAAAAAATGCTAAGCCGTGAAAGAAACATGGACCTGTGAAAACCCAAATATGAAAGAATGATAAATTTTCATCTTCATAGAAGCATACGTCCATCCAACCCACGAAATGACAGTAGATTCATGGCTTCCGACACTCAAATAGCAGGAATCCGTGAAAGAAAAGAAGCTCGTGACACTCAAACAACAAAATCAAAATCGACATCAACCCATGAATGAATACCAAATGTCTAGTCACACCATCAAAAGGAGAAACCCATGAAACTATATCAAGAATGGAGCCACGACTAGATGAAATACAACCACAATGAACTCAAATACATTAGCAGCTCACACATCAATAGCCACATGAAATAACAGTGAAAATGGAGGAACCCGTGAAAAGCCAACAGTCTGATATGAAATAGCATGAAGAAAGAGCAGCATAAATGGCGTTCAACATAGCAAAGCAAGAAGAAATCGAAAGGAACAGCCAGAAACTTCCTCATGGCAGCTAGGGTTAAAACCCTTCTTCTCCTTCTAGAAAATTGCCATCGAATGAAACTAAATGTTTATGACTTTTACCTTTTCTGCCTTTTGTTGCATTTGATCAAATTAAGCTTCATTTGATATAATTTTGGGTCCGCCCATAGAAGAGGAAGTAATGTTTATTAACATATTAAAACTTTACATATTGAAAGTTTTATGTTAATAAATAGTTTTAAGTTTTATTTTTGTTTTAAAAATAAAAATAAGAATTATTATTAAATTAATTGATTTATCAATTAGTTAACAATATTTTATACTTTGAACAAAATAAAATAATAATTATTATTTGTAATGTTAATAAGTTGATATTTATAAATCAATTTGTTAATGTTAAGTTAAATGCAATAATAATAATTTAAAAAGGGAGTTGTTGTGAAGTTTTCACACCTTCGCCCCAAAACTTTGGGGACCCCCTTTTTTCTGGATTGCCTTGGCAAAATTTCTTGAAGTTGTCCAAAAATTTCCGATCGTAGAAAATTTTGAGTCTTGGACGCCTTCAGGCCAGAAGGGAGAGGGGTACATTTATTTTCATCCGGTTTCAACTTGATTTTACAGAACAACCAATTTCATTCTTAGGCTGAACAAATTTCAAAGAATCACACTTGGCAGGATAAAATTGTAAATTTTGTACTTAGACGATTTCTTTTGAAAATTTGGATATAAATGTGTAACCTTGGATAATTTTCAAAAAATGAATTTTTTTTTAGATTTAAAGTTTTTTTGGAAAATCTTGATTTTTTTTTCGGTGAGAAAATTAATTTTGTGATGGTGAAATCAAATAGGAAAATCGATTTTAGACTCTAGAGAGATGATTTACTTTTGTCAAGAAAATTAAATTTGCATAGGAAAATCGATTTGGATTAAATTGCAAAAATTGGCTTTAAATGAATTAAATTTGCCTTGAAATTTTTTAAGTCTTTAATGAAATTAGTAATTTAATATTGAAAAAATGGCTTTTGGCTTGCCAAGTCCGATTTTTAATGATATATTAATTACTAAATCATCATTAAATGGAAACATTTAGCATCTCCAAGGCATTATTTACTTTATTTTTGCAATCTTGGTCTAATTGGCAATTTAAAAAAGTAAATTTCCTCTTGGCAAAATTAAGTTTGGCTAAGCATTTAATTGGGGGCTAGTTTTGTGTTCTAATTAATATTTTTTTTGCTCCCAAGGTCCCAGTCGGCCAGCTAGGAAAGATAGGCAAGTGGGGTATAAGAGGAAGCCCTCTCCCTTTTTCTCCTCACTTCTCATCCCTCCTCTTCATGGTGTTGGCAATTTTTGACTTGGAGCAGCCCTATATGCTTTGGTGAATTCTCTTGGAAGGGCAGATTTTCGTTGCTAGGCGATTTTGCTTGCAATTGTGGACATTTTCAGGCCTTGGCGATATTTTTTGTGGAGGCAGATTTCATTGTGCTCGGACGATTTTAGCAAGAGGGCAGATTTACAAACTTGGGTATTTTACTTGCAAAGGGCAGATTTCCTTGCTTAGTGATTTTACAAGGCTCCATTCTTGGCGATTTCTTCTAACACCCAAGCAGATCTGCACTTCATTTTGGCGATTTTCTATGCTAGGGCAAAATTCTCATGCTTGGCGGCTTCTTTAGGGCAGATCTGAATTTCCATTTTTGGCAATTTGTTTTGGCAAAAGAGAGCATTTCAGAATTGCAAAGTTGAAAGGCGGATTTATTATGGTTCAAGTCTGATTTTATATTTGCTAGAGGGCTGCGATTTTTGAGGTCTGATCTTACATCTTCTAGAGGCTGCGATTTCTCCCAAGGTTGGACGATTTTTTGGTTGAAGAAAGAACAAGGGCATCAAGATTTGCAAGGGATTTGAAATTCTTAAGTTTGATCCCAAATTCCAAAAGAAGACTCGGCCATTGGTAAAAGTAACTTCAAATCATTTAGAGTTGAAAGGGGTCCTTAAGTGGATTTCTTTCTTTCGTTCTTGTCTAGTTTTGTTTCTCCCAGTTCTTTTTCCATTCATCATCCACCTCTTCATCATCCCATCTTAGGAAAAAGATTGGAGATTGATAAGGGTAGAATCCATGATAGGACATTTGAAGAGGCAGAAATAAGCTAGACCACCCTAGGTTGAAGTTGGGAGATATAAGTGTAGTCCATCCTAAGGTAACAACGAGGCAGAAATAAGTGTTAGTCCCACCCTAGGTTGAAGATTGAAGATTGATAAGTGTAGTGATAGGACTTGGCGAGGCAGAAATAAGTGTAAAATCCATCGGTAGAAAGAAGATTGGAGATTGATAAGGGTAGTCCATATCACTTAGAACGAAGGGGCAGAAATAAGTGTTTAGGATGGTAGATGTTAGTGCAAGCAAGAACCCTAAAGAAACAAATACTAAGAAAGACAAAGAGGATATGATGCCCAAAACAACTTTCTTCTCGAAAATGAGGCAAATAACCGATACCAATGTCGGTATAGTAAATATGATACAAGTAAAGGACAGACTAAAGGAAGAACAATTTCCCATGGCAAAGATCTACAAAAGCAGAATTGGCTGCATGAAGGAAAAAAAGGAGTTACTAGATCATCGAGGCTCACAGTGGTAGACTTCAAATCATCATATGGTGATCTCATGGTGCTTCTCAGCCGGATCATGGGCCTAGCTCAAGGTGTGCAATCCAAAAACTAGATGTACTTCTTTATTGATGAAATTGTAAATGGAAAGGGCAAATTTGATTGGGTTAGAATTATAAGTGAAAATCTAGAATTACAACTTAGGGCTGTGCAAAACTAGAAGCAATTCCACATGGGGTCCTACCTCTTTTATTTGATTTAGAGGCGGTGAAAATTGAAAAGTGAATCTCAAGGAAGAGTGAATTTCAAGGAAGAGCAAATTTGGAGGAAGTGATTTGAAAATATTTGGGGCTAGAGGCCAAAGAGGTTAATTCAAGTGGACAAGAGGAGAACGTCAATGAGGCAGAATTTGGGTCAAGATTGGATGAGTTGGGGAAGGTTGCCATCAAGAAGAAACATTTGGGCACCCCTTCCTCCCTCAATGCCTTTATCGGATTTGCAAAAGAGTATGAGAAGGACCATGAGAAGACACTATAGGCAGCAAGCGGCATGATGAAATCGGCTGAGCTCAAGATAAAGCATACACCTTGCCCTCCTATGGAAGAAGTCAACGAAAGGCTAGCTAGGTTCATTGCCTTAGCTAAAAGAATGAAAGAAAAGGGGAGATTTATATTAGAAGATCATTTGATGTAAGCCCAAGTGGCAATTTCTCTTTCTTCTAGGATAGGACAAGTGACTAATTCTGATTGGCCACCATTTTGGTGCCTTCTCATTGGTTGCTACATTTCCACTTTTTTCATTGGTCCATTGACGAGGTGGCATCTTCTCATTGGCCGATGGGGTGGCAACCTAATTAGGGTTTCTAAGATCCAATTTGGATCGTTGATTTTGCTTTTGATCTCTACCGTCGGTTGTAATTTTAGCCTCTATATAAGGCCATTTTGCTCTCATTTGTGGGGGTTTATGTTGGAGAATTTTTGCCAAGATACTATCAAAATTGTTCTCTATTCATTGTTGTGACTTGCATGGTGGATATACATGATCATTTTGGTGTATTGCATGGTTCTTCTCATCCCTCAAATTAAAGTAAGATTTCATTTCATGTTGTTAGAGTAGAAGTAGATGACTAATTGTATGGTGATATTAGTGAATGTTTGATAGGGATCTACAACTAGGGCACTAGCATCTTAGCCGCTAGCTAGGGAGCCTTGCGTGGTAAACTAGTTCTTTTCCCTTGAATCATTGCATCTATGGAGGTAGAGCCACGGGTAAGCTTTCATTAGATTTGATCCCCGTCCGTTTGCTAATCTTTCCATTCATAGGAGTAGGAGTAGAATAGCAAGTAGTTTAGGAGTTGGCGTTTTGAAGAAAGAAAGTTAGGAAGGTAGAAGTCATTAGAATCATTATTGTCTCCTCGCGCAATCAACATTATTTGGTGCTACACCCTCCACCATCACTGTCACCATCAATATCACCTGGCGCTCATACAAAATCATCACCAGCTCACCAAAAACCCAAGTCATCCTCGAATGAATAGCGTAAGGCCGCCTACATGATTACCAGCAAATCACATCGATAACTGAGTTAGTATCCACAGGTGTAAGGAACGTTGGAGTTATTGCTTATGTCTTCATAAGTATTAACTTTTCAAGAGAGGAATTGTGTATTTGATACTTCGTATTAGATATTCAATTGCTAATATGTTATGTGGTATAAAAACTGACATCAACAGGAGTTAAGGTGAGTTTCATTTTTTTTAATGCCTAAATGCAAGGGTATGAAGTTTAGTGGCTATTTTTGAACTCACAAGTCGAACTGTAGATTGTGGAGTCAAATATGGAGCTATTTTTGGCTATTTTGAGTCTTTTTCAGAATTTTTCGCATGCATGATGGATCAAAGGGCAGTTTGAGTTTTCTATGCAGTGATGGAGCACTTTAGTGCTATTTTTTGCAATTTATGGAACAGTTAAGTCCAGTTTTGCATGCAGTTCGTCATGGGAACCTGTTTTATGCATACTCTGCATGATTTTGAGAAGTTTTACATGCTATATTTCTGTGTTGATTTTGAAATCCGAGTTAGGGTTTTTTGCATGATTTTGAGGAGCTAGAGGCACTTTTCCAGTTAGCTATCAGTTGGACAGGTGGTTGAGAGCAGTTTTCAGGGGCTTCTTCATTATTTGGATCAATTTTGACTCATTTTTTCGAGACATGATCTTGAAATCCAAATTAGGGTTATGAGCTCTATTTATTGTATACTCACCTCATTAGGAGGATCTTCTTTTGGATGATTTTTGCACATTGCAAATTTTGAGTTGATTGTAAGAGCAATTTGTAGCAGAGGTTTTTCAGCATTGATTATATAGATTCAGCGGTTCCTTCTCATTGATTCTCGTGCAATATTGTGGATTCTTTACTTTTATGTTGTGTTTGTCCTTCATTTAAGTTATATTCCTTATTGTAAGTTTGAATCTTGATACGTGTGATAACAGGTCTTTGTGTCCTTATTCTTTTTGTAGAAAATTGGTAAAGCCTAGGGTTTCCTTTCAAAGCAGAAGATTCCGGGTCCTTATATAGAATCACTTTTGTAGTTGCGTGTTTGTCTGAGTATTGTGAATCATTTGTATCTTGCATAATTTGTGTTGATTTGATTAAAGTTACATACAAAATCATCGGTGTATCACCTCATTTAGGTCAGTATTCATTATTTGTCATTCACTTCTCATCCATTTTCTTCCATATAATTTAGGTTTTAGGTGGTCACTATTTAGGAATTGGCCTAGCTTCCAAAGATTCATCTCTCATTTTAGGACAACCCACTACCCAAGAGAGATTCCATGTTTCAACAAGATGACTAGATTCTGCATCTTGCTATAGGCGCAATCCTGATTGACAACAGTGAGAAGGAAGAAAACTTGGTAAGGAGAATCTTATCTCTTATGTCCTTTTATAAATTAGAAACAAATATGCATTGTATATCAATATCAGACATAGTGTGAGAAATCTGAGCATGCAAATGCTTAAATCTACCAATGAAATCGCTAATTTTTTTTTTAACACCTTGTTTACAATGCATTAAATTAGTTAAAGAAACTTGAGGACCAATATTGTTTTGAAATTGTTCAAAAAAACATTAGAGAGTTTTTGAAAGGAATCAATGAATAGGGAGGCAAAGAACAATACCATTGCAAAGCCTTGTCTCTAAAAGTCCTAGTGAACAACTTAGTCATGCACCTATAGTTGTAAGCCAGATCACTATATAAGGTTTGAAAGGTTTTAAAATAAGTCATAGGATCACCTTTACCAGTGTAAGTCTCAAGACAAGGAATCAACATTTTTAGGAATAATGGCTCGGATAATATCCAAGTACAAAGGATTGGCAATACCACACGTATGGATGTTGAATTTGGATTGAGTCAAGGAAGCAAGTTGTTGTAAGGAAGAGACAATTTGAGCCAGGCTATTAATTATGGAACCAATGGAAGAAATGATAGGAGAAGAAATGTTGGAAATGTTAGGAAAGTTGTTATTTGATGTAGTAGGAATATTTGAAGAAGCATGAAGAAAATTAGGAGCATTAGTAGAAGGGATATGTGAATATGAAAATGGAGCATTATGATATGAAGGCATTGATGTAGGTAATATGGAACACTCATAGGAAGTGAAGAAAGAGTAGGATTAGGGAGACTTACGTGTGTAAGATTAGAAGATTGAATTGAGGTTGTTATGAGTGGTAGAGCATAAGCGGAGATAATGGAAGTAGAGAGAGGCAAAAATGTTTCAACCTGTAGTGGATGGAACATGACCTAATTCAGAAATAGGTTTGACATTTGTTGCCCCCATTTTCGTCCCTTGTTATTTTGTATATGATAGGGCCCAAAATGCCGATGTCCGAACCCTGGAATTAAAGTCTAAGTCTAGTTTGGAAGTTGGGTCAAGTCGCTTCTCATTAGGATTTCGGGTTTTCCCTTCCACCCTTGCATTTTCGATCATGCACGTGGGTCTAGTTGAGAACCAGTACGCACAAGACACCTTGGGTATTTCATAAGCATAGGTGAGTTGGGTAAGTCCTTAGAAATGTCCCCGATGAAAAGCAATGTCATGTTAAAGTATATCACTATGTGTTCGGGATTTTGTACTTTCCTAGTTTGAGTTACTACTCTGGAGAAGTAGTGAAACAACTTCGCTCCCGCAGGTGAGAACATTTGCATTGGTCATGGAAAAGAAAACTGGTGTGCAGGAATATGCTGCAGAAATTCCCTTGTCGCACCACGTAGTTCAGGAAAATGGCAAGAGGTGTGCTCCTACGAGTAAGAAATAAAGTGGATGCTGTGTGAAGCTAAGTGTGAGAAAGGCGAATATGCCCTCAAAGATGCTCTAAATCGACTTCTCAGAAAAGCACTTCTCCTTCTACGATATCGTAAGCAAGAGAAAAGTGGCAAAGTCTTAGACTTGTGGAGAAGAGAGGAAGTGAATTCTCCAAGGTCAACACCTCAGTAAAGGGGAATTAAAGGCATGGGTTCAGATTCCACCTTGACCAAGGGAGGTTGTCGACTTATGAACTAAGTTAAGGTTCAGAAAAGTGAGGAAGTTGCTTTTCCAACGTTTGAAGAAAAGTTAAGGGGAAATCTGATTTTCCGAAATATGAAGAGTAAAGTGATGGGACATGTTGATGTCACTTTCGAGCTGTTAACCATTGGGCATTAAATTCAAATATGATCAACATAAAAGAGCCACTTGCAATTAAATGAAAATGCTACTCACTCGTGCGGTAAAAAATTCAAGCCAACGATCTTAGAAAGAAAGTTTATAAAATGGATTTGGAGATATCTTGCCATCATCATTCTTCAAACGAGTATTTTCAATTTTCACAGCAAGGTCAAAGCACATCAGCTTATTATAAACTCTTAGTCTGGCCACCTAATTTGCAAGATATGATAGTTTGAATGGGATCAATTGTGAACTGAAGAATTTAAGTGACACCCAACTGAGGTCTTACAACCTAGGAGATCTACATAGGAGGCTGAATTCCGAGCCCTTGCACCCCATTATGCGGAAATTGAAAGAAAGCAGTCTTGTTGAAGCTGCAGTATATCCAATAGTAGTTCAAGCTCCAAAACTGATATTAGAGTGCATCTCTCACTATGATCCGTCTACACACCATGTCAAAATGACCAACAATTAGGTGCTACTCACCATAGATAGGAACACTATGGAAAATTGTTTTCGACTGCTTGTCCGTGAAGTGTTTAACAAATTGGACTTCGGGAATTCTGCATCTAGCTACAATGAGAAGAAGTCCGTAAAAGATAGGAGATCTTTTGGCAACATGGTTTCAAACACCCAAGAGTGGTAAGAGCAAGTTGCCAAAGACTTTAGACGATACGAATCTAAAGAGAGAGAGCATGGTGAAGGCTGAGAAGCAGCTGAAAAAAGTCCATGAGTCAGTGAAGAAAATGAGGGGAGCCATTTTTGGGTATCTCAAGGAATTGCACACAGAGTCTCATGTAAACAAAAATGATGAGGTTGTTGACATCGAGCACATTAAGACCGCATATGAGGACTTCATAGATGAGTTGGTGCACCTCGCCAATTTTCAAATTTTCGAACGACATAAGTTAACCACTCTAGATGGGATTCTGACGAAGGTTTCAGAAAAGATACAAACTTGGGCTGACACAATTGAGGGGCTTGTCGCAGATCATGATTTTTGGATATTTTGTAAGGATAATGTACAAATTCCCAATATAGAAGATCTTTCTGTTATCTTGGAGGCCATTAAGACACATAAGGCAAGTAAAGAAAGCACCAAGCGAATTCAAGATGGGAGTGGAAGCGCTTCAGCTCTCTAGCCTTAATCATTGCTTTGTTCCTAAATGACTAAGTGTCATCTTCTCTTTGTGTCTTCCCTCTATCTTCTCAAAGATTGTAATTATGTAACGGCCCAAAGTTAAAGGGTCTATATGTAATATTCTAAAAATCAATGGAAATGATCGACAAATTTTGGAGTGAATTCTCCCCTTGTTGCTGAGACAACTGAGTGAGTCTCGAGAGTTGTGTCAAAGTTTGTTCTTCAATCAATTTAATTTTCATTATGTTTTGCATGTGATGGATGAATGCTAATTGAATTGAATGGTGTCGAATTTGGAATAGAGAGGAATCTTTCTTTGGATCCGAGGCTAATAGTAATCTGAGCATTGTTGTAATTCAATTACCTTTCCTTTCATCATTCAGTTGCATGTTGTTGATCAATCATATTAAATAGGTCGTGCATGTAAGAGCATAGTAGTTGCATGTAAAAGTTACAAAAAGAGAACTTAAGGATTTACACTTCCACAGTTGTGGGTGAGATCTAATTTAGTTGCAGACCAATTTTACGCCAGAACCTTTTATAGATATGAAAGGTTTGGTTACCTCCTTTTCTGCTTTCACGTCAAGAGCATACCCTTGTTAAGGTAAAGATAAAAAACAAATTCATGGCAGATTGCACACATAAGGGAGCTGTACCTTACAATTCAAAGGTAAGTTATAACGACGTAGCCAAGACTTCCCAACTGTTAGGAACAAATTTTCCCCATTAATTGGGCATTGGAGCGAAACACAATAAAATATCTAAGGGAGACAATTTGTTAACCAACAATGTTATAATCAATAAGGTGGGAAAAAATACACAAGAGGTGAAGACGATGTTTATTATTAGGAATGAGCTTCCTAGGCTTCTGAAGCAAAAATATTCTCGAGACTGATTCTTTCGAGCTAACCATTGTTCCAATTTTTCAAAATCTTGAGTGAGCTTGTCAAATTGAGTGGGTGGAGCTCTTAAAGCTTCATCTTCATTGTGGGAAGAATCAGAAGAGTTGTTCTTTGTGAGAGGATTAGGATCATGAGGGAGCATGTTGGTTTCATCAAGATTCCTAAGAAAGAAGGGGGGTTCAAAATCAGAAGAACCCATGAATCTATGAATTCGTCTAACTAGAATGCTATATGCTGGACTCAAAGTAATAAAGCTCATACACAAAGGGATGCAAAGAAAGGATAATGCAATGCAATATGTAGTGAAGAACAAAGATATAATAGTGGATCTAAATGCATATAATTTAACCAAAAGGTGAGAACAAAGTAGATCTAGATATGAAAGAAACATAGAATGCATATAAAGTAGATCTAGCTACCAAATCGAAAGATATAAAACATGAAAGAGGCTGGTTCACCGAAATGTAAGAGAAGCTATGCATGCAATGTAAGGTATGATAGAACTACAATGCATCTAATTACCACATCAAAAGAGGAAATGTCATAAGTCGGGTTTGCCAAAATTTAATGTATAAAATGGTGATCCAATGTGATTAGGCCGCCAAGGTATATGTACATTTGCAAAAGAGAAGGAGAGGCCCTCAAATGTAACCCTTTTGAGGTTCTAAATCAGATTAACACAACCCAATATGGAGGTAGGGGTGCTAATGCAAAACCCAAGTCCTTTAGGGAGTGTCTATCCAAAGGTTTCTCTTTCTTTCCTTTCTTTGTTGTTCTTTCCCGATTACTGTTAATTGATTGCAATGTGAAGGATGAAATGCATGTAAAGTAGGGACACATATAACTATAAGAAAATGATAGACCTAATTTGATACATCAAAGCAAGTGCTATGAAATGACAAAGAGGGAAATGTACTCATGTTGAGGGCTAGTAGGGGAGAAAGATCAGCTCTAAGAATAGGCTGTTAGATTGTATTAGAAGCTAGAAAAGAGTTGGATTTGAGATCTAGAAGCTGGAAACTACCGACTGTGAAATTTGGCGGTCTTAGGAACAAGTGACTTCCTTGGTATAGGTTGACTTGGGGTATAGTTCAAGGTCAACCTATACCTGATAGATTGGGAACTTGAATTTTTTGATGTATGATAGAAAATGTAACTCCATATTTGCTAATTCCGATCCCGGAAGTTTAAAAATTCATGAATCTGCTCCTACACAAGAAAAATGGAATTTGTTGGGGGAAAGGGACTTGCCTTGGTCAAGCCCCCGTTTAGGAATTCACCTTGAAATGAGATAAAACATAAAGCAAGACAAATGTTACTATTCACCTTGCTTGTAAAACTCTCATGGATGGATTTAGAATCACTATCTACAAAGATGTTTTAATGTTTGTATGTACGTGTATGTAGAAATGTATGATACCTTGATAAACGCAATGGATCTACAATCACCAAATCATAGATCATGGATGTAAGTATGCTCGATAAACTTAAACAAGGATGGATGTGCAATGATGATGTATGTGGATCTCCTCCCTTGATGACCAACTCCTCTATCTCCTATAAAGAAAGAAGCTAGATCCATGGAAGGAATTGCATGCTTGATTGACTGGATGGATGCCTTGGATTTAATTGCTTGCATGCAAAAGTTGTAGATAGCTTGCATAGTTGATTGATTGAGTGGATTTAGTCTTGAAATTCACGAATTGATTGTGTATCTCTTTCTTGTAATTGATGGATGTCAAAACGTGGGAGAAGACCTCCTTTTATAGTGATTTCGGGCTTCAAAATCGAGAGGCTCGATTGCACTGGGCAGGAAAAAGTGAAAAACCTCAAAATGGACCTTGAAATCCAGCAAGCTAACAATCTTGGGTATAGATCGATCTCAACCAATACCAGGTATAGGTCGACTTGTGGGACATATACTTGAGAAGATCCACTTATTGGGAAACTCTTGGAGATCTCAAATGTGTAAATAATTGGGAAAAAATCAAGTGGAAATGTAGAAAATCAAGCTTTAATGCATCCATGTTCTAAGAGATCATTAAGATGGGGCTGAATAAGTCCTTGAGCTTCCAAATTAATGGGTGCTAACTTTTAGGACAGTACAATTACAAGTTAGTAGGTTTCATAATTCCTCCCTAGCTAAACCAGGGCTTAGTTATTCAACCTTATTTCTTGGAAGAGTAGACCTCTTTAATGCATAGGGGCTAATTATACCTTCTACACGTATGATGTAGTTGAGACACCAAGCCATGGGGCTTCCAACACTGATTATTTTAGCTTAGATGCATTCTCCCACATTCACCCAAGACTGCACAATGACAATGACCTTTTAAGTTTATCCAGGGCTGAAGCAGATTTTCGAAATTCAAACACCATAAGCCTCAAAGTAGATAGACTTGATGACTGCGTGATGTCTTCCATTGGCTCAAACTTCATAGAGGGGACATATCAATATGTAGATGAGTTTAAATTCATCTGATGCAATTCTTAGCTTCAAGGTGAAGCATACTAAGGAGGAAGCTATATTCAAGTTAGGAACAATCTCAAAGAGTTATTTCCTAAATCTTTTCCTATGGACTTAGGTCACATAGGCATCCCTTGCCCAACAATTGCCTACATACCCACATCCAAATGAAATAGATTTTGCATGAAGTTCTCCAAAGTTTCAACTCTTAGGTTTAGAACTTGCACTTTCTTGCATATGGTAGCCCATAGTTTGCACTGTGCGAATTGTGTGAGTACTCTTATGAGTTGCCAAGTACTCTATTTTTCTTGCTGTGCAAGTATTTACAGGTCTGGCTCAAAGGTTTTTATATACAAAAAACAATGTGGGTAAAAATGCCTACATGGGTGAAATGCTGGTAAAAGGCCTTGTTCTCACATAGTTTTTGCTATATAACTATGTATATTCTCTTTTCCAATATCGATATTTAATTTAATACATTTTGTAATTGAATTTGCAGAAAAAATATAGTTTTAAGATATTTTAAGTTTTAGTACTTTCTAAGTCGCTGATTTTTTGTGGAGTCAAAGATTTCGGGCTTGCCAAGTACACTCTGAGTCCAAGTCTACAGACTGTGGTAACCTATATTGACACCGGACAACCTATTTGCTACAAATCCAAATGATGGTTGACATAATTGTACCTAACTAGCAATTTTTAATGGTTGACATATTTGAACCTAACTAGCAATTTTTAATTATTAAAGACTTGTACAATAATAACAATCTTCATATGCTCTTTTGAGTTTTTCAACACTTGACCATCAAAGGTTTACAAGGGTTTTCTGGAAGCAAAACTCACCAAAAATATTAGTTTCAGTACAAATTAACTTGCAGACCAGAAAGGAATAAATACAATATTCAGGCACTCAATGTATTTGTATAGCCTCTTAAATAGGTCTCATTTAGACATAACTACATAACTACATTAGTTGTTTAATTGACACATTATGTTCAACACAGTTTACAATGTTCATAGTATTTCTGATGTTGTGAGGTTTTGCAACCATCGCCCCATTGTGAATAGGGACCCCCTCTTTTTGCCTTGGCCATAGGAATACTGGCCTTAGGTGATTTTAGTTGGCAATGTTTAAGTCTCCAAGTTGAGGAAGTGAGTTTAAGCAATTTTGGTCCACTGGGAAGTCATATCTATCTGGGGTATGAACGAGTGTTGAGCTAAGTCTGTTAGGAGTGTGGAATTGAAACCAAGTGATTTATGATGGAATGAGTTAAAACCTTTAGAAAATCCTTCTTCCAACTTCAATTTGACCTTAGAAAGCGAGGATATATTATGGGGGGGTAGAATGTCGAAGCTGTGCTGAATTCTAAAATTTGGCTGAGTGTGGAATTTGTTGAAAAGCACCAATCTAGAATCTACAATTTAACTCCTATGAAGCTGAAAACTATCTCAAACATCCTGACAATATTTATATAAATATAACTCAATACTTAAATGTTCTATTTTTATAAATCCTTTTGCCCCCCTGAGCTGAAAATTTGATAAAGTCTTCTGCAAATGTGGCAGAAATACTTTGGTCAGAGGACTTCCCCCATGAAAATCCTCTCTTCTCAGGATTTCCATCCTCAAAGTCCTTCCAATTCCAAACTTTCACCCTATCCAAATGGCCACAATTTGATTGAGATGATGGAAAAACATTCAAGAAAGCGTTAGATCTTCTAAGGGAAGAGTTTTAGATGAGTGGAGACTTGATGAGGGATGGTGGAAATCCTCCAAACAAAGGAATTCCACCCACTTTAATCCTTTCAAATCTAGATTTCTGTCCCATTATAATTGTCATAATTGGATCATGTGGACAAGGTAAAGTTGATGAAGTATGGGTTGGTTCCCAAAACGATAGATTGGAAATCCAAGAGCTTTGCCAATTCTCTAATAGGATTACTCAATCATGTTTTGGCCAACGAACGGGAATAATCTCCTGATTCACTTCCCCTACACTTTAGGCCTCACTAAACCTAGGTGGGTAAACCTTCACCTTAAACCCTAATCACTTGGTTTAAAGCTTTTGTATAGCGATTTCAAACTTTGTGAGGTCTTAAGTTGGCAAAATCCTTGAACTTGATAAAAAAAGAAGCTACATGAATACTTTGAGATATTTAGCTGTGAACTGAATATTACGTAAATGAAGGCAATAGTGTTTATGAGTTATGGTATGGCAGAATATTAAACTTCAAGGCTTCAGACATCCCCACTTTCACAAAATAAATTGCAGACCAGTCCCTTATCCAACCTTGGGTAAATAGAGTCGAACTTTCGTTGAATTCTTATATACAACCCTGAGAGACAGTGCTATACCATCCACTACTTTATAGACTGAAGCTTCAATTGGCAACACAACCCCTAGTGTAATTGAATTTAATTTCTTTGGGAAAACCATTTAGACAAAATTCACATAGACACCATTTCATATGCAAATTCTGACAATCAAAAACTTGTATTGAAATCAACTTCTTCACCATTAGTAGCAATTAATTTTAAAATCAATTATCACAGGGGATAAATCTGAACAAAATACTTTGAACTTCGATTTTCAAAATGAATAAGGAAAACATGGCTCTTGCATTAACTTTGGAATGAGTGCAATAAGTCTGTGCTTTAGTTACAATATCCAGTCTACCAAAACTGCAAAAAACATGTATGCCTTTTCCTTGTCTATCTCTTTCTGTCTTATTCTTCATTTACTGCTAACTTCGTTTTCTTCTTATTTCATTTTCCTTTTCTTGCTTCTCCCTGCTTCCTTATATCTTTCATTTATATAAGAAAGAAAGGTTGCGAGTGAGGCAATACACTGTTTCATTAGATAATCAATGCACCCATTCGCAAGTATATGCTGATTAGTTTATGTTTCAGCATGGCACTTAGTTTGATGTGATAAGAGCTATGTCATTTCAATCTGGACACATTGCTTCATTCGCTACCAACAAGCAAAGTCATCGGGCTGCCAGGCAAGGAAATAGCTTGCTATAGGAAAGGACAAAACAGTAAATTATTTTTATTTCTATTCCAATACTTTCAAGCAGTGACGAGAAGTTATCGGGACCTGTCTGCTATCTTAGGTGCCCGGTTAAGATTTTCTTTAATTAATGACCTGTGTGTATACTACTATACCTGATTCTCTTCAAGACGATTTTGTCCATTTCAGCGTTCGTATTATAATTCATTTTTTATGATCTCAAACCATTGTGGCTCATAATAGTTCGAACCAAATAACCATATGCAAATGCATGCCGGTGATATTCATTTGCTTTGAAAAACAATAGAAACTTTGGCTTATACGTAGACACGCAAATCTGGGATGGTTGCCATATTCTCTCCATTGCTCGTCTTATATAAACTTCAAGTTATATAGATGCATGACTTTCTCGCTACTATAACTAACACCTTCAGACTGAAATTTGGTGTACGCTTGTAGTTGACATTCTGATAAAGAATATGCAAGGAAAGATTACTGTATGAGCACTGAACGGAACTATCAGGCCCAGGTATGTTGAGTTGACAGTGTATACAATTTTCTCTGATATCAATGACATTTGGTCATCAATTCCACCTCTGTCCAACTAGACCATGTGGTAAATCTGAAAACACCACGCTGTGCTTGTCTAGCAAGCCCTGTATGTGAACCTGATAGCCACACTATCAGTAGAACCGTAGATCTATCTGAAGCGAAACATTGTACTGCCCACTCGGTGTTCGAGTGCCAAAAGACAAAAACACTTCCGTCCTCTTCGCTGAAAAGACTGTGTGAGTATCTAAAGATAAACCTCATAATACCACCACCCAACTATCTTCTGTGAATCTTAATTGCGTAATCTCAAAGTCTGAGACTTATGCAATGCAACCACTACAAAATATTGTTCTTATTGTCGACCACATAAAAGTCATTGGTAAGGGAGCAATTACCCAAAGTCATAATTACCTATGGAACGCAAGTAGCAATGCAAAATCATGCCACTTGCTGTCCGTGCTCAGAAGACACCATACATAACATAATTCTTCACATAGGACAAATCAATGAAGTTGTGTATAGTCCCTCAATAGATCAGAAAACCTGCTGTCCTGCGTTACATCCCTTATTATCCAATGTGGGCTTGAAAATCTTTGGATACCGCTTGCTTTCTATTTGCTTCAAACATATCTGCTTGACAGTCCTGGTAAAGTATTCTTGGATGGTTGGGTATTTGGGCTTAATATTGGAGATATATGTATGTGATCTCAGTGGTACAATATTGTTGCTATATTTTAGGTGTTATTTCATATCTTTCCAGTAACCTTAGTTTCTTTACCAATACTAAGTTTCCATCTTTGCTCACTCTTCACAATAAAAATGGAGACTAAAATTAGGGCTCCATCAGTATGGAGTCTAGACTATGTGAAAAATGTGCTAAAATGGCAGGCAGGAGAGGCGAATTTGAGGTAAGAAAGGGGCCTAATTGGGTGGAGAAAATCCTCTAAATAGAGGAATTCCACCCCCTCTAGTCCTCTAACTTGCAAAATTCCACTTCCCCCATATCTGTCCTAAGAAAAAATAAAGGATGAGAAGTAGGAGTGAAGGAAAATTGTATCAAATAAGACGAGTTTTGAGTGATGAGGAAACAGCTAAGTACGAATCCTCCAATCAGAGGATTTCCGCCCCAAAAATCCTCTAAGCTCGAAAGTTCCGCCCCCCTTGCAAGGTAGTTAAGTTGAGAGAAGATTGGATCATACAGTGCAAGCCAAAAAATTATGAAAAGAGGCTACCAAATGATGTAGGAAAGGCAAGTTTCAAAGTAATGATGCAAATAAAGAGAAGCCAAGGGTGGCGGATATCCTCTGATTAGAGAATTTTTGCCCCCAAAATCCTCTAATTTTAAAATCTTTGCTTAGCATTGATCTTCCTTTTTTATGGGATTTCAAGTTCACGAGGAGGAGCAAGGAGTCATGATTGAAATTAAGATCCAAAAGTGCAATATGGTGGTGTTAAAAGAGATTGTTGATCTGCCCATGTGCATAAGTTGTGGGTGGAAATCCTTTGATCAGAGGATTTCTGCTAATCATTAAAAATCCTCTAAAAAACTCTAAATCCCTCCCCATGCAAGTGGTCCGCCTAGGCATTCAAAGTGGCATTGGTTTTGAAGGGAGATCAAACTTTTGATTGAAATCATCACCCCGTTACAAGTCAGCCCCACAGACAAGCAATTTACTTAATTAAGTTTATTAATCCAAGGCTCAGTTGGCCCTCTCTATGTTCATGACCTTTCAGTCCACCAAGTTGCCTATATAAGGAGACTAAATCATTTCATCTTCACGTCAAATAAGCAGTAAACTACCTCTGCTAAATGAAGAGATTCCTCCATGAAAGGCAGCGAAGTAGCTCCCTAAGACAACAGATCACATTGGAGGAATGAATCCTCTTTTGTCAATAATTAAGGGCTTCAAGAACACCAATTCTGAACATCTCAGGCAGATTTCCTTCAAAATCAGAGATGAGGTGTAATAACCCCAACAGGTTATAACTTCTTCAATCACAAAAAATCCTTATACTTCAGTTGTTTGACATTTCGTCAAACACTTTGCAAGCAAACTTTGATACCACTGTAATGGTCTTGCTCAATTCCGACCTTAAAATGCTGATTGAAGGCTCGAAAATTTTTGTCAAACACTTTGCATACAAGGGGCCATATGACTGATATAACTTTTCAGATTGCGGCAATGACTCTTGTTTCGATTTGCATCAAAGTGAATGCTTACAAAAAGACTCCAGATTGTCTAAACAATGACCTAACATGAATGTGCAACTAATTTGACAATATTCAATACAAATATGTGACTTAAACTACTTGCAATATGCAGCTACAGCAACTAGTAATTAAGACAAATACTTTGGATGCAACCTAAGATGGCATTAATGCACTTACAACCAAGTGGCATTAATATAAACACTTAGTATGCAAAATTATAACATTATTTATGCCAAAAAGAGAACTTACAGCCAATTGACATTTTGTCAAACAATTGGAATGCAAACTAATAAGCTGATCATCAACTCTAGGGTTGCAATATAGATAATCTAAAAATTACAACGCTCTTTCAATTGCAAAATCCTAACCTTCCTTTGATACCAATAATGCCAAATGGCAAACAAAGGCAAGTACAATATGGAAATAGTGAAGTGCTGAAGCTATATTTTGTACTCAACTGAAAACCTACTTTTCTTAGAAAATATGCCAAATGAGAAGAGAAGAACCTGATTGTAGATGGCTGTAATAATTTTCTACAATGCTGCCCCTTCTGCTTTGCTTTTTTCCGATCTTCTTTTTTCACTTGCTTTTTCCGGATTTGCTTTTTTTTCGTTTTTGCTTTTTCGAATTGCTTTTTCGGGTCTGCTTTTTCGGCCTGCTTTTTTCGGACTGCTTTTTTCGGGTCTGTTTTTTCGGCCTGCTTTTTTCGGACTGCTTTTTCTGCCTGCTTTTTTCGGGTCTGCTTTAAAATGGCTTCCTGTAATTTCAGACCTGCTAGAAATGACCTCCAATAATTTCGGCCCTGCTAAAAATTGCCTCCTAAAATGCTGAAATGCTGAAAATGGCCTTAGGCCCAATGATGCCCTAGCTGAAGTGACTGAAGTATCACCTCCAAATGTGCAACCCTTCAGAAGATATTTCACTTCCTCAGTTATGCTAATCCAAGGGAGTTTTCGTTCCCAAAGATCAACTGACTATCTGAAACCACTTGGCTCCACAATAGACTATGTGATTGAATCACAATTTGATGTCAAGAGAGAAATAAATAACTGGATGATTAGAATGAAGCCCAGGGTGCCTATTTATTCTTTTTCTCCACTTTCTCCAGAAACTTCTAGAACATTATTTTATTTTATCTATTAAGTGACTTTATAAAAAATATTTTATAATTCAAGTCACTTTATTAAATTAATTAAATATAAAGTTACCTTTTAATATTTATTTATTTGATAACTTTATAAATAATTAACTTAATACCACTTATTTATTTAATTAAAATAATTAATTAGTCATCCTCATAAAATATTCATTATTTTGGACATCCTAATTAATTAAATTAATTAAATCAAATTGCCTCCAAAATGGGGACATGACATGAGGAGTGTAAAAAAATCAACAAATCTGGGCTTTATAATCATTGAAATATTCATCTAGTTTTGCAGACTTCAATATTATTCCACCTCTAAGATTGACAAGGAGAGAGAGTGGTTTGTTGATGCATAATCAGGGACCTTTCATTCTGATGCAATTTTATTTTGTGAAGCCATTCAGATTTCTATCATGACTAGAATACATTTCCCTTTCTTCTTTTGCAAGGTGAACAAGTTAGAAGACAAGGTGATGCTCGAGACTCTGATCAGATGCTGCAGAAGGAAGGCCATTTCAAGTTCAAGCTCAAGGTTGCAAGTGGGAAGGAAAGTTCAGCATCAAGAAAAATTAAAATGCAAGTTTAGATTGAGATCAAGGTGGACATGGAGACAACCTTATCAATTCCACAAATGCAATTGAGTATGATCAATTTCAAGTCAGACCATGAGGAAAGATTTTGAAGGATGGAGAGAATTCAAAAGATGAAGTGATAGAGGCCATTGCCTTCATCCTCAAGGAATCAATAGTTTCAGAAGAGTTAATCAAAGTTAGAGATGTTCAGTCATGAGGAAAGATTTCAAAGGATGGAGAAAATTCAAAAGATGAAGTGATAGAGGCCATCACCTTCATCCTCAAGGAATCAATAGTTTCAGAAGAGTTAATCAAAGTTAGATATGTTGAGTCACGAGGAATGATTTCAAAGGATGGAGAAAATTCAAAAGATGAAGTGATAGAAGGCATCGCCTTCATCCTCAAGGAACAATAGTTTCAGAAGAGTTAATCAAAGTTAGAGATGTTGAGTATCAAGAGATATTTTCTCTTCATCAAAGGATTAAATAGATTAACAAGATAAGAATAATGAGCTGGCATTGAGCTGTTTTCTTAAATCACAAAATCACACTTTCAAGCACAAGCAATCACAACATGCCAAGTGTCCTATTTTTCCCATTGGTTGGAAAATCATTGTAGTTTTCTTATTGGCCATGCTTTGGTGTCATGTAATTGGTTGTAAATTTGGCAACCCCAAATTAGGGTTTGTGGGGTTAAATCTTGGCCCTTGATCTTCAATTGATCTTGTCCCTTCGTTGTAATGAAACTACTAGAAAATGCCAAGGCCTCCTCATTTGCAAGGGGTTAGAAAGTTAGATTCATTAGAGAAGCTAGAGAATTAAGAGTAGACTAGAGTAAGTTAACTAAGGGAGAGACTTGATCAAATTGTTGCTATGATGCTGATGAAGGGTGCTCCCCTTGAACACATACTAGAAATAGAGACTCAACAAAAAATTTAAGAACACGAAGTATTAGTATGGAATTACAAATTTCAGAAATACAATATGCAAAGCCACATGGGCGCTTTCTCTACAATGTTCTGCAAGACAGAGCTATGCACTACCACCCATAACTACCCTAGACAATCCCACAAGCCTTTCTTATATAGGCTATTTTCCATTGCTCGGGAAGGTTCTAGACATTTAACCCTAAACCTTGAGGCCAACCGATCCCCAAATAATTATAATTTTCATATTTATTACGTAGAGTTGGCTCAAAACAATTACAAATTATAATTTTAGGTAGCCCAACTTCTGAAGGCCATAACTTTCAAATTGTAGTTCTGATTGGCTATTGTAACCACTTTTTGGAAACGACATCTCTTGATCTACAATGCTTTGATTGTGTAAGTGTTATTAGTTGAGGTTCAACCTTGTTTCGAAGCCATTTAAGCCTTCAAAATTGAGCTCAAAGATTTTGTACACAAAAACCTCAATAACTTTTGCAATACATATGATATGACAATGAAGCTCAATTGGCAAGCTGATATAACTAAGATGAACCTCCACCTATGAAATTAGAACATTCTGAGCTCATATGACCGACTTACTAAAAGTAGTAAGTTTCGACAAATAGTAACTCTGCATTGAAACAACCCTTATTGAAAATGACATAAACATAAATATTTTTGGGTGATGCAAGATTACCCTTACACTTAGGATCTCATGCATCAAATGCTTTTGAAGTAATGGATGATTCATTGTTGATTCTTCATGGTGAATAACTTAATATTGCTTTGATGTGTTGCATGGTTTCCTTAATCTTTCTCTTGGAGTAGATTAGTGTTCTTGTTGAAGTAGTTTAGCTGGATAAAAGTGTTGTGGATGTTTACTTGTATGGCCTAAGCAAATCTAGGCCACTAGCCTCTTGCTGATTGTAAGTGTGCCTTGTGTGGTAAGCCGATGATTGAACACACTTAACTTCAATGGATGATGATTCTTTAGTTTGCATTGGTTTGATGGTATTGGAGAGGAGATATCAATTTGGAAATCATTTGAGTGTTCCTTAGAAGCTTGCACTAGATGGGTGGAGTCCCTCGCGAGATTACATCTAGTGGAGTCCAAGTCCATCTATGATTCCTTCCATTCATAGTTAGAAGTAGAAGTAGGAGTTAAATTTAAGTTGAGAGTTCACGAGTTGGAAAATTATAACCTATATTTTCATTACACATTGTGAAGCTAGATCTTTCGAAGTGCAAATAGTATATATCCATTGAATGAAGAGTGTAAGTCCATCAACTGATTACCAACAAATCACATTATTTCACTGAGTGAGTATCCACAAATGAAGGAACCTTGAAGTCATTTCATGATCTCACTTTGCAAGTTTAGCATGAGAGACGACCTTATATGAAGAGGGGATTGAGTGATTGATGTTTCTCCTCGAAACATTGGATATTTGATTCTGCATGTTGTAGTGGAACAAAACTCACATCAACACTGAATAAACTTAATAGTCCGTTGACTTAACAAATACCAACTTTTTTTTTGGAATTGAAAGGTCTATTATGCAATCTACGCTTCATTATACACAATTTAGACATATTTTAAATCAGCTTTAGGGATACATATTACACACAAAACCATTGCATGGAACTATTCTTTTAATACCAAAATAAAAGTAGTGTGAGGTCATATGACTATGTTTTAGAAACCTGATGCTACAAGTTTAAGTTCTTTTGAAGTACCCTAGGTAAAACAACTGTCCATTTTTCTCTTCAAAACCATTCTAAACAACTTTGCTATAAGTTCCATTGGTTAGATTATATGGTAAACCAGACTTTTACATTGCAACATTATCAATTGGTAAGTGTTAAATTTGAATGGACACCACACTTTCAACATGAACCATTCATGTTCAAGGCAATGACAACACTATATCCATCAGATCATTATATGAGGATTTTAGTTTCGACATCATCCGATCATTGGTCATTTTTCTGATTTCTTAGTTGTTTATGAGCAGTTCCTCATTGATATAAAAGTTTGCATTATTCTATATTAACTATCATTTTGCTTTCACAAGAAATTTATTCATACGATGCTGACTTATCAATTGTGAATTTAGCCAAGGAGGGGTTGACCTTGTTAATGTTTTGGTAGCTTTAGTCGGTTAAACCTATGAGACCAATATAAATATACATATATAAGTGTGATATATAATAGACATATATATATATATATTTTATATATGAGATATTATATATATTTATTATTTTATTAATTATAATGGATAGACATGTCTCTCCATGTATCATTTGCAATACATATAAGAGGAGATTGATGCATTTGAAAAGCATATACCAATACATACAATGCAATTACATCTATAAGTGATCCTTAAAATTAACATGATCAGAGCCTTACTTGCAGATTTAGATCAAATAAATAAAGAAGAACAGGAGTTATTGCCACATCTACAGGAATACACTTACACGCAAGGGAATAAAGCACGGAAAGTAGAACCCACGATGAGGCAGGATAACCAATAAGGAATTGAGGGGTCTTTTCTTAATAAGAAAGGACTGCATTATATCAATATTTGGGGCTAGGACTGCACCATTTATCAGAAGACTGTAGATGCTTGTGAGAAGGACTGTACCATCACATTGATTGCATCTCCCACACCAAGCAGCAATCACTTCCATCATGTGGTCATCATCGAGGATAGAAAAACAACAGTCCCTCGAAAGACTAATTGTTTCCTATTAATATATTGCAAACATTACAATTGTTGTATATTGTTTCCTTGATCGTTTAGTGGTGCCAAACGCACGTTTTTGTAACCGACGGTACTTTTGTTGGGGAAATTGATGTGGCTATGTATTAGATTGGACAACACCAGCAGTGATGGAAGAATATGGGAATTGATTCTTGCTTGCAGAATTCAGGAAATCAACTATCATAAAAATTATTGTCTAAAACCCATCAATAGGAAGTGCAGACCAACTTAACACCACCATACTAAAGGATAATCATGGGTTATAGTGCACGCAAAAGAGTCTGTACTCCGCCCAAACATTGGCATTACACCAACCACTTGCTATGCAAGAGGGAGTGGTCCACAAAGGATGTATTCAAGGTAATATTGAGTCGGAGTAAATAGAAGTTGGTTTAATGAATGGAATATTAAGGTGCCCGCATAAGAAGAGTGATCACGACTATATAAGGAAGGTGTGCCCTTGCTAGTCTTAAAGGCATGGGGTTCCACAAGGGACATATGATGAGAGGTACATTGAACGTGAGATAAGTGTGAGAGGCGATAAAATCATTTTTAAAAGGAGATATATTTAATAAAGAGGATAATACTGAAATATCAAATAAGGAATATGGGCCCACAATAGTAAAGGAGTTAAAAGAGACCAAGCCATTCCATGGTGAAGTGGAATTCAAGATAAGAAGAAATAAGCATTTTCTAATTATTATATCTTCAGAACCACTTACATTTATTTTTATTTTTTATTTCTTATCTTTTATCCATGAATGATCTATAAGAGCTACGTGTCTTGATCTTTTCCTTCGAGAATGTTCTTGTAGGAAAAGCGAGATTGATTAAGATTCAGAGGGAAAAGATAGAGGATATGGTTTAGTTAACCTTCGGTGATCTTGGTTGTATTGATTTAGAGGGAGTAGACCATGTTGAGATGGATTCTCCTATGATTAATAAATTACAACAGTCAAGAGGATTGTAATTCATGACTATTTGGGCCTAACTCCTGTATACATTGTGAGGAAGTGACGACTTCCAAATAATGTCACTTGTATCTGCAGAAGTTATTGAAAAGTGACGATCTTTCAATAACGTAATCTATTATGATGGATATCTTACAATGTCTATGCAGATTGTGATAGATTATAGTTTTCATGGTGGATGTTCATATGATAAGCATTATGAGAATGTGCGTGCACATAACTTATGAACATTTTGAGTACATGGTGAATGTTATGCAAATTGATGTTTAGGAGGCCATTACACAGAGTACTTGGTGAATATCAAATGAGTTGACATTCTTGAGGCCATTACTCACAGTACTTGGTGAACATCTTGCTACTCGATATTCAGGAGGCCATTCAAAGAGTACATGGTGAATGTCAAATGAGTTGACATTCAGGAGGCCATTACTCCCAATATCTATATATTACATTTAGGTAATATATGGTCATATGTTTATCCTCCCTAGCTAAGAGGGAGTGTTAATGTTTTGGTAGCTTTAGTCGGTTAAACCAATGAGACCAATATAAATATACATATATATATTACATATATAAGTGTGATATATAATAGACATATATAGTTATATTTATATGTATATGTATATTAATATATATTTTTATTATTTTATTAATTATAATGGATAGACATGTCTCATGAGGAGACATGTTTCTCCATGTATCATTTACAATACATGTAAGAGGAGATTGATGCATTTGAAAAGCATATACCAATACAGACAATGCAATTACATCTGTAAGTGATCCTTAAAATTAATAGACCTCTGCCATAGATTTGTGCACAAATTCTTGCTTTGTGTAGCTAAACCATGTGAGTGGGTCAACCCTTTTATGGCCACCCAATAGAACCTATACATAGAAAGATTGCAGCTTACAACCTCTCAAGAATCTAATTCACAATCGAAAATGAGGCTTTATGACACTCATAAAGGTTCAACCTTCATTTTGCTCCACAAGAAATTTATTCATACAATGCTGTCTTATCAATTGTGAATTTATCCAAGGAGATGTTGACTTTTGCCATAGATTTGTGCACAAGCTCTTGCTTTGTGTAGCTAAACCGTGTGAGTGGGTCAACCCTTTTATGGCCACCCAATAGAACTTATACATAGAAAGGTTGCAGCTTACAACCTCTCAAGAATCTAATTCAGTCAGAAAATGAAGCAATATGTCACTCATAAAGGTTCAAGCTTGTGCGCCCAAAACTACATAAGCAACAGTGATACAACCTCTTACTTGTGGCCCCAAAATAATCCCAAAAGCATGCTCTAAGAGACGACGTAAACGCATGTGTATAGATCTGCACCTTTCCATAGCATTTCCCACATATTGAAACACCCAAAATGTAAGATGCGTTGTGTGGTGTTGATGATCTCAACTTATCCTTCTCTAATCTAAACCTAAGCATGGTAGATGCAAGGCTTTTTACAAAGCCAATAACAGGAATATTGTGATCAGCCGGCAATGAGCATTCATAAGGGAAATGACCATAGAAATCATGACTATATCCAGCCATCAAGCTAGTGATCAGCTGACGGTATGAATTTCTGATAAGTGGAGGCCATTGATACAAGCCACATTCCTGTATCATAGTAATTTCGCTGGCATAAGCATTCCTCTGCCATTCCCCCACCGGCATTCATGAAATTTCTCTATCCTTTTCTTTTTGATGGAAATCCATAACCTGTTCAAAATCCCTTGCTTCTGCACGGACAGGGAGGATGCTGTCAAGGTTGTGGACCCAATTTATATCTGCCAACGGCATTTCTTCAAAGTTTCTAAAGCCTTTCCAACATATTCATTTCGTGTATATTCTGTGGCCATTCCAGAACATAAAACTCCTGTTTCTTAAGCCATTTCATCCACCATTTGTGCGCTCTCTTCCTCTTTTAAAGTTAAGGAAAATGTCCTATCCTTTATGCTTTCCTTTGTGGATGTCCAGACTGGCATCCAGTTTATTTAATGTGAGAAGATGGAGGCCCATCCTTTCCACGCACTCTTCTTATGGTGCCTATTCCCCTTTAACTGTCTCCTGCAGCAGCATTGATGGACTAAATTTTGTCTGTACCTTGTTTCGATCTCTTCATCTGGCCTATGCTTCATTAACTTGAAATGTCTCTGTAATTTATTTATTTCATGGACCGCACAATACCCAACATGAACTGGTCTTCTACGGAGGCCCATCCTTTCCATGTCCTATTCGTATGGTGCCCTTTCCTCTTTAACTCTGTCTCCTGCAGCAGCATTGGAGGAATAAATATTGTCTGTACCTTGTTCCAATCTCTTTATCCGACCCAAGCTTCATTAACTTCAAATGTCTTTGTAATTTATCCATTTCATGGACCATACAATACCCAACATGAACTGGTCTTCTATGGGATGGTACAGTATTAAACCTTTTTGGCTTTATCCCACTGCTGAATCTTCCAACTCCTGCTTTAAATGCCTTTGAAACCTTGAAATCATAGTTCTATGCTAGCTTAGGATTGAAATCTACATGGGCAATGTGCTCAGTCACTTTCTTTAAGTTTTTCAGCTTTTTAGGATTGAGAATTTATTATAACTATGCTTTATTTTGTAGGCAATTTATCACAACTGCAAAAGTGGTACACTTTTTTTTGTAGTTGTTTTTTTGTCTTTATACTTTTCACCTTAGTTACTGGTTTGAGTTTGAAGAACCGGTTCGCTAGAATTTAAAAAAAAATAGAAAGGAGTTTAGATTCATTCGTACAAAAACATGTAAAAATTATAAAAAATTATATGTATACATATTTATGAAGCCTAAAAGCATAATTTAAAATTAAAATGTCTCGTAGTATCATAAAATCATATGATTGAATAATTTAAACAACAAAAACAGCATAGGCATAAACTTTAAACTTGTAATCGTAGCATCATGAATCGTGATCATACTGTTTAGGGGAAAAACAGAGACACTTTAATAAGATTGTAAATCTCCGCTTTTTTGGGCCACTAAGCCATTCAAATGTGTGTGTGAGGGAAAGAGGGAAATCTCAAAATATGATTCCTCTTTATAACCCAAATTGGATTAGCTAGGACCCGAAGGAGAAAGGGCGCCAATACCGAATTCAAATTATTATGGAGAACGCAATACAAGGAAACACACTCTTTGACTAGGATAGTGTGTGAGTAAGATTGAATCAATTTCTTAAATAATGTAGATCTAGAAGCTAAGGGTATACAATCAACCCAATTAAGATATAGATCTAGGGTAAAGATATGAAAAGAAATGAAATATAAAAGACTCACCTTGAAATATATAGTAGATGTATTTTAGCTCCAAAAGTCGCAGATTTGAGCCTGTTTCCGAATATCCAACTACGGATTCCTAAATGAAACGACAAAAGGAACAAAACCGAAAATTGTTCGTCTAGAAAAGCAAAAAGGACTAGGTCGACTTGGAAGAATTGATTCCCGTAGAGTTGACGTAGTCCAAAGCCGCTGTAGCAAAGTCAAGCCAACTTCTTTAGGAAGCTCTCAGGGAGTTATTTCTAGATCTGCATGCGAAATTTTGCTATCCTACTCCTACCCACATAAAGTGAAGGGTTTTTGTTGTTGGATGAGGGATTGCTTTGGTTAAGCCCTAGATTGAGGAATCAACCTTGTAAATGCTAAATGTAAATGTAAACGATTAAAAACAAGATAAATGTTAGCATTCACCTTGCTTAAAACCCTTGTCAATAAGGATTTTTCTTTGTAATATGTTGTAGATCTTGAACTAGGTATAGGAATGTAGGGTATCTCCACAATTTGCAATGGATCTACCATAATCCCATCATGGTGCCATGGATGTAAGTGTGCATCAATGTAGAAGATAATGAATGCTCCAATGTAAATCTCCTCCCTTGATGACCAACAAGCTAGAACTTGAAGAGGAAATGCCCACAAAGGATCCTTCAATGCTTGATAGAAATCTCCCTTGCTTGAATGTTTAAATTCCTTGAATAGCTTTGCTTATCTTCAAAAGGATACGAATGCTTGAGATTGAGAGAGGAACTTATGTTATGAGAATGAGATATGAAAATGAAGCCTCCAAGCCTCCTTATATAGGAATTTTCGGGTGGGAAAACAATACAAGCCAACTGGAGAGTGGAGTGGAACCAATTAAACCCCCAAGATTTTATGGGCCCCGAGCCCTGCAATCTCTGGAGACTAGGCCGACCTAGGTCGACCTAGTTTGGTCCAGGTCGACCTGGATGAACTTGGTCCCAGAGGTCAGGACAAGAGAGCCACAAAGAGCTCAGGCAATTGCTAGAAGGAATGAGGAAGAAAGTGGAAGAAAATAGGGAAAAAAGGGCACCGAACACATGTTCATCCATGGTCCAAGAAAGGCATTATGGAAAGGCTGCTAAAAGGTCTTAAAAGTCAAGTGTGTCCATTTGAAGATGGTACACATACTATCATATATTTCAAGTTCGACATCAATGATTTATTACATTAAATTAAATCATGATTCTTAACAAGCTCAAGTATCATTGTTTTAAGTTCAACTAATGGATTGCAAATTTATTAATATTTATCTTCTTCATCTTCTTCTTCTTCATTATCTCCTCCTCCTAGGTCTTCATCATTAGTTGACTCAATGACAGAAATAAGGCCAATGGGATCAACAACAACAATAATAGTATTGTCATCAAAATCTTCAAAATCTTCAATTGAAAGTTGAGAAGCAGAAGCATCCAAGTCTGCCAACTCTACATTTACATCCCAACTCTTTGTCTCCCCTTCATTGTGTTCTTTAGTCTTGTGCGACAAGAGATGCAAGTTGTAAAGCACAAATACCAAGTTCTTCGTTCTTTTTGATTGCAATCTACTGCACTTCACTAAGTAAATAAGAGAAGATATGCTCCAATTTCTTTCTGATACAGATGAACTAGCAACCTATGTAGACATGACCAAGTAAACAATTAAAATAAAATTTAAATTATGTTATCTTGAATCTTAGAATTTCTAGCAATTTATGAAGACAAAGTAAACTAATAGTAAGTTTTAAAAAAAAAATTACACTTAGTTGTGTATCACTTTGATTGCAAGGGGCTGCAATGTTTGGAATCTTTGGCCATAGAGGTACCCCCAACCTAAGTCACAAGGTTCGCCGAATTTTCAGCTTCAAGTTCGAAATTCGGCGAACCTAGAAAAAATATTAAACATGTGTATAAATTCGGATTAAGTTCGTACAGCAGGAAAAAAAGGTTCTGGTTTTCTTAAATAATGGCCTCAGTTCACAAAGAAAAAGATTTATTTTGTTTCTTTGCCTGAGCTCCATCGCCACTGTCGTCATCTGTTCTCCGCCCGGGTTGTCGTCACCATAGTTTCCGTCTCTTCTCCGCCTGGGCTGTTTTCATCTCTTTGCTAGCAAATTAGATTGTGCAGTGTGAAGTACGTATGCTGCTATCGACTTGGAGACGGGTAAGAAAGTCATGCATAGTGGAGGAAGAATATTTGACCGCAAATAGATTTTTCTCACTCGAGCTTTTCCATGGCCATGGGAAGAATAATATATTAGGTCTTCCATTTATTTTTAGATTTTTAAGATACATTTCATTTTATGTTAGTTTTATTTACTTATTAGTAGTTAAAGATTTAAGTTTATTTATTATTATAAGGTTTATCTTTATTAATTTTGATTACAATATTAATATTTAGTATACAATTTATTTATTATTACATTAATGTGTCAACAAATTCAAAATTTGATTATTTTTAATAGTTTTCATTATGTTGTGTAAAGTTCAAATAAAAAACTAATGTATTTCTATTTTATGTTTTAATTAATATAATTGGTGATTTTATTTTGTTTCTAAAGTTTGATGTTTTATAAAATAAAAATTAGTATTATTTTAATTTTTAGGATTCAAGAAGAAGAAAATGAAAATAAATTATTGTATATATATATATTTTAAATTTTTTTTTTAAATTTAATTAATTAATTAATTTTATATAAGGCGAATTTTTTCTCGAATTTTTTTTCAAATTTTTATCCTTGTCGAATTTCATCCGAATTTCATTGGTGCCGAATTCGAACTCAAACTCGAACCTTGTGACTTACCCCCAACTATGAGTGTCCTTCCTAAACTGATGACGAAGAGCATCATTACTTAGATTTTTTGCATCTACAAATTGTATGAACTCATTCCTAATCGAATCTCACATATCATCATCAAGAAAGAGTCTTTCAAATGCCTCCTTGTATTAATTAGACACTTCTAAATATCTTAGGGTGGTAGCCTTCTTGGTAGATTAGTATATTATGTGCTATAGTATTTGGTCATCAATGCATAGGCAAGCAAATGTAGAGGAGCAGTCATTTCGTTCCATTGTTCTACAGTAATTACTTGCAATTGTTTGAAAGTCTCTTGAGGATCTTGCTCTTTTTCATTTACAATATGCTTGATCTTCTCAAGCATTGAGTCTATGCCATCATAGATCTCTCCAAGGCACGGCCTATCCATGTCAGTGTACCTAAGCATGAACATAATAGGCTCGGTGAGCTTAATGAGGTATTCCACACATTCCCACCATAAGTCAGCCAATATCCTAAGCTTTATTTCAATGCCCTCTCATTGTTGCGTTGCCTCCACATAGCCCAATTGTTGCTGATTACCATATTGGAAAGTGCCTCTTTCACTTCCATAAGTTGTCCCAAGATGATTGCATTCGATGCAAAACGTGTCTCAGAAACCTGTAACATAAAATAGAGCCAAAAAATACAAACTTCAAAAAAGAATACACATTACACAATCAAAAAATCAGAAATTGTATGATACTACTTTTTTTAATTATAATTACTAAGTTGAGTTCAAGTTCACTTACCTCAACAATTCCAAACGTGAGAACATTTTGAATATTCGTTAGAGTCATGTGGTGGTTTGTGATGAACATCTAGATGTCCTCAGCGTCTACATATGCCTCCTTGATCCTCTCAATACCCTTCCCAATCTTTTGTAGCATAATACTGAGTGAATGAACCGCACAAGGTATCCAAAAAATATGATGGTGTCTCTCTTCAATCAACAAACCAGCAACTCTACAATTTTTTGCATTGTCTGTTACTACGTGAACAACATTTCTAGAACCCATTTCTTCAATGTTAGAGATGAGAATATTAGCAATAAATGCCCTATCTTTTACTTGCCCCTCACAATCCACTGCTTTCTAAAACATTGACCCTTTAGGGGAAACCACCAAAACATTGATCAATGGATGATTTCTAGCATCTTTCCACCCATCTAAAACAATTGTTACCCTTGTCTCAATCCATGAATCCTTAATGGACTTCAATTTCTCATAAATCAGCTTGACCTCTTGATCCAACAAGGTTGTTTGTACTTTCTCAAAACCGGGACCTGAATACCTTGTAGGAGCTTCATTAGCGCTTCTTAGCATCCTCTTGAAATATAAAAGCGAACATAATTAAAAGATAACCCATTTGCATACAAACATCTTGCCGCATCAATGTTGGTAATTTCTGTACTTTGATTTTGAAATGCAGTTTCTAGTGACCCCTTTCTTTTGTGTACAAGGCGTGCTTCATTTTGAAGATCAAGGGTAGCTGAGGTAGTATGGAAGGTGTGATCTATCACAACATCTGTGGTGGATTTCATTCCTTTTGCTATTTTTTTAGTTTTATTGCTACTACCATCAATGGTATCTGACCTTTATTCTTCTCTCTATTCTGCTTCCTCATGCTCTTGAATATATTTTAATAGTAATGAATTTGGCACAGGTGCATTTCTTTTTCTAGGACATTTCTTTACTTCTCTTCCAGGGTATCCACACAAATGGCCCACCATGTGAAAATATGAACTATTTCTTTCTACATCACAACACCAACCACCTCTTTGGAAGAGGACGTACACTATCCACATACTTCCACAAAGGAGAATTAGAATGGGGTTCTATTCTTTGCTAGATATTGACATTGTCAATTGAGGAAGAGGTAGATCCCATTGAAGTTCCTTTTCCTATGGTGAGAAATTGTATACATATTGAGAATGAAATTTTAGGGAAAACAATGACTAGATCTTATTGGCAATGAAAGATAAATGAAAAAAAAAGAAGCTTAAACAAAACAAAAATAAAATGGAATAAGGACTTCCCTCTTCTTTCCATTGAAAGCTTGCAAGGGTGTAGGAATGAGGCACAAGCACTTCAAGATAGCTCATAAACCAATCTTCCAATTCCTTGCACAAACAAACTTTTGCTCAACCACCTATTTGTTCTTGCTCAAGACAAAGTAACGTACTTGCACACCACAAATGAGTGTTAGAAGCCAACATAGGCCTTTCAGTTTCACTTTTTAGGGTTAAGGAACTCAAAATATTATGAAATATGCAAAAAAATGTCACTTTTCCACTGTTTGTGGGGCCCACTTTGACAGAATTTGCAGGTGGTTCGATCTGTTTCTGGATAGTTTACCCAGTTTCGATTCATAATGGGACCAGTTTGAACTTGGGGGCAGAAAATCGAACCCTGTTACCCTGTTTGAACTGGTGTTCAAACTGTACCCGAACTAGGCACAAGCTTAAACCCTGGCCTGGTCCTTAGGGATACTAGCAAACTAGGGTAACTAAGCCTTTCACTTGCTTCCTCTTAACAAGCTTTTACTTTCTTTGCCCAATCTTCTCATCACTTATTGCTCCCTTTTTATAGCCTCTGCTTTCCTCCTCACCACTTTCATTTCTATTTTCCTTTTGGATGCTTGTCTTGTTTTCCACCAGTTTTGCTAATATGCCTTGCTAAGAATTTGGCAGTATATTTAGTGCTAATTTTTGGATTGGAGGACCCAAATTTTCATGTTTCTTATTTTTTAATCTTTCTACTGTTGTGATGTGAATATCAGGATTTAACTGTGTGATTTTGAGTCAAACTCGATGACCCATGTTTCATGAGTAGTGATTCAACATGAATCCATCTCTCATGAGAATAAATGGAACACTTAGCACTCATTGGATCTAGGTGATGCTCACAGGGGTGAAGCACCGGGACTAGCTGTGGAAATCATCTCCTACTTTCTACTGTTGTTCGATTCAATAATAGACATGGGTTTTCCAGCTCATGCAAATGAGTAGTGTTTCTGGGATTAACTGTGGACTTTTTTTTGCATCAACTTTACAGATCACACATAGCCATTTGTTATTTTTTCTCCTTGTAATGGATCACTTAGTATGATGCAAAATGTTATAAAAATAAAGTTACATTGTTAATTCCAGAAACATGCTACTCAGTTTAATTAATGGAGAATTGTAATTTGATTAATTAATATCTTGAAAAGTATTGAAGTGGCAAAATCTATATGTTGCAAGAAAATATCAAAGGATGAGATATATTATTCAAGTTTAACAAAAAAATCTCAAATATTTATTTTTGAATTAACACAGTTTAATGAAGTTGACGGTATGGCTATTGTGATAGGAGGTTCGTAGATTATGTAGCAGTTGTTCATAATAAATACTTCGATAAATTAATAATTATGGTGTGGGACAGTAGGTGTACGCATTTTTTAAGCTACCACATTGTACGCTATGTTTGCTGAGTGGTGAAACTTGCTATGCTATTTAATAATTGGTTCAAGCCTTCTGAGGGGCTGTATTTTTATTGTGTTTTGTCATCTTTGCAGTCCATTGGTTTCCTTGGTCCAGCAGTGGCACTTATTGGTCTAAATTCTGCCAAGAATCCATCTATAGCGTCTGCATGGCTCACAGCTGCAGTTGGTTTCACAGCATTCAGCCAAGCGGGTTTCCTTGTCAATCTTCAGGTTGGATTTTGGAGTAGACAAATATAGTAGTATATTCTTATATAAATTTGATCATTTCCTATATCCCCAGGGTTAACAATTTTTTCGCCTGTAACAGAATTTTAGTTTCCTTTATTCATGTTTTAGTACTTATATAGTCTGATTGATGCATACTTTCTTTGATAATGTCACACGACCAGGAGATTGCCCCTCAGTACAGTGGAGTTCTTCATGGTAAGTACTGTTTATATTTTTTGTTTATAAGGCTGGAGAAACTAATGAAATAGTCATGGATAATTTTCAAATCGAGAGTTTGTTGATTTTACATCAACCTATTTTCAGCATATTTCTGGCTTATTTTTACCATTCCATCTTTCTGGGGCAGGTATGTCAAACACTGCTGGAACATTGGCAGCTATTATCGGCACTGTTGGAACTGGATTCTTTGTAGAATGGATGGGTTCTTTCCAAGGCTTTCTCACATTTACTGCAGTATTATACTTGATTTGTACTATCTTTTGGGATCTTTATGCTACAGGGGACCGGATAATTTAAACCAAAGATTTGACAGGTCATTTTGCTTAATTTTTTTAACTGAGTTTCTATTTAGTGCCTGACCCTGTCTCGATCATATAATTTTGACCCAATTTTAACACAGATGATTCCCAAAATGGTATTCCATAATTGGAGCTAGTCTCACGAGGCATGGATTTGATAGGATAACAGAAGCCAAATTTTATGTGTAGCGAAGTTGGTCTTTGTAATTGCTAAGTGGTCAGAAAAAAATGACATTGGCTTCAATAATTTCTGTAGTCCACGGAGGCATAATTGGAAAATTGAATTGGCCTTTGGGTGTTTGAAGGATAAACGAGCTTTGATAGATTTTGTTTGGTAAGCTTTGATAAAATTATGCAATACTTCGGTTGCTGTCAACCTTAAAGTGAAAATAAAAATCACTGATCAGTAAGGTCACCGAGAAATCTGGACGTGGGTATAGAATGACGATGTAAAATTCAGAAGCAATATTCATGGATTTAGGGGTTAAGGATTTGTCTGGTCTAGAGAAACATGTACTGTTACAATTTTCAAAATCTTAAAAATCAATACCATGCTCCCCCAAGTTTTGGGAGGGGGATGGCAGGGTTATATGGTGACACAGGTTTCCCCTAAGGAGGTGCTGTTTGGCCATTTCTAAGGGGATGACAAGGGATGGATATTAATTATTATTTTTAAATAAAGAAAAAATTCATATAATTATATCATAATATTGATGAAGTGATATTAATATAAAAAAATTCAACTATCCATCTCGACTAGTTATGCTTGAACATATAAATGTCTATTTGTCTGAACAAGTTCGAATGCACTGCAATGAAACTTCCTACCGATTAGGGCTTCTGTAGTGTCGACAATGCCTTTGGCTTGTTGTTGGGGCTCCTACATCCCAAGTCCCTTTCCTTTTCCGGTCCCTCTGTTGCTAGGGTGGAGTTTGTGTTGGGTGCCACTCCATTGTTGGTTTCCCATGCTCAACCTTAGATTGAGGCTTGTTTGGGGTTTCTCTCTGGTTTTGGCACTAGTGGTGAGAGGGTCTCTATTGAAGCAATGCTCCCTCGGAAGGGTCTCTATTGAAGTAGTGCTCTTTGGGCAATCTTTTGGATCTAGATCTATATCGTTGGGTGATGAGTTCTTGGAGACCCTTAGTTTCTGGTAACGTTGAGCTTCTCCACTGTGCTAAGGAGTTTTTGTTGTTGTTTTTTTTATTTCTTCCGAAGAACGAGATCTGGTTTGAGCAAATTGTGGGCTTGGGAGACTCAACTCTTTTTGACCAAACCCTAGACAATCTTTTTCAACCCTCTTACTGAACCACTAAATGTCCATCTAATGTGGTTTCATCTTCTTGATCTTCCCCTTTTTTGTTTTTGGGAAAAACCTAGTTTTGGGGCCATCGATAACTCTTTTGGTCATTTCTTAGAAGTGGATCATACCTCGACTGTTACAAATCTCTCTACCTTAGCACACATTCTGGTTGACATTGATATCTGTACCCCTTTTCTTGGGGTTTGGTTCTCATAGTTGGGGATAGACCATGGACTTGGGTGTTGAATTATGAGGGCCTCCCTCTTGATATTGTTGGTGCTCCTCAACTAGTCACTTGGCAACGAATTGTTCTCTCATGTCACATAAGTGTTGCCACTTGGGGGAAGGATGCTAATGATGATATGAGGATCAGTTGACTATCTCAACTTTTGATTCTTCCTTTGATGACTCTTCATAGGTTGATGACGACTCCCCTTACGATGATGCCTGTGTTGTTGACTTGGCCTCCTTTGACTTGGTGGACCTTACTCCATCTTTGGTTATTGGTGCAACCCCTCAAGTTGTGTGGAACCTCCTCAATCTATTGCTTCGGTTGTGTGTTGACCTTTGGCTGAAGATGTGTAGCCTTATCAACACTTTGCCCTATGTGTTGATAATCTCTCAAAGAGGGTTCCACCATTCATTGCACCTTGTGGTGGGGATTCTAGTGATAGTATCGCACGTAAAGTTGTCCAACAAGGTAGGAAAAATCATTTTCATTCTCTCATTCTCCTTCTCATGCTATGGGTGAGCTATCTACCCACTCTTGAGGTGGGTTACTAGCTTCTCAACTAGTGTGTTGTTAATGGCCTTTCTTGACCTTGTTGTAAATAGCTTTTTTGACATGTCTTTGAAAGGGTGATCACCCTTGTTCTGTTGTTAATATAAAAAACATTGATAAAAAATTCATCATAAACTCAAAAAGCTTAATACATTTCATTAGATTTGAATATAAATTTCACATGCAATGTCCCATTTTTGTCATATTGATTTGTGAGTGGCAACCAATTAACGGGGGTTTACTTAAGTTCCTAGGTGTGGAGGATGTGTGTCAATGTACATGAAGAGCTCAAGTTAAAATTTTTGGTTTCACAGTTGCTTGTGTGTTGATTGGTGACAAAATTAATTTTCTCATTTTTTTGGGATTTTTGTTGGTATTTTGGGTTTGTTCTCCATGGTCCTTGATGAACATTGCTATTCTTAGTTAGTTCTTGTATGACATTCAATCTTTATGGGCTTTCTAGGTTTGTTCTCTTTAGTCCCTAGAGAACATTGCTATTTATAGTAAGTGCTCATCTGACACCAATCTTTCTTGATGTTTTTGGTTTTGTTTACCCAAGTCCTTAGAGAATATTATTATTTATGGTAAGTGCATGTGTTGGTACTCGACACCAATCATCATTTTTTAACATCGATTATGTTCTGACATGATCGATTTCCCATTTGTGATGTCTTACAAGTTCTAATAGATAATAAATATTATTTTAATATTTGCACTACAATAATAAAGTAATTTAATTATTTCACGTTATTGTATAAATATTAAAGTGTTGTACTTTGACCCTCAAAGTTGGAGATGTAGGTGATATTGGAGGGGGAGAGTTGGGAGCTCTTAAATTATTTTTTAAAACATAATGATATTTTTTGGAGGGAAAATGAAATATTTGATATTTGAAGTGTCCCAATTTCCCCGAAAATTTATAAATTGAACTTTAGATTCTCATTTCTAAATTGAGAGTTTGAAAATATAACAACATGTTCCTGGGGTGAGTATACAAGTTAGTCCAAATTTGATTAAGGATGGAAACCATCACAAAACACTTGGTTTGGTGGTGAAAGATCGTATCTAGCTAATTTGGGTATTTTTCTATCTTAGGAAAAATTAATGCTTTCAGAGTTGCATATAGGGGTTTCAAAAAGATTGAAAATTGTTATTTTGATTGTGATATTGTGGGTTTTTTTTACTAATGATTTTATGGTGTTTTAGATTTTTTTATATGTTGGTCATGCAATTAAGGCTTTCAGCTGATGTCCTAGTTATTGAATCATATTTTTTAAGTTAAAAAAAGAGTTGGAACAAGTTTATCATTTTGGGTTTAGGGTTTGCTAATGAGATTTTGAATGGGGTTTGAAGATGTACAATTAGAGCTAGCAACTAAAATTCTATAGAATGATGTTTGGATTGCTTTGATGATTGTTTCTCCTTTGCTAGGAGTTCAATTGGTGTTGAATGAAGTTGGAATAGTGAATGCATCTTTCCTCAATGGTTTGAGTGTCATCTGAACAATACTTCGTGATCTTTAAAGTCATTTGTGGTCACCTTATCCAACAACTCGTGAACAATATACCCATAGCTTATGCTATTTGATATTTCAAACATGTAACGTTCATTTTTGTCTTTGATTTCATGATATATTTCATTATGTTTATTTCTAAAACATTGTCTATTCAACTAGTGCATTGTTGTGTGGTTCGATCATGTCTAGTTGTAAGGATAAACAAATTCTAAGATCTAATGAGACTTTTGACATGCTTTTTCTTATTTAAAGCCACTCTTTCTAAATTGTTAAATGTTTTATCTTTTGAGCACTTCAAGAGGTTGCAAGGGGTTCATCTGTTATGTATTAGGTATATGTTGATTTGACGATGTTTATGGAGAGCTCTTTGGTGATGTTATTCAACTAAAATCATATTCTCTTATGAAAACATACATGCAAAGGGCTCCACAAGGTTGTTAAATTGTGTATTCTTCTAGTATTTTTTAACTTTCTAATGTTATGTTCAACATTGATCTTGTAGATAATTAGTGATTCCACTAAATTTGAAACTTTAGTATTTAGAAAAAGAGGGATCTCACCTTCTTCAAAACATCGCATAGCTAATAAAAAATCATAAAACCTTTCTTATAATATCTTTGAAGAGCACCAAAAAGACATGTAAACAAAAAACATTAACTTTTCATTCTTTATTCTTCATGGTCTTTTAGATTTTATCATACATACATAAAATCTTGGTTTCACTCTAAATACTCGCAAATGTGACAAGATAAAATACATAATTGCAAGCTTTTCTAAATCTTAGGAAAAAATCATGGAGAGATATAATTATAAGAATGTGCATTACAAAATCCTTCCTACATCATTACAAAGTGCATGTCTCTCTATTTATAGTATAGTACCCTAGAACACTCTACAAACTTTACTTAAGCTAAAATCAATCTAATGACAATGACTAACCCTTTACACGAATAACCCATTGATATATGTAAATTTGTCATTTTGGTACTTATATATTTATATATTTGTCATGGAGAGATATAATTATAAGAATGTGCATTACAAAATCCTTCCTACACCATTACAAAGTGCATGTCTCTCTATTTATAGTATAGTACCCTAGAACACTCTACAAACTTTACTTAAGCTAAAATCAATCTAATGACAATGACTAACCCTTTACATGAATAACCCATTGATATATGTAAATTTGTCATTTTGGTACTTATATATTTCATAGAAGGCACAAGCTACCAAAATATTTGATTGCATGTAGAAAAGAGTTATACAATTGGAGTCCCCAACTTATGTAAAATTAAGAGACATGCAAAGGTTGAAAGTATGTTCAGTAAGGTGGATCAATTTAAGCTAATGACAATATTATGGTTCATTGTATTCAAGTTTTTCTAGTGGCAATTGCATTAATTAGTTATAGTTAGCAAAATTGTCCATTGTAACCTCAAATAAAGGATTAGATCTATGATAAAGATGAGGAGAAATATAAACAAATCAAAGACAATGTATGAAATAATGACGAACACATCAGGACTCAACTCTCCAAACTTTTTCCCTACATTCTTCCCTTTTTAAATTCCTTTGGAGTTCATATTCAAATTCTACAAATGAAGACTTGAAAGGCTTAACAAACAAGGCTAGTTGATATTATCTAAGATCTAAGTGAAGGTTAAGAGGATAATGTTGTAATTCAAATAACAACTATTTTTGGAACATTACGAATTGGAATTGCATCATTATTGACTTGAGACATTACAAAAAACCTCTTAATTGAAACAAAATTTATGGTTATAGCTAATAATAGTCCATATACGGGCTACCCAAATTAGAAATTGTAAAATACACTTAAAATAATTCTTCTAGTCTCGATTAGAGAATTTGGGCTCTTCCATGGCTAGCCATTACATAAAGGAAGCAAACAAATTGTAGATCAGAATCATTTGCTTGAAGCTTCTAATTATTAATTATTGTCAAATCTTTATAAGATTTGGTTATTTGTCTATTTCATTAGTTGACAGGTTCATTACAATCCCACTTGATTTTTGATTAAGAAAACAGGATTTGAGGGAGCCTTGGAACCCAAATACATAGCATGATCAAAACTAAACAACCTACAAACCAACCTGAAAGATATATAATACACTCATCTTGGAAAAATAGGTCTGAGACACAACAAAACATAGACCAAAAAGGGGGTGCCACCCATCGCACAACCCTCACCAAGATATACTGGTGATCAAGGAAAAGGTAAATCCTTAAAAAATTGATCACCCTTAAAGAAAAAAAAAAAGACAACAAAATTAGGATTTCCCCTTAACTCCCAACTTGTGGGAATCAGGGGAAGCATGAGAGGTGTTAAATATGTTAGCCTTGTGAGAAATTGAAACTATATAAATTGTACCTATGGATCTATTATGTGGATCTATACATTATTAGAATATTATATTTGTCCATTTGATAGTCTCTCTCTCTCTCTCTCTCTCTCTCTCATTAGAATATTATATTTGTAATAACTTAAGTCGAGCATTCTATAATACTTTGTAGTTACTCCTTCTCATTTCTAAATTGCATTGGGTTTCATGTGTATTTTGGTTAACAACGCTTTTGATTCGTTGACAACATATTACTTGTCGGCCCTGCAAGCTTATTCTCCTTGTCTACTGTCGTTCTGATATGATAGCGGTCCCTTGTTGGGATGTGTCCTTTATTCTTAACCCCTTCTGATGATATATATAGATGCGATAGAAGACTTTGATCAATAACCGTGGCAAGCAAACATCTTTTCTCATTGCATTTCAAGTACAAGACACCTTCAATACTTATACAAGATAATATCATAAGCTATTTTCTTATATTAATTAGTTGAATAAGAAATTCTATAATATTAAATTATTATAGAAAAATTAAATCCATTCTAAGTATCCTAAGTCCTTCAAGTCAATATAAATAGAAATTGAGATTTACACCAAAGAAGAAGATCTATTTAAAATTTTCATGGTATCAGAGCCAACTTGGTAGAGAAATCTCAAATTTTAATTAAGTTAAAAAAAAAAAGGAAGACATAATGACAAACAATGTTAGAGTGGAAGATAGACTTGAAGGTGCATCAAATTTTTTCTCTTGGAAAACTCGTATTATTACAATTCTTGAAGAACTAGAACTAGAAACATTCATTGAAAAGGATATTCCAATACCTCAAAATGAATCAGAAGGACTCACTTGGAAAAGGCAGAACAGTAAAGCAAGGAAAATTATTGTCAACTCAATAAAGGATCACATTCTTCCCTCTATATCAGATATCAAAAGTGCATATGAAGTATTTAAGACCATAAAAAATACATTTGAGATAAATAACTCAATTAGACTAATCACCTTAGAAACTCAACTACTGAATACTAAAATGGAAAAAGGGGATTCTATTCAATCTTATTTCGAGAAATTTTTTGAAATCAAGAAACACTTATCATCTATTGGAAACAAAATAGACAATCAAGAGCTTTCATTAATAGCTCTTAGAGGACTACCAACATCTTGGGATACATTCATACAAGAGGTAAGTAGACCTTCAATTCCTACTTTTGATTAGCTAAAAAATGAATGCATATCAAAAGAGTCAAGGTTAATCTCCAGAGGAATCACATCAAATCAAGAAGGAGAAAATCAAGCTCTTCACACTGTCTCAAACAAACGAAAGTGAAAATTCAATAGAAGGAAATTCAATAATAAGAAAAAGAATTTAAGAAATAATGATTACTCCAAAGTTAAGTGTTACAAGTGTGAGAAGATGGGACACACCTTTAGAAACTGTCTAGAGAGAGAAAAAATACTAGCCTCCCTAGCTGAAACAAAGGAAGATGACAATCAACTATACTATTCTACACTCTCAAGTGAAGTAAATTCAAATAAGGAAGCTTGGATCCTAGATAGTGGTGCTTCTCGTCACATCTCTAGATTTAGAGATATGTTTGATACATTTGGAACTTATATTACTAAAGGAGTCACAATTGGAGACAACTCCACCTATCCTGTCAAAGGCATTGGGACCTGTTCTATCAGATTAAAAGATGGAGTTACACTCAATCTCAAAGATGTGTTATTTGTACCAGGTATAAAGAGAAATCTAATTTCAATCTTGAGTCTAACCGATGATGGATATCAAGTCACCTTCAACAAGGACAAAGTACTATACTGGCCTAATAACTCAAATTTGAAAAGGGCTATTATCATAGGGTCTAGATTTGGAACATTATATAGATTAAGCAATATTCAAAAGCAAGCCCTTAGTCATGAAACATCGAATGTTTATGAATTATGGCATAGATGACTTGGGCATATTGGGTTCAACTCACTTCCAAATTTAGAAAAGATCACTTCCGGAACCCCTAAACTAGACTCAACCCATATAGGAACTTGCAAAGGGTGTGCTCTAGGGAAAATCATAAAACGACCATTTCCCTCTAGTGAACACAAGTCAAAATTAGTTTTGGAACTAGTCCACTCAGAACTATGTGGACCCATGCCCACACCATCTCTAGGGGGATTCCTTTATTATATATCTTTCATTGATGACTTGTCTAGGAAGACTTGGATCTATTTTTTGAAAGTCAAAGAATTCAATGAAGTACTATCAAAATTCAAAACCTTCAAAGCCTTAGTAGAAAATCAGACCGGTAAAAGGATTAAAACTTTAAGATCAGACAATGGAGGTGAATACACTTCTGATATCTTGAAAAGTTTTTGCAATTTTGTTGGGATTAAGAGGGAGTATATATTACCTTATAATCCTCAACAAAATGGAGTCGCAGAAAGAAAAAATAGAACTATCATTGAAGCCACAAAAGCTATGTTACATGATCAAAATATGCACGCTTCATTTTGGGCAGAAGCCTCTAAAACTGTTGTATACATTTAAAACAGATGTCCACATTCAATTCTAAAAAATACCACACTAGAAGAAGTTTTCTCAGGGACTAAACTAGATTCAAGTCATCTCAGAATATTTAGATGTCCAGTCTACATGCACATACCCAAAGAAAAAAGGACTAAACTTGAACCTTCTGGAAAGAGAGGTATATTTATAGGATACCGTGAAAATTCTAAGGGTTATAGAATTTACATTCTTGGACAAAGATTAGTTGAAATAAGTAGAGATGTAATTATTGAAGAACACTCTGCTTTAAAACTTTCAACTAGCATAGAAGATGGACCAAACTCAGATGATGAAGAATCTAGACAAACTGAGACTCAGAGGGAGAACACATCTGAAGGAAGAGAATCAGATATAGCTAATGAGGAAATTACTAATGGGAAGAAAAGACCATTATGGACAAGGAAGATGATTGAAGAAAACAATGTAGAACTAGATGAGATCTCAAAAGAAAGCAAGAGAACTCAAAATCAATCATGTTACATTGCTTTCATAACTGAGATAAATAAAACTGAACCATCTACAATTGAAGAAGCACTAAATTCACAAAAGTGGAAAGATGCCATGATGGAAGAATACAATTCCATACTTCAAAACAATGTTTGAGATATTGTACCTAGACCTAAAGACAAATCAGTTGTATCTTCAAAATGGTTATATAAAATCAAATACGCCATAGATGGAAGTATTGAAAAACACAAAGCTAGATTTGTTGCTCGAGGGTTTTCTCAAGTAGTTGGCATTGACTATGAAGAAGCTTTTGCTCAAGTAGCCCGTTACACTTCTGTAAGAACAATCATTGCAATTGCAACATCCAAAGGATGGAAGATTCATCAGATGGATGTAAAAATTGCATTCCTAAATGGGATCATTAGTGAAGAAGTCTACATAGAACGACCTGAAGGGTTCATTGTGAAAGATAAGAAGTTGTATGTATGTAAACTCAAGAAAGCACTCTATGGTCTCAAACAAGCCCCTCGAGCTTGGTATGAAAGGATAGACAACTATATATCCAAACTTGGATATTCAAAGAATGAAGCCGACACAAACATATACTTCAAAACCTTAAAAGATGAGATGTTAATACTTGTTCTATATGTTGATGATTTACAAATAATAGGAGATGATAAATTGATTGAAAAATGCAAACAAGACCTCATAGCTGAATTTGAGATGAAAGATATAGGGTTACTGCACTACTTCTTGGGACTAGAAGTCAATCAAACAAAGGACTACATCTTCTTACATCAAGGAAAGTATACTCAAGATATTCTAACTAGGTTCAGAATGATGGATATTAAGCCCTTATCTACTCTGATGGAACAAACTTGCACAAGCTAAAAGAAGAAGCTATAAATTCTGAGGACATCGATCCTACTCTCTTCAGAAAGATCATTGGATCACTTATGTATCTTGTAAATACTAGACCAGACATATGTTATGCTACCAATGTTCTGAGTCATTTCATTTCCAATCCAAAGAAGATTCACTTAATGACTGCCAAAATATTTTGAGATACTTACAAGGAACTGTTGGTAGTGGTTTAAAGTATACAAATGTTGAGATAAATCTTGAAGGATACATTGACTTAGATTGGGCAGGTTGCTCCACAAATCAAAAAAGTACTACAGGTTGTTGCTTCAGTCTTGGTTCAGTAGAAAACAACTAGTTGTTGCTTTAAGTTTGAATGAAGCTGAGTATGTAGCTGCCTCCATGGGAGCACGTGAAGCAGCATGGCTTAGGAAACTACTATTTGGGTTATTCGAAAAGCCCTTAAAACCTATAGTGGTTCATTGTGATAATTAGAGTTGTATCAAACTTTCTGAAAATCCAGTTTTCCACAATTTGTCGAAGCATATCGAGACCCCTCATCACTATATAAGAGATATGGTTGGCAAAAATGTTATTATATTAAGTTGCATTAGTACAAATGAGCAGAATGTTGATATTTTTACCAAACCTCTTGCGAAGTTGAAAATTGTGTACTTCAGAGGTAAACTTGGTATGACATTGTTGTAAATGTATTTATTAAATAATATATTCATTAATATAAATTTTTGCTTGCAAGCTTGTGTTGTGAAAAGTGACGAATTTTCTTGTGAAAGGTGACAACCTTTCTTATATTCTAATCCTATTATAAAGTGATGACTTTATTTATAGTTGATTTGTCTTCGAACATAAATGTTTGAATATAGGGTTATCCTTGATCTTCGGGCCAAATTTTGCCGGACACATTGATAACCTTCATGGTTCTTTGGGCCACATTTGTTGGACACCATGAAAAACCATTGGGTTTTGATTCTTGGGTTAAACCTTATCAAAACACTATGATGATTACACTTTAATTGTGTAAGTTGTTTTATTCTCTTTCAATTTCCTTCTTGCTAAAAAGAGAGTGTTAAATATGTTAGCCTTGTGAGAAATTGAAGCTATATAAATTGTGCCTATGGATCTATTATGTGGATCTATACATTATTAGAATATTATATTTTCCCATTTGATAGTATATATATCACACACACACACACACACACACATTATATATATATATATATATATATATATATATATATATATATATATATATATATATATATATATATATATATATTTATTTGTACTAACTTAAGTTGGGCATTCTATAATACTTTGTAGTTACACCTTATAATTTCTAAATTGCATCGGGTTTCATGTATATTTTGGTTAACGATGCTTTTGATTTGTTCACAACATATACTATTGGCCCCACAAGCTTATTCTCCTTGTCTATTGTCGTTCTGATATGATAGTGGTCCCTTGTTGGGACGTGTCCTTTCTTCTTAACCCCTTCTGATGATATATAGATGCGATAGAAGACTTTGATCAATAACCATGGCAATCAAACGTCTTTTCTCATCGCATTTCAAGTAAAAGACACCTTCAATACTTATACAAGATAATATCATAAGCTGTTTTCTTATATTAATTAGTTGAATGAGAAATTCTATAATATTAAATTATTATAGAAAAATTATATCCATTCTAAGTATCCTAAGTCCTTCAAGTCAATATAAATAGAAATTGAGATTTACACTAAAGAAAAAGATCTATTTAAACTTTTCAAGAGGAAATGTTCTTTGAATGCTTTCCTTTAAATTTAATCCATCCCTCTTCAATCCTGACAACCATTGATTTCTAGGCCAACGAATTAGCCAAATAGCTACAGTCAACATAACCAACACCATTAATGATAGAGCCAATGGTAACAAGACTATCATCACTAGATCCACTCACTAAAGAACCAAATTTTCCAGAGCCAACACCAATAAGTCTTCCATCGTCCAAAATAAACTTATCAACACCATGCTAGGCAAAACCAACAACATCAATTTAAATATGTTCATTGACAACAACAAGTGAAACACTAGAGACATAGCCAACAATACGAGGGGCCACATTAGTAGTAGACAGTTGACCATAATCAACAAGATTAGGGACATGGAAAATCACATCAACTTGTCATTGATGAACAACGATACCATTTGAGAGGACTTTCCCATCCAATCCCACTTGGTTGCTTGTGATTACTTCTTAAGATACTAATGTAGTCCCTAGAAAGTAAGAAGATATTGTCACTTTACCAACAAAATTTTATATGTTCAGAATTAGTGGAATCATTTATTTCTTTGAGATTAGATGAAGTTGGAGATAGTTTGGTAATTGAGATATGTTTGAAACTATTTGCACAAATCTAGTTTTCCAAAAAGACGACTCTTAATAATCAGGTGGGACCAATGTAAAGTATATTCTTATGAAGATTTTATATAATATATTTATTGTAGGATCAAGATTTAAAGATTATTCCATTAACTACCTGAGATTCAATTGTTGATTCAAATTGCTATTAGATTAAAAAATAATAAATTTCATTAGATTGAAATGTTATTACTAGATTAGAAAAAGATGCCTTACATATGTTTATTCTAAAAACGTTTAGAATATATAGTGATGAATACAGACATTGATAGGGATGCATGAAGAAATAACTAACCTGTACTAAATGCAACATGAGCTAACTTTTTCATTTTCATCTTCAATTAATACTTTGAACAATAAAAATTGTATTTAGGGTTACATTTAATTTGATTTGGTGATTACAAAACTACATTGGGTTCATTTGTCTTTCTAGGTTGATTCTTCTATTTTTCATATTTAGATGAACAATAATATTTTCCCTAAAGGTCTTAAATAAGATGATGATGATGATGCTGACCTAGTTTAAGAATGACTTTCTATGTGTATAGAGAGGTCAATGAAGTGTAGCAATGAAAAATGTAAGAATTTTGAATGATCAATGATAAGGAGAAACAATTGAAGTGCTGGTGAAGGAGAATGCATACCATGAAGGCATGTTTAAGAGAAGGAAGTTCACAAGTAATTCCAGAAAGATTCTAAGCTTAGAAATGTTAGTGATTAAGGGGTTAGGAAAATATGAAGGGAATGCCAATTTTAAACCTCTACAAAATAGAGGTCCTAATGGATAGAGGATTGGAATATTGCATTTGATAAATAAATAATACTTTGGGAAAGTAAAGCCTGATAATCTAAGTTGACTTACTTTAGAAGGTGATGGATTGGGAGTTTGAGGTTGAGTGGAAATGCATGACATCAAATGAAGCATTGAAAGCCCACACATTTGACAAATTTAAAGAACTCTTAAGGAATTCATGTAAAAATCCATCATAATTAGAGTTTGCATAATTTGTCTATTAGAATGAGGGGATGAAAGAATATGACACTAGATAAAAATCTCAAGTCAAGACACACACAAATATTTCTTAAATTAGTTATAATCAATGTTTCATCCTGATTCAAAATGCCAAAGAGGATTAGACCAAGAAAGGGAAAATAATGCCAACAAATTTGATATGGTAGAATTAAGTACCAATACTAGTGAAGGTTAATTATTTATAAGCTTTAAATGAAATGATAATAGAATGTGTAAGACTTAATCATTGATTTAATAAATTCAATTATCTCTCCTTCAAATAGTCCCATTGATTAGTTAAATACCTAATCAATTGAAATGTGTGCCAATAAACTAAGTGAAATCACATTTGCCAAAATTTCATCCATCATTAATGAATTGAATAAATATGATTATTTATTTTATTATAATTATTTAATTAATTTAAGTGATTTCCTTATATTAGTTAATTAAATAAATGTAGTAATGAATATTATTTATTTGATTAATTTTTGACAAAATATTGTAGTAAATATTGCTTTTAATTAGTTAGATCAAATATTACATATTTAACTAATCTTATAAAAAATAATAATTATGTGATCAGTATTACACATATGATAGCGATGGATTAAAATGTAGGATATTTAAGATGTTTACTTGTTTCTCAAAATAATACTTATTGTATTTTCCACAATCACTTTTACTTAAGTAGTGAATAATCTTTATTATTTCAATTTCAATTTTTCTTTGATTTTTCAGATTAGGGAAGCGCAAGGTCAGCAGCAACAGGTTTCTTCTTTTATCAAAGATTTTTCTAAGCTTTTTTGTGGTACCCCTGTTGTGCAGCCAACTAAACACCGTTCATCCAACCTTCGTCACGATGGTTTTTAGGCATGCCCTTTCCTGCAAAAAAACTCCCGTCATAAGGCTCCCGTCCAAGCTGTTATGACAGAGGAAACTAACATTTTTAGAGAAGTCATAGTCTAGCTTGCAAAGCCATTCTTTGTTAACCCTAGGTTTCATTTCAAATCCGGTCTTCATTCTTCTTACATGCACAAGCCATTTCCTCCTCCCCTACAGTCAGGGGCTCAAACAATCCACCCATCTCTGCCCCCATTTGCTCAGCTCAGCTTTCCTCAAGTTACATTTCAAAAAGGGGACTCATCTCGTTAGGGTGCCATGAAACCTTTGGTGTCAAAGCCAATATCTCACGACCCCTCTCGGGCTCCTAAAAAATTTTCTGGCCGGGATTTTTTTTCGAATATCAATCGTCCTCTCTGGAGTAAGAAACCTGCTTTTCAAGGTTGTAATAGGAAGGCTGCTATACGGGTTCTTCGTCCCCAACCAATTTTTGACATTTTTGAAGGCACTCCTACCGGCTCTCTCATTATCATCCGACAATCTCCAACCCCTTCAACGGTGCCACTTGATTCCAACAAGGTCAACAAGCTTCCCAGTGGTGATATTCTTTAAAATGCATTTAGAAGAGTGCCCTTCAAATTCAAAAAATATCTATTAAAAAATCTATTCAAGTCTGGCAAGTAAAACACCCTTAGGTTTCTTCAGATCAAGATATTTAGTCTTTGGTTCTTCCCTGTGATAGCCATCTTAACATGGCTCATATTATTACTCTTCCTGAACACCTATTACAAGACTGATTTGATCTTCTTTGGGGCACAACAATCGTTGGTAACTTTTCAAATAGTGCTCTTTCATTTACTGATATTAAGTCACAGGCCTTTCAGAATTGGGCAGGATTAATAGATGTTTTCCGTATGGATTCTGATTTTGGATTTTTTCTAGCAAAATTTGACTCGACTGTTAAAAGGGATATTATACATAAGCATAAAAGCTAGTTTTGTAAAGGGTCAGGTCTCTTTACTTCAATTTGGACACCAAACTTCAAACTGGATTCTTATTTTTTTTTAACCTATTTGGATCTCTTTGCCACTTCTGCCTTTGGAATATAAAGCTCTTGAAATAATAGAGATAATAGCTAACAAGCTTGGAATTTTCATTAAACATGATCTCATTTCTTTTGAGCTTCCCCATCTAGATGTTAGGGTTTGTCTTCTTCTTGATTCGTTAAAGGGGTTGTCAAACCACATTACTTTAAAATCGAAATGGTACTCCTGGGTCCAGAACATTGTTCTCCATGATGCATATACAATTCATAAACTCCAACACCAATTAGGTCATTTTACTTCTAGTGTAGCAAGTTGGTTCAATCAATGATGGTGGTCTGTGAGGATTGTTGTACAAATCCTCTCCAATGTTTGTATCAATGATCTCAGTACATGGGTGAACAAGTCCTTTCAGTATCCCCAGATTCTTCTCCATTGAGAAATATGTGTGAGTCCGTTCCTTGCTCTCAGTCATTTACGGTTTCTATCTTGTTCTATTTTGCACTTGGATATGTGCTAATGATTCAGAATCACTTTAGTAAGGTTCATTCAATAGGTTGGGTGCCATTAGATTCTTCCAATCAGGATGTGGATTACCTAGTTCAACATCTCATGTTCCATGAGTCTCCTATTAAGATGCCAATTTCTCACAATGTCCTCAATAAAAGTGCAATAGTTAATTTAAGAGCTAGGAAAATTTCAGATCAACTATTAACAGAATTGGCTACCAAAATTATTTATGAAATTGCAGAAGAAGAGGGTGTAATCTTTGATGAAGACTTCAAGCAACCTATTGATCTTGATCCAGCCCAACACTCTGATTTGGATTCATCATCACTAGCTTTGGTAGAGGCTGGAGCATCTCAACTTAATTTTTTGTTGCAATAAGAGTACCTTGATTTTAACCCTTATTTGATTCAACTAGATAGTGGAGAATTATCACAGGGTAGATCATTCGCATTTAGAGGATCATGTTCAGAATCAGTTTACCTTCAATTCCATCATCTTAGATTTTGCAGAGCCCAATGTTCAGGATGTGAGACTTAAACAACTTGATCAATTAATGCTTATTGTAGACAACAACTATTTGGTAGGAGTTTTTGATCCTCAATTAACTTTATCAATTGAAAAAATTCCCGAGCAAAAAATTTAGGCTTCACTGATGCCTAAGAAATGAGGAAGAGTGTTCAGACAAAGGCATAAATTGTCGCTGGTATTCAATCAACTCTGGAGGGCAAGTTCACTCCATCAAAGTGAGAGACAAGGAGAACTAAATGTTCTCCTTGTCAGCAATGAAGATCACCTCATGGAGTGTCAGAGGTCTGAATTCCTTTGACAAGAGATGTAGAATCAAGTAGGAACTAGATTTTATGAGGGTGTATAGCATTTTATTGCAAGAAACACAAAGGTCGCAAGATTCATTTGATAAGACTATAGGCAGCTAGAGGCATTGACAATATTTTCATCAAATGGATAATGGTGCTTAAGGGGATTTGGCAGTTCTATGAGACCCCAAAATGGTTCAATCCAAAATTTTAGCTCATTCTAATAATTGCCAAATGTTAAACATCATTGTTTATGATCTTTCTTTTATCCTGATTAATGTATATGTTCCTATGGCAACAAATGATAAGCTAAATCTTTGGTTGAAATTGACATTATTGTGGGTGGAGACTTTAATGCCATTCTAAAGGCATCAGAAAAGATTGGTGGTATCTCTCCTCCACTGAAAACTATCACAGATTTCTCAAATTTTGTGGCAGACAACAATTTAATGGATATTGAGCCTACTAAGGGTTCCTTCACATGGACGAATAAAAGAGCCATTTTTTCTCAGATTGTAGTCACATTGGATAGGTTTTTGGCAGCTTTGGATTGGAAATTAGTTGACATCACATTTCGCTCATAAATTTTGGCTTTCCTGGGTTTAGATCACTTTCCTATTACCTTACAGCTTGTACTTCCCTTAGCTAACACTGGGTTTCAACATCAGCCATCTTTCAAATTTGAAAAATGTGGCTTCAACACCCTCAATTCCTGTCCCTTATGAAGCAATGGTAGGTGAGCACTTGGTGGTGTGATGGTTCCAAAATGCATCAATTCGCACAGAAACTCAAGTTTATTAAGAAGCAAATCAAATAATGGAATGAGTTGACTTTCAAAAATATCTTTAAAGAAAAGCATTCTGTTACACAACAACTAGTTGATATTCTTGATAAATCTATCAATAAGGGTTTGGACAATAAAAATTACTTCAAGCGGAAGCAACTTTAGGAGGATTGGGAAGAACTTTGTTCTCGGGAAGAGATATACTAGCGCCAAAAATCTTGAGAACTTTGGTTGTGAGAGGGAGATAAAAATACAAAATACTTTCATGCTTCTGCAAAACAAAAGAGAGCTACTAATCGTATATTTCCTATTCAAAATGCTGAATCTAGAAATCTTATCTTGTATGCCCATGGCATCTAATTGAAAGGAGCAAGATTTTTCAAAGATCTTCTTGCACCAGCAATCCAGCCTACTCCTGTAGAAGCTCAAATTCAAGATATTTTAGAAGCTATCCCTTCCATTGTTTCAGATTCTAATAATGCAGATTTGTTTGGCTCCATTCACAATCTTTGAAGTTAGAAAAGTTGTTTTCTCTCTGCATTGTGATAAATCTCTTAGACCAGACGGATTTTCAACAGTGTTTTTCCAAGCATGCTGGGATTTTATTGGGTGGGACCTCCTTGGTGTTCTAGAAGAATCAAGGAAAAGTAAAGCTATGTTAAAATACTTCAACTCAACTAACATCGCCATTATTCCGAAGGTTAAGAATCCCAAAACTTTTTCAGACTTCACACCGATTTCACTATGTAGCACAATTTACAAGATCATTACTAAGGCAATCTATATGAGATTGCAACAGTTGATTCCAAATCTTATGTCGAAGGAACAAGGTGGCTTTGTCCCAGCCAGAGAAACTATGGAAGGGGCTTTAGTTGCACACGAGGCTCTTCATTCAATTAATTCTAACAAATCTTCAAATTTCATCATTAAGTTGGATATGATGAAAGCATATGATAGATTTTGCTGGGACTTTCTATTTAAAGTTCTTCACAAATTTGGTTTTGCAAAAGGTTGGAATAAATGGATTAGAGCTTGCATATCAGGTGCAAGGTTTTCAGTAATTATCAATGGAGTTCTAGCTAACCACTTCACATCTACTCAAGGGATTAGACAAGGTGATCTCCTATCTCCAGTTCTCTTTATTTTAATGGCTGAAGCTTTTAGTAGACTTATCTAGCGAACACATGATCTTGGTCTTTGGCAAGGCACAATGTTAGGCGGCACAAATATTTCAATCACTCATTCTTTATTTGTAGATGACAATCTGCTCTTTGGGGTCACCAATGTTAAGGAGATCAAGCAGATTAAGCAAACATTCGATCTGTATTCAATTGTCTTAGAAAAAAAAATTAATCCCCATAAATCAAAAGTTTATTTTTTCAATTCTAACTAGATTATATCTAATAGACTTGTTTCAATTTTAGGGTTCTCTGAAGACTTTCTTCCTTCAGTTTATCTTGGCATTCCTTTTTTTACAGGAGCCAACAAAATCAGCTATTGGTTAGCTATCATTGAGAGAATCAAAGCTAGGATAGTGGCTTGGAAAGATCGATGGATTTCACTTGCCAGGAAAATTTCTCTTGTTTAAACAGTGCTTTCAGCCATTCCCAATTATCACCTTTCAATGTTGAAAGCCCCTGCATTAGTCATCCAAATTATTCAAAAGATCTTGAAAGACTTTTTATGGGAAGGAATTTAAATGGGGAAAAGAAAATTCCACTTGTCTCACTTCAAGATGTGACACAATTCAAAACACACGGTGGAGCTGGCATTCATGATATGGAAAAAAAGAAACAAAGCTTTTGGAGGAAAGTTAGTATGAAAAATGTATTCCAAGCCAGATAATAAATGGTGTTAAATCATGTAACACAAACATCTAGATAACCCTTGCCCATCTAGAGTTCTCTCCATACAAAATCCCTCCAAAGGTTTAGCTATCTGGAACTTCATGATGACATCTAGAGATATTGTCACCCAATACATTACTTGGGAAGTGAATAGTGGTGATAGAGCGAACTTTTGGTGTGAATCTTGGAGTGGTTTACCCCCTCTCATTCATGCAACATCTTTGGATGACATAGTAGCTTCTTCTGAACCAATTTGGGGTAATTCACTTGTGGATTATGTTTCTACAGTTTGTTTATTTTCTAGGAGGGTAATCTAGAAGGATCCAAATGACCTTCCTATTTCAGTGCAAGATAGGATTAGAGTTTTGGCAATTCTATCATATAGAGTGGTCTTCTTATCATGAAAGGAAGATAAGTTGATATGGATTGCAGGAAAATTGAGTTCTTATAGCATTAAAGATGGTTACAAGATTATCTAACAGCAGGACCCAAATAATATTCATAGTTGCACTTTCTCATTTTGTTGGAATCAAGCCACTCTCCCCAAAGTTGTGTGCTTCACTTGGATTGCACTAAAAAAAAAGAGCCCTCACAAGTGATTAGCTTGCCAAATTCAATATTTCCCAACCTTTCAATTATCGCTTATGTGATTTTGAATTGGAAGATTCAGACCATTTTTTCCTAAATTGCCCTTTTGCACTTCAATGCTGGCAATTTGTTCTTTGCAAGCTTCACTAATCTACTCCCCTTCCTAACAAATTATGAGATCTCTTTCAAGCATGGCCAAAATTACAATCCTCTTCTCTCTTTTCCAGCTTATGGAGATGCATCCCAACTATTGTAGTTTTGGCTATTTGGTACGAATGAAATAAAATAAATTTTCACAATTGCTCTTCATCTATTCACTCTGTTATGATAGGCATAGAAAAATCCATATCGGAAGTTGTTAATGCCAGTTATCATAGAGTCAAATGCAATACAATTTCGTCCATTTGGGATAGCTTTGTTATTCGAGATTGGAAAGGCATCCATATTTCTATTGGCTGACAACTACATGTTCACTCAAGTTCTTTTAATAGAGATATAATCTACTGGATTCCTCCTGTTTGTGGTACATGCAAAATCAATTTTGATGGTGCCTCTTGTGGCAATCTTGGTAAGCCAGGGATTGACATTTGTATTCGAGATCATCTTGGTGATGTTCTTGCCATTAAAGCATCCTCCATTCCACTAGGGACAAACAACATAGCTGAGGCTTCTGTCCTTTTTCAAAGGATTAATTTTGGCTAAGCAGGGGGGATTTCAACCAATTCAAATTGAAGGTGATTCCATGGTTATAATTAATGCATGCATAAAATGGGAATCATATTCTTGGAAACTATCATACATCCTTCAACAAATTTGGCTTCGTTTTGAGGCATTAAAAGTGATTCTTGTTTCTCACACTCTGAGGGAAGGAAATATGCTGACAGACTATCTTGCTAACTTAGGATGTGATGGCGAGAATATTGACGACTTAAATTTGGGGGATTTTATAAAATACGATAAGGTATTTCAAAAATTGATAATAGAAGATAAAACATAAATATTATACTATGAGCTTAGTTTAGACCATGGGCAAGTTTTTTGATGACGGCACATACATTCATGATAGTGATCTCATTGTGCCTTCTTCTTCTCAGCTGATACAATCATGACATTATCACCCTCCTTATTCAACTTGGGATACTTTATGAGAACTCTTCTATGGAACGTACAAAGCTAATTACTTGGGAATTAAACCAATATCTTTTTATTATTTACACATGGATTTCATATGCTTTCCCACATTCAACTGGTTTTCAGTTCGCCATGTGATGCGTGTAGTACTCACTCTCGCTGCAGTTTTACTACCTGATGGCTTGGGTTTTAAACAGAGTGTGTGAAATGTTGCATGTTTGGGGCACAATCATTAAGGTATTTTGTGGTGAAGATTTTAACAATCCCCTGTAGTACTAGTGTATCATTTGTTCCTTAAATGGTTGGGTTTTTATGGAAATTGTGCTATGCATTTACTTTAGTATGATTTTTGAATATGGAGCTTCCGAGGTGTGTGTCGTGTGGTTGTCTTCATGATGAGCTGTTGCCTCGGAATTACAAGGTCTTTCTTCCTCCATTGGAGTTAGAGCATCCTTTTCCTTTGCAAATTGAAGACCCACAGTTTGATCTCATTTTTGTGTGTCAATGCTATGCTGTTATGCAAGGCAATTCACAAGATTTTAGGTGAGCATGTGCTCTCGCTGAGAACTAAAATAGTTATATCTCCTTCGTAATTGGTCTCTATATTTTTGTCCAATTTGATGGACTTGCTGCAATCCATAGAATTAGTGACCATCATTGCAAATAAAGCTGTCCGCCTAGAATTTCTTTTGGATAATAGACTCATGGTTACCCTCCAAAAACATGATTTTTGGTCGTACAATGCTTTGGTGGGTGGTTTATTTTTTCATCGAGTGTTGTATTTCAATCATCAACAGATGATGTCTTATGATAGTTTTAAATGGGCAATGAAGCGATAGAGTTTTAGAATTATTGTTTCTACTTTGCAAGTGGTCGACTCAGATTTGGGCAAGGAATTAGTCAACAAGATTAGGGGGCTTGCTAAGCAGTGTTGGGTCTTATGGGCTTGCCAAATTCATTGCCTTGGTCACCTTTGCTTGCTACTACCTCCATGTTGGTCCTCTGCTTTCTGAGGTATCTTGCGGCCTGCTAGTTGATCAGTTTCTTGAGGAGTTGGATGGCTAGGAGATGGACATCCCTTTGGCTCCTCCTGTCAGTTGGGATGCAACGTGGGACTTTGTGTATATTTCTTCAGCGCTAGTGGCCATGGAGGAGTAATAGTTCTCTCTTGGGTTTAGATCTTTTTGTTAGTAGGTCATAGTTTTTGCCTCTGCTATATTATGATTTTTTGGTGTTAGTACTTCATGGTTTAGTATTTGCTGATTTACACTTACTTGTAGAGTGTGTTGTATTTTTCATCCAAATCTTATGTAATCTCAGTTACCAAATTCCACTTGTATATGACGAAGATTTCTAGTTTTCTTCCTAATTCTTTCCCAAAAAAGTCTTTGAATCAATTATATATATATATATATATATATATATATATATATATATATATATATATATATAAGAATAAGATTTTTAATGTCTAAAATTCATAAAATTATTTTTATCGTATCATATTTTTGGAAGCATGGACATATGAAAATATGAACAAGTCAAATATATTTTAAACAATTTTGAATTTAGCTAAATACTAACATTACATTCATATTATAAATTATAAATTATTTTTAATGATAAATGTTTTTATATTAAAAATTATTTCATTTAAAATTTATTTAAATATAATGAAAACTATTAAAATTTTAATTCAATTATATTAAATATTATCATTACTAAATGCTTACCACAAGTACAAGCCACTACATGAAACTTGTTGCAATTTCAAATCATAACTATTAAAATAAATCTATTTATTTGCCTAGATTATAATAGTTTTAATTAATTAGAAAAATAAAATTAAAACATGATAAAATTAAATATAATTTCATTAATAATCGATTTAAAAATTCTAAATTTCAATTTAGAAATTTAAAATTTATCATTCTATTTAAAAAACTAATTTCTAATTCATGTAAATGCAATGATACTATTATAACTTATAACTTAATTGTATTTTAGTATATTAGTATATCAATACATTAATAATTTTGTTTTTAACTAAACAAGAAATTATATTTAAGATGTAGCAATTTTGCCCTTCCATAATCATAAAATAATGGTACTAGATTTTAGCCTAATTCAAAGTATTTTAAGAAATAAATAATATTCATATTATATTTTTACCTTTTCATTTATTATTATACACTCTTTTCATGAAATGCTATATTTTAATATATACATTAGTTAATAGTCATCTTTGACAAATTAAAGTATTTTACATTTAATATAATGAAATACTATAGTGACACATGATAAAATTAATATTTACAAATTCAAAACTATTTATTTCCATACAATATATATTTTTAAAGTGATATATGATAAAATTTAGGCTAGTGGCTTACAAGTTCAAGTAAAATATTAAAAAATAAAATTAGATATTAATTTTTATATATATAGACATTTTGAAAATCAAAACTTTAATTTATAAGGGAAAATAATTAGATCTAATTGGTTGAGATATATAAAATTAATCACTAGATAGATCCTAGGGGCAAATACAATAACTAGCCACCAATAATTATTAAAATAAATATATTTATATGTTGTGATGATAACACTAATAACTATGTCATGATGTTACTGTAACAAGATGTGCTCATATGATATATTGAATGATATTTATGGACTTCATCTTTACAAAAAATCAAAATCATGTCATGTTTGACTTTTGACAATCTCCCTCATACTTTTAATAATCAATATCTATATTATACAAGTACAAATAAAAAATTACAAAAACATATATTACTTTCACTGACATTGCACTCTTAAATTTTGTAACCATCAACCAAATAATTCTACATCTAAATTCTTTTCCTAATTGCATTAATACATACATATTAACTTTGATAGAACAAATAATTTAATTTAACTAACAATTATATATATTACTTCATACCAAAACTTCTAAACTAAATTAAATATCTCAAATAACCAATAACTTAACACGGAACACTTATAATTCATAAGAAAATATATCTATTACTAACTCATTTTACATTATAACTTAACTTCAAACCTACTAAAATATCTAAAGCACCAAGAAACTTAACAAAGTACACCTTTTATCTATTTCATGAATGTGTAAATAGAAGGTAATAATAATTGCGATTGAAAGATCCTTGCCATCATTATCAGAGAAGAAAATTTCAGTAAAATCCTAAATAAAGATCAGAAGATTTAAAGGTGTTAATATGATTACAGGCTTAATTATTGTTAATTTAAACCTTTTCTATATTGAAATAAATAGAAATTAGAAATAGCAGCTAGAAATGCAGAGTGTGAGAGAGCGGAGGTGCAATTAAATAGCTATAAATAAACACTGCTCCGGCAGAAAAATAGACAAGAATAATGACTGCACGAAAGTTAAGAACATCACAATCATAACAGGCCACGAAACATTTGTAGACCTGTTTGGTAGGAAAGTTATTCATTTGTCTTTAGTATTTTAAAGGGAGAAGAACTTCGAAAAGTCCTAGAGGAATACGTAACGTTATAAAGAAGAGATGAGTGGACTTGCATTGGCAGCATTATGTTCCATGAGAGAATTCAAGAAAAGTTTGGTGAGAGTTGTGTAGAGGAAGACAATGAGATGTGGAAGGTGGACATGCTAAGCACCATTTCGTAGACTTGTTTGAAAGTGGGTGGGTTGAATTTCTTATTATATAGGGAGAGTAGATATTGAATGACAAGTGGAATAAATTGTTAATATGTTTTGCAGATGTGTTTAGCGGGATATTTGAAACTTTGAAACAATCTAAAGTTGTTTCTATCAATCAAGACAATTTGAGTTTAATCTAGTTGGCTTATTATAATATCGTTATAGACATTCTACAATGTCAGAATAGGTGGTATGGGATGGTGTGAGCGTGTTAATGTTAACTTTTATTCTTCTAAGTTAAATTTGACAACCCACTATATGTCAAAAGTTTAAATCTTATTATAAATAGAATACACTTTTAAAAATAATTTAATAAAAACTACATAAAATATTTGTTTAAATCATAATATTTGGAGATATAAATCATCCATTTTTATAGAAATTAAAATTAAAAGCTTAAGTTAGTAAAAATCTAAATAATTGGAGATAAAGGAAATATAAATAATTTTTAGATGTAGTAAATTAAATTATAATTATTTTGTAGTGGATACCTATCGACATTTCTTTAGATAGATTTATTTAAGATATCTATACTAGTTTTTGATTTGATAGATTATTGATCATGTTCAAGATTATGTTGTTAAAATTGAAAAAATGATATTCTATTTCTATGTATAGATTTGTTTAAATTTGACAAAATATTAGAATGATTAATCAAATTGTCGATTTTCTTCATCAAACTAAATTATTTAGTGGTTACATGCAAGTGGTTTCTTGTTTTGCATTTGGTTTTTTGTGTTTTATTTGTTTTTCTAAAATATGAATATTAAAGATTTTAATAGTTGTTTGGTTTTGGGATTTTTGAAATTATATGTATCAAGGCACATGTTGAGAAGATGGATTTAGGGTTCTATCTCCTCTATGATCTTCTCCCTCACTAAGGGAACACATCACAGTACATGAAAAATTCCACTAGACAACCCACCCTAGGACCTGCAAGCTCTCACATCAAAATGTATAATTCGTTCAAATGATCACAACCACCTCTCTTCTTTATGTAAAATTTGGATTTATTGTCATGTGGTAAGGTTGTTTCCAAGACATTTGGGTGACCTTCTCTTGCCTAAAGTGGTGTTGACACTAGTACCACTATGCCCTCATTATAGGTTTTACAATGCCTTTAACAAGTTATAATAGCTAGGTGGCTTTTGATCACCCCCTAAATAAGCCCTTTTCTTAGGCTAATCTTATCGTTGCTTTGTTTAACCTCCTAATGTTGCAGTCCTTTATTAATGCTTTGATGGTTGTTTATATCTTTTCTATATAATATTGATGTAGGAACATCTAGGTTGTAAGACCAATCTTGCATTACCAAAAAATATTGTCTAGTTTCCAATAAGTGCCATCATTGGGTAGGATTTCTATTTTTGGAAAATTTACCATTTTGAGTAGATTGTCCATTTGAGCACAGATTGTTCTATTTTCTTCCCTACAGGTTCATTTTGGATATTAAAATCTACAAAAGTTTCATGGCAAGATCAATACTAGTTTTGAAAGTATCAATATATATTTTGTTGTGGTAGGGTGGTGCAAAAACTTTGAACTCAATTTTGAAGGCCTTAGAGGATCTGAATGGGGATCAAACTTTGATCAAGTAATATTTAGCAAACTCAAGTCTCTAGAGTGCTTCAAGAGACTTCTAAGAAGTGGTTATAATAGCCATTTGGGTCCAACATTCACAAGATATGGCCTATAAAAGTTATTTAGCAAACTCAAGTCTCTAGAGTGCTTCAAGAGACTTTTAAGAAGTGGTTATAATAGCCATTTGGGTCCAACATTCACAAGATATGGCCTATAAAAGTTCTACTACTTTGAGAGGAAAAATAAAATCCCTTCAAACACTCCCATGAGTTTTGAAATCCATTTGAGGGCATATTCTTGACATATTCCAATGTAGAAAAAATAATACAAGGATAGTCAACCTCGAAATGGGGTTGTGACTTCTAGAACTTTCTAGGGTGGTAAAACTTCACCATATAAAGAAGACAAATATGGGTTACCATAGGAAGTTCTGATGGTTTTGAATATTGTAATGTCATTTTATTGAAGATAAAAAAAGTGTTTTAGGTCTTACAATTGTTCAATTTTTACAATTTCTTGTTTTCCTTTTCATGTTGTATGTGTTTTTTGTCATGAGGAAAGAAACTTTCATCAAATATGCTCATAATACATTTGGGCCATACACACCAATTGCCAATTTTTATTACATACGAAACTTCAAATGAGCTTTTAAAATTTCTTTTGTTTGTGTATATGAGATCTTACAATCATTCTTTACTTTAAAGTAAGATATTTTGAAATATGTGTGTAATTTATTTGCATCAACATGTTTGATCACACGAAATGCTCAAAATAAAAATGAGTAATGAATAAGATGTTGACATTAACACAATGTACATGTGTCTAAATTAGTAAGGGGTTAACCTCTTTATATAGATTTTGAGTGATAAATAAATAACTAATTTTAATAAAATAACATTAAGTCATTACGATGAATGCATTACAAAAGTTAAGACTCGAATTCTAGGGCTTGCATTTCTAAAAGTCATAATTTACTAACAAAAAAAAGAAACTCACATTCTTTAGAGGCTTTTCTTTGAAAATAGAAATTAGACTAAGTATAACTCTTTCAAGCTTCCTTACAACTCTAGTAAATGTATAACTTCCAAGTCAAATTCTTAAGTTCTTAGATCCCATCTATTCAAAATCTTGAATATGACAAAACTTCTAAATTATTTGATGTAATTATCTGTGTTGAGATACATCCATAATGCTCCGTCAAGTAATCTCATCACCTTCATAAATCTTAATTGGATTCTCCTAGACAAGGTTGGGAATTCTTATAATATACAATTTTAAATAGGTCAAAAGAAAGTTCCTTTATAGTTGCTAACCTATGTCTTAATCTCTTATTGTTAGTTAAAAAATTCACCCATAATTTTCCAATACGATGACTAACCTTAATGCTAACAACATAATCATATGATAAGTGTTCATGAGAATATGAAATAACCAAGAATATCACTACACATTCTAGATATCTCAATAAATTCATTTTTAGAATACTAATCCATAATTAATAAACTAAAATTATACATAAATATAATGTTAACCTCTTGACTTCTACTCAAATAACCACTCCTAAAATAATAAAATGTGCAACATCCAATTTTAAGAATTTCCTATTGAAATAAAGATCAAATTTTATTATAATTTCTAAGATCCACACACTCTATCTATTTGGGTACCCATCTTTAATGAGTTTCATACACAATATATCTTTCTTTTCTCAAAAGTTTGGACTTCTTAACTATTAGAGTAATAAAGTATTTACTTATTAATTAAAATGAATGAAAATAACCTTACATTGACTTTCAAATCATGTCTTGTGCATGATCTGCACTAGTGTGGTTATTTGTTCTCCCTGATAGTTCAAACACTAGATTTTCTTTCTAATCATGTCTTTTGTATGGTTTAGTAGTGTGATTTTCCTTCTTTCTCGCTCTTAACCATTCTTTTCCTTTGTCCAACTTGAAAATGCTTAGAATTATGAGTTTGATGATTATACCAATCTAATTGCTTTATGAGTATCATACATATTGTTTATATTTTTTCTAGGCAACCTTACTATCACAATAGGCATTGCATTATGTTTTTATCTATATCTATTTTAATACCTAAATCTATCTTCCTCTTTGTACATTGAGGTGTCCCCACGACCTAGCCCAGTGATGACCATTAGTTGATGCAATTTAGGGCGAGACTAGTCCCCCATGGGTGAGATCAACCACCCACAAGATGTCTTACATCTTAAACCCAAGAGAGAATTGATTTTGAGACCATAGGGAACTACCCACAACCTCAAGCCAACTCATCTACCCGTATGAGCCACCTAATCTATCTTTTTATTTGAATTTATAAACTAAATTAATTTAATTTTAAAAATATTTGCAAATTATTTAATAAAAAATGAAATTTAATATTTTAATAATTATTATTAACAAGTGTCCCTATAGTTACTAGTATTGTTGATACTCTGAACTTTATGTTTTTAGTTTTTGATAGAGGCAAGCTATATGTTGATGCTTATGTGTTGAAAGTCGCTAGTGCTATTAATATGCTAATTTGTTTTATGAGCCAATACCCTCTTGTTGCTTTTAATGATAAAAAAAGAGTGTCCCTATAGTTTTAATATATATGATTCTATAATGTTTATTATGATTACATGTTAATTTAGAATATATCATGATAGAATATATTTGTAAACAAGATTATTTAAATATGTTTTGGTATGAATTCAAAAATTTAGTCAATTTATAACATTGTTTAAAATATATTTTAAATTATTCAACCTTATTTAAGGTTATTCAATTTTTTGAAGTGGTGTTCAATCTTTTCAATATAGCTTGTTATGTTTAGCTACATGCAAACTTTTTTTGCCTTCAATTATTTAGCATTCTAGTTATTAGTATTTGTTAAAAGAAATATTTAATTTAATATATTTAATTAAAATATGTATTTTTCAATTTATTTTTAAATTAAATTTTTTATTTTTTATAATTTAAAATCATTAGATATATATAATAAATCTTTAAAGTGTTTGAAATGTATATCTTATTACAGACTAATTATTGCACCTCTTTATGTTAGTAATAGTTGTAGAACAAGATTTAGTATGCAAAGAACATTAACAATAAAGTAAACATTCACAAACCAAAACTAAATTCACATATATGTTTAGACAAAGAAAAGCAAACAAGAAGTGCAAACCTCAAAAGAGAAAACACTCCATGCTTTCTTGATTTTGTAGATGTGTCCTTTGATGTGGATGTACGCTCAAGATGCTTCAATGGAGATGGGTAATGACAAATTGGTAGCTTTGTGAGCTCTCAATTTGGCATTATAAGGGTATGGGTATTGATTTTGACTCTCAAAAGGGCATGATAACTTTAGCTCAAGGATTGTTGTTGAAATGGCTTGGATGAGATTCACTTTATAGGCCAAGGGGTAGAGGGATGGAGGGCTTAGATGCAAGGATGGGGAGATGGTTAAGGAGGGCTAAGATGCACTCAAAGGGGAGCACATGGATTGTGCTTGTTTAGCACCAATGGGAAGGTGACACTTGTCACAAGGAGGATGAGTGTGAGAGGGTAGGGTAAAGGGTTGGTTAAAGGCATGATGAGTGGGGTTGAGTATGTAAGAGATGTAAGAGGAATGAGTGTGGAAGAGGGAAGAGTGTGAAAGATGGATGTAAGAGTCATGAGTGGGCTTGTAAGAGTCTTTTATGGTTTGTAAGAGCACTCATGACTTGGTGGTTGGGATTTTTGAGGGGAGACTTTGATTTGGTTTAGGAAAGTCTTAAACTTGCTTAGGGAATGTGACAACATTAGGGGGTGGATTAGGCTTGGGTTTAGGATTAGATTAGGGATGTTAGAGATGTGCAAGTGGATAGCATTAATGAGGGTGGGTGAGTTAGTGGCTAAGCTTGGTTAGTATGGGTGGATGGGGTGGATTAGGCTAAATGGAGGATTAGGGATAGGTTAGGGGTTTTTAGATTTGAGGATTTTTGGAATTAGATAGAAGAATAGAATTTAATTGATAAATAATAGGTTATTTGATTTATCAATTAGGACTATAGATGATTAATTAAATTAATCAGCTAGGGATGGCAAAGGATTAATTAAATAAGAATTTAATTAATGATGCATTTAGAGATGGCTAAATTAGATTACCAAAGTGGTGTAATCAAATTTAGGTGTCTACAATAGTAATAATTTTATTTTTCTATATTATATCATATGAACTTCATTTGAATATTCTTAAATCAATTTTTTTACTAGATGATTAATGTTTAATAATTTTAATTAAAGAAATCCAATAAACCACAATGAAACATTAGACTTTTCTTAAAACTAAACAAAATATTTTATAAATAACACTTAAAAGAAAAATAATTTATACTTAAAAATAGAATAATAATAATAATAGTCAGGCTTGCGTGAAATAACCAATGACCTAGAAAAAACATACTACAAACCTAGAAAAGAAACGTATTCGGTCCACTAACGCAAGAAATGAGGGCAAGCAGTCTACCACTTGGCAAATTCGTACACCATGAAAAATATTTAAACGTGAAGTGACGATTTGCGAACAATTCGCCGCATTATTCTACCTGAGCTAATATTTAGACGGTCTCCAAATTAAAATATATATTTTATGGTCCACAACTTTGAAAACAAATAATTAAGCGTACATTGTTTAATCATTTGCAAACGAATTATATTAGTTTGTGTAAACGTACACTATTACACATCTGATAATCTCATTTTCTCTCTCTCCAAGTTTTCGCAATTGAAAAAAAGAAAATACAATGAATGCGTTATATTCAGTCCTCGTCAGAGACGTGGAAAAGATGAAGAGTAGGTAATAATAAATGAATCAAACACTGGGGAGAGTCAAATAAGGCTGCCCCTACGATACAAGAGAAATCGGCATTACAATATATGACAAACGTTGAGTATCTGATTGCTGATAGCGCCCATGAATATCTGATTGCTAGATAGATAAATTTAATCCTATGTGTTCGATAAATCAATATGATTTTGAGTCGTTATTAGATAAGGTTGGATGCATTCAAAAAGTTGAAAATATGTTCTATTATGAGAAGAGCACATTAGAGGTCAATGTTGAATGGTAGGCCTCTGCAAGTGCCGTATTTAGAGGAACATTTTCTTGTATTTGAAGCCAATTCATACATTCAAAAGATAAGTTGATAGATTTGTATGTTATATATAGGAAATAAGTATTAGAGTTTTATAAGGGAAAGTAAGTGAATTTTTAGAACGAATAATGAAGGATACATTAGGGTTCATTAAGGCATTCTAATATGCATGATCTTTTCCCTATTAAGATATGATGTTTTTAGAGGCAACAATTTGGTTAGTTAGAGAGGTAGACCATCAATGTTTGATTTAAATGTATACTATGAGCTTCAAAGTTCTAACTACTACAAATATATAGACTGTATATCTGATGATAATGAACTATGCTATTGTAATGGTTCAAAAATGACGTCATTGCTCATAGAATGATATTTGAAGGTCAAGACACACAAAATATTACTTGAAAAGAGAAATGTTCAATCAATATGTAGAGGAGAACAATGTAAATCTTTGGAAGTTCAACTCCTTGATGCACATTTTTCAATCTATTGGAAAATTAAGGCAATAGAAGGCCTAGGAAAAAGATATGTTTCTTGCATGTTTAAATCTATTGAAATGCGCATAGATCTTCAATGTGGTACATGGCTATTAATGGACAAGTTTGTTTCCTCGTGACTTAGATTTTTGGTTTTTCATCTTGAAGGCCCATGCTATGCATAATATCACATATGGGTTGAGTTACTGAAAATATGGTCAACTCTTCTAGATCATTTTTTAAGGAAAGCTAAATTGGGAAAGTAATATGACACAAATAAAATACTCAATACGTATTTTCCAACCCAAGGGTTCATCCTAGAGTGTGTATGCAAATTGATCTATACCAACCATTACCAAAGTATATCAAATTATTGGACCATGGATTTAAAATAACGTATCCAATAGTTTATCTTGACAAACCTAATATGCGTCTCTTTTTTCACATAGACTTGCTTGGTCTGAGACTATCTAGTCAAGAAAACTAAAATAACTCAAAACATTACACACTTTCTCTCTAACACTTCCATCTCAAACCCTTCCTATAGAAACTACTCATTAAAATTCCTCATTGTCTTCTTTTTACTATAAATTATTGGTCATTCCCTCACCCCATCTCCTTCATGTGAGGAAAATCCTAGATAATATCCTTCACTCATAAGAATATTGTTTTGGCATATATTTGGAAGATGGTCAAAAAATAAAGAGCCTTCCAAGCCCTCTTCCCATATTTTGGCCCTTAATTTGTACATGAATGTATTATATGTTCCCTTGTCCTTCTACTTCTTCAATAGTCTATCCCAAATCTTCCTTTATCTCCTAACATATGTTCATAATCTAGATCTTGAGATAATAGTATAGGAGAATAAAATATCAATGAGAACATCTACTTTCAAATCATTTTGGGGATTTTCCTTCAAAGAACAAAACCATTATAGATGAACATCACAAATGATCATTTATCTATACATATATGTATATACATACATATACATACATACATACATATTTATAAATACAGACACACATATACATATGTATATACATAAATACATAAATACATATGCATATGTACATGCACATGCGTGCACGCACACACACACACACATACACACACATATGAAGGCTATTCAATTTGCATGTTACTAATCTTGGGTGATACAACAACAATGGTCATTAACTGCCCTTTACCTTCTAGTCCAAGAAAGTTTTCACAGTTTCAACTTTATGATTTTCATGATCTCTACCAATATATCTTTATTAATTCATCAATTATCCCTTTAGCAAGTTGTCATGATGTTTTGACATTAAATCCTGCGTAGTTCTTTTTTTCAAGAAGCATATATATATAAAAAGTTATTTTTCTATGTTTGTGTGTCTATGTATATGTATATATGTAGGTATTATATATATAGGTGTATGTATATGTGTATGTATATGCATACATACATACATACATACATACATACATACATACATACATACATACATACATACATACATACATACATACATACATACATACATACATACATACATACATACATACATACATACATATATATATATATATATATATATATATATAGACACACGCACAAACATAGAAGAATAAGTTTGTTCTAGATATGTGCTTCTTAAAAAAAAGAACTATGCAAGATTTAATGTCAAAATGTCATGACAACTTGCTAAAGGGATAATTGATGAATAAATAAAGATCGAACAAAGATTTAGAAATTTTCAAGATAAGATTAAAATTTAAAACTATGAAAAATCTCTTGGATTAAAAGGTTGTAAAAATTTGGTATAGCTCTAATACCATGTAAGAATCTGCCTCAAGCTTTTGTACCATGTGAGAATTTTCCTAAGGAAAGAATGAATTTTCCTAAGACAAGAAAAGAAAATGAGAGAGAAGACCTCATGTAAGGAAAAGATCCCCCCCATAAGAGAGAAGAAGAGAAAGATAGACAAAGTAGCCTCCCCTCAATGTAGAATGTACACACATGGTAGATGCTCTAGGCTCAATGTAGAAATTGCACCCTTAAGTGTACAACAACATTCCTCCCATTAGGAAGAAACAAAACCAAAGGTGTATCAGTAAAGCCTCACCCATCTATAGGAAGAAACCTCAAAATATACGAATCTTTGAAACCTACTCAAGTGTCCCCATGTCAATACTAAAAGGTGCTTCCTCCAAATCATGTGTACTATGCCACTCTTCTAAAAAAGTCAAGTCAGGATCAACTGAGGAAGAATGTAGAATATGTATCAAAGACTCAAATGTCTCCTCTAAAGAGAAAGTGACCTCCTCCAACTAGTGTATCAAAGTATTCACCATCATGTCAACCTTGAAAGAAAGATCAAGTAGAGAACAAAAATTAGGGTCAAAGTGTTCCCTCGCAAAAATTGAAGAAGGATCATCTTCACCAAAGAGAAGACGAATGTCATCAATAATGTCTCCTAAATCTACAATGAAGGACTCCACAAAGAAACGTGAAATGTTTGACAAGTAGTCAAAGACAATGAATATCTTGATGCATCAAATCATGTGAATCCACAACTATGTGAATACAAGTATGATCAAGAATAATAGGAGATGAAATATTAATAGGAGAATTAGTAGCCACAAATGGAGTCTTTAGATCATCAAGACTCTTAATATCATCAAAAGTTTGAATCTTTGATAAGGTATGCTCATCATAGGGAACGTTATCTACATCATCAAGTGGAAGGAGACAATCTACAACTAGATCTTCTTGTAATGGAGGAAGATGAGGATCTCCAAAGTGTTCCCAAATAATAAGCCAACATGTGTGTAGGCACTTAATACCTTCTAGATTGCTATCAACTTTAGAGAAGAACGATGGACCAGGGCTATAAGCAATCAATCCCCTTATATGCATATTCCTATCACACCAAGCTAACTGTTTGAACTTTTACTTGGGCTTAGGAATATTTCTATAAAGATTAGGAAAGAGTTTTATCCATCTACAATATGTAATGATTCCCTTTTCCCATGATGCATAATTATCCTGAGTAAAAAATACAATTGTAGGATGGATTGTCAATTTGATGACTTTACCCATGATGTGCTTATCTCAAGAAAAAATAATTAATGCACTCTCGAAAATGCAAAAAGGAAGGAACCCCCCAAAATAGATGCTTTGACACTTTATACTTAGTGCATTTACAATTGACCACTTGTCAAAATGAACCAAAATGGACTTCTAATTTTGATAGTTATAACGACAAATATGAAGCTATATATTACTCAACAAGATTAGGCATAAGACCTTTCAAGGATCGAATTAATTACAAGTGCCAAAATAGGTCAAAAATGACCAAATGCTAAAAGTATCATGTCCATTCAAAATTACTCCAAACTAATACCAAATCTGGAAGGTAGACAAAAAATTATGCACTTCCAAAAAAAAATAGCACCTAAATATGTGTCCATATGAGTTTGAATGAAGCCTTTGAAGTTGCAAAAAATTGAGATTTGCAATTTTTAGAAAAATTCAGGAAAGAAGATTACAAACAACCTACACCAATGTAAGAATCTACCTCAAGCTTTCATACCATGTAAGAATTTTCCTAAGGCAAGAATGAAATGCCAAGATCTAGAAGCTAAGAGATAACACAAGAGAGACAAGTTATGATCTAATGAGAATGAATTAATCAGATAATTGGATGAATACATCATAGAAGTGCCTTATATATAAAGATAATCAAGATGACTAGGAGTCATGCATAGAGATAAGCATACCAACAAAGCACATGTCCAACAAGAGTGGGTTATCCTCCATTGTGCATGAATTTACATGCAACAATGTGAGGATAAGAATACAAAGATGTGTCCCATAAAGAGATGTAGTAGACAACATGTGCTCAATTGGAGTGCAAATTACTATGTTGTCTACATGACAACCCATACGAATATGCAAACTCTTAGGTGTCTACATGATAGCTAATATAAATATTCATTTTCCTAAGTAAACTTGAGTAAAGTGTAAATAGTAAATACTTATTTACACCACCAAAGGTAAAGGGCAATTAATGACCTTTTTTTTTGTATCACTCAAGATTAGTAACTTGAAAATTGAATGGCCTTCATATTATAGAGATGAGGAACATTTAGAGGATATTTCCCCAATAATATAAATATCATAAGATATATACAAAAACCTCATATAAATAAGAAAGGTGCAATGAGGTATTCATTCTAACTACCTACAAAAAAAAAAACTAAATGCACTATGCACAACATTAAATGTTAAGTAACTAAAATATAATAATGAGATATGTCCCTATTAAAGGAAATATAAAATGCAATCTAGGAATAAGTAAACTTAAGCCATGAAAAAACTAAATGTATACCAAAAACATCATTGAATGCAACTTGAGAGATGGAAATATCATGTAAATAATGCAAAATGAAAGATGTAAGATGGGTTTTCATAACAACATCATGTTTGGTACCCATGTACAACTGCAATGTGATATCTCACAAACATATAAAGGGAGAAAAAATGTGGGAGAAAACTCATATCCAAAAGATTAAAAAAAAGGAGAACAATGAAAATAAAAAGTGAAGGAAGGACTCATAAAGACCCCTTGAGTAAATAAAAAGTGTAAGGGAGGAGGAGTCATCAAAGACCCCTAAGCAAAGAAAATTGAAGGACACATGATTTATCAAGATCCCTCAAGTAAAAATTATTCCATCCCTAACATCAAACACCAAAATAGACAATGATGATCTATGTTAAAGGTTTTGTGAATATGTTCACAACCAACTATCAATATGAAAATACTCCAAAGTAAGAACGACATCCTGGATGAGTTGAGAATGAAGTGCACAAGGATCTCAATATGCTTGGTATATTGATTCTCTACTAGCTTTAGAGAATTCTCAATAGTATTTTTGTTGCCACACCAAAGAGTATTGGGATGATCAAAAGGAGATTCATACTCAATTGTTAACTAGTAAAGCCATAAAGCCTCTTTGCTAGCCAATTCTACACTTGTATACTCAACCTTATTTAGTAATAGTACTATAATATTTTTTTTCAAGACCATGCAATCTTACTAAAACCAAGATAAAAAAACAAAGCTAGAAGTAGACTTTTGATCATTATGTACATATCATCAACTCAATTAGTGCCATTGAAGCCCAAAACCTAAGAATTTCTTAAATGTAGTGAAAATAAAATTATGTAGCTCCATGAGTGTACCACAAGATATATTTTTAATCTTTACAGTGACCCTAATGAGGATACTAAGAGAAACAAAAGACAACACCAACTAAAAATAAAATATCTAGATGACTGTGTCACTTGTAAAAGGTTTTCAACTAGTTGTGTGATACAAAGCAGTGTTCTAGGATTATAAGTCATAATTCTAACTATTTTACATGAATATATAACCAATAATGCAAAGGAATAAAGAACTATAAGAATTTTTCTTAGGGAAAAATCACCCAAGACCAAGAAACTCAAGCACAAGCACAACAGTAAACCAAAAGAGTATGATCAGAATGACAATATGATATTCATTCAATATGGATAAAGGCCTCTATAATGCTTCTAGAATGCATAGGAATCAGCAACATGATAAGTCATACAACTAGGTACATATCCACCAGATATGGGTTATCCTCCATTAAGCACAGGAGTAAGTGCAATGATGAGAGGATAAGCCTACAAAGGTGTAGCACTCAAAATTATGTTGTAGACACCATGTGCTGAATTAGAGTTGCTTACTCCAGTGTTGTCATGACAACTCATAAGAGTATGCAAACTCCTAAGTGTCTCACCAAATAAATAATAAAATAATGCATAATAATAAAATAATGCATTAACCTAAGTAAAATTAAGTAAAGTGTAAATAATAAATATTTATTGACACCAACACCCGCCCTTAAGTGCAACTTAGGGGAATGCACTTAAGCTTACGAAAGCTAGAATGAAATGCATGATGGGTCCCAACTACTAGGCCATGTTAGGTACCCATGTACAAAATGAAATGCAATCTCTCATAAAGTAGAGAAAGAGGAAAAAACCTCCCCCAAAAAGAGAGATGAAAAAACTAGATGCATGGATGGATGGAGTAATCAAGACCCCCCTCATTATGACATACATCAAGGATATACAATAGAGAAATGTGAGAAGAACACAATTCGAATAGAGGAAAAGGCCCCCCCACAAGAGAGAAGAAGAAGAGAGACAAGGTAGTCCCCCCCCCCTCCCCCCCCGAATGAAGAGTGTCGATTAGTGATAACTGCTCCGATGTAGAAGCTGATCCAGGACTGCTGAATAATGTTCCTCCCCTTTAGAAGAAACAATATCAATTGTAGATAAGAGATGCTTCCCTTGTGTGTAGAAAGAATCCTGATGATCAATGATGCCTCTAAAACCTGCCCAACTATCCCTGTATCGATACTGACTGTCACCCCTTCCAATGTTGCTGAAAATAACAATGTCAAATCTAGCAAGGATGGATGTAGAACCTGTCCCAAAGAATCTACTATCTCCTCAACTGATAAAGAGACCTCCTACAATTTTTGTACATAAGTATCCATAATCACATCAACCTATGCAGATAGCTAATGTACAGAATGGACATGAGGGTCAAAGTGAGCCCTCGCAACAACTTAAGAAGGATCTTCTACATCAAAGAGAATATGTATATCATCAATGATGTCTTCCAAATCTGCTGTGTATGATTCCATGAACAAACCTGGAATGTCTACCAAGAAGTCATCCTCTAATGCTGGAGTTGGAAGACTAGGTGTACCCTCTATGTTGGACCTATCACTATGGCAATATATGCATGTGGAATATGTTGATGTCATGACCTCTCGCTGCAACTGTTGATAGAACCCCACGTATCTGAATATGTTGAAGTACTATTGCTGGTGTCACTATCAATTTCCACAATGTATGAAGTGCAGAGAGGAGTAGAGGATAAGCTGGGTGAGCTTTCCTCAAAGTGTACATTCCTCTCTATGAAAATCTCATGAGTATCGGGATCCATAAGTCTACATGCCTTAACATTATCTTCGTATCTGATGAAAGTGCAAGGTCTAGGTGGTGGTGCCTTGCATCCCCTAGAAGATATGTTTGCCCATGCTAGACAATCAAAGACTCTGAAGTGTTTCAAAATTGGTTTTCTACTACACTATGCCTCAAAAGGAGTCTTTCCATCTAAGGCATTATGAGGAGACCTGTTAAGTATGTGATTGGCACTGTTAATTGCTTCGACTTCAAGTGATGGATCTAGAGACTTGGCTTGTATCATGCAACTTGCCATTGACATAAGAGTTTGTATCCTTAATGCTACAACATCTGTCTTGTGTGGATTGAAAGCTGGTGGATTTTGAAGATCAATACCCTCAGGTTTGCAAAAGTCTTTAAGTCTTTTGTTCACATATCTTCTTTCATTTTCCATTCGAAGAACTTTGATAGCTTTTCTCAATTTCTATTGAACATGAGTCTTGAAGGCTATAAATTTATCTAACACTTCATTCTTGTGATGAAGAAAGTAGACCCAAGTATACTGTGAAAAGTCATCAATGAAAGTAAGTATGTAGCGAGCCTGGCTGACTGATGTTACTACAAAAGGACCTGCTAGTACCATGTGAACCAACTAAAGAACAATTGATGCTCTTGAAGATTTCCCTTTAGTTAACTTCTTCTAGATTCATATCCACTAAACATGTTGAACATTTACCCTTAGAAAAGTTGATTGTAGGTAGACCTTTGACCATGTTGTGTGAGCAAAGTTGCTAAAGATAGTGAAAGGCAAGATGACCATACCACTCATGCCATAATTTGGTTTGTGAATTGGATTGAGTCAACAAGGCATGTGAAGGAGACTTATGCACAAAGTGGGAGAGATAATACAACCTTGTGTCATGATTAACATTCCCCATTGTAACCATTGAATCATTTTTTAGACTGTGCACCATTACTAAGTCAGGAAGGAACTCAACTTTATGGCCATCTCCAAGGTGAGTGATTTGGTAAATGGAGAGGAGATTAGAACTTAGGTTAGGAACACAGAGAAAATCTTTGAATTCTCCATTTTCCATCTCCACATTTCCTTTCCCTTCAACTTCTATTTTTGTATAATCTCCTACAAAGATATACAGTACCTCAGACTGCTTCAATGAAGAAAAATCTCCTTTTGAAGAACCCATATGATATGAGGCACCTGAGTCAAGAATCCATTCCATTGAAGAACTTGAATTTTCCATGAGTGCTTTCCCTTTACCCTTTGAATCTAAAGATGAGGATCCTTTATAAACATTAGGCAATGGAACATTGTGTTTCTTTATGATGTTCATTAACTCATCAATCTTTTTATGATAACACCAATGTTCATCATGACCCAACTTCTTACAATAGGCACACTTTTTCTTCTCCTTATTATTGTCCCCCTTCTTGTTTGAATTCGAGGAAGACTTGCCTTGTTGATTTGATGATGGTGTTGTCTTTTCTACATCCTCTTTTTTGTTATTCTTCCACTTCTTATTCTTGCCCTTTCCTTTATTTGAAGATTGACCAGCTGAATTTTGAGAACCCTCATTATTTGCCACCAATGCCTTAGACTTTTGTGAATTGAGAATCCCCATTGATTTCAATTTCTTTTCTTCTTCATCGAACAATATAGCATTGGGATGAAAAGAGACTATTTGATAGGAAGACCCTAATGTAGTCTTTGAGGTGTTATAAGAAGAAAAAAATGTGGAGTACTCAAATGGAAGCTCATTATGAATGAGATAGATTAACCTGTCATCTTTAATAGGACTACCACAATCATCAAGCTTCATTCTTAATTCATCAAGCTTCATTCTTAATTCATTCAACTTTATGATAAAGTCTTGTATAGAATCAAGTGCCTTAGGATCTAAGGAGACAAGTTCATCTTCAATTTTGTAAACATCCTCCTTAGACACTTTACTATAGAGGTTTTTGAGGGTATCCCAAGCTTCATTGCATGTACGAGACTTTTTGATCAAATATATGATCTTGTCTTCAACCCCCAAACAAATATCACCTAGGGCTTTCCTATCCATTGTTTCCCAAGCTGAAATTTTAGTTGTAGATAATTGATCACTTCTTGGTTTAGGAAGGGTGCCATCTACATATTGAGAAACTCCTTTATGCATTAAATGACACCACATTTCAATGGACCATGTAGCATAGTTATGTAGAGTTAATTTTGGAAACTTAAAATTTCCCATGATGCAAAAAATGAAAGAAAACAATAGAAAAAAGAGGAACACAACACCAAGAACAACCCCCCTTTTCACTCAAGCAAGAAAACCCCCGAAAAAGGATGCTTTTGGCACTTTATATGTAGTGCATTTACAATGGCCACTTGCCAATTGTGGCCTTAGTGGACTTCTAATTTTTCCTTTTTACAACCTCCTTATGGAGTTCAAAACTAGAGCATTACAATGTATCTCAAATATACAACAATTCTGAAGATATATCAAAGCATTACAATGCAAAAAAGGACCTAATCCTAAAAATAATACTTTTGTCCACACAACCCTATAGTCTAATTGTAGATCTGGAAAGTAGACAAAGAATAACGCACTTTCAAAAAAATGTAACCTATTTTTGTGTCTAGATGAGCTTGTACAGAGCATTTAAAGTTGCAAAATGCATGATTGGATAGATACAGTCACCAAAAGATGCAATTTATGACAAATCCATACACCAAAACTAGAAAATAACTACACCACAAAAAAGTTTAGGAAATTTTAGCCAAGAAAAAAAAAAGCACCTGATTTGGAGTCTGGATGATTGAGATATGGCCTCCCAAAGTCGGATTGTCAAATCAAAAATCAATCTGGAGAGGGGTTGTATCAGCAAAAGACAAGGTTAAATTTGATGGTCATATGACCATCACAGTAATTCAAATTTTCCCTTAGATGATAGTTAAACAACTGTCAATTTTAAGACAGTAGATTGTTGGTGTCATCAAAAAATAGCCCCCTTGCTAATGTGGTAGGCTGACTAGGCATATGAATTGTACGAAAATGACGTTTCTATATAGAATAGACATTGATGTGTCATATGGCTACTGAGTTGGCCTATTGATGTGTCACTGTCATACTATTATAGCAGCTGTGGTTAAGTCTTACCAGATACCAAGGCTGCTAAGTTGGAGGACCGCATGGCACGCTGATTGGGCTCCAATGAGGCTGTTGATGTCATGGTGGGACATGGTGGGAAGGAGGTCCATGTGTTGGGCATAGATTTTAGTTGCATGGAAACTTGTAGATGTCATGGTGTGAGGCACTGCGTGTGGTAGGAAGTTGGGATATTGTTGCAGCGGCACTGGATTCAGTTTAACAGGAGTCAGAGTTCAAATTTTGCATGCCAAAAAATATGGGTTAGTCCCACATTCATGTGAATAAGGAACACTCCAACTTTTATAAAGAAAGCCCATGGAGCATAAGCAAATATTGATCTTGCCAGTGAGTTGAGCTCACCGAGTATGTGTTGAGGAAGGTCGGCCAAAAATTTGAGTGCATCCACTGCGTATTGTTAGAAATGCAAGTGTGCCTGCAAATTAATAAATAAGGAATATTCTCTAGATCAAATGGAATATTCCACATGTAGGGCCGACATGTCACTACCAAGTACTTGTACAAAAAAAAAATCATTGCAGGCCCAACTAGGTGATTTTTTTCTCAAAAAATAGTAGAAAATAATTACAGAGAATAAATTAATTGCAGATTTGAAAATGAAATTAGAAGATCAAATAAATGAACATACCCAAGTTGCAAATTGGGGCCTTCAGGTGCCAATTTGCAAAAGAATTTTCCTCAAAATCAACTTTGGCCCAGCATAGGCAAATTTATAGCCAATTTTCACTGAATCGATGTTTTGGACGCAATGACAAGGTCTGTATTGGTCTAGACACTCCCAATTTCGATGGATTCTCTGGATTGGAGTCAAGGTGCTGAAGCAAGAATAGTCTCAAATGACTATGTGAAGAGAATCTCCCCAAGCTCTAATACCATGTAAGAATTTTCCTTAGGGAAAAATCACCCAAGACCAAGGAACTCAAGCACAAGCACAACAATAGACCAAAAGAGTATGATCAGAATGACGATATGATATTCATTCAATATGGATAAAGTACACTAGGAGTGCTTTTATATAAAGGCCTCTAGAATGCTTCTAGAATGCATAGGAATCAACAACATGATAAGTCGTACAATCAAGCACATGTCCACCAGATATGGGCTATCCTCCATTAAGCACAAGAGTAAGTGCCATGATGAGAGGATAAGCCTACAAAGATGTAGCACACAAAATTATGTTGTAGACACCATGTGCTAAATTAGGAGTGTGAATAACTATGTTGTCTACATGACAACTTAGTAAATTATGCAAACTCCAGTGTTGTAGACACCATGTGTTGAATTAAACTTGCTTAAGTACTCTAGTGTTGTCAACATGAAAGCTCACAAGAGTACGCAAACTCCTAAGTGTCTCACCAAATAAATAATAAAATAATGCATAATAATAACATAATGCATTAACCTAAGTAAACTTAAGTAAAGTGTAAATAGTAAATACTTATTTACACCAACAAGAACATATAATTAGAATGTAAGACAACAAGATTTAATGTCACAGTTCACCATGTGTTTTGGACTACATCCACCAAAAAGATAGCCTACTCTTGTTATCTAGCAAAGAGAAAATTATTGTCTAGTTTATTTTACATTATTACATCATTTATTTATATTTCTTTAGGTGTTTTACTAATGTTGATTAACATGTAAACCCTAAAAAATTGACTAGTTAACTAGAGAAATGCTTGACGAGTCAAACGAAAAATTATGAACAATTTAACTCCAAAATTAAATGACAAGTGAATAGTACTTTCCTGATTAGTCATCACAAACAAAAATTATCCCACTTTGGGACTAATTGGGATCCACACTGAATAATCTCTTACTTGGAGATTAATCATGTAGCAACACCACTACCCTTGAAGCTCCCACTAGATTGACACACCCTAGGCTCTATTGTTCTTTTTATTATTTTTAGTATTGAATACCAATAAAGATGAAGATGATTTTAGCTTGTCCCTTGGCATTGCCTTTGTATGCATATCCACTAGATTTTCATTTTTATGTATTTTGCAACTTTTTTTGTTCATCATAAAAAACAAACTGAATGTTGAAGTAATACATCAATTATATGTACTTAGTCTTCCCATGCAAGGAAAAATTATTTGCAAGATAAATGGTACTATGGATATGCATTAATAAATTATTTTTAATTAGTAAATGTCCCAACTATTTCACAAAAAAAGGTAGCTATATCATCTCCTTAGTTGCTTTTGTAGTAGTAACATATTATGCCTTTGTAGTGGCTAAATAATTGACCTTCTATAATAGAGAAATCCAACTCACTATTATCCCACCAATAGTAAATATGCATCTTTTGGTACTCCTAGTATCTAACTCCCCTGCTAAATTTGAGTTAACATAGCCTTGTAAATCATTATTTCAACCCCAGAATGTAAAAAAATTCAAGATGTACCTCTTAAAATTTTGAAAATCTACTTTACTATATTCCAATGTTCAATTCTAGGATAACTCATATATCTACTAATGAATCCTATATAATGTGCAATATTTTGTCTAGTGCATAATATAACATACACTAAACTACCCATAATTGAACCATAAGGTACCTTTGAAATTTTATCTTACTCGTCATTTCTCTTTGGATACATCTCCCTTTTCAATGTAAAATGACTAGGAAAAGGTGTGGTGACATCTTTCATATTCTCCATATGGAATCTTTGAAACCTTTCTAACATAGTTAACCTAAGATAGAATCAAATTTTTGTTCTTCCTATCTCTGTAAATTTTCATACTAGTTATTTGTTTTACACTCCACAAATCCTTCATAAGAAAAGAATGTGCTAATTAATATTTTTACCCCATAATGTGATCCATGTTAGACCTCTCTATAATCATATAATCAACAAATGATAAAAATAAAATAATGTAGCTATCATCGTCCAACCTCTTAAAATAAACACAATAGTTGGAATGACATCAATTGTAGCCATGATCCTTCCTAAAGATATCAAATTTAATATATCATTGTTGAGGTTATTACTTCAGTCCACATAATCATTTTATAAATTTGTACACTAAGTTCTCATTACCTCTGACCTCAAATCCTAGTATTATTTCCATATATATTTATGCTTCCAAATCACTATGGACAAAAGTCATTTTGACATCAAGTTGTTCTAGAATACAAATCTTTAGTAGCTATAATACTTAAAATAATATAAATAGATTTTAGTTTTACAAGTGCAAAAAAGATCTTGTCAAAATTAATGCCCATTTTCTATGCAAATCCCTTTACAAACAATGCATCTTTAAATATTTTCTTACCTCCATATTCCTCTTTCATCCTACAAACCCATTTATTTTGGAAATCCCTTTTACTTGATGGCAACTTACATAATATCCAAGTACATTATTTCAACAAGGAATTAATTTATTTTTTTTAGCTCCAACTAAAATGCTATTATTGTATGTAAAAGAGTCATACCAGATGTTATTTTCTCATTGATGCTAAGCCTTAGTTGGTTAGACATTATACTAATTCAATAGAGTACTAGCTTTTTTGATTGTCGAAGATGATTTGATTGATGAAGAGGATTTGAAGAAAGTATGATGATGAAAGAGATGATAAGTATGGTATTGAATGGGTATTTGAATGAGTTGAACTATAAAATTATAATGTTGGTTTGATTATTTTACAATAATGTAATGATGTAACCAAGTGGTGAAGATCGTGAATATGCAAGAAAAGTTTCATTGACCAAAATAAAAGGCGAATGAAGGAATACAATATTAATTGAGCTACTATAGTTATCATTGAGTGCTTGGAAAATAAGAATTAATCTATTAATTTTAATGTTAACCAAGTGATGCATTTCCTGAGTAAATTTGTAGTGTTTACTGAACCTAAACAAGAAGAAAAAGTTAAGGAAAGATTAATCTGAGGTAGAATTTTCATGAAAATAAAGAATATTCAAGAAGTTGAAAGGATAAAGTAAAAGTTAGTTATGATATCCATGGATGGAGGAATGTAAAGAAAATTTGATGAAGAAGATTTAGCAGAATGGAGATGAGCACAAAGTTCAAGGTGTAACTCTTTTATGAGTGACTATATCCATTGAATCTAAGATCTATGATCGTGATTAAGTAGCAAAATTTGGAAGAGTCTAGAATGGTTGAGTTACCTATTTAAGGAGATGAACAAGAATATTTTTGGTTGTTGATTAGTTTATGATTGTTGTTGATTATGTGAAGGGAAGAAGGAAGAAGATAGAATGTGAATTGGGCATAACATAAGGCAAAGATGAAGAAAGAGAAAGTGATAAGTGATAGTGTGAGTGTATGAATTAGATAGTAATAGATCATAATGAAGAGATAAACTGAAGCACGGATATGAACAAGAGAGGTAGTGCTAAATCTAGAAGATCACTTAACTATTACTTTATTACCATCGTAATAGATGAAATTAACCAAGTGGACCTAACAAGTCTTTGAAATCCTACATGGTAGCATCAATTAGTAATGTTTGCATGCCCTTTAGAGCATGCCACTCTTTAGAAATGTCAAGGAGCGATAAGGTCTAGATGATCTTTGTTTAAAATCCTCTAACCAGGTCACACTAAAAATATGTATGTAACCTTTAAAAAGATTGTCTCCTAGCTAAGCTCACTTCAAAAAAGTGAAATATTTGGGTTGTCAATTTGCAGATGGTATTTCCCTTTATAGGGTTTCCATGTTAAATATCTATGTCAAAGGTATGAATTCCTATGCATTGAAAAGTTTATTTTAATGTTATTTGTTTAATGCTACATCTTAGTATAAGCTAAGTGATAAATCTAATACTCAATATAAGTAAGAACAATGAGATAATAGTTTGAAGTAAAGTTGTTAAAAGTTTAATTTGAGAGAAGTTGAATGTGGTTATAGAGTTATTGATGTGAAATTTTATGAAATTTGAATTGGTAGTAAGTTATATGAAAGGCTTGTAGGATAACTAGATATAATAGATTCACAACCCCCTTCTCACTTATCTAAAAATTGGTATTAGAGCTAAATGTCTGAAGGAAGAAGTTTGAAGGGACTTGAACTAGAGATCTAAATATGTGTAAAAGAGAGCTACCAAAGCTAAACAAGAAGAGCTTCTCTTTATGGAAAAACAGGATGAGGTTGTATTTATCTAGAATTGGAGATAATGCGTATATTTCTCCCACCCCTCCTATGACTATGTAAGAGATGATATAGAAGAAAGAGAATAATAGTCTAATGATTGAGATTCTAGTTTCCTTGAATGATGTTGATTTTGATGATATCAAGAACTATAGTAATGCTAAAGAAATGTGGGATGAGTTGGCACTTATACATGGCAAAGATGAGAATGTACTAAGAGAAAGAACAAAAAGTTTAAGAGGCAAATATGATTGCGTGAGAATGAAACATGGTGAAAATGTTGTGTAGTATGTAAATCAAATCAAGGAAGTTGTGAGTGTAAGCAAAACTAATGGAGGAGTCATCACCGATACTCAATTTGTAAGTAAATTTTTCACAACTCTCTTACTGATCTATGTTATAAAAGTATCTGCAATTCAGGAAGTCAGAGCTATTCCTAGTAATGTTCTTATACTTGATGGTTTGGTTGGTCGTTTGACTACATTTGAATTAAGTAATTTTGATAATAGTTTGACTACACTTAGGAATTATTTCAAGACTTCACTAACCATTATTGGTGAAAAGAAAGAAAAGACTAGTAAAAATGAAAGTGAGTTAGAATTAGAAGATGGAATGGATGACATTGAAGAATTTCTTGCAAGGAGGTTATCGAGAGGTAAATTCAAAAGTAAATTATCTCTAATATGTTTTAAATACAGTGAAGTAGGACATATGATTGCAAGATGTCAATAAAAGAGGAGTGAAAAAATGATAAAAATGAATCATATATATAGAAAGAATAAAGAGTACAAGGAAAAAGGAAAGAAATCATGCTATACCTTTGAGGAAGAGCACATCGAGTCAAACACTTATATGAGAAAGATGTAGTAGAAGTGGTGCATGTTTCTATTAAATAAGACCCTAATGAGGAAAGGTATGGATGATAAAAATCTTGTTTTCCATGTTAGTAAGAATGGTATGTGGATTGTTGATAGTGGAATTTTACATCACATGACTGCAAACATTAGTAAGTCTAGTAAACTTGAAGAATATGATGGTGGAACTGTTAAATTAGTGAATGATGTTCCATGTCCAATGAAAGGTGGAGGTTTATTGATGTTGAATGAAAAAAATCATAAGTGATAATGTATATTGGGTGCAAGGACTAAAATATAATTTCTTTTTTGTCTTACTCATTTGAATAATAAAGGTCACAAGCTATAATTTCATAATAGGAAAGTCATGATCTATGATGATGATGAAAATATGGTTGGTAATGGAGAGAAAAAAAAAGGATAATTTTATTTCAATCCTACAGTTGATACATATTTGTTTGAAAAAGTTGAAGATGTATGGTTGTGGCACAAGAGGCTATGTCATGCCAATTTTGAGAAAATGGTAAAAGTTAGAAGAAAAAAAAGAGTTAGAGGCTTACCAAATTTTCATAATTCTTAGAATGCTATGTGCGAACAATGTCATCTTGGTAAGATGACTATGTCAAGATTTTCAAGTAAGACACATACTTCTAATGAAATTTTGGAATTAATGCATATAGATTTGTATGCATCAATAATAGTAGAAAGTTATTATGGTGACATATATTTCATATTTTATTTTGATGATTATTCTAGGATGATGAGTGTCATGTTTATGAAGTTGAATTCACATGCTTTTCATATGTTCAAATTATATAAATCTACAATTGAAAAAGATATTGGTGAACAATTGAAATGTTACAGATCTGATAGAGGTGGTGAGTTTATGTCAATTCAATTCACTAATTTTTGTGCTGAGCATGGAATTAAGAGATAGATTTCAGCACCAAGAAAACCAAAAAAGAATGAGATTATTAAACAAAGGAACATGTCAATTGTGGAATGCGCAAGAACACTACTAATTGAAAAGGTGATTTCTCAAATGTTTTGGAGAGAATCCATTAGCACTATAGTTTACACTTTCAACCAAGTTCAACTAAAGAGAGGAACAAACAAACCACCTTATGAATTCTAGTATGGTCATATAACTTATGTGAGTTATTCCAATATATGTGGAAGTGAATGTTACATTCATAAAGATGCAAGGAACATGAAATTTGATTCTAAAGGTGCTGAAGGTACTTTCCTTGGTTATTCTTCTAAGAGAAAATACTATAAATGCTTGAACAAGGTTACTAACACAATAATTGAAAGTGCAAATGTAAGATTTGATGAGTTTGTAGATAAGAATGATGAGGAAAGAAATAAGGAACCTAATGATTACAATTTTTTTTTCAATGTATATGAAGATGCTTCTAGTGTAATTCTTGAGCAATAGAAAAGAGCCACCAAGCGTCAACCCATCTTACCCAAGTCACACATAGAACAACCCGAGAAGGATGTTGAGCCCCGATCAAGTGAAGATAATGATGGAAATAAAATATATAAACCTATGCTAGAAAAATATGTGAGAAGGAACCATTCACCTAAACAAATCCTTTGAGATAAAAGTGTTGGATTCATATCAAGAAGCAAGTTGAAGGACATTACATGTTTGATTACTAAGTTTGAACCAAGAACTATAAAAGATGCACTTGACAATGAAGACAATATTAATGTTGTAAATGAAGAAATTTATTAGATTGAGAGAAACAACACATGGATACTAGTGTTAAGACCAGTTGATAAGAATGTGATTAGGACAAAGCGAATTTTCAAAAACAAATTGAATGAGAATGATGAAGTTTTGAGGAATAATGTCATATTAGTTTGAAAAAGTTATGCCCAAGGAGAAGGAATTGACTACGGTGAGACTTTTTCCCATGTTTATATATTGGAAGAATTCAAAAATTTTTTGGCATATGCTACTTAAAATAAATTCAAGTTATATCAATATACTTGTTGAGTTAGTATTTTTTAATATAATACTTGAAGAGGAAGTCTACATAGAACAACTTGAAAGATTTGTTGAGCTAGATTAGAAGAATGTGGTTTTAAAATTGAACAAATCTTTGTATGGATTGAAGAAAGAAATGAGATCATGGTATGAAAGGTTACATCCATATTTGATTAAGATTGGATGTGTGAGAACAAGTGAAAATAGTAATTTGTATTTGAAGAGTGAAGGAAAAATCATGGTATTGATTGTTGAAATATTTGTGGATGATATCATATTTGGTGGTAATGATTTATTATGCAAATAATTTTTTGATCAAATGATTAAATAATTTGAAATGTCTATGTTTGGTGAGATCAAAATTTTCATTGAATTACAAGTTCATCATACAAAAGATGGTATATATGTGTCTTAGTCTAAATATGTTAAGGATATTTTGAAAACTTTTGGGATGGATGAGTCAAGGCTAGTTGGTATGCCTATGGTGATTGGATTAAAATTATCTAAAGAGGATACTAATGTTAAGGTTAATGAGTCACAATATAGATGAATGATTGAGAAGTTACAATATGTTGTGCATAATAGACTTGATATTACACATGCACTTAGAGTTGTTGTAAGGTTTACTTCTAATCCTAGGGAAACACACATGACTATTGTTAAAAGGATATTAAAATATATAAAAGGAACTGAATAATTTGGATTGTGGCACAAAAAAGATGGTAATTTTGAACTCAAATTCTACACTAGTGTTGATTGGGCTAGAAATATTGACAAACAAAAATGTATAAGTGGAGGATATTTCTTCTTACGAGAAAGACTGACTAGATGGTTGAGAAATAAATAGATCTATATATCTCAATCTACTACTAAAGTTGAGTATGTTGATGTTGAAATAAACTATTCAAATATTGTTTGGATTAAGAATTTTTTGGAAAGAATGTTAGAAGAAGTATTGAGCCTGCCACTATTTATTATGATAACACTAGTACAATAAACAAATCCAAAAACTTGATAATGCATACAAGAACTAAGCATATATCGATCAAGTATGACTACTTGAGAGAGTAAGTACAAGAGAGAAAGTGAGGCTTGAATATGTGAAATATAAAGAAAAAATTACTGACATATTTACTAAGTCATTTCCTAAGAATTCTTTTGAGTACCCTTTTAGAAAGTAAAGTCCACCAAGATAACTAAGAAGAGGTTGGGGGGGGGGGGGGGGGGGGGGGGGGTTGGGTGGTTGTGGGTGAATCACTTATCCAACTATTAAAATATTTATCAACCTTATTACTCCTTAAACATGTGAACAATATAATTAAGAACCATAGCAAGATACTCATACACAATAAAACCAGATATGTTAACTAGAGAAATCCATGATTAGAGGGAAAACCCCAGTGGGAATGGTATCCATAAAATGATGTACTAATATAAAAGTTCCTTGTAAGAGGATGAAATTTTTTAGGAGCCAATGAAATACATGGAATACATATCAATCCCTATTAGGAGACTTTGAATCCCTTTTAGGAGTTGTGTCAACCTTGTTAAGTGTTGTGTCAGCCCTATTAGTAGTTGTAGAAGGAAGATCGACCCAATATCCAAACAACTTTAGGGGTAAGATCATTGAAATCACTATCCAATTGATCTCCATATTATTCCTTGTAGAATAATAGAAATGTATATCTCCTTCTCTGTCCTCTGGCCAGACCAAACTTCTTCTGATCTTGATACCAGTTCACCAACTTCACATCCAATAATCCCTTGGACCACTTACTCAGATTTACCAAATTATTTGTCTATCACACTTGAATTACATACTTCACAAAAAGGAAAGTATCCTTCCTTTATACCATATCCTCAAAATTATTCCTTGAGTCAGCCTTGGAGCTTTCCTAATTAATTATAATAGGAACTCTTTGAGATAATCAATTATTTTACAATTACACAACATTGTTGATTCATAGTATTTGCAACTTATCACATGTGGGTCCTCTCACCTTGCACACTCACTAACATCATCATCAGAGTGAATTCTATCACTATCTAACTATGCTCATCATGATTCTATCTCTATTAGGAGATAAAACCCAAACATCAAAAATTGCTTCTCAACTACTCTATCTGTATATTATCCTCTTTGAATCAGGCATATCTTCTGAATGTCTTCAAATTTCTCCATGCGCACTTAACCACTTCATTAGGACACAATGTAGAACACATCCTTAACTGCACTTGACCTAATCATCAATACCTCGTCTATCCTTCTACTACTTAATCAATCTTCATAGAAACAATGCTATGTTAACATCAATGATAAACACAATTATGAATGCAACATATCAATCATGCTAACAATCTCCCCAAGTGTTCTAGTAATGTGAAATAATTAATTATATTAATATAATTATTTGGGAAATCCTCAAGGCTGACTCAAGGAATTATTTTGAAGATATGGTATAAAGGAAATATGTTTTCATTGTTTGAGATGTGTGTATAGGAAGTGATCAAGGAAGTGTGAACAAGAGTAGAGTATTTGGTAAATGCGAGTAAGCAATCCGAGGGATTATTGGATGTGAAGTTTGTTATCTGGTATTGAGATCAATAGGAGTAGAGGTCTGGTTGATAGGAAAGAGAAAGAGGAAGGAGTAGTACCAAGGAATAATACAAAGATCATTTGGACAGTGGGTTCATTGGTCTTGCCCCTGAAGTTGTTTGGATAGTGAGTCCATCTACCTTTGACAACTCCTAATAGGGCTAGCACAACTCCAAACAAGACTGGAATCTCCTAACAGGGACTAATATGTGTTGAATGTACTTCATAGAATCCTAACAAGGGTCTATCCTCTAATAAGGAATATTTATATTAGTAGATCATCTTATGGGTACCATCCCCATCAAGGTTTTCCCTCTAATCAAGGGTTTCCCTAGTTAACATATATGGTGTTAATGTGCATGAGTACCTTGTTGTGGTTTCTGATTATATTTCTCATATGGTTAAGGATTAATAAGGTTGATAATTATGATAATAGTTGGATAACTGATTCACCCCCACATGGACTATATATAATAAAAATTGGTATTAGAGCATCAGGTCCTTGAAGAGAAATCTTAGCACCTTTGGGAGATCAATGGTGAGTTATTTCAGAAAGGATATTCCTAAGTTAGATAGAGGAAATTTTGACACCTAGAAAATAGAGCTTCTTGGTGAGTTATCAGAATTGTGCAAAGAATAAAGCATCAAGTTTCTGGATATAGAGTCATTTTGTTGCATACAAAAGAATAAAGGCACAAGTAAAGATAGCTCCAGATGTGAAGAAGACAAGAAGATCAAGGTAGGTATTGATTTGCTTATGAGAAGGGAGCTAGAAGATATGAAACTTTTTGTTTGTTGGATGTGCAAAGAGTTTGGTAATTTTTTTTCTAGATGTCCTAAGAGAGTAAGAAAAACTATAAAGAATTAATTTTTTTGACAAAGATGAAGAAGCTGAGATTTTCTATCTGGATTTGATTGTGTGACCAATTTTTTACATCAATGTTTTGGATCACACTCCGTGATCCATCATCAAGATGCATACAAAAGAAGAGAAGGATAAAAGAGAAAGTTAGCAAACCAGACTTCAAATAAAAGGTAGGGGGTTGGGGGGAGAGGAGGAAGAAAGCACACAAAATGAGGACAACTACCAAATAAAGGAACCCAAAAGACAACCAAGCCAACCTGAAGAGGAAAAAGAGTTGCAAGACCCAAAGAGAAAATCCTGGTGAGCAGCCTAAAGACCCCAAAAGATAAAAAAGGAGAATATAATAACACTAAAAAATTAAAAAGAATAGAAAATACTTGAAAAAACTAAAAGAGGTTCTAACGAAGAAAAAGAAGAAAAAATTAATTAAGAGATTGGAAGAACCAAAAGAATAATGAAGAAAACTACTAAAAAAATTAAGAAAAATGATAAAATAGAAAGGAAAGAGAAAAGACACCTAAAATAATTTTTAGAAAAGGAGGGAGAATTAAAAAAGAAGAAGAAAAATCGAAGATACACAATAATTAATGAACTAATAAAATAAAAAGAAAAAGATTGAAACATAGTTAAAAATAAGGAATAAAACACAAATAAATTTTTGGTTCGAATAAGAAAAAGAGAAGAAAATAGAGTAAAATATAAAATTTAAAAATAAATAAAGAATTTAAAGATAGCTCTTAAAGATGAAGAATTTAAAGCAAGAATGGAAAGATTCTTGAATGACTATGATGATAAGGACAATGAGCTTGAATTGGTTAAGAAAGATGAAGAAATAGAAGAGATGGTTTTGGTAACAATTGTTGATAATGAGGAGGAAGAAAATACTAGAATTGTTAGAGAGAATTTTGAAGTTTTCTTTGAGACTAAAAATGATCTACAGAATGATGTGCAAATTGTTAAACAAAGATGATAATAGACATCTTAACCAAGAGAAGAGATAAGAGTTAAAATAGAAACTCCCACCTCTAATAGGAACATGACAAAGAATCACCCACCAGAGTAGGTAATTGGAAGTAGAGACAAAGGAGTGATGATAAGGAACAAAATAAATGAGAAATTATGTTTGATTTCTCAAGTTGAACCCAAAAGTGTAGATGAAGCATGTAAATATGACAACTATATTCAAGAGATGAAGGAAGAATTAGATTAGATTGTGAAGAATGACACATGGGAGTTAGTTCCTAGATCTAAAGAAAAGAATGTTATAGGAACTAAATACGTATTTAGAAATACGATGAATGAACAAGGAAAAGTTGTAAGAAACAAGGCCAAAATTATGTGTAAATGATATTCATAGCAAGAAGGAATATAGTATGAGGAGACATATACCCTGTAACCAGAATGGAAGTAGTAAGAATGTTCTTGGCTTATGCAGCGAATAAGAAGTTCAAAGTATATTAGATGGATATCAAGTTAGCCTTCCTAAATGAAGAACTTGAATATGATGTATACATTGAGTAGCGTAAAGGTTTTCCTCTGACAAAATAAAAAGATATGGTATGTAGATTGAAGAAAGATCCATATGATCTAAAGCAAGCATCTAGAACCTGGTATGTAAGGTTGGACAAGTATTTGGAAAAACTTGGATTTGCTAAAGGTATGACCGATAGTAACTTTTACTTGAAAGAAAATGAGAATGGTTTGTTGATAATAGTGATATTTGTTGATGACATAAGTTTTGGAGGCAATGATGAAGCTAGTGATAAGTTTGCTAAAGAAATGAAGAATGAGTATGATAGGATAAATGAGGTTCTTTTTAGGTTTGTCGATTGTGCAAAACAATGATGACATTTTCATTTCACAAGCTAAGTATTTGAAAGACTTGTTGAAGAGATTTGGATTGGAAAATTGTAATCTTGTTGGTACATCAATGATAATTGGTCACAAGTTATGTAGCAAAGATGAGATGCCTATAGTTGAGAAAAAGAAGTACAGATCCATGATTGGAGATTTACACTATCTGACTTACACTAGACCAGTTATAGAAAATGTAGTTGAGATTGTAGAAAGATTTTCAAGCTGATTCTAAAGAGTACCATTATGCAATAATCACTACAACATTTGGGGTCAACTTGTGACAATAATTTGCAATGACAGTGTAATTTGTTGGTGATTTTCATTTTTTTTGCAATTTTCCTCAACGTCATTGCAATATTGACATTGGCATCATAATTGTGACATTGGAATGATTATAAGGAAAAAAAAATGACATCATTCCCTAGTTATTTTGATTGATGGTGGAGCTATGCATGAAAGAGGTGGAGAGCTTTGAACAAGGGTGGAGAGTTGTTTTGTTGTTGTGCCCTTGTGATCTCTATGCCCTTGCACTCTATGATTTTATTCAAGGGGAGAAGAGGAACCTGTGTAAATTGCTATTGCTATTTTTTTGGAATATTTTGAACTAATTTTGTAGCTCTTAATTTTTTTTGCTTCACTCAAGGGAAACTTTGATATATTCTTAGAATTCAAAGATGTGATGTTTGTGTTGCATTACTACTTTCAATTTTTGTAAAAATCTTATGAATTAAATTGTGTATCATTTGCAATGGTATACCATGTTTTATTTTGTGGCCCTAAGCCCTAGCACTTTGACATATATTTTTGAGGTTTAAAATCAATTTTTTTCCTATCACTACTAGCCTCTAGTCCTAGAGTGTATTTTTATCAAACACATGACAACGTGAAAATGTAGTGGCGATTGTGGTGAAGGAAGGACAACATTATTATTATATGAATGCTTATCACTACCATCACATATAATCTAAGATTGAAGAGTGATATTTACAAAATGAGTTTTTTTGGGTTTAAAATCAAGTTGTTTCCACTTCTTTCCTTGGTTTGCTATCTACATTTATTGTGGATCACATTCTTGTAGATTTCAACTCAGATTGGCTATGAGTAGTCTTGATAAAAATGTCATTTATTTTGAGCCTACAAATCTATTTAGATTGATTGCAAGGAGTATTCAATTCAATAAATTATGACATAAAAGTGTCTTCTTTGTTTAGATTGATTGATTGTGAGAAGTATTGAATTCAACATAATCTAACATAAAAATGTCTTTTTGAGATTGTTTAAATAGATTTTGTCTTGTTACTTCACACAGAATTTGTTTCTAATTGAATATTGTTGTGAGAGGGTGTGTTTCAAGATAACAACTTTGTTGTAATTTGCATTTTTGGGAATTTAAGATAGTCATAGAGAGAATTGAAACTCTTCTCTTTTTTATACTTATTTACTTACATATCCATAATATGTTTAACATATTTAAAACTATTTTTTGGGGGCATATTTGTTCAATTTGGTTTGTAATGATTGTAACATTGGAACATTGTGCCTTACTTTTGTTTGGAAGAATTGACATGAACTTTGGAAAAGAATGTGGAACTTATATCTATAATTATTAAAATATCATTTCAAAGTAAAGTTTAAGATAATAAACATTTTGTGTGTCGTATAATTCTTATATTTGGAGGACATTGAAAACTAATAAAAAATTAATTTGTGTTTACAATATTATTAATATATACTACTTTTGGGCATGCAACAAGTTGACAATAGATTTAACACACTCTAAGGACATTAGTTAACTATAGTACATATCCATTTTATAATTTAACATAAACACACTTTATAATATTTGGTAGGTAAACAATAGCCTTTATTAGGTGTTTTAGTGATGAAGTTCATAAACTAGTGAAATAAAAAATATTTAAGAATTTACATCTTCAAGAAGAATTAAGAATGAATTGACATAAATGAGGATATTAACAAAGAGCATTGTAAGAAAACAACTTTTCATTGATTATAACATGGGTTTCATTTTGTCCATCCTCATCTCTATCACGAGCTTGTTGATTATGGTTTATTTCAAGATATTTTCTAATAAAATGGAGGTAGTGCTCTTAATTATGATGATTGTGAACAAATGTAGTTAGGGTTAAGGTCCTTTTTGAACATTATAAGCAATGACAAAGCTGAACATTATGCTTAATAGAGAACATCTTATCTAGTGTAGTACATGAAGATTGAGTAATTGTACTTATAAAATTTTATGTTTTGTAAGGTACAACATTGACCAATTGTGCATAAAAGAAAATGTGTGCATTGGAATACATGTGAGTGCCCATTATAATTGATTTTCTATGATGGAAGATCTAACATATGTAATGGAACTCTTTACAGGTGCAAAACATCATTTAGTGGTATATGATTGTATATTTATATGCATAGGGGGTTACTCTTTAGTCATATTCAAAGAAATTCAACAAAGGGAGGAAAATGGATTTTTAGACAAAAAGTTCATTTAAAAAGGTTGTGATAACGTTAATCCATTTTTAACCAACAAGATGTATATGATTGGAATTGAACCGCTCATGTTTGTTAGTAAAAAACTACCAACATCCATTTGGTTTGAGTTTTGAACATATGGGAAATCTTTAGGTTTAATTGCCAAAAAAATTTAATTATTAGGTTTCTTCAATTTTGGCAAACCTTTGACTCTCTTCATCTTATTGATACTTACCAAATTATCAAAATTGACATGAAATAACCTTTTGTGCCATAGCCACACATCATCAAATTGTACAACAAAACAAGTAGCTTCACTCATGTCAAGATAAAATAGATTACCTTTAGTTTGATCACCATTTCTAATGAGTTCTCCATCAACATCATAGATCTTGACCTTCTTATGTTCAAATTCAACTTTACATCCTAAACTATTCAATTGTGACACACTTAACAGATTATAGTTAACTCCTTCCACATAGTTAGTATTGTCAAACATGATCTTGTATGTCAATCTTATTGATCCTTTACCTTTTATTAGATAGGGTGCATCATTTCCAAATCTAACACTATATCCATTATAATGCTTAAGGGTTCGGAACTTACTTTTGTCTCTAGTCATGTAATGGGAACATCCATTGTCAATGATGCATCTATCACCTAAAGTCACATAAGATACTTATGCAGTTGCCTCATCTTCATTGAAATCATCTTTCATAGCAACATACACAAATTCATCATCATGATCATCTATCCACCATCATACTCCTCTTTAGCAATGTAGTAGGCTTTCTTTCCTTTGTCTTTATTATCTTTATTGCTCTCATCTTTTATACATATGTACTTGTCTTCATTTATGTTGTTTCTATTTTCAGGGCATCTAGTGATAATATGACCAACTTCATTATAGTTAAAACATATGATAAGTAACTTACCTTTGTATTTCCCTTTTCCTCTATGAAATCTCCTAGCCATTAGTGCTTCAAGTTCTTCTAGCTCTTCATCATCTAACTCACTATCACTAGCAACATGTTTAACCTTTTTATTTTTCTTATCTTTAGGTCCATCAAGTGTCAGTTTAGCTTTGAAAGTAGATTCAACATTTTCAGATTTGAAAATATCAAAATTTGAAAGTTCAAAAGCTATAAGTCTACCAACCAAACCTTCAAGGGTCAAATCACTACCAGGAGTACATCTCAGTTCTTATATAGTAGAGACTCTAATAGCATAGATAGACATTAGTGTTCTTAATACTAGCAATCTCATCTACAATTATTCCATATGATCCTCTGATAGCATTGACAACATCCTTGATTCTTTCACAATACTAAAAAATAGTCTCACCTATTGGAAATATAAGAGGAGTAACTGAGAGGGGAGGGATGAATTAGTTACTACAAAAATAAATCCCAAATCCCTTTTGATGTCAGTACAAAATGCAAACAAATAACAAAATACTATTGAAGCTCGATAAATACATAGAATGTTGTAACTTGGTAGTAAATGGATTAGCTCAATAAAAGATTAACTTATAAACCATTAGATGTTATCTGTGATTATCATTACTTTAACTTAGTTGCAAACACTTAAAGAAAATAAACACATTTGACACCAGGATTTAACATGGAAACCCAATTTGGCAAAAACCACCAATAGCAACTAGTTACTGATTTTCACTCTTTTGAAGTGAGCCCTGTAAGGAGCCAACCTTGTTAAAGGTTACAAAACACACTGTTAGGTGTGACCTTGTTAAAGGATTTGATTACCTTGTTAGGAGTGGCCTGGTCAGAGGTCTTGAGAACAATTCAATGGAATTGCCACCTTGTTAGAGGATTTGCAAATAGTTGTTAAGCTAACTCTGTTAAGAGATTTAGATCACTACTACAATGGTTAGAGAGTAACAATGAGTTGACTTGATTTGAATGCAACTTGATTGCTGATTTTAGATCTCTATTTAGGCTTTTACGTGATCCTTCCTAATTGAATATGGCTTTATTTCACCACAAGGATATTTTGCTTATCCTTCAAATTTGCTTCTTCTGCTTACCATAGATCTTCAATCACATCACCATAATTTACACATTCTCTTGCACTTGCACAATTTTTTCCCTCACATTGAAATTTCAACTTAACCTTATAATTATACCCTTCACTTTTTTAAGTCAGCTCAAATACAACTTACAATAATCAATATTCATTACCTCAGTTGGCTGGAATCAATAGATAGATTAATTAAGCTCAATACAAAAAATCCTTTGCTAGCGAACCCTTCTTGGTAGAAACTAACTCTAAAGTGATTTCCTTTGTTAACCAATAGAAGCTTAGTTAGCACTACAATCTTACAAAAATCCTTTGGAAATTGAGTGAGCTCGGTTAACACTCTCTTTCTGCAACTTTTCTTTGAATGTCCGAGTGAACTTGGTAGATACTACCTTCTAAACTAGGCAAACACAGGAACACTCAGTAGGCACTGAGAACTATCTTCGCTACTCAAGTGAGCTTGGCATATACTGATTGATAATGATTATGAAATTTTTGTAACATCAAAGAAAACAAAAAATTAATCAATTGTATCCAACAATCTCCCTCTTTGGCATTGATGGAAACATAACATGTCATAGGACAATGAAATTTTTTATTTGAGAACTCACTGTATCAGTATGAGCTCTTCCTTTTTATTGAAATCTGTCTGCAATAGCGCTTACCAAGTTCATTTAGAACATTCTCCCTCTTTTAGCATACATCATCTTTTAGGGAACTTCTCCCTCTTTGGTTTTTGACTTTATACTGGTTCCAAAGATCTCTCAAAGATATGACAGTAAACTTCTCCCTCTTTGACAACACATGCCAAAGACAATAACTCTATAAATTCTTGTTGGTGTAAATAAGTATTTAATTATTACACTTACTTAAGTTTTACTTAGGTTGATGCATTATTTAATTATTTTTCATTATTTTATTATTATTTTAGGTGAGACACTTAGGAGTTTGTGAACTCTCATTGAGTTATGCAACTCTAATTATGCACATGCTGTCTACAACACAGGAGTGTGCATCATTCACTGAGTTGTCATGATGACAACATAGTTATCTGCACTCCTTATTTAGCACATGTTGTCTACACCACTAATTTGCATGCTATACCATTGTAGGCTTATCCTCACATCATTGCACTTAATCATGTGCTTAATGGAGGATAATCCATATCTGGTGGACATGTGCCTGGTTGTATGACATGTCATGATGCTAACTTCTATGCATTCTAGAAGCTCTCCTGAGGCCTTTATATTCAGGCACTCCTATTGTACTCTTGAATCCAATTATTGAATGAATATCATCATTCTGATCATATTCTATCTATTTTGGTCTATTCTGTGCTTGTGTTGAGTTCTTTAGTTCTTGGGTGAATTCTAGCCTAAGCCAAATTCTTACATGGTATCAGAGCCAAGGAGGATTCTCATCACATAGCCGTTCGAGACCGTTTATGCTTCAGCACCTCGACACCAATCTGGAGGATCCGCAAAAATTGGGAGCGTCTAGAGCCTGATCTAACCTCACTGTTGCATTTGGAGCATCGATTCAATGAAGATTGACTATAAATTTGCCTATCTTAGGTGAAAGTTGATCATGAGGCAAATTTTTTTTGCAAATCGGCACCCAAAGGCATCGATTTGCAATACAAGTATGATCTAATTCATTGATCTGATTATTATTTTTGGATCTGTATTTATTTATCTCTGCATTCTTTGGCATTTTCAGAAATATTTTCATTTTTCGAATTAATTGCCTAGTCAGAGGAAAAAATATTTTTGCAGAACCGGGTTGTTAGATCCCGGCTTTGCAATTTTGGATATTTATTAGTGGCAAAGCATTATATTTGGCAAACATCTAGTACATCCACTAATCCTAGCACCTTCACTAGTTTTGGCGCAGCATATACTCTTCCGGTGTCACATAACCAGGAAGTGGATTTCAGCAACCAACTACCTCTCCCTGGTGAGACAAATACCTCTGGGTAGTTCTTCGTTTATCATTCTACAGGCATTTCAATTTAACTAGCACACTTCGTGTTGCCCCACAAATGTGGGATTAATACCCACGACTCCAACAATGTCATCTCAAATTGGCTTTAGAAAACATGAAATCTAGCGAGAATCTAGCAATCGCAGATACGAGCCTACACTTGTAACAAGTAGGGATCTGTTACTTGCCCATGTAGACAGCGAAGCCTGACCCTCCCACGCCGGCAAAATAGTTAGCAACCGACTGTATAAAGGTACAACATTAGTAGAAATAGCTTAGCACACATCATCTGCCCAGTCAACACCTAGTCGGATCTGTAGGCCTACCACATTGACCTTTTTTCGTACATCTATAAAGTACAGACAGTGACATGTACCATCCGTACTGCCACGTCATGTAGTGGGCCAACATTTCTGCTGATGTCATCATTTTGAGACCTAAAAATTGATCCCTATTTGGATGTCATTATAGGCCAATATTGAACTACTTTGAAAGCCTTATGATCATCAAATTTAACCCCACCATTTGCTGATGCAACCCCTCTCTAGATTGATTTTGGTTTTTGCAGTCCAACTTCAAGAGGCCATAACTCACACATCCGGACCCCAAATTAGGTGCAATTTTTTTTGAAATTGGGTAAAATTTCTTATATTTTTCAGTGGTGTAGCTATTTTCTAGTTTTGATGCACGGATTATTCACAAATTGCAATTTTTGGAGACTATACCTAGATAATCCTGCTTTTTGCAACTTCAAATGCTCCGTATGGGCACATCTGGAGTCGAAAACAGGTTTCATTTTTTTTGAAAGTGTGTATTTTTTCATCTAATTTCTAGATATAGCATTAGATTGTAGTGTTGTGTGGACAAAATTTTCACTTTCAGTATAGGACCTTTCTTTGCTTTGTAATGCTTCAGTATTGTAGCACATTGTAAAGTTTCAAATTTGTACTCCATTAAGAGGTTGTAATAAGAAAAATCAAAAGTCCACGAAGGCCAAAATTGGCAAGTGGCCCATTGTAATCACACTACTGATAAAGTGCCCAAAGCATCTATTTTGGGGGGGTTTCTTGATTTAGTGAAAGGGGGGGTGTTCTTGGTGTTGTGTTCTCTCTTTTTTGCAATTTTCTTTCATTTTTTGCATTATGGGGAACTTTAAGTTTCTTAAATTAACTCCTCATAACTATGCTTCGTGGTCAATCAAAATGTTGTATCACTTAATGCATAATGGAGTTTCACAATATGTAGATGGTACTCTTCCTAAACCAGCAGGTAGTAATGTATCAACAAGTGAAATTTCAGATTGGGTAGCCATGGATAGGAAAGCCCTAGGTGATATATGTTTGGGGGTAGATGATAAAATCAAGTACCAAATCAAAAAATGTACTACATCCAAGGAAGCTTGGGATACCCTTGAAAGCCTTTATGGTAAAGTGTTTGAAGAGGATGTGTTCAAGATTGAAGATGAGCTTGTTTCCTTGGATCCTAAGTTGTATGACTCAATACAGGACTTCATCATTAAGGTGAATGAATTAAGGACAAAGCTTACTAATTGTGGGAGTTCTATAAAAGATGACAGACTAATCTATCTCATACATAACAAGCTACCATCTGAATATTCCACCTTTGTATCTCCTTTTAACACCTCAAATACTACCTTAGGGTCTGCCTACAAGAAAGTCACTTTTGATGAATATGCTAAACTGTTGGATGATGAAGAAAAGAAGTTGAAATCAATGGGGATTCTCAAATCACCTCAGTCCAAAGCATTGGTGGTTGATGAGGGTTCTCAACATTCAACTGCACAATCTTCAAATAAAGGAAAGGGTAAGAAGAAATGGAAGAGTAAATCTGAGGATGTAGAAAAGACAACACCACAATCCAATCAACAAGGAAAGTCCTCGAATTCCAACAAGAAAGGGGACAACAATAAGGAGAAGAAGAAGTGTGCTTATTGCAAGAAATCAGGTCAGGTGCCTCATATCACATGGGTTCTTCAAAGGAGGATTTTTCTTCATTGAATCAGTCCAAGGTACCGCACATCTTCATGGGAAATGATAGCAAAATGGAAGTTGAAGGAAAAGGAAACGTGGAAATGGAAAATGGAGAGTTTCAAGAGGTTCTCTATGTTCCAAACCTAAGTTCAAATCTCCTATCAATCTACCAAGTCACTCACCTTGGAGATGGAAATAGAGTTGAATTCCTTCTAGACTCAATTCAAGTGCACAGTCTTAGAGATAATTCCTTGGTTGCAGTGGGGAAAGTGAATGATCACAAGAAGTTGTACTCTTTCTCTCATTTTGTACCCAAGTCTCCTTCAAAGGCCTTATTAACTCAATCACATTCAAACATGAAATTATGGCATGAGCTATATGTTCATCTTGACTATCGCTACCTTCAACAACTTTGCACATACCACATGGTGAAAGGTCTACCTCAAATCAACTTTTCTAATGGTGAGTGTTCAACAAATTCAGTGGATATGCATCGAAAGGGGAAGTTACGAAGAGGGAAATCTTCTAGAGCAACAAGTGTTCTCCAAATGGTTCACATGGTATTAATAGGTCCTTTTGCATTCAGAAAGGGTCACCACATACTCACTTTTGTTGATGACTTTTCAAGGTTCACTTGGGTCTACTTTCTGCATAGTAAGGGTGAAGTGTTGGACAAGTTTCTAGACTTCAAGGCTCATGTAGAACAAAAATCTAGAAAGGCCATCAAAATACTCTGAATGGACAATGGTAGCATGGATGTGAACAGAAGACTTAAAGACTTTTGCATACATGAGAGAATTGATCTTCAAACTCCACCAGCATTCAGTCTGCATAAGACCGATGTTGTAGCTTTGAGGATTAGAACTCTTAAGTCTATGGCAAGTTGCATGATTCATGCCAAGTCTCTAGATCCATCATTAGAAGTTGAAGCAATCTCCAGTGCCACTCACAATCTTAATTGTTCTCCTCATCCAGCCTTAGATGGAAAAACTCCTTTTGAGGCATGGTGCTGTAGAAAACCTATTGTGACACACTTCAGAGTCTTCGGTTGTCCTGCATGGGAAAAAATATCTTCTAGGAAATGCAAGGCGTAGTCATCTTGGCCTTGTATCTTCATTGGTTATGAAGATGGTGTGAAGGCATAAAGACTTCTAGATCCTGAGACACATCAGATATTTGTGGAGAAGGATGTACATTTTGAGGAAAGTTCACCAAGCTTGTCCTCTACTCCTCTTCGCTCATCATACAGTATGGATACTAATAGTGATTTCAGTGATAGTGCTTCAACAGATTCAGACACATGGAGTTTTATCGACAGATACAGTGAGAGGTCACTTCATCAGTTCAGTCCACATGCATACATCACCATAGTGATAGGTCTAGAACAGTAGGTTACATCAAGTCTTCCAGATACAGGTTCAATGACAGATTTGGGAGACAGTATTCATGATTTGCCTCTTCTTCTTGATGCAAAATTACCTTCTTCAGTTGTCACAAGGGTTCCAAACTCTCTTGTTCATTCTCTACATGATCAATCGTCACAGATTGAAGTGATTGTGGATACTTATGATCAGCAGTTGCAGCAGGGTACTTCATCAGTTGCAGAGATAGACATTTCTTTGGGATAGGTTCTTCAACCAGTTGAGCAGGTTTTAGAGACATCACTCATTCATGGGATTCTTTCCACACATAGCGGAAGCGTCTCATTTGAACCTTTGGCATTGTTTCTTCCTAAGGGGAGAAACACCATTTTGCAGTCTTGGATCAACTTCTTCATTGGAGTAGTCACTGTTTGACATTCTTCTTTTTCCTGTCTCTCTACCTCTTCTCATCATTCTCTTATGTATATATTGGATGTATGTCATAATGGGGGGGTCTTGATTACTCCATCCATCCATGCATCTTCCTTTATCTCTCTTTTTGGGGGAGGGTTTTTCCCATGAGGTTTTCCCTCTTTCCCCGCTTAATGGGAGATAGCATATCATTATGTACATGGGTACCTAACATGGCCTAGTAGCCGAGACCCATATTGCATTTCATCCTAGTTTTTGTAAGCTTAAGGGCATTCCCCTAAGTTGCACTTAAGGGGGGGTGTTGGAGTAAATAAGTATTTACTTATTACACTTACTTAAGTTTTACTTAGGTTAATGCATTATTTAATTATTTTGCATTATTTTATGATTATTTTAAGTGAGACACTTAGGAGTTTGGGAACTCTCGTTGAGTTACACAACTCTAATTATGCACATGGTGTCTACAACATAGGAGTGTGCATCATTCACTAAGTTGTCATGATGACAACACAGTTAGCTACACTACTTATTTAGCACATGTTGTCTACACCACTAATTTGCGTGCTACACCATTGTAGGCTTATCCTCACATCATTGCACTTAATCATGTGCTTAATGGAGGATAATCCATATCTAGTGGACATGTGCCTAGTTGTATGACATATCATGATGCTAACTTCTATGCATTCTAGAAGCTCTCCTGAGGCCTTTATATTCAAGCACTCCTAGTGTACTCTTGAATCTAATTATTGAATGAATATCATCATTTTGATCATACTCTATCTATTTTTGTCTACTGTGTTCTTGTGTTGAGTTCTTTAGTTCTTGGGTGAATTCTGGCCTAAGCCAAATTCTTACAATTCCAATGTACCTTAAGTACTTATTCATCTGCAATATGCCCTTGACAATTCTGCACCAACTAATTGATCTTCAATAGGTTCTGGTTGATGCATTTACTAAACTTTATTTAGTGAATTTTAGATAGGGGAATGACCCCTAGCTTACCTCTTAGATACAGAAATGCATCCTTAGGTAATGGCTTGGTGAATATGTCTACAATCTATTCCTTTGTATTCACATATTCTAAGCTGACTTCTTTATCTTGCACCAATTCTCGTAAGGAGTGATAGTTTATAGCTATATGCTTTTTTTTGGAATGCATCACTAGATTCTTTGATATGTTGATTGCACTGGTGTTAACACAATATATGATAACTAGATCTTTTATTTCTACCTTCATTCCTTCCAACAGTTGTTTGAACCAAGCAATCTTAGGACAATTTACTACTACTACTACATATTCTACCTCTGATGTGGATTGAGAAGTACAATTCTGCTTCTTGCTTGTCCAAGATACTAGTGTTTTACCAAGAAAGAATGCTCCACCACTAATGTATTTTCTATCATCAAGACTTCCTACCCAATCAACATCAATAAATAGTTTTAAGTCCAAATTGCCTCCAAGTTTTTACCATAAACCATATTCTTCAGTACCTTTCAGATACCTCATGATTCTCTTGATTTCCATCATGTAATTTTCTTTGGGATTTGCTAAGAATCTTGCCACTATTCCAATTGCTAGAGCAATATTAGGCCTTGTGTGAACTACATTCTGCAAATTTCCAATCATTGATTTGTAAGTAGTCTTATCCACTTCTTTGGAATCATCATTTTTGGAAAGCTTATGTCTAGTAGACATAGGTGTTCCAACTAGTTTTGAATCTTCCATTCCAAATTTCTTTAATATCTCTTTGATATACTTAGATTGAGTGATGTAGATACCATTCTTGTTCTACTATATTTGCAATCCAACAAAGAATTTTATTTCACCAAACATGTACATCTCAAATTCTTTTCCCATTTCTTTTGAGAATGATTTGCATAGATCATCGTTTCCTATAAATAAAGTATCATCAACAATTTTTTTTCTAACACAATCTTCTTATCCAGTCCTTCCTTGATACACATACTACTGTTATCATTAGTCCTTTGAAAACCAATCTGTACCAAGTAATTATGAAGTCTTTCATACCAAGTTCGGGGAGCTTGCTTGAGACCATATAAAGATTTGTGTAGTTTGCAAACCATGTCTCCTTTTCTAGGATCTACAAATCCTTCTAGTGGTTCAATGTAAACTTCCTCATCAAGGATTCCATTCAAGAATGTAGATTTAGCATCCATTTGATATACCTTAAATCTTCTATGTGTTGCATATGCTAGTAAGGTTCTAACACCTTCAAGTCTTGCTATTTCACCATAGTCAATACCTTCTTCTTGAGAGTAACCTTTGCATACTAGTCTTGCTTTATTTTTTGATACTTTTCCATCTTCATTCAACTTATTTCTAAATACCCATTTTGTACCAATTACATTTTTATCCTTGGGTCTAGGAATAAGAGTCCAAGTTTTGTTCTTCTCTATTTGTTCTATCTCTTCATTCATTTCTTCAATCCAACTTTCATTTTCTAGAGCATCTTTAACACTTCTAGGTTCAAATTAAGAAAGTAAACATGTACCTTTTAATTTTCTTATTGTCATTGTTCCATCAGATTTATCTCCAATGATCTGATCAAGCACATGATGTTTTCTGACATATCTTGCTAATACAGGCTCCTTCATCTTTGAATGACTTCCATCATCTTCCTTTTGAATTTTAGTTTCAAGCTCAGGTCCTTCTATCTATGACTCGGGTCCATCAAGATTGGTTTGAACTAGCTTGGTAGCCTCTGATTGTGACTCGAGTCCTTGCAGCTCAAGTTGCATTGTCTGCAACTCAGTAGCTATTGGATTTTTTGGGGACTCAAGAGTTGAAGCATCTTTTCTTTTAGATAGATTAGGAAGAGTATCAGGTTCATAGTAAACAAATCTTCTGTAGTCTTAAGGTTCCTTGCTACTTTCTTCTTCACTCTTTTCTGCATATTCATCAATTCTGACATGTGTACTCTCTATGATTTTGTGAGTAGATGAATTCAAACATCTATATGCTTTGCTTCTATAGGAGTATCCTAGAAATATGTATTCATCACCTTTTACATCAAATTCTCCTTTTCTAGATTCCTTCAATATGTAACATTTGCTGCCAAATACCTTCAAGTAAATTACATTAGGTTTGTATCCATACCATAGTTGATAAGGTTTCTTGTTTGAATATTTCTTTAGTTGAACTCTATTCAAGGTATGAATTGCAATGATGATAGTTTACTTCCAATATTTGAGAGCAATGTTCTTTTCAATCATCAAGGTTTTTGCACAATCCATGATAGATCTATTTCTTCTTTCTGCTATACCATTATGTTGTGGTGTACCAGGAGAAGATACTTTTCTTTTGATTCCTCTTTCAATGGGAAATGAATTCATCGGAAATGAATTCACCACCTTTTTCTGATCAAGGCATTTCAACTTTTTCCAATTTCTTTTTCTACTCCTACTAGATACCATTTGAATTTTTGAAAAGCTTCTAATTTTTCTTTTAGGTACATTACTATCATAATCCTAGAGTAGTCATCAACAAAGAGAATAAAAAAAATTTCTCCGCTATAACTCTTTATTTCAATAGGTCTACATAAGTCTATATGAACAATTTTCAAGACTTCTTCTAACTGATAGTCTTTGCTTTTGAAGCTTGTCTTTCCCATCTTACCATTTCGGAAATTCTTGCATAGACCCATGTCAGGCTTCTTCAAACTAGGAATACCTCTTACTCTTTTATGTTTACTTATCTTAACCAGATTATCAAAGTTCACTTGACATAGTCTTTTGTGCCATAACTAGCTTTCTTCTACTTGAGCAATAAAACATGAACAATAATTGAGATCAAGATAAAATAGATTACCTTTTGTTTTCTTTCTAGAACCAACCAAATTTCATTTCGCATCCAACAGTTTGGCCTATCCATTCATGAATTCTATCTTGAATCCAATGTTATTTAGCTATGCCACACTTAGTAGATTATGCTTTAGTCCTTCAACCCAATAAGCATTATCACACACAAGTTCTTTACTTAACAAGATACATCCTTTTCCTTTTATATTACAAGGCTCATTGTTTCCAAATCTTACACTACCTCCATCATAATATGCCATACACTCAAATTTTGTTTTATCACCAGTCATATCATGTGAGAAGCCACTATCAATAATCCATATATCATTTTTTCTAACATGAGAGATAAGTGCCATCTTATCTCCTTCATCATCAAATTTATCTTTCACTGCAATATAAACCATTTAATCCTCACTGTTATTAGAATCTTTAGCTATGAAGAAAAATTTCTTACCTTTTTACTTGAAGTTCTTGTAGTTCTTGGAGTCCTTGCCTTTATGCTTGTTTCTTTTCTTTTCATCCTTCATTTCCTTGTTTGGACACCTAGCAGCAATGTGACCAATTTCTTCACAAGAAAAGAATATCAGAGGAACTTTACCTTTGAACTTCCCTCTTCCTTTAGAATACTTTATTGCACGTAGGGCTTCAAAAAATTCAAGATCGTTGTCTAAACTTTCTTCTAATGATCCATCTTCTTCACTTTCTAATTGACTAGATTCTAACTTTTTACCCTTTCCTTTGAGTGAGAGTTTAGCTTTGAATGTAGATTCAATATTCTTTGAAGCAAGAACATAGTTATCATAATTATCTAACTCAAAAGTTGTTAATCTTCCAACTAGAGCATCCAACCCTATCTTATTAGTTGCATCACATCTCATTTCTTGAATAGAAGATACTCTAATTCCATAAATAAAATAAAAGAGTTATGAGAACCTTACTTACAATAGTTTTTTCCTTGATGTCTCCTCTAGATGCTTTGATTGCACTAACATTGGCCTTGATTCTTTCCACATATTTTTCAATGTTTTAATCTTCTCTCATTCTCATTTGATCAAATTGTCCTCTAAGGCTTTTTGATTTGGCTCTTTTCACATTATCATCTCCTCCATAGATATCTTTTAGTTTGTCTTTGACCTCATTAAATTCAGCATAATTGGGAGTAGATGCAATATCAATCATCATGATATTATGATTCTTCTTTTCAACAATATATCTTCAATTGATAATGTTCTAGTGGGAGTCTTATATTCAAAATCAAGATACTTGCAACCTGAACCACTGATGGTAGCTAGATACAATCTCATTAGTCCTTGCCATGTTGCAAAGTTATCTCTATTTAGCTTGGAAATTTCTCTTTTGTAAGACATCCTAATTCTTAGCTCAGGTCCTTGAAACCTTCTCTGCAAGCACAAAAAGCTCTGATACCAATTGTTGGAAATATAAGAGGAGTAACTAAGAGGGGAGGGGTGAATCAATTACTACAAAAATAAATCCTAGATCCCTTTTGATGTTAGTACAAAATGCAAACAAATAACAGAATATTGTTGAAGCTCGGTAAACACATAGACTGTTGTAACTTGGTAGTAACTGGATTAGCTCGGTAAAAGATTAACTTATAAACCATTAGATGTTAGCTATAATTATAATTACTTTAACTTAGTCCAAAAACATAAAGAAAATGAACACATTTGACACTAGGATTTAATGTGGAAACCCAATTTGGGAAAAAACTGCCAATAGCAACTAGTTATTGATTTTCACTCTTTTAAAGTGAGCCCTGTTAGGAGCCAACCCTGTTAAAGGTTATAAAACACACTGTTAGGTGTGACCCTATTAAAGGATTTGATCACCCTATTAGGTTTGGCCTGATTAGAGGTCTTAAGAACAATTCAATGGAATTTCCACCTTGTTAGAGGATTTACAAATAGCCATTAAGCTAACTCTATTAAGAGATTTAGATCACTGCTATAATGGTTAGAGAGTAACAATGAGTTGACTTGATTTGAACACAACTTGATTGTTGATTTTAGATCTCTGTTTAGGCTTGTACTTGATCCTTCCTAATCGAATATGGCTTTGCTGCACTGCAAGGATATTCTATTTATCCTTCAAATTTTCTTCTTCTACTTACCAGTAGATCTTCAATCACATCACCATAATTTTCACATTCTCTTGCACTCACTTGCACACTTTTTTCCTCGCATTGAAATTGCAACTTGACCTTATAATTATACCCTTCATTTATTCAAGTTGGCTCAAATACAACTTACAGTAATCAATATTCATTACCTCAGTCGGTTGGAATCAATAGATAGATTAATTAAGCTTAATATAACAAAGTAATAAAATCCTTTGCTAGCCAACCTTGCTTAGGAGAAACTAACTATGAAGTAATTTCCTTTGTTAACCAACAAAAGCTCAGTTAAAACTACAATCTTGCAAAAATCCTTTAGCAACCGAGTGAACTCGATTAACACTCTCTTTCTACAACTTTTCTTTTGATGCCTAAGTGAACTCAGTAGACACTGCCTTTTGAACTAGGTAGACACAGGAACGCTTTGTAGACACTGAGAATTGTCTTCACTGCCCGAGTGACCTTGGCATATACTGACTAATAATGATTATGATGTGTGTGTAACATCAATGAAAACACACAATTAATAAATTGTATCCAACATCACCTTCTTACATTTCCATATCATCAAACTTCCCTCTTAAGACTTTCTACTCTAGATCTCAACATGTTCTTGTCTTCTCCATAGATTTTATGTAAAGCATCCCACATAGTCTTAGCAGTATCATATCCTTTGATATCTTCAAACTCTGAGTAGCATAGGGAAGATGCAATCTTCAACATTCCCTAATTGCGTTCCTTCGTAGCTTTCAGTTGTTGAATAGTAAGTGGTCCAGCAATATCAACATACTCTATGGTAATGTTTGACTATAAAAAATCTTCAAGTCCTAGACACAGCCTCATCAAAATTTTTGATGTGGGAAAATTATCCTTATTCAGCTTAGGCACCTCCTTTCTCTATATCTTGATCTTTAGCTTTAAGTACCTTCAAACTATTTCCTCTCAAGCACCAAGAGCTCTAATACCAATTGTTGGAATATTTATAATAATTGGGGGGTTGAATCAGTTACCCAAGGTCCAAATGTACAAATAATTTTTTTAGTACTTTAATAGATCCATATACTTGCATGCATTCATCTAGATCATCCAATATCTTAAACCTTAGTAGATTATTGTCCTAAGTCAAATCAACTTTTTAGAAATGTAAATGTGAAACATCACAAATTTGATACAAGGATTTAATATGGAAAGCCAATTTGAAAAAAACCACCAATAACATGCTACCAATTTTCACTCTTCTGAAGTGAGCTCTATTAGGAGCCAATCCTGTTAAAGGTTACAACACACACTATTAAATGTGACCTTGATTAAAGGATTTCAATTACCCTATTAGGAGTGAGCCTTGTTAGAGAAATTTAGAACATTCTATTTGAATGTCACCCTATTAAACGATTTACTCATGACTATTAGATCAACCTTAATCCAAAGGATTTATCCATACTAATACAATTGTTAGAGAGTAGCAATAGGACTTGATTTTATAACAAAACAACTCACTTGTAGATTACAAATCTTTGTTTAGCTCTCCATTCTTCCTTCCATTCCATCTCCTTTATCTCTGATAGCTTTTTTTACCCTTCAGGCCTTCACCTCCTTAAGCTTTCATGCTTGGTATCCCAATGACAGATTCACTCCTTAAGTCCTCGTATGAAAAAATACATCAAGACTTCCTATTTGTCTGTCTTTGCTCCTCTAACTCTTCTCTTGGCTTCAACAACCATCAAAAACCATTGTTTCTAGCTTTGTATCCTCTTAAATAGAGAATTTTGATATTTTTTCACTTAACCACAATCATCTTTTTTAGGGTAAGGTCTGATTCATTTAATCTACCCATCTTTCTATTTTGTACCTCTCTAGAAACTTCTCTTGCAATCCTCATTAGATTCACCTCAAAATAGTTTGTCTTGAATTTTGTGCCTCCATCTCATCAAGTGTATCTTCCACATGCTTTACAAAATTCAAGAAATTAACTTTCTCAGCTCAGATTCTTCAAATCTTTGATCAAACTCTTTATGTTGTCACTCGGCAATAACTAGCTTCTAATGCTCGACCAACACTAGGTCGCTTGACATGAACTAAATCTTCACTTGGTTATTACTACCATTCATTGGCACTCAACACACTATATTTTCTCATCACATACCATTTTCTTTTCTCAACTCATACTAAACTTCCTTTTCTTGACTCATACTAAATTTATGCTTGGCCTAAACTAAGTTTTCTTGACTTGCACTATTTGCTCGGTCAGGCTTGGCAGACACATTTTAAATTTCTTCTTCTTCTTGACTTAGATTAAGTATCCTTTCATTTTAGCCTTAAGTAGATAAACAATACACTATATCATCATAGTCTTATCTGGTCTTAGTGCTCCTTTTATACACCGTATAACTCAACCTTTCTCCTTCAAATCCTCTTCATCAATCAATAAAATGATAAAATTCAAACCAAAATAAGAAATTATCTTACCAAAAAGTAGTGGGTTTGACATTAGTGAAAAAATAATGATTGTTCCATGAATCTTCCTCATTTTTCTACTTCAAACAATCTTCTTTTCTCAACAGTTCTATCCTACACTTGTGTTTTGCTCAAACAATATTTTTTTTAGTAGCTCTAACAATATTATATTATTTTTCTCTAACTATCTCATTTTTTGTCTCATACCATTGATCATATCTTCACTATGCCACTTGCTACAAGGAACAAAGCTAAAGAGGTAATACTAATTGCAAATTTGGTAACACGTAGCATGGCCACAGATGTGATGGCAATGCCTATTGGTAAGTAGATTCCTCTTTTTCTCTCTCATTTTTTATGTGTTTATTTCACTTGATCTATTATTTCTTAGGGGGAATTTTTAATATTGGGTTCATTTTAAGCAGGAGGCAATGCAAACATTCCTGGGTGTACTCATGTTAGATGTATGAGAACACTAAAGAATTACAATCAATTTCTCGAGAGCAGTGAAGATGGTCTTCCCCTGAGAGTAGCCCAACTTCTAGGTACTTTAAAGATTGATCCTTTTTTTAAATATACAATCTTATACTCATAATCAAATGCACTAACCTCTCGTGTAGTCTCTTGCAATAACTACTAATCCCATTATTATTTTGTAGGGAATAATCTATTTTATAAAAAACTTAATAATGAATGTTTGTGTATATTTGGGCCAACCATATGCACAGGGTTACATATATTGATTTCATTGCTAGATCATGTATCCTTTGATTAATTTCTTCAAGTAAATTAAAAGTTAGCTTCAATTCATTTATGAATTTAACAAATTTTTTTCTTTTCTTAAAAGGTGGAATTTGCAAACTAAAGAGTTAAAGGATAAACTCGTTGATGCCATGAAAACACTTTTTGAACCTGAAATCTTTCAAAGACTTAGGCTCCTTGAGAAAGTGGGCCAAGCTTTGAAGTATATTAGGTACAACTACATGATCCAAATAAGAAACAACCCTTGTTATGAGTGGTCCCCCTATATTCCTATTATTGAGTGGGAGAAACTTAAAAAGGATGTCACTGAGAACAAAGCAAGAGATAGTGGAGAAATGGTACCACTCAAGGAAAGAAGCTATCCCATAACATTAAGCATTAAATTATGTAATACTTATTCTTAATAATTATGTGATCTAACATATTCCAAACTTCACATAGGTTGCTTAACACATCAAAGGCAATCGAAGCAAGAAAACAGAAGCATGAGCAACGCAAGGTTGGCTCGGGTTGATATTCAAAACTTGTTGCACGAATTGTAAGTATAAGTAAATGAAAAATTACATGCAAATAATTATAAATTGTAAAGAATTTGGTCTTGATGAAATTGATTACAAAAAAATTAATAATAACAAGAAAAAATGTAGGCCATGGAGTTTTAAAAAACAACTTCTAAAGATGACAAGAAATTAGCGCGCACACAAGGTTATACAAATGTGATTGAATGACTCCAAACAATGAGTGTGCAAGGTTCTTCTGCTAGATCTATTGATGAGGTAAATAAGTCAATTGATTTTTATTTCAAATTGAATATAGCAATTACTGTACTTGATATTAAGTTCCAAAAATATGTTGTTATATTTGTTTTAAGTAAGGAAACAATGATTATATATTTGTTTAAAACTTTAAAATGAATATATTTATATGTATTAAAATGAATGATTAACATTTCTCAGTATTTGTCTTGTATTTATATGTATATATTATTGATAAATACACTAATTTTTTATATTAGATTGTAACCTGCCAATCCTGATACACCAGTCGACCACCATAGAGGCATCGATTCAAATGTGGATCGTAGTATTGAAGGTATATGTTTTCTATTCAATTTTTTATTTCTAAATTATTAGTACAAGTAAACATTTTAAATTGAAGGAAAGATCCTAAACCACAACAATAAATTGTGAGCCTCTTATGTGGGAGGTATTGGGTTCAAATCCACTTGAGCTTAATAAATAATAATAATTAATCAACACATAATAATAAATAATCTTGGCTTCTGCCTCTTACCAATAAAAAAAAAAACATTTTAAATATAATTTTATATAGTAACCCAATTTTAACTATAATATGTGTTGCAATTAAGAAAACATCCTGTATTGCAATTGCAGGGGATGTAGAGGTTGTTCCTAATGAGCATGTTGAGGATCAAGCCGATGAGAAAGATGATGTTGTTGGATAGGGTAAAGAGCACTACAATGTTCTTTAAAATCTTTAAAGTCTCAAAGATTTTAAATTCAACCCTTTTATTTGTTATTGTAGAGGACCCACCTTTGCATCGAGATCACCTCCATGTGTGCGAAGAAATATCAATGACGACATGGATATGCCTCTACAACAATATAGGGAAGGACAAAAAAGGAAATGATTAATTTGAACTTATGTAACTTATTTGATAATGACTGGTGTTTATGTATAGATGTTTTATTTATGTTCTATTGAATGTTCAAATGAAACTTATGTATTAATGAATGTTATCATGTGATAACTCATGAATGTTACATTTTATTAATAGAATGAATAAATTTTAGATGTTAATAGGGAATTTAGATGTTGGGGGCAGGGGGAAAATGAGCTTCCATCTTCATGTGGTTGACCCTGATTAGTAGAGAATATTAAAATATTCTCAAAATCAATTGAATCTCAACATTAACCTATGATTGTATGACAAATAGCTATGTGAATATCTTGGTTTCAGGCAATGTAGAAGGAGTTCATAGTTCAATATACAATCTCGATTCATATGCATAAAACATTAGGTAGAGTTGAAAAAATGCAACAAGTTTGCATTTTTGTTAGAGGTATTTAATTAGGCATTTCAAGTTACAAACCATCACAAACATTGTAACTTCAACTCTTATAGGTAGGGTAATGTCCTCAACATGCAAGAAAATAAAGACTTTCTATGTGTTGGCTTCCTAAGGACATTCTCTTGTCCATAGCAGCTAGAGTTCTAACATTCATGATGGTCTATAATTTAAAAAATGTAATAGACCTATTAAGTAAATGTAAATATGGTGCATTTTTTGGCTTTGCCTATTTTCCATGGATATAGAATGTAGCTACATGTACATTTTTTTATTTAGAGTGACATTCACATGTTTATCAAATCAATGATATCATGTCATTCACATCTACAATTTGGATTAGAAAGTTTAGTTAATTGCTAGGCTCTTGTTGCAAACTATACATATGATTAAACTTAGTTTTATGTTATAGAATATTATCTCAGGATCCATGATCCCTCATAAGGTAAGCTACCTTGTCCCCCATTAATAAATGATTGACTTATGTTAAAGTACAATCTATCAAGTAGGGTGGGAACGTATAACTTGATAGATGATTCCTCTATGGGAGGATGGTATTGTCTGTTAAAACCTGTAGCTTGGACACTCTATGGCCTTTTGTCTTTGCAATATGGAGACGTGGAGACAAATTTAAGGATGACTTAGAAAAGAAATGGTGAAGTGTATAAATTTTCTAGAACTTATGTCAATTGTTTTAATCTAAAACTTATGTCAACTTTTTTAATTATAATAGTTTTCTAATATTGGATTTTTCTTCTCTAGTGCTTGTTGACGGTGACAAATGGATTGTGCTTGCTAGATATAATGCAAACGAGTTTACTAGGATTGCATCAAAATATGAATTGAGGTATGTCGTATTTGGTACTTTTCTAATCTATATAGATACTGCTCATCAATTTTTTTAAATTGTGGATGAGTTAACTTTTTTAAAAAATTAATAGAATTGGGCATGTGAATTTTATTATCACATTCTCATTACAACTTTTTATGTTGAGAAAAATGATTATTCACAAGGATTAATGATTTTGGAAATTTATTTTTATGGTTTCAAATGTACAAACCATTTATCTTAACATCTTGATTTTGCAATCTAGTTTTTTCAAATTTGATTTAATAATTTTAGCCTTACATTAAGAATGGCTCAAGTCCCAAAGTATGATCATCATCTTGCAAAAATCATATGAAATATTTGAGAGCAGGTTTAAGTTGTTGAATACATAATTTTTCATGAAGGTGTCACCTCAAAAATATATGCAATTTGATAACTTCTCATCCCTAATTTTTGTCACAAAGTACACAAGAAACACAAATGATCCTTCAATTTACTCTCTTGATCCTATATAAAATCAACAACTAATAATTTATTAAACCACAAATGAAACAAAAAAATTGAGTGGCCATAAAAATTAAATATACCTTCAATTGTAGGTTATATCCTGTTCGGCGATGCTCAACATTCTCAAGCTTTGCCAACAAATCTTTTACTTCATTCTCCTAAAAAACACAAAAAGGGAAAAATTACCATATGCAGTTCAAAAAAAAAAAATCGTGAAATGAGAGTTCAATATAAATTAAAACACTAAGAATCATATTATATAATGGATTGGCCTTAATCATATATTGCATTACTATTAACGTTTCTAATGGTATTGATATGCCTTACCTTATGTGCTATAGTGGCAACCAATTTTGTCTTCAAAGAATCATCTCTCTATTGGGCTTTCTTGCTAGAACATTGTTGTTGTGTTGTAGCTTTCTCCAACGATGTTTGAGCTTCCTTAACAACAAGTTTATGTGTCCATTTCCACCTAGATGCCTCTCCCCTTGCTGATTCAACTTGTTTATGAGAAACACTAAGCCTTGCTTCTACAGAATTATACCTACTTTTTAAAGAGGCAATTTCTAAAATGATCTTCTCTTCTTCAATTTTTTTCTTTGACATTATATGTTTATAATTCTTTTTCCACTCAGAACCTTCTTTCCTAGAAGATTCCAAAACTTCATATACATTTGTGTATCTCTCTTCTAATGAGCTATACTACTCTAAATATTAGCTATTCTAGTTGCATATTCATCTGAAATCTTTTTTAAATCTAAAATAGTATCATCATATATTTTTAAGTAATCATTTCCATGCTTTTGACTAACCTCTAGCTACTTCTAATCAATACTAATTTAACTTCAAGTGAATGACATTTCAACTAGAGCCCAACTCTTTCAGTTGAATTCTAATCACTGATTCTCTTAGTGAGATCAAATAGAGGCCCTTCTAAACTGAAAAATCATATAGAAACTACATTTTCATTAGAACATTAAAAATTAAATTTAAAAAAAAAATCAAGTTTCTAAACGAAAACATTATTAGAACAGGGGCAAGATTTACTAAGGAACTAGGTTCTCAACTTTGCTCTAAGAAGTTAACAAGTTTCCACCACTTTTATGGGCTAAAAGCTAATGATTCATACTATGACACAAGGTCATTTGGAACATGAAAATAAAGCATGTAAATATTTTCTATAGTTAAAAGCAAACAAATATAATGATTGGCGCATCCATAATCACATAGTACCATAAAGACATTAATAAGAGTCAAGGTGCGTACAATTACAGAATAAGTTTTAAAGTTGTTTGATAAAATGATCATTGTACAATTTACATGAGCTTGAACAAATAACATTAATGAAAAAAATAGTTTAACAAATGATAAGATTACCTTTAGAACTTGATCAAGATTTGTATCAGGGGCATAGCAAGCAACACACAACTTTTTGTCCATCATTTGAATAATACTTGTGCATTTCAGTTCAAAATCCCTTAATGCATTCCACTTAAAATCCTACAAAGAAATTCAATATTTCAATACTAACTCAATGTAATTCTAAATATCTGCATCTGCCACATTCAAATCAACCAAGTCAAAGAGATGTTTGGGATCGACAATTTTTTTTGTTATGCCACTTATAACATGACAATCACCCATTATAGTTAAATATAAAGGAGCTAAAAACAAATCTACATACATTGAGAAAATTACATAGCCCCATTTTATGTACCCATTCTCCTCTTTAAGAATACACCATTTATTGATTCTAAAATTGTTGTTGCCTGCTTACCATTATTATCAAATTATTTCTTAAGAAGGACTAGTTGTCTAGTAGTACATAATACAGCTACCTAGAAGGCCAGAATTATAATTTTTCCTTGACAATTATGAAGAGACATAAACATCACAACCAAACTTATGCAAAGCCATGTTACATATTTCAAAAAATGTAGGAATAAAATTATAATTTTACTTGTATGTTAAAATGTAAGGCCATAAAATAAATGTTGTATTGAACTTAGTGTACAAATAACTTACACAAATAGAAGTTCCTTGGAGTATGACCCTCAATGTTGTAGGTTAAGCATATTTAGAAACCAAAACCTTGATAAATTATTCTAGTTTTTACCTCAAATTGCTTCTTCAAGGTAGTCGGACCATCTTCTCATATTTCAATCTTGCAACACCTACTCCCACTGCACTTTTGTTAAAGATAGCTAAAGCCTTTTGCAATGCACCCTCATATGATTCTTGTAGAACTACCTGGAAAGATTCAAATTCAATGTTATAAAGTTATAAACACAATCCAATGTTATGGACCTGATAGACACAAATACCTTTGACCAAACAACATATTTAAATTTACAAACTTTTATAGAGAATAATCTACCTCTTCGAGTGATTTTGATTGATCAAAGGACCCATGTGGGCTTTAATAGCACACTCATAAGCTTGTTGATAGTCACCTTTCTCTACACTCTATTGTGATTGTTGTATAAAGGACAATAATTTGGTGCACTTGTTGTATGGCCAAGAGCCAAAAGCTAATTAAATTTGAGAATTAGAAAATATGCATCTTTAAAAATAAGCATAGTAGAGCCATTATTAACATCACAATTATATATTTCTTCAGCCAAAGAATTTAAATGTGCTCAAGTAATTGAGTAAATTGAGATTATGATAAACAAAACTATCACGCTAGAAATAAACAAATAAAGCCACCACAACCATGCAATCCATAGAAAATCAATAAATACTAGGTTTAATATGATCCTAAATTAATCATTATGATAGTATGATATGGACCATGAGCCACTATAAGGTCTTGTAAAAACCATTTTTTGGCAATTCAAAAGTCATGAATAGTCTCACAACACCTTTGGGAAACATGGAACAACAATAGAAACTAGAAATGAATATTAGTAGAAAATTTCATAAATGAAAGATGACCCATTGCATTTGTTAGAGTAATAAAGTATTCTCTTATTAATTAAATCACATTGATTTAATTATTAAGTCACTTATTATCTCTATTTTACTTAAGCTAAACTTTGGGCATATAATAATTAATTCTTTTATTGATTATTACCATGCAACCTAGGTTAGTTACCTATGAGGGTTTTGATCTACTTTTATAAGGATTGATATCTTTGTAATTAATTCATTGTTGATTATAGAAATCACATTTCTTTTGGTCATTAAATATGTCTCATCTATGTATCTAACAATTTTAGCCTTTGTAGCTTTTTCTTCTTTCTTTTTGTGACAAGTGATTATAGTCAAGTCATTCTTTAGAGCTGTGGGGTTGATCTTTCATCAAATTCAACATGGTACCAAAGCTCCAGATCTTCATGCCCCTATTCTGTTTATGAGAAGATTGACTTGGCTTTTAGATTTGTGCTTGTTCTTTCAGAGGGTTTCATTTTTTAAAGTTATTTTATATTGAATCTGGGGTCTCACTATTTTTGGGTGCACTTTGAGCCCAAACAGATATCACCAATGAGCTTAGAGCACCCCAAAACCCCTGTTTTCATATAAAATTTGTCCAATTTGCACATAGTTGGAATTTGAGGCTAAAAACATTTGCTCCTATATTGGGCACACTTTTGGAGGTAGTGATTTTTAGATTTTTTGGAACGTTTCCTAAGGTGATGATTTTTAGATTTTTGCATATGCAATTTGAGATTTTTTGTTCCAAAAATCAAGATTTTTGCACATTTCCCAAGGCAAAAAAATTATGGATTTTGTGTACAAATTGAGATTTTTTGAAAATAGTAATTTTTTACATGTTTCCCAAGATGGCTATTTTGTGAATTTTTGCACAAAAATTGAGATTTTTTGACACACAAATTGAGATATTTTTGGCATACAAATTGAGATAGTTTTGGTACACAACTAACATGCTTCTCGAGACAATTTCTATTACTGGTGGGCATGCTGTTTGATACATTTTGGCATGGATCCCGATGATATAAAAAATATTTTTCCCTTACAGTGCTCTTTTGAACTACATGCAATTTTTTGGCCATAACTTGCTCATTCAGACTCCATTTTTTCAACCCGAAAGAAGCACTAGAAAGTTGATTTTGAGCCTATCATGATGGTGGAGTGTATTTGGATTTTTGATTCTGTTTGGTTGCCAATTTTTGGTTGTCAAAGTTAGAAGTTCTATTTTTCATTATGGGAGACATATTTTGAGACATTCAATTTTCCAAATTCTGCTTCAGGCACATCCCATTCAGTGTTTTGCTTTTCTGCATTTTCATGGATATCTTGGTTTTTTCAAGTTTGGGATCAATTTTGTTATTTTAGATGAGTTTTTATGGGTTATACTATCTATTGTATCAACCTTATGTCTCTTTTGATCTTTTTTGACATCCTTTTGTAGTAATTTTTGCAAACGCACTGAGATAAAGTGTCACTCTATTGCATTCTAAGATCTTGCACATCTTTATGTTTTGTTGTACTTGCACTACATTATAAAATTTCTTGGGGGGTTTCATGTTGGCCATATTTTCCATCTTCATTTGTCAATTTAGTGTTCCTTCCATGACATTAGCCTCATGATGTATCAATGACATGTGCCATTATAGGTGTTTGTACTTCTTTTGCACTCTCGATGTTCCTGGTTCTTTTTTCTACAGGAGATAATACATCAAGTTTAAATGTTCATGTCTTACCTATCAACATTATAGGGGGGTTATGTTGGTTCTATTACTTTCTTAGTTCAATGGAGTGAGCTATGTACTCAATATTTGATCCTATGTACCAGGCAATTGCAATGGTTGGATACCTATGTATTTCGATGAGATTGATCATTTACCATATATACATTCTTTCATTCCTATTTTGGAGGCTTTCAAAATGTCTGCCATCTTTGATTGATCAACTCTTCAGACTTAGTCTTCTCTATGTTTGAATTACAAAAGGAAATGTAAACTCTAAGAGGGGGGCAGGGGGGGTGAATTAGTGCTTTAAACTTTAACCCATAAAAACACCCACCATACATCCATCTCACATTTCAAAAAGTAAACTAAAGTACCATGTAAAGCATATACATATAAAGTATGTAAAAAAATAAGCATTCACACATATATGACACAAGATATGATTACCTAGAAACCCTCAAATGAGAAGGTAAAATTGGGGTGGGGATGACACCCACAAATCTTCACTACTATAGTAAAAAGTGTATCCAATGAAGGTTACAATGTTTGATGATACATGATCTACCTTGTGAAAGGTCTACCCTATTTAAAGCTTACAAGGACTATTAGGTCTTACCTATTAAAGGATTTCAACACCCTATTATAAGTGTGTCTGATTAAAAGACTTCAACTCACAATTAAGTAAGCACCTTGTTAGAGGATTTCAATACAACATGTTAGGACTACTCTGTTAAGAGATTTAATTGATTCACCTGTTAGAATTTCTTAGCAATGGTCATGTGATTAGAACTTTGTTTCTTTATGTCAGATCACCTCTATACTGATGTGTACTTGATCCTTCTTGATCAGATGTCTCTTTAATGTTCACAATTTCCTTCCTCTATTCTCCTTTAACTAATTTGCAATGTAATTTAGATCATGATACCTTGGTCACCATGAATGTCTTGTTTGTCCTTCTTAAGAAGACTTGTGTGACTTAGGGTTGGGTATGAATCAATGGCTATGATTCATCCATATTACCACTTAAACCTTCCCTTTATCTAATTGGATACATGTAATACATAGAGATTCACATATAAGATTCATCCTTATCAACAAAAGATTTTAATTCAATCATTAGGTCGACCTAAAAATGGTTTACATAGTAGTTTGCACTAATACAAACAACTATGTCAAAACTGTGTTACTCAACATCTGAAGTTCCTGGTGCTCGCCACTAACTATAAATTCAATGTTGTCACTTGGAAACAGAATGATATGGCATGTACTACTTTCTCAACACTTGAATCACTCCACACATACTATATACTTGACACTTGAGTGACTCAGCCTATGAGTGACTCAACACTCACTATTTACTCGACATGCTCTACCTTATATTTTGTGCTCGACATATGTTGCTTGTTTGAGATGAACTAAGTAAATGACTTAAGTATATAGACACTCACTTTTCAAAACCAATCTGATATTAGCGATCTCCCCCTTTGACATGAGTGTCAAAAACATTTGGTCATGCATTAATAATCTTATTCTTATGAGCATATCATAGATATCTATTCAACTTTTATACAAAATTTTAAAATATCAAAAGTTTGGAACATGACTTATACCTCAAAATTTTATAACTCCCCCTGAGTTGTTTAATCTATTTTTTACTATACTTTGTATCAAAATCTTTCTCTTGATGAGTATATTTGCATCGATTGATACTCTTTCTCTATTCTTGTCTGAACTAATTTTTTCATTTTAGTGTTCTCTTACTCCTTCTTTGTTGCTTACTCCTATAATGTCCCCTTTTTGGGACATTTATATATTTTCCCATTTTCATCCGTACAACTTGATAATCTTCCTATCTGATGATTCTTCTCCATAGCTGATTCAATATATATAATTTTATTATAAGGGTCACGTCCTTTCATTATACTAACAATAATAATATAGTTATATTATATTTATTATATATTTATATTAATAAGTTTTGATTAATTGATATAACTATATTAATAAGTATATCATATATTATTTTAATAACTATATATATTATATTATATTATAATACTTTACTAATATAGTATTGCTATATTAAACATATCTTTATCATTATTTATTATTTCATTCATATTACTATTATAATACGACATACATTTTAATATTATTTATTAATATTACTTTATATAAAGTATTAAATTACTTGCCAAAATGGGGACATCACAACTCCCCCTTGGGTATAGATATCTCTTTGTTCTTCTTTCTTGCTCCCCCATTACACTTACTCTCCCTTTTTCCTTACTCCCCCTTTTTGACACTGATGTCAATGGGTTATACACTAATGGTGTATTTGTCCAAAAAGGATTTATGGACCTCAAGTATAATCTTAAGAGTGGCATCCCAATTATCACAAGCTACCTCCAAAGACTTAACTTGGATGGCCAGCTCGGTAGCAAGGTGGACTAAGTCATATAATGTAGAAATGTTGGGGTCTTTCTTTATAAGTGTTTCTACATATCCTAGTTCCTTGTATAAAATCTACATTTGAAGAGTCAATGTCAACTAAATGTTGATCAATTTAGCCCTGATGTTGGCTTCATCTGCTTGTAACGATGATAACAGACTTTGGGATTGCAAGAGGTTCCTAAAGTCTTCCTCACTTTGAGTTGGATACTTGGGCAATGTTGCACTAGATGACTACATTTGACTCTCCAAACTCAAGATGTGATTCCTTACCTCTTGTGTGAAGAGTGTAGGATTACATAGTTTGGTGTATAGAGAGAAAATATTCTCTAGTACCTTCTTCACACTCTCTATCTTGGTTTCTAGCTCAACTTATGTCAATGCAATACCATTGGATATCTTGTCATTTAACTTGTTTTAAATATCTTTTTAGACCATTCTAATAGTTTGATAGTAGTATCCAGGTCTGTATCAATAACTCTTTCCACTATATTGGTTGATTGTTCAATGATTGTCTTGGTTTCATTTGGAGTAGGTAGATTGAATGCATCTAATAAAATCTCTTTCAATGATTGTTCAATGATTGTCTTGGTTTCATTTGGAGTAGGTAGATTGAATGCATCTAAGAAAATCTCTTTGATATCAATCATAGCTTGCTTTTGCCTATGTTCCCTTCTGAGTAGTTCTTGATTTTTCTTTTTTATTAGGGCCTCTTTCCCATCTACTCAATATTGATTGTTGCCAAATCAAATTTAGGCAATACAATCTCTCCATCTAGGCTACTAACTCCATAATTAATTACCTCTTCTACCTTAGATGAGCTAGGACTCGACACTAAAAATTGTAATGGAGTTGTCTCTATTCTCAACCTCTAAAGAGCTTGACTAGGAGTACCAAATTTTGGTAGCGTCACTAGTACTTGGGTTTCTAGTAGCTCCTTCAACTTGGGTGCCAACCTGGTCTCTTTAGACTGGTCCTTTTTTGCCTCTGTGGTTTTTGTTGCACCTTGATCTTGTGTTGGAGGTGCAGGTGTATCTACCTAACCTATTTGGCTTTAAGTCCCACCATTTTCTAGTGTTTCCATCTTGTCTTCTCCAACTATCTCAACCTTATCTTTTTTAATTTTTTGTTCATTTCCATAGAGTAGAGTGTCTTACATGAGTATACTGACAATGAAACCTATTATCTTCTTCCTTTGGTATACAACTATAGCTTGTGAAGTTTGTACACTTGTGACTTGAGGAGTGATTATAGGTGTTTATTGTGTTGTCACCAGTACAGGGTTGTCACATAATTTGGCCTGAAGAGTGGACTGGATAAGTATCCTTTTCAAATCTTCCTCTATAAGGGGATTGATGTTCTGAGTAGTAGTATAAAAAACATCCTTTACTGTGACAGTTTTAGTGTTTACCCATGTCACCTATGGAGGGCTAGCACTCGACATTTGTGTAACTTTTTCACTTTGTTCTATTTGTTTCTCTTCCTCAACTAATGCCTAGTTATCAATATTCATATCAATGCCTCCCTCAACTATGCCTTGTTCATTATCATCTTCTTCATCCTCTCCCTCAACTTCTATATAATATACTCTATATTGTTTTGATATATTCTAAATGCCCTATACTTTGGTACAAATCTTACATCATATTTCTTAATGGATTTAGACATTTAAGCCTTGGTATGTTCTATCATAACTTGAGTGAGTATCATCTCTCTAATTTGTCTTTTAGTGTCTAAACAATAATGCCATTTCTGCTCAACTCAATCATATAAAAATTTACGTATGGAGTTAGCAAGTTCTAAAGGAGTCTTTTTAAATATAGCCATCATGGCATTTACTACCTCTTCTACTTGGTTCTTCTCAATCTTTCCAAGATTATCAAACTCAATGTGAGAGAAACCTGATAAATCAACATTGTTTCTAACATTCTCACATAAATTGTCTAGATCTGAGGAGGGACTATGACTCACCACTTGGAATTTGTTTTTGTCCTTTGAGTCAGTCATCTCCTCATTAGATCCAACTTGGGAAACATAATTTCTCCTTGGTCTTTAGGCTCGGCTATTCTTTATCCTTTAGTGCAGTGACTCTTGTACTAGCCCTTCTGGTAGGTGCTATAGATTTGGGCTAATAAGGTTTTGCAACCTTCTTTGGTTTGCTCACTGCTTGAGTTTGTTTCTTTCCTTTCTTCTTATTAGTAGTTATAGGTGCTTCACCAGCTTCTTCTTCCTTGACACCATCTATAGTTCCTACTTCCTCCTCTTACTAATCTTCTTCCTGACCTTGTGTCAGTGCCAATTTTGCTTGAGCCCGTATGTCCTCTTCTTCTTCATTATCTTCCTCTTCTTCTTCCTCAACTCCTTCACTAAATTTTTCTTTCAATTTCTTCAAAAATTTGTTCTTATTTCTAATCACAAAAGTAGTCTTCAATTCCATGATCTTTGATTTGGCCATGTCATAATTACCAAATGCTTTGGCTTCCTTATCCACTTCTTTTGCAAGTATTGTTGTGATTTCTACAAAAGCCTCATCAACATTGATTTCATAACCCAATGGCCTTAGCCATCTCACCCTAGGAATTTTTGCTTGTACATATATGAAATCAATATCAACTAGGAAGAAAACATCATTAAAATGTTTCTCCTCTAGTGAGACTGGTATCCTTAGTCTTTTCTCCATTGTTTGTTTGAAATCTTCAAAATAACTAGTCATCATTGACTCAAAGTTTTCACCTAATTTCTCAATAAATTATCCTATTTGAATTGTAATTGATCTATTCATCTTCCATGCAACCTTACCAAATGTAGGAAATGTATTTTGCACATAAAAGAAAATACATACCAAAATAGATCCAAATTTACACTGCACACTCTTGGTTTTCCTTATGGCTCCCAAATTCTCAATCAATTATTGCAACTACAACTTGGCAAGATCATAAGTATGATCCTTCTTCACAATTTTGTATCCCATATCCACTAAAATTCAAGGTACACTATTTAAATTTTCTAGACTGATAAAACTTGTGTGCTATTACCCTCATTGCAAAAGCTATCAAGAGATCTATGTTAGTATTAATGGTCATTCCCCTTTTATTCCACATAGCCCCTGTTCTCTGTTCAATTATTTCCTTCGATTCACTTGTCATGGTCTTTTGCTAATCTAGGGTTGGATACCCTGTTACCTGTGAACAATCTTCTTTGTGATTTTTTCTAGCCCATTTTCTAACCATATAGAGCTATCATGAATTTTTATTAAAACAATCTTAATCCACTCTATTTTGAAGATGTTGGGGAAATCTAGGGCATGAGTTAACCTTTTCTACTCAACAATCTTGAATTCTTCGTTGAATGCTCCATTTTGACATGGTTTCCCATATACTTCTCTAATTTCCATGTCTCCTATGCTTCCAATCTTTCATGTGTAACAATTCCTAACATCTTGAATCATCAAGACTATATCATAGACAATGCACCAAAGGGATCCTGCTTATAAGCTATATCTAGTATAGCCTTAAAATAGGTTGTTTGATTTCATTAATAATAAATTGAACATTTAAAACCTCTTTTTCCACTACACCTTTTTTTTTAGAAGAACTAGATGCCATTTCATGTATCTTGTGTTTGCAAAATTTAAAACTACGTAGTTCAACACATGGTAAATACCTTATAAGTTCTGCTAAAATGGTGTCGAATAGTCGTGTAAATCTCCTAAAAATACTTATATCAAATTCTCTAGATTTCCTTTATCTCTTCATATCCTTCTTCAAATTTGAATGATGTTAAATGAGCATAAATTGATCAAATTTCCCTTAAAACATTACATGTAATGCTAAGTGCTTACACAACTGTAAGCTTGGCTTCAATTGAAATTTTGGCTCACTTGAGATCCATGTGTTTTTCATTAGCTCAAAAACTACTATGAGTTTGGCCTCAACTAACAATTTTTGTTAGCTTTGTAACAACTAACATTTCACTTAGCAACCATATGAAACTTTTTCATGCTCAGTAGTAACATAAAAAACTGACAAAACTTAAAGATTTATCCTTGATTTCTAACAACATTTTGCATCTTTGTTCATGCATATGTAATCTTTTAAAAACTAAATCCTTGGAACTGATGTATGGTTTATATTTTTAAATATAAGTCCCATGTACCTCTTGATTTCTTAATTTGATGAGGCATGATCACCTGACCCATTGGGTGAGGTGATCTCATTTACATTTGATGTGTTGCAATCTTCCTTTCTCTTCAATGTCTTGTTCATCTCTCATCTCTGACATTTTCAATATTTGCCTTGCCTTTACCTTTGTTGAACTCATAACTTGGTTCCTTTGACCTTGTTGGACAGTATCTACTTATGTGACCAGTCTTCAAACAACTAAAACATGTGGTTTGACTCAACCACCTTTTTTAATCACTTTTGAAGTGTGCTCTAATACAATTATTAGGAACATGTCCATACTCTTGACAGTAGTGACAACTATACCTTGTATTATAATCCCAATTATAAGAGTTTCCATTTTTTCTTTACCTTTGTCTACTTTTTTGATAACCAATTAGATTTGGATTTGTACTCAAAGGCTCTATGTCCATACTTTTGATAGTTATAATAGTATCCTTCAAATCTTTGAGTGTGCATGGTCTTGGTTCTGCATTCATGTGCCTAATGACCTTGTGACCTTGTTTGTTGAACTTAAGGTAGTGACCCATGTTCTTATTCTAATTTATAGTCTTTCTCCTATAAAAATTAGCATTATCTCCTATCATTTCACAATTATGACAAGTAGGTTTTTGAGTTCTTACCTTTGTTACTTCTTTCTTCAACACTTTTGGATGATTCTCCTTCTTCGATACTAGTGTATCCCAGTCTAGATGTATCATTGTTAGATCTAGAAAATCTCATCAATTCTTCAAAGTACTTGATGGCTTCATTAGGTTTATTGAAACTTTCAACAAAGTCATTTTCCCTTTTTAGATCATTTCTCAACTATTCATTCTGTAACTAGAGTGTTGTGATCTTAATATCTTTACTATTTATTTCATGATTAGCAATCATGACTTGATTCATTGTTTCCAATTGCATCTAAGAAAATCCTATTTATTTCTAATGATTTCTCTTCTAGTTTGTTGGTCAAAACTCTTTTTTCATCTTCAATCATAATTTTCTCTTCCACGGCTTTATTTTTCTATTTGGTCACCTCACATAGTAATATGGCTTGTAGCTTTTTCTCTATCTTAATATTTTTGATCTCTTTAGCTAGGGTCTTGTTCTTTCCATTAGGTCTACAAATTTTGCATCAAATTCATTGAAGTTTCCATTTGAAAATAGCTTAGTAATGTCCATCTCTTGGTATTATGTGTCATTCTCCTCAATAGAAATTTCCTTCCTTCTTCTCAATGATTTCTTTAGATTTTCTCTTGCATCATTCAACTGATGTAGAATGAGTTATATCTCAATATCCTAGTTCTCAATAATATTTCCCAACTTGTAGACTTCCATTTCCAAGATTTTTCCTTGAAGTTTCAAAGCTTCACTTTCAAAGAACTAAGCTCTAATGCCAATTGTTGAAATTTCAATAGGAAAGGTAAACTCGGGGGGGGAGGGGGGGGGGGGGGGGGGGGGGGGGGGGGGCAGTGAATCAGTACTTTAAAATTTATCCCATAAAAACATTCACCATACATCCATCTCACAATTCAATAAGTAAACTAAAATACCATGTAAAGCATATACTTATAAAGTATGTAAACAGGTAAGAATTCATACATATATGACACAAGATATGATTACCCAGTGTTAGGATAAACTACGGACATAAAAAAAAAAACTACATGCAAATATAACCAATAACAGAAAAATAATAGATCACACAGAAATGAACAAAAGGCACCAAGATTTAACATGGTTCACCCAATCCCTGGGCTACGTCCAACAAACATCAAGTCCGATCTTATTACAATCCAGTGATTACAACCTGATTACAATCCGTAATCCCTTACAGCTCAATACCGCCACAAGAACCAAGTTCACATCACAACATTATGAAAAATACCCAACCCTAAGCCCTTTTATACAAGTATTAAACCACTTTAGGGTTATAACATGTCGGCCATATGTCGGCCATAATATGTCGGCTACCATGTTAGCTACTGCCCAAAAAAAAATTTCGGGGCGATGCCCCAAACCCCACTATTTATGAAGTATGTACAGTACTTTCCTGATCAGTCACCACAATCTAAATCCCAGAAACCCTCCAATGAGAAGATAAAATTGGGGTGGAGATGACACCCACAAATCTTCACTACTATAGTAATAAAGTGTATCTAATGATGGTTATAATGTTTGATCAGGAAACATGATCTACCCTATGAAAGGTCTACCCTGTTAAAAGCTTACAAAGACTCTTAGGTCCTACCCTATTAAAGGATTTCAACACCCTATTAAAAGTGTGCTTGATTAAAGGACTTCAACTCACAATTGAGTAAGCACTTTGTTGGAGGATTTCAATATAGCCTGTTAGGACTACTCTATTAAGAGATTTAAATGATTGACCTAGTAGAATGTATCAACAATGATCCTGTGATTAGCACTCTATTTCTTGATGTCAGATCACCTCTATACTAATGTGTACTTGATCCTTCTTGATCAAATGTCTCTCTATTATTCAATGTTTCCTTCCTTTGTTCTCCTTTAACTAATTTTGCAATGTAATTCAGATCATAATACCTTGGTCACCATGAATGTCCTATTTGCACATGCAAACTCTCCTTCTCTTTCTCTATTCATTCATAAAAAGTTTAGGGTTTTTCTTGCTTAAGAAGACTTAGGTGACTTAAGGTTAGGTATGAATCAACAACTATGATTCATCTGTATTACCGCTTAAACCTCCCCTTTATCTGATTGAATTCATGTAATACATAGGGATTCACATATAAGATTCATCCTTATCAACAAAAGATTTTAATTCAATCCTTAAGTCAGCCCAATAATAGTTTACATAGTAGTTTGTGACAATAAAAACAACTATGTCAAAACTATGATACTCACCATCTAAAGTCCTGGGTGCTTGGCACTAACTATGACTTCAATACTACCATTCAACGACTGAATAACTCTACATGCACTTCTTTCTCAACACTTGAATCACTCAACACATACTATCTGCTTGACACTTGAGTCACTCGGCATATGAGTGACTCAACACTCTCTATTTACTCGACATTCTCTAATTTATATGTTGTGCTTGGCATATGCTACTTGTTCAGCATGAACTAAGTAAATGACTTAAGTGTATAGACACTCACTTGTCAAAAACAATATGATATTAACACTCTACCTAGTCATGTTCTATACAATGGAGGTTCTTCAAATCACCAGTTTGGCAGTGTTTGCAACTTCATGCTTCAGTGGTGTTCTTCATGATCACCCTTTTGTTCCTATGTTCTAGAACATTTTATTTCTATCTCTTATTGGAGCAAAGTTTTTCCCCTGTGGTTTTCTCTATTTCTCCTCTTTACATAAATTTGGTTGTGCTTGGGTACCTCATTAGGCCTTTTTGTCGGGACCCAATTTCCTTTCATTAGTAGTTTCTAGAGTTTTAGCTACTCCCTAAGTTTATCTTAAGGGGGTTGTTAGAGTAATAAAGTATTTTCTTATTAATTAAATCATATTGATTTAATTATTAAGTCACTTATTATCTCTATTTTACTTAAGCTAAACTTTGGTCATAAAATAATTAATTATTTTATTAATTATTATCATGAAACCTAGGTTAGTTAGTTGTTGGGGTTTTGATCTCCTTTTATGAGGATTGATCTCTTTGTAATTTATTTATTTTTTATTATAGAAATCTCTTTTTTTTCTCATCAAGAATGGCTCATCTATGGATTTGGTGATTTTAGCCTCCATAGCTTATTCTTCTCTCTTTTTGTGACAGGTGTGTTGTGGTTCCACAACACACACCCCATTTCCTTGTGGAAATGGGGATCCCCTACTTTTTTTGGGCTTTTAGGGCCCTAATATAGGCTTTGAGTCATTTTTGAGGTCTCGCCTAACCCCCTAGTTCACATTCTAGCCCCTGGCAGAAAAACACAGTTGTCGAAAATCAAAAATTGTGATGGAAGAGGCCTTTTTTTTTTTCAAAGGTTAAAAGAAAACCTGTGCACCTAATTAAGTGCACTGATGCGCCAAAATAGGTTACAATGGGGTTGAAAGACACAACTGTAGATCTCCTTAGATGATTTTACTTGGGGGGGCTATAAAAAAACCTGAGCCTCCTCACTTCTCCATGCCAAGCTTGCATCTTTGCACCCTTCCCATGTCACAACTCTTGTTCCTCCTAGCTTTGAATCTACACTCATAGTCTGGTGCGTTAGTCCTTCCATCTTCCTGCGCAAGTTCAAGACAAACACTCAAGTGGTTGCGCACCTTCGCACCTATCTAGGTGCACTAATGCACACCCACTTTGCAAAGATTAATAAAGTTTTAAAATAAAACAAAAAATCCTTAATTAAGGGGGTGCACAATAGCACACCTAACTGGGTGCACCACTGCACACCCCTCTTTTTTTAACACCAAAAATTTAAACGTAAAACTTGTGAAGCCCTTTTCGGGTGCACATCAATGCACCTTCTTGGGTGTATTTATACACATCCAAAAATCTTAAAACAAACACCTACATTGCAATTTAGGTGCACACTAGTTGCTTGACTTTAAAACAAATAAGTGGATGTTTTGTGTTTTCGAACAATTTCACTTTCTAAATTTTTGTTCGACTTGACCTTTTAGGGTTTGAATTAATTCATTTTTCTCCAACCTTGAACTAATGGATTTTTTCCTCTTTTATGCAGATATAATGGCATCTTCATTAGGTGAGAGAATGGCACCAAAACTCATTGTGTTCAAATTCCAAGGCATTTCATCAAAATCAAGGTTCTAAGATGACTACTCTAAGATTAAGGACACAAATTTGGGACACACTGATTTGGGGGAGTTCCTAAGGATTTGCAATAGACCCACTGAGAGGCCCACTATAGTTTCTGCATTAATCTAATTAGGGCTAGTAAGCACAACTTCACACCCGATGTCAGTACAATCCTTAGAGCTCATAATGACACTTGCACAACACTTTGTTTTAGAGGAAAGGGTGGTGAAGAGTGTTACAAGAAATATTGTCCTTGACCTCTGACCTAACAACATTGAGAGAGTATTCCATCTCCCGAGAGAAAATTAGTTTATTAGGTTGACCTATGAAGAAATAGAAAGGTGGTATAAAGAGCACTTGAAAGAGGCTTCTGAGATCATCCAGTCCTCTTATCTTATAGAGAAGACTCCTTTGGGGAAGGTAACTGGTAAGGTGGATATGACAAGGGGATTTATGAAAGAAGATATTGGATACTTAATCATACTTTTGAGTAGGGTAATGGGTCTGCCTACAGCCAGATACCTAAATGTCTTCATGATACATTTAATCAAGACTATTAAAATGGTAAAGTTGCCACTTGACTGGGCCACCACATTGAGTGAAAATCTATGTGAGCAATTGGGAGCAGTAAGGGATAAAAGGAAGTTCTATATGACTTCATATTTGGTCTACTGTTGGCCTCAAGGGTGATGAACTATCTTGATTTGTATAGAAGAAGCAACATGCAGGATCCAAATGCATGGCCATATATTGTCTACCCCTAATTAGTAAGGAAGAAGCTCTTGGGGAAAAGCAAGAAATACATAATCGTGAATGATGCATTCATATTTGCTATCATCTAATGCATAGAGGGAGATTATGCAAAAGGATTATTTGATGATGTAGTGGCACAGATAATAGCACTTGGGGCTTATTACATTCAGTTAAAAGAATTCACGTATGTAAGGGTAGCTGGTGCTACTGTCAACCTAAAGAAGCTCCCAAGATATCCTAGTGACAGACTTGTTCTGTTGGAGATTGCTCAACAAGTTGAGTTAGCATATGACAGAGTGAGAAAATAGTGTAGACCATGCTGGACATGGCCTCTGATCATAGGGCCTTATCATGTAAAGAAGAAGTAGGATATTCCTTCTTTTGAATGGGAATGGGATCAATATCCTCTACAAGAGTACAATTCCCTGAGGTCATGCTTTGACAACATCGAGAGAGTCCAAAGTCTGGTAGGAAAGGAATTTCAACATGAAGAAGCCATTGAAGACCACTGGATGAATGCAACAAATGGCTATAATTTTTGTATCAAAGATTATTGTAGGATGACTTTTCATTTGACAGAAAAGGCTCTGAAGGTCCAGATTCCATTGCAGATACTACAACAAGACTTAAGGGAGCTACTCAACCCTCTATTTAATGTAGATAAAATTGGAGAAAGGTCAATAATGAATGCCAAGGTTGATAGGGAGGAGAATGATGATATTAATCATCGAGCAAGGCACGTTATTAAGATGACATAGGATTGGATTAGCAAACCATTTAAAATTGATCCAATACCTAAGATAGTTCATGTACAAGCCTACCCAACCAAAGGTAGAGGGAAGAAATTTATCATTCCTACCTTTGGAGCCCAGTCACCAATAAGGCCAGAAATAGTATACCAACTTGACCAAATGATTGGATACTATCACCCTCCAGAGAAGAAAGAAAATGGAAAAAGAAAGAAGAGTTCTCCTCAAAGAGCTGAACTAGAGGAGGGTGAAATCCCAACACCTCCATAGTAGCAAGAAGAAAATGTGCAAGGGTCAGAAGACATTGGAGCTTCTCAAGTCTATATAGACCCTCAATTACCACTAGCTGCACCCAACCAAGTAGAAATAGAGGGTGAAATCTAGGAAGTCTCTCGTCCTTCATTGGTAGAACAAGCATCCCCTTCAGCTTAAGAAATGAAGAAAGATTAAGACCCCCATTAAGAAAAGTCAAAGGGTGATTAGAAGGATGGTTCCTTTCCCATCTATCCTAGACCCCATTCCTGAAGAGGGAGAAGAAGAAGAGGAAAATGAGGAGGATGTGGCATTGCAAAGAAGAACACAGCTAGCAAGAGCCAAAAAGTAGGAAAAGAGGAGAAGTTCCACTATGACACTACCATTAGCCCCAGAAGAACCTCTGGAAATAACTACTTTAGAGGATGAAGTACAACAATGGGTTTTTGAGCAGGATGTAGGGGGCAATGATGTGTTCAAAATGTCATATTTTGACTTCATGCCCATAGAAATGGAGTTGATTGGGGACAAGATCAGGGATACCTTGACGAATGAGCCTAAATAGGAGGACTGGACATAGATTCCACCAGAATCAGAGGGTCCAGATATTGCTCCACCATCCCTTTTACAAGTCACAGTGGTGGACAAAGGCTTGACTACTCCCTTACCTCTGAGTACTAAAGAAGAACAAGCTCAAAAGGAGCCTTCACAAGAGGAAGAGTTGCAACAAACAACAACCAATGAAGTGTCTGAAGAGAGACGTATGGTTGAATACCCTCAAAAAACCTCCCAAGACACTGAGGTACAAACTATGGGCTCCACTAAGATGGAACCCATAGAAAGAGAGCCATCACAAAGAGAAAGAACCCCAGAGAGGAGTGATAAGGGGAAAGCAGTGGCAAAACAAACTCCTTCATCCTCAAGAGCCAAGCCCTTGGTGGAACAAGTCCTAAGGTGGTTGAGAAAGGAAATGATGAGAAATAAGAAGCCACAATTTAATGTCGATGAAGAGGATATGATCGAGTTGGTCAAGGTTCTAACCAAACTTGAGTCCCCTTCAAGAGAAGTAGGACCGTTGGCTTTTATCAACACTGATCAAAATCAAGATTTATTTGCACAAGTGGTTATTCCTCCTCTTGATGTAGATTTAGAAGATCTAGGCCCATAGGACTATCATATTAGAGAGGTTATTCTTGGGAAGCCCACATTGGATACCGCTAGGTTGATGGTCACAATGGGGATAAAAGAAGTTTTCAGAACCTTAGAGAAAGAAGGGGCAAAACTTAGAACACTCTGTAGGCAAAATGAAATCCTAAAAGGATATCTAGCCAAAGTTGTTGGTCCCTTGGATCTAGAACACCCCAAGGAGACTCTTAACGCTACACTAGAAAGAAGAGATGGGGGAGGTGTACAGTTGGATCCATTTTTGAAAGCCTGTCAAAAGTGGTGAGAAATTTTTGAGGAAAAGGGCGTCCTAATCATCCAAGGAAATCTTAAGCTGCTACATGCTACGCAAGAAAACGTAGATAAGATGGTAGCAATTTTGAAGCAAGATTTTAGTATTATGGATGAGGTACGTGCTTGGAGTAAGGATTTATAGGTATTATAGGCTATTAAAGGACAGAGGTATGGGATTTTAGTAAATGTATATACAATAGAGAAATTAGATTTAATTGATGATTGGATTGAGAAAATAGCAAATAGTAATAAAGTAATGGAAACATTACACATGGAGATCCATCAGCTCAAGGACCAAGCCCGAGAGTGAATTTTGGAGGTCGAGAAACATTATAACGATGCGTGTCTAGACATTTTTTAGAATGAAGAGTGGGAGAAATTAATACCCATAGAGGTAGTGATAGAGAATTTTTAAAAGATTTTCGAAGAAGCTTCTAGTGATGATGACATCGGGCAGGCATTTAGAATAGAGGAAGCCTTGCTAGAGTTGGATACAAAACTTGAGGATTTTGATGATACTTGTATTGAAGTAGACAACTATAGAAAAAAGGTCAAATATAAATATGATGCTTTAGATCTATTGAATGTGGCTAAGATTACTAAGATTATTGAGAAATTCAAGGGCAAACATCTAGACATAGCTCTAGTATGAAGGGCGATAAAACTCAGAAGCCAGAATTTTAGTTTTGACACTCACTAAATTTTGTGATTTTGGACCTTTTGAGGTGAGCAGGTATGTAGGTGCACAGGTGCACATGTGAGTTGGTGCACTTTTCTAGAGGTGCACCGATAGTTAACTGCCAGTTCCAAAAATAGAGCTTTCCATGCATCAGAAACACATTCTGACAGCAGTTTAACTCTGACAGACACCCAATGAAGGATCAGCTTCTATTTTTGACACTTCCAAACACTTATACTTCGACTAGAGGCTTTTTTTTTTTTTTTTTCTCTCATAAATTATTTTTTCTATGACATGTAAAGTCTCATGCATCCAATTAATGAATATAAAATGGATGGAGTCCTATTAAGCACCAGTTAGATTCTTAGTTTGTATATAATTAGTTTGTTTCATTAATTTTAAAAGCATATTATTGCATGAAGATATCTCTCACTCTTAACACAAATTGAGGAGATGAATTCTTATAAATACTCCATTGTAATATGTAATTGGGGCCACCATTATTTTGCAATAATATTATGCTTTTGGTGCTCGCATTTGGAGTGTAGTGTTTCTTGCCTAAATGTGTCATTGTTTTGTGAATTTATGTTCATGGAATTGTGATTGAGCCAAAATTTTACTGCTTTGTTTCTGGTTGTGCGATCTCTTTTAATTTTAGTTTTTGCTATAGTTTAACAAACTCTACTAATGTATCTAGCTAGAGAAGAAATAATCAAATTATGCCTACATAACTCCTTGTCTTGCATGAGCGCACTTTTCGTGGCCTTGTGATTTGATGAAGAGTGAAATATCATACAATTATTAAATTTTCCCACCAAAAATTGCATCAATGGAATCTAGGAAGCACTACTCCTATTTTCATTGGTTACCCATCGATTTCTTCAAAATCTTAACTCACAGACATGTTGTTTACTGTAGCTTATGTACATTAGGATTTTAATTTCATGATATTTTCTTTAAAGTACTTGTTATTTTCTTTACTAAACCCTTGTTAAATTAGGAATTCATATTAGTCGCATTGTTAGATTGCATTCATTAAAAAACATAAAAATACAAAAACATAGTTCTTCTTTGCGTGTTTTATTTTGAAGTAGCAAGCAAATTCTACTTCTCATCCAAAATCAAACAAACTAGAAAAGGCCTCCTCATGAACAAACACATTTATCTTCAATTGAATGGATTCTAGTAGGTCACAAGATCACCCTGAACATTGGAGTTAATTCACAAGATTGACTTTTCAAGAGAGGAGTTATAAAGAATTCCTGCCATTTAGCATCGTGCATAACAACAACTCAACAAGGTGTTTGCATGCAGGTGATTCTTGGGAACTTTGGGGTAGATCTCTCATCAACTTCAACAACATTCACCTACCATTATGTTGTAATTATTGGCATGACCCTTGCATTAATTACATCCAAGAAGGATTGTGTGAGCTCTGTAAGTATTGGACCAGTCATGATTGTTGACCCAACCTTCTTTGGCCTAGTTCTTTCAAATACAAACTTTTTCAATACATAAAGACCAACTTGAAATTATGGGCATTTTTACACCAAATGGAAAAAGGCATAGTTAACTACCAATACTTTGCAATATCTATTGCTACATTATCACTCTCATAATATCAAAGAATCTCATTGTAACATGTCTATCCAAAGACAATAAAATATAGACTTAGAAAATATGTCTTACTAGAATCTAATCAAGTGGTTGGAGATCCTTGTCATTATTTAATGGTCGCACAAGAGTGTAGCACTCACGATTAGGAAACATGGCTTGAATTAACTCATGAATCTCTCTCTTGATCTTGATAGACTTCAATTTACAAGAAACATTTTAAAAAATAATTTGACTAGCTATCACAATTATGACAACATGTTCTAATACCTAGCCATCACTTGTATAGTATAGCTATCGCAAAACTATCACAATTATGATGGCTAGTTCCGACAGATCAATATCACTTCCACAGCATAGCTATTGCATGGTTGTCACAATTGTGATGGCAGACTGGAAGCTTAAGACATCACAATTACGATGGCATATTATCACAATTGCGACATCTTCAACATGAACTCTTGCCCCTGCCTTCTTCTAAGTTATGACAACTTTATCCATAATAATTGTGATGGATGCCCTTTCCATCACAATTTGTAATAGCAAAAGTTTGATGCTCATCTAATAGGAACAAACTCATAGTTCTGTCACTTGGGCGATGGGTGGTCATCTCAATTGTGATGACTTGTCATCATAATTTAGTCCCAAATGTAGTAGTGTAAAGAAGATATTCAAATATTTGAAGGAAACATCCAATTATGGAATATGGTATGATAGATCAAGTGATTTCACTTTATGTGCTTATATTGATGTAGATTGGGAAGGCAGTATGGATGACAGAAAGAGTACTAGTGGTGGAGCATTCCTTCTTGGCTAAGAAAGAAACAAGATTGTATTTCATAGAGTAAAATTGAGGCAGAGTATGTAGCAGCAAAAAACAATTGAAATCAAGTCATGTCGATGAAGAAAATGTTGAAGGATATTTGAATATAATTCTCAGAACCTGTTATCATATACTTTGATAACACAAGTACAGTAAGTATGTTTAAGAATCATGTATTGCAGTCTAAGACTAAGCATATATCTATTAAGTATCATGTCTTGAGAGAGAAGGCAATAGAAAAGGAGATCAGATTGGAGTATGTCAGCACAAAAGAGCAGATTACAGATATCTTTACAAAGCCCTTATCTAAAGATACATTTGAGTACTTGAGAGTTATGCTTGGGGTTATGCCCTTGCCTATTTTAGAGTAAATAATGCAGAGATTGCACCAATCTAGTGGTACATAGAACTATTGTTTGGTTGGACTGAATGTTGATGCTTCCTGCATATTTATGATGAGAAAAGTCATTGAGGACTCTTGGTATTTGGTCTTCAAAAATGTCTTTGGACACTTGAGTTGGTTGAAGACTTGGAGTGGTGAATTGATATAATGAGGTCTTTGTCATTGATGTCAATGGGGGAGATATGTACATGAAAAACATCCTCTAGTTGAATGGGAGAGATGATGCATGAGAAATGTGGAGAGAATGCATCTCCTAAGAATGAATGGGGATAAAATATTTACTTTATTAGGGAGATTTAGAAAGATTCATGTAAGTAAAAAGAAGGAATATCTCTACGGGGGAGATATGCAACATGAAGAGCTATGATGTATGGGGTAGAAGCTAGCAGTTTTTAAGTGTGTGAACAACTAATGCTAATCCTAATAAGATGCATAACAAAGTATTGGTCTAGAGAGTTTTAAATTTGATTGATGAAGAGAATTTGAAAAGATGAGAACATCAGTAGTAGTAGAGTATTTTTTGGTATTATTAGCACCTAGATGTTTTTCATCTACATTGCCATAAATGTCAAAGGGGGAGATTGTTAGCATGAATTCTAATGGTATTCCTTTGGGGGAGTATTCTAAGTATTGGAGAGCATGTGACAGTATTGGCATGTTGCATTCATGACTATTTTCATTGATATCAGAATACTAGTAATTCTATGAAGATTAGCAGAGTAGAGACATAGATCATGGTCGTACAGACAAAGGTTTGACAATTAGGTGACACATTGTTATCAATATGTTCCAAATTATGTCCTAATGACATGGTTAATTTCACATAACCTAATTTGAAGATATATAGATGTTATAAGTGATTTACAAAGAGTAGTGTAGAAATAGAGTACCTGAGAAGCAGTTTTTGATGATTGCATTATATCTTCTAACAAGGATATAGTCTAGAGATGTGAAGTTAGAGAGTGATAAAAGACAATCTAATGATGACATCAATGAGTGGACAAGTTGTAAAATTTCATGTGTGAGAAGTTGTATAGACTATGAGCCGACTGTGCACTATTGTAATTGTGAAATAATTAATTATCTTAATATAATTATTTATGAAAGCCTCAAGGCCAACTCAAGGAATTATTTTGAAGATATGGTATAAAGGAAAGATGTCTTTTTTGTTTGCAATGTGTGTGTATGGGAAGTGATCAAGTATGAGCAAGAATAGAGTATTTGGTAAATGCAAGTAAGTGATCCAAGGAATTATTGGCTATGAAGTTTGTGATTTGGTATTGAGATTAGTAGGAGAAGAGATCCAATTGATAGGACAGAGAAAGAGGAAGGAGAAGTACATTTCAATTGTTGGTGTAAATTAGTATTCACTATTTACACTTACTTAAGTTTACTTAGGTTTATGCATGAGTTTATTATTTTGCATTATTTTATTTGTGATACACTTAGGAGTTTGTGCACTCTTGTGAGTTGTCATGATGGCATCACATGATTCTACACCTCTTTTAGGCACATGTTGTCTACAACACATGAATCTTCTGCACACATATGAAACTTTGTCATTCTTATCCATTCATCTAGAATTTTGGATAAGGTTCTTAGTTTTCTTATCTCCTAGTTGTTTCTAGAGACATTCTAGGTGCTTCCTGAGAGGCCTTTATATACAGGCACTCCTAGTGTACTCTTGTCATGGCATATTGAATATATCATCATTCTAATCATATACTCTCTCTCTCTTTGGTCTATTGTGTGCTTGTGTTTGAGTTCTTAGTTCTTGGGTGAATTTTTCCCTTAGGCAAATTCTTACATGGTATCAGAGCAACTTGGAGATTTTCTCATCACATAGCCATTTGAGACCACACTTGCTTCATCACCTTAGTCCAAATCTTGAGTGCTACAAAAATTGGGAGCATCTAGAGCAAGATTTGACCTCGCCATTGTGTCTGGAATGCTAATTCAGTGAAAATTGACTATAAACTCAGCTACTTTGGCCCAAAGTCAACCATGAGGAATTTTTTTTTTGCAAATTGGAACTTAGAGGCCCCGATTTGCAGATTGGGTATGGTCATTTGCAGATCTAATTTATTATTTTTAGATCTGTAATTTTTATTTCTCTACATTTTTTTCAAAAAAAAAATTAGCCCTATAGGCTAGTAGCAGAGAATTTTTTTGGGTTGAACTGGGTTGTGAGCTCCCGACCCTACACTCTAGTTTGTTTTGTTCGCAGGAGAAATTCATACTATTTCCGTTTACTATGATAGAGGTCATACACTGCAATTAATTGCAGTGGGACGCACATACATTTTTTATCACACAGCCCAACCGGTGGCTATATTCCAAATTCCCACCGATGGCTCATTGATTAGTGTGCCTCTTGCATGTAACCCTGGAGCTATTTTTTTTAAACACCTATCTTTGTTCACCCACGATGCATGTGGGATACTACATGGGATTCCCAGGCGACATCTTTTCAGAATATATCGATCGCTGACAAAAGTTTTGGGCACCCTTTTTGCTATCACAGTCTCAGCCCAAAATTTTCAATGATTTCCAATAGTCTGCACCTTTTCTAGCACATTTCAACAATTTCGGAGATGTTGTTATTACCTCCAACTGTGGCAAGTATTTTCTCGATGTTCATTTTCTTTTTTCAGCATTTTTGGCGAGTGCGGTTTCGGTGATTGTTGCAAGGGTTTTCTGACACTGTTCTCTATATTTTTTGGCACCAATTTTTACTTGCCTCTCCTAGTCTAGTGTTGCCACATGTCCACACCAAAAATTGCCGTGTGTCAGATACACACACAATCTGAGATACGTCAGCAACAACCAACAGCTACCAGCCACGTGTCCAGTATTGACATGTTATATTCTACCAACTAAGCCACACAATCATTTTAGAACTACCACATGCCACATGGAATCTATCCTAAATTTTCCACGTTAGCATCCATGTGTACATATCCATATGACACATGTACCGATAATATAGTACGAACAACCACCTCATTTGCCATGTCAGCAGGGGACCAAATTTATTGTTGACATCATCAATTTGCTATGTTAAAATTGATAGCTATTTGACCATCATAATAGGGCATTTTATAACTATAGTGATGACCATTTGAACGTCATCTTTAGTCTCGTAGTCTTTTCCCTAGACCCCTCTCTAGATTGCTTTTTAGTTTGGCAGCCTGACTTTGTGAGCCCATAACTTGGACATGTGAACTCCGATTCAAGTGAATTTTTTTTTGAAATTGGGTAGAATTTCCTAAATTTTCTAGTGGTGGTGTTGTTTTCTAGAATTGGTACAAAAATATTGCAAAAATTGCATTTTTTTGTGACTGTACTGCATAATCCTGCATTTTTCAACTTTAAACGCTCCATACGGGCACATCTAGTCACTTTTTTAGGTTTTTTTTTTTGAAAGTGTGTATTTTTTTGTCTGCTTTCTAGATCTGAAGTTAGATTCTAGGATTGTGTAGATTCTAGGATTGTGTGGACCAATTTCTCACTTTAAGAATTATGCCTTTTTTTGGTATTGTAAAGCTTTGATTCTTTTTCAGAATTATTGTAAATCTCAGCCACAGTGCTTAAGTGATAGATTTAAGCCTCATAAGGTAGTTGTAAAAGCAAAATTAGAAAGTCCACTTTTTTTATTTTGACAAGTGGCCCATTTTAAACACACTACTTATAAAGTGCCAATAGCATCTTTTTTTTTTTTTGGGGGGGGGGGTGGTCTTTTGATTAGGTGAAAAGGGGGGGGTGAGTACTATGTTTTTTGTGTCTCTCTTTTGTGCTCCTTTTCCATTTTCTGCATCATGGGTTTTAAATGTCCTCCTCTAACTTCACGTAACTATTCTACATGAAAAGATATTGCATGGAGTAGTGTTGGGTGTTCATTTTGCATGAGGTCAACGACAGGAATCCATAGTGTAATTCCTCTCTTGAAAAGAAAATCTTTTTAAGGATCCACCCCAAGGTTCAGTGTTTGTCTTGCGACGTACCAAAATTTGCTAAGTAGAAGATAAATGTGAATGTTCATGAGGAGGCCCTTGCTGGTTCCAAAAACTCTTTTACCTTGGAATCAAGTAAAATCTATTCGCTGTCTCAAGATATCACACCCAAAAGAACAATATTTTCTATTTTCTATTTTTCAATGAATGCAACTCTAACAATGCAGCTAGTATGAGGTCCTATTCTAACAGAGGGGTTAGCAAAGAAAATAAAGAAATTGAAAGCAAATAACATGAAATCAAATAACTTGAAAGTGAAATTCCTAAATAGACATAAGCTACAGAACACAACATGCTGCGAGTTAAACCTTTTAAGAAATTGGTAGGAAACCAATGAAAACAGGAGCAACGCTTCCTAGAATCCACTGATGCAATCGTCGATGAGAATCTTTAACAAATCGGATGATGTTCCACTCTTCATCAAATCGCAAGGCCACAAAAAGTGTGCTCATGCGAGATAAAAAGCTATGTAGACACAATTGAGTGATCTCTTCTCAAGCTCGTTACGTTAACGAAATTCATATATCTGTAGCAAACACCAGAACTAAAAGATCACATAACCAGAAACAACGCAATAAACCTTTACCTCAATCACAATCTCAAGAATAAAATCCACAAAATAATGACACATTTAGGCAAGAATAACTACACTCCAAATGCTAGCACCAAAAGCATAACTTTATTGCATAATAACGGCAGCCCTTGTTACATTTTACAATTGGGTATTTATAAGAAATCATCTCCTCATTTTGTGTTGAGAGTGAGAGATATCTTAATGCAATAATTTTTTTTTAAAACATTAAAACAAACTAAATATATACAAACTGGTAATCTAACTGATGCTTAGAGGGACTCCATCCATATTTTATTCATTAATTGGATGCATGAGCCCTTTACATGTCGAAAACAATGAAAGCATGAGAGAGAAAGTAGGAGGAAGCCATCAGTTGAAGTGGAAGTGCATGGAGACACCAAAAATAGAAGTTTTCCCTACACTAGGTGTGTGTCAGTGTTAAACTTGCCATCAGAATGTGCTCCCAATGCATGGAAAGTGCTATTTTTGGAACTGGTAGTCAATTGTCGACGCACCTCTGAATTGCGGAGCTACATGAAAATGTAGAGTTGCGGACCTGTGGAGCTATGGACCTATGGAGCTGCGGACCTATGGATCTACAGACCTATGGACCTACGGATCTGTGGACCTATGTAGCTACGGAGCTCAATTTGCCAAAAAATCAAAGTTCTTAATTTTGAAAATGATTTCTGGGTTTTGTTCAAATGAGGTTTTAGATCACTTTTTGTATATGCTCCATGCCCCTTTTTGAATATTTACACCCTCTTTATAGCCAATTAATTTCATTAACTTGCACTCCCTCCGCTTCTTCAATCGAAAATCTCAAGGCACCTGCATTGAATCTTGTCCCCAATAGCTGCATAAGATGAGGAACCTGATTTGCTTTATGTGTCCAACCTCTGTATCTTTGACCTTTGTCTTCTCTCCACCTGTCCAATCCTTCTCGGTGAGAAACCAAGTGATCTAGATTATCCAAGACGATCAAATGTTTGTAACTTTTTCATATTTTTTCACAAAATTTCTAGGCATTTTTAAATGACCTTTTTGGAGGTCTTTTGCTCAAAATTTCAAGTCGGAACCTTTGTCGGTCCCTAAAATTGGGCAGCTGAAGGCTCACTATATTAGGGACTAAAATTAGATCTTCAATTCTTCTTTCCAACGGTGTAAGTAGTTCTGAATTCCAAAGCCCGAGTTAAAAGTTATGATCTCGACAAGTTGAGGATGCAATTTTTACCTACAAAAGAAGCAAACATTAGTCTGTAGAGTTAACAATGAATAGCAAAAATACTAGCTACTCAAACAAAACTAGAGGTGAATCTTGAAATTTGGCTAAGTCTGAAATCCTAAAGCCCTAAAATTTGGCTAAATCTGGATTCCTGAGGCCCTAAAATTTGGCTAAGTCTGGATTTCTAAAGCCCTGGAATTTCTTAGAATCTTTACCTTATCTTGGGGAGGTCTGAAACCTATCTCAAAAGATTCATCGCATATATTAAAATATATCTTAAGTATAAGGAATTAAATATACGTCAACTTATACCCCTTCATTGGCTACTCAGGCAAAATTGCAGGTGAAAGGGCAGCTTGGCAAGGGCACATGGTGCCTGAGGAGTGCAACCCTTTGGTCACGCGGGCACTCCCCTTAGCAGCACACATTGCCTTTAGGGGCACATGTGCCCTCCTTGGCAGCGTGCGTGCGACCCTGGGTAGCATGCGCGCCCTCCTTGGTGGTGGCACGTGCGCTGCCTTTGGAGGCACGCGTGGGACCCTAGGTGGCTTGTGCGCTGCCTTTAGGGATGCACACACATCCTCCTTGGTGGTGCGTGCGCTGCCTTTAGGGGCACGTGCGCACTGCCATTAGAGGTGCACGTCTAGCCTTTGGGGTGCTCTCGCTCCCCTAGGCAGTGCGTGTGCGCTTAGGGCGCGCGGCCCTTGGTGGCGCACGCACACCCTCAGCGGTGCATTTGAAATTTTTTTTTAAAAATTTAAAAAAAAATTTTTTTTTTGTGTTTTTTGATTTTTTGATTTTTTTGTGTTTTTCAATTTTTCAATTTTTTGGTGTTTTTCAATTTTTTGATTTTTTTGTGATTTTTTCGAATATTGACTTTAAAATCCTAAGGTCTAATTAAAATGTATTCTTCTCCCGACTCCCGAACTATGAGTGCGAGAGTCGAAAAAAGTAGGGGGTCCCCATTCCTAGCTAGGAATGGGGCGTATGTTGTGGAGACCACAACAAGTAGATTAATGGAAAAAGGATATAGTCTTTATGTAGATGGTACAATTACCAAAACTATTAATGCTAAAGAACTTATTGACTGGAAAAATCAAGACCAATAGGCTTTAGGAGTTATCAGGAGTTGTGTACAAGGGGATCTTCTCTTTCACATTAAAAATTGTTCAAATTCTAAAGAAGCTTGGGATAAACTTGAATAGTTGTATGGTAAGGTGGATGAAGAAAAGGGATTTCAGATTGAGGATGATCTGCTTCTCTTGGATCCTAAAAATTATGACACAGTTCAGGATTACATCATTAAAGTCAATGAGTGTCGGGCACTTCTTAAAGATTGTGGAAATCCCATGAAGGATGACTGGTTGATTCTTGAAGAGGCTACCTTCTGAGTACGCTAACTTTATTTCAAGTTTTAATACTCACAGGTTGACCATGGGATCTACTTACCAGAAGCCTTCCTTTGATGCATTTACAAAGATGTTGATTGTTGAACAATCTCACTTGGTGAATTTTGGACTTCTCATGTCATCAAAGACCAAAGCCTTGATGGCTAGTGATGAGCACAAATCAAGTCAAGGGGGGAAAAGAAACAACAACAAGAAGCAGTGGAAGTAGAAAATGCAATCTAAGACACAAAAACCCTCCTCACAACAAGGCAATTCTTCTTCAAACAAGAAGGGAAGTAATGACAAGAAGGACAAACTCTTTTGTGCATATTGCTAAAAGTCAAATCATGATGAGCATCATTGCAAGACAAAAAGAATCGATGAGTTAGAAAATCTACTCAAGAAGAACAAGATTCAAGTGTTAGGTACTTCCAAGGATTCAACTCCAACCTCTTTAAAAGGTAAAGGGAAAGAACTTATGGAAAACACACAAGTTTTTCTACAAAATGGACACTTGAATCTAGTGCCTCTTATCATATGGGTTCTTCAAAGGAAGACTTTTCTTCACTGAAGCAGTCAAAGGTACCACACATCTTTGTCAGAGATGATACTAAAATGGAAGTTGAAGGGAAAGGACATGTGGAAATGGAAAATGGGGAATTCAAGGATGTTCTCTACGTTCCAAACCTTAGCTCCAATCTCCTATCAATTTACCAAATCACTCATGTTGGAGATGGTCATAAGGTTGAGTTCCTTCCAAATTCAGTGATGGTGTGAAGTCTTCAAGATGATTCATTGGTTGTAGTGGGGAAAGTCAATGATGAAAAGAGGCTTTATTCCTTCTCCCACTTTGTGCCTAAGAGTCCTTCTCAAGCTTTGTTGACTCACTCTACTTCACAAATCAACTTATGGCATGAGTAGTTTGGTCACCTTGACTTCCACTCTCTTCAGTAACTTTGCTTTAAACATATGGTCAAAGGTCTACCTAATATCAGCTTTTCTAAGGGAGAATGTTCATCTTGTTCAGTGGATATAAATCTCAAGGAGAATTATGATAAAGGGAAGTCTTCTTGAGCTCCAATTGTTCTTCAGTTAGTTCACATGATTTTAGCAGGACCCTTTGCAGTGACTTCAGTCAGCCTAGGTTGCTACATACTCACATTTGTTAACGACTTTTCAAGATTCACTTGGGTCTACTTCCTTCATCACAAGATTGAACTGGTTCATAAGCTTCAAGACTTTAAGACTCATGTTGAACACAACTCAAGAAAAGCCATCAAGGTACTAAGGGTGGACAATGAGAATAGATATGTAGATAGAAGACTTAAGAACTTTTGTAGAATTGAGGGGATTGATCTTCAGAACTCACTAGCATTCAGTTTGCACAAGATAGATGTTGTAGCTATAAGGATTAGGACTCTCAAGACCATGGCAAGTTTCATGATAAAGGCCAAGTCTCTCGATCCTACACTAGAAGTTGAAGCCATTAGTAGTGCTACTCACATACTTAATAGGTCTCCTCCTAATGCCTTAGATGGGAAGACTCCTTTTGAGGCATGGTGTGGTAGAAAACTAGTTGTGAGTCATTTCAGAGTCTTCGGTTGTCCAGCATGGACAAACCTTTCTTCCAAGAGTTGCATGACACTGACACCTCAGCCCTGTACCTTCATTAGTTATGAAGACAATGTGAAGGCTTATAGACTTATGGATCTAGAGACACATGAGATTTTTGTGGAGAAGAATGTTCACTTTGAGTAAAGTTCACCAAGCTTATCCTCTACTCCTCTCTACACATCATACATAGTGGAAACTTATAGTGACAACAACAATAGTGCTTCAATAGTTTTAGACACATGGGGTTCTATCGACAGTTGCAGTGAGAGGTTACATTAGTCTAGTCCACATGCTTACATTGCCATACTGAAAGGTCCATCACAGCATGGTGCATCTCGTCTTCTACCTTCAGCTTTAGTTGACTTGGGAGACAGACTTGAGGAAATACATCTTCTCATTGATGAAGGTGATCCTTCTACAGTTGTTGCGAGGGCTCACTCTGACCCTCATGTCCATTCTCTAAATGATCAATCTTCATAGGTTGGTGTGATTGTGGATCCTTTTGAACAAAAATTAGTGGAGGTCTCTTTGTCAGTTGAGGAGATAGATGGTTCAATGGAATAGGTTCAACATACATCCTTGACATATTTGCATTCATTCTTTTCAGCATAGTTGGAAGGGGTGAAATTCAACATCAGCATAGGGATACTTGAACAAGTTTTAGGGCCACCATACATCTTCAAGAGTGTACTTTTTCCTTTTTTTCTTCCTAAGGGGAGGAACACCATTCTACATTCCTGGACCAGTTTCTTCATTGGAGCAGCTTTCACTTGTCAGCATTCTTCTTTTGGGGGGGAGCCTATTATATCTCTCTTCCTTCTCTCATCATTCTCTTATGTATATACTGGATGTATGTCATAATGGGGGGGTCTTGATTACTCCATCCATCAATGCATCCTTATTTATCTCTCTTTTTTGGGGAGGGTTTTTCCCGTGAGGTTTTCCCTCTTTCCTCTCTTTATGAGAGATTTGCATTTCATTATGTACATGAGTACCTAACATGGCCTAGTAGCCAAGACCCATTATGCATCTTCATCCTAGTTTTCATAAGCTTAAGGGCATTCCCCTAAGTTGCACTTAAGGGGGGGTGTTGGTGTAAATTAGTATTCATTGTTCACACTTACTTAAGTTTACTTAGGTTTATGCATTAGTTTATTATTTTGCATTATTTTATTTGTGAGACACTTGGGAATTTGTGCACTCTTGTGAGTTTTCATGATGACATCATAAGGGTCCAAACCTCCTTTAAGCACATGTTGTCTATAACATAGGAATCTTCTACACACATATGACACTTTTTCATTCTTATCCATTCATCTAGAATGTTGGATAAGGTGCTTAGTTGTCTTATCTCCTGGTTGTTTCTAGAGACATTCTAGGTGCTTCCTGAGAGACATTTATACACAGGCACTCCTAGTGTACTCTTATCATGGCATATTAAATATATCATCATTCTGATATACTCTCTCTCTCTTTGGTCTACTGTGTTCTTGTGTTTGAGTTCTTAGTTTCTGGGTGAATTTTTCCCTTAAGCAAATTCTTACATCAATTTTATTGTTTTGCAAGGAATAATATAGAGATCATTTCGACAGTGGTTTCATTGGTCTTGCCCCTAAAGCTATTTGGATAGTGCATCAATCTACCTTCTACAACTCCTAATAGGATTGGCACAACTCCTAACAAGGATTTAAAGTCTCCTAATAGGGACTGATATGTACCGAATGTATCTCATACACTCCTAACAAGGGTCTATCATCTAACAAGGAATATTTGTATTAGTACGTCATCTTTTGGGTACCATCTATTAGAATGGGGTTGTCATTGCACCAAAAGACTGATCTACCAATGCCTAATACAACCACTCAAATTATAGTATACATGAGGTGGTTAAGCCCTTGTCACAAATCTTGAAGGGAGTGTTGAATAAATTTCCAACAATCTCCCCCTCAGTGTTACCCGAGGGTCTGAAAATTCAAACCTGTGACCACCTCTACTACCACTTGTTAGAATGGGGTTGTCATTGCACCAAAAGATTGATCTATCAATGCCTAATACAACCACTCAACTTATAGTACACAGGAAATGGTTAAGCCTTTGTCACAAATCCCAAGGTGAGCATTGAACAAATTTCCAAGACTATCCCCACTGGGGTTTTCCCTCTAATCAAGGTTTTCCCTAGTTAACATATTTGGTGTGATTGGGCATGAGTACCTTATTTTGGTTCTGATTATATTGCTCATATGTTTAAGAATTAATAAGGTTGATAATTGTGATAATAGTTTGATAATTGATTCCGCCCCCCCCCCCCTTCCCCCCAACTTATATTGGTGGATTATATATTCCAACAGGAAGGGCAAAAAATATCACCCCAGCACAACTAGTTTGGAAAACCTAAATATTCAATGTTGTTTTTAATAATCCTATTTCTATCTTTACCTTGCACCTCCATAAGAGCACCATCTATACCCTAAATCTCACCTTATTCTAGAGTATTATCTTTCATCATAACTCTAGCCTCTAGAGTATTATTTGGATTTTTAGCAAGTCATTTAGGCCTTCAAAAATAGGTAGTCGTTGATAAAATTATCATTAGGAACATTTTTCTTGGGATAATCCTCCTTGCACTCAAGGTTCACCTGGACATTGGGATCTTCCCTCATTATACTTGGAGTCTTGGGGAGAGGAAAAGACAAGGACCCACCCTTCACAACATTCTCCTTCAAAATCTTTAGAAATCTCACCTTCTCTTTGTCTTTTAGCTGAGGGATTTTGCAGTCCAAGACCATGTAACCAAAATTAAAACATCTCTCAAAATATAGTCCAACATTTTAATAAATAATAGCTTCAAAATTTTTTCCCCATTTAGTGTGAGGGAAAATAATAATCAAACTATTGATAATCAAAAGATTGAAATCTAGCTTGCCCTACATCAACTAAATGAAGCAAGAGAGGAATTAAAACAATCATTGAAGAGAAGGAAAGAGACAGCTATTAAAGAGAATGACACACATTACCAAGAGATTGACACTACTGAATTATTTGTAGATGGAAATTCAAGTGAATTTGATGCAATAGCTGTAGATCTTATGGAAAAGAATGGAGCCCCAACTAAAGAAGTCAAAAATCTCAAGATGGAACAAGAAGTCCAATCAATATTGCTATGTGATGTGACCAAGCAGAAAAAGAAAGTTGAAGAAGACAAAGTCATGATTGAGGATGACAAAATCATACTAACCAACAGACTGGAAGAGAAGAGATTAGAGGTGAATAGGATTGCTCACATGCAACTACAAAAATTGAATCAAATGATGTTGCCAATCATGAATTGAATGAAAAATATATTGAGATCACAACATTGAAGTTGTAGAATGAACAACTGAGAAATTATTTGAAAAGAGAAAAATAATTCACTGAAAGTTTCAATAGACCTAGTGAAGCTATCAAGTATTTTGAGCAATTGATGAGATCTCCTAGATCCAACAGTGATACTATTGGATTGGGTTAAACCAATTTTGAAGAAGGAGAATCATCTAAAAGTGGTGAACAAAGGAGCAACAATGGTAAGAACTACTACTAGTACATTAGAGGTCAAATTTTGACCTAAAGTTTGATGAAATCCTCAAGAGAGTTGTTCAATACCTTTTTTTTAGTTTTTATGCTTGAGTTGGTTGAAATTGTAACCAACTTAGGGTTTCCTAAGTTGGTCAAATTTTGACCAACTCAAGTTATACATAATCAAAAATTAAAAATTGTGAACATTCATTTAGGTATGTAACAGCATTTGTTTATTTCTCATCATCACCTCACTACAGAGAGGTTTGATAAGAGTTTCAGCTAGTTTGGAAATGGTGAATGCAATGTCTTTATAATGAGTATAGATAGGATTAGTCTATATTAGAAGCTTTCGTACAAACAACATTTGACTAGTTTATAGGTGCCAAGGTGATAGATGATGCAGACTATGAATTGTTCAACTATTTACCATCTTTTATGTTATCATATTGTGTTGGTTTCTTGGTATGCAGTTAACTTTTTCTTGCAATTAGCTAAATTGGGAAACGTATTATTTTATGTATTTTTTGGTATGGAGTTCTCTCTCTTTATTTTCTCCCAATAAAAGATTTGGGTATTATAAAAATATGTTTCTTCATGGCTAATTTTTTCATTCTCTAGAGTTTCTATGAGGTGTTGTATTTGTTGAAGAGTTGTGATTTTTTTGAGCTATGAAGAGTCATTTTTATCAGCTGTGACTTCAAAACCCCTTGTTAAGATATGATAGAAGTACTTGGGATAATTCTAGTATTGAATGAATATTTTGTACAACTTCTATAGATCAATAAAGAATTAAATATGGAATTCTTTTTGTCGTGCATGTCAGAGGTGTGGCTTTTATATTTTGTGCATGGATTTGGATGATTGTGGCTATAGAAACTAAGATCTATATCGAAAAAATCCAACCACAATACTATTTCTTGTGTAGGATACAAAGAGTGTACAAGATACAGATATACCTATATTGATAATGTGATTGCTGATGTTGAAAGGTATGTGCTTCTTTTCCATTATTACAATATTGACTACTATCTTGAAAATAATTTATTTAAATGCTATTTTACTTCACAGTGTCTATATCATTGAATATGGTTACAGTTATTAAATAATTCCCACTGTTTCAATGTGAATTAATAAAAAATCACTCTTAAATAATTCTTTTATAATATGAGGACTTGTGTCTATCATATATGGTGTGAAATGTAGAACCAGTTCCTCATATTCTAGCACATGTGGTCGAGTTGTTGAGTCCTCTACATTGGTTGGCTAAATAAAAATGTTAAAAAATATATGGGATGTATACTATCTACATTAAGTTACCAAGAAATAAATTGTAAACTAAGGCAACAGTGAACAATAGAGTGCGTAACATATTGAAAATGGTTCAATGCCTATTTAGTCACTAAACTCATAGTCACTCAAATCTTTATTATGGGAAATACTTTGAATTCTAGTTATGATTTTTTAACTCCTTAAAATGCAATAGATGAACATTTTTTTCTATTGATACCTTTGTGGTATGTTATGCCATGAGTGTTAATGTCATTTTATAAATTGCTCATTGGTCATTGATAGAGAATGCTATGGTCACATGTTGTTAAGTTAAAACAAAACTTATAATGTTGGTTCTACATTAAAATGTGCCTTCCCTCCCATGAAATCTAAACATTTTCATTGACAAAAAATAATGCATCCAAAATCACTTTATACAATTTAGAAAAACTTGTGCTTCTATTTTTGTTTATAATTAAGTGCACATAGCTCTTGTTTAGGTATGATTATCATTTGAACCTCTTCTCCTAATCTTCTAGTATACAATGAATACTAAATGGATTTAAATGGTCATGTTTAAGATTTTCATGTACTTGTGGATTATTAGTACCCAAAGTTCTTGCTAAATTTTGAACTCTATTCTTTAACTTTATTGGTGCTTGATGATAATTCCCTTGTATAAAAATTTCTACTTGTTTCTATTAAAAATTCTACATTAACATGGGTTGACAATGTATAGAATACTCTACCTAGTTAATAGGAATTAAATGTAATCATACTCTTATTAGAATCGACAAGGAAGAAAATCAAGCTTAATGATATAGACTACAATACATGAAATGAATGTATATATACATCTTTAAGAATTACATACTCTTAAAGGTTTTCACCCTTTTATTAAAGGTTGGGCCCTTGACATTGTGTAGTCCACATAGGTTGTTCATAATCATTTGTATAACCTTCTTTAACATGTTTCCATTATAACGTGCAACAAGAGTTGTTATTCATATGATTTAACTATGACAAGAAGTGGTCGTTAATCTCACATCCTTACAAAGATGCTCCATTACTTTTGTTGGACCAAGGAAACCATCAAGGTCTACAAATATCAATTCAAAAACATCTAGTCAGATTAGTCCACTCTTGATAAATATGAATCTAGTTCTTCCATGTTAGGAAAACTAAAGCTAAAGCTGTTTTAGGACAACAAATTCTAACATTACATTCTGGATTTTAGATTTTATATAGGGTATATGCACCACAAATATTATATTTTGGATTTTCTATAGGTATATGTAGTGCAAACGGATAATATGTTTCCCAGTCTAAATATTTGTGTGTTGATATCTTATAATTTGGTTTTATAACATGGGTAAGTACAAAATTTCAACAAAGCTTTATCCTTTCCTTTGTTCTAGGTTATACAAGATTTTTAAAAAAAAACCCTTAATTTAATTTCTACTCTCACTGCTTATGATTTCTTTCTCTTTCCATAGAATCTCTCTTTCGTCTTTAGGGCCTATTTGTCCTAGTTCATCTTGCATTGGATCTCTAATGGTTGGTGTTGCATTGGATCTCTGCTAGGCAAGTACAAATTTTTGATAATTCTTTATCCTTTACTCTATTTTATTATTTAGGTTATGCAAGATAACAGACCCCTTTATTACTTTTGAATCATATTTTCCAAGCTATCCTATGCATTTTCTTTTAAGCGTTGCATTATTTTCCCCTTTCTTCTTTGCACTATAAGCTCAAAAAATTTCTATAGATTTTCTACAACTTATTTAAAATGGTATGTTCATAATATTCATCCTCTTCATGCATGAAGTTATTCAATTTATATTCTTGTTTTTCTCTACATATCTATTCTTCTGGGAATTCATGGGTTTTATCTTCTAGCACTATCACCCATACACAATGTTAAACCAATAATGTGGAAATAACTTAAGAACTCACTTGAATATATGGTAGAAATTATGGAAATTATATCAAAATATATAGTATCTTTTTCTCTTCTAAGATTATAAATTTTTAAAACAATATGTTTGCAAATTTCCACACAACAAAAAATTCCCTAAACTGGTGGAGAAACTTTCTATTTTTCTAGTACTATTCTTATGGTTAAAGAAAGGGTACAAGCCCCTTCTATGGAGCCTACTATGAAAAATCCAATTAGTTGAACTTGACCTTCTCAATTTCTATCTATAAATAAAATTATAGCTTTTAGTTTTGAAAGAGTCTAGCCATCCCTGCCAAATGGTACCAATTTACTTCTATGATATCAATTCCAATTTCTATATAGTTCTTAGGACTGCATACATATATCAAAATCTAGTGCACACTTGAACTATTGTGATTTTTTTATTTATATCAATTTTTGTACTTAAATTTTTAGTACACTACAATAAGAAAGAATGAAGATATAATAATGTTGTGGGGAGTTATGAAGAAGATAGCATCAAAAGTTTCAAATTCTATAGAAAAGCCCTTACATTTTGGTCAAGAACTTAGTTTGTATGTATTTTTCACAAGGGGCTTTTCAAGAAGATCATTTCAAGTAATTACTAATATAGAGTATGAGAATATTTTTATGGACAAATTTAAGTACAAATAAGTTTATTTAAAGTTTAAAGTATCATAGAAACCTTGCTGTGAATAAGAAACTCACAAAGTACAAATTGAATTGAAATTTTCAAAAAAAGAAAAAGAAATGGATTATAAAGATCAATAGGGTTGGATTAAATATCTTCTTATATTGGTTGTACAGTGTGAAGAGAAATGCTTCCATGTTGAGATTCCACATGTCACTAGTAGAACTCTTGTTTAGATGAAGCAAAGTTCTCAAATACTATTACCTCTTGAATCAATATGCTCATATGGGAGGGGGGGTGGGGGGGTTCATTGAAAAGAGAAAATGCAACCAACCCTTTGCATAATCACTTTGTTATTACAACACTTTCAAGGGTGACGCTAAATCCATAAAATTATTTTGTTCCAATTCCAATTAATTGTAAGATTGCAGGTTTTCTAATCTTACATAGTATAGTATACTCTATGTGGATTTTCCCCTACATTATAGCGCAAAAATTTCCTTTTCATCTAGGCATTTTACAAGTTGAAGTTTAGGCAGTGTGGAGTTTCAATTCTTGACATCACTGGCACATGCAACACTCACTTTTGGCATGAGTTTAATATCCTTGAGGCATGAATTTTTCAACTCATTAGAGGTGCTTGGGTAATATCTTTGGAGCAATGTATACTTCTGATCAAGTTTTGTATGGTGCTAGGCAAGAAGTATGTAGTTTAGGTGTAAAGAGTGGTTGTTATCAACCAAATAGTCCCAAATCTGGATTGAGAAAGGTTCACACATACGTGATCTAGTGTAAGAAACTAAAGTAGTAGGTTCCTTGTATTTAGTATTATAATTTCTTGAGCATTTAGTAGTTGAATCATAACATATGGTTAGAATCTTATAATGATTGTCAAATTGTAATGTATTGCATATAATTATAATCAATTAATTCATCCTATCTTGGTAACTAACTCTGTCATGGTATAATGTTTTTTCTTACATTGTATCCATATATTTGATTTTGGCATTACAAGAAGTAGGGAAACTATGATTTTTAAGCATCCAAAATACACACTCTCTTAGTTTGTCAATGTCAACTAGTTGGTGGTGTAGGAGCACCTAGGTAGGCTAGTACGAAACCAAGGGTTTCCTTGTTTTTTGGCTTGTAATGATTAGCCACATAAATAATCTAATAAGAGGTCCTGTTTAGTCTTTATGTGTGTTTAGGAGAGTTGGCAAGACCCAAAATGGCCAAGTTGCTAAAAAGTGCAAAATATTGTCAACTAGGTGACTTAGGTTCTAGAAAGGGTAAAATGGTCTACAAAGGTCCCCATGGCCTTGGATATGTTATTTGAGGTCATTTAATACATATTATATGCCCACTTGGTCTTTGGAACAATTCTGGAGGTCTAACTCCAATTTGGGAAAAAGTTGCTAAAATGTTGTCATGTTGTCATGACAACATTTTCTTGCTGAGAGCAACTTTTTTGCAAGATTTTGAAAATTCATGTTTGCAATGCTCTTAATTTTTTGAATATTTATGAAACTAATGGGGGAAAATTTAAAATCATGAGGAAAACCTTTTCAATAGGTTGGAAATATTGGAGAAGGTAATTTACAGATTGTGCACAACGTTTTGGTTGTTAGTCTTGATGTTTTCGAAGGCATTTGACTAGAGTTGGATTGGATGATTTGAATTTGGTGTTGGGAAAGCTCTGTAATATTTTTTTGCATCTATGTGTAGTGTTATTATGATTATTTCAATAAGGTTGTAGTAGTTTTGAAATACTTTTTGTTTTTGCTAGACTACTATTCTGAACAAGGCAACATTTAAAATATGGGATCTTAAGGCCACTTCCTACCATTGGATTCCTTTTTTTGGAATTTGGAACTAAAGTCCATGTACACTATGTACCAAGAAAGAGGGCCCTTGGAAGTACTAGCAAGCATTTATAAAGTGATGCCCTAGGCAAGTAGATGCAACTTGGCTAGGGATCACAATTTGAAAAACAAGTAGTGGAGAGGATTGAGAGTGCAAATACCTCAATCCAAGTATGTAGCAAGTAAGAAGGAGGCCTTACCTAAGTCCATTCCAAATGAGTTTTTTTCCAATCTCTCTAAGGTGGTTTTTGAAGACAGTAGCCACTAAATCCTTGAAACCTTCATTTTAAGCCTAGAATAATGCTTTGGCTATACAGATAGGTTGGGAATTGGAAAATCATAAAATATCTATGTACTTTGAAAAGGATATCTATAATGCCAATTTTTTTGTGGGGTTGTTAAGGAAATTTTCATGATATCTCAGTTTTGAGTCATTTAGAGGGCTAATCCTAGTAGCCCATTTTGCAGCATTTTGGTGTTTGAACACTTGTGGAAGGAATGCACCCATGATCATAGCATTGGTTAGGGTTTTAAATGTTATGAGGGATATGTTGAAACCCTATGTGATTGTTTGGCACCCTTGGAGGTCATAAATGGATTTGAGGATTAGTTGTGGAATGGAGTAGGCTAGTAAGCAATATGATGTTACTTTGTTGGTGTGCCCCTAGATGAAGGAATAGGACCTCTTGAGCAAGGTCCTAGGAAGCACAGGGTGAGTCGAATCCCTAGTTTGTTTTGTGAATGACCTAAGGAAGCCTTGGGAGCACTTGGGGTTCAAGAGCAAGGTTGAGGTGTCACATCAGTTGGGCTCTTTTACAAGTTGTCCTTAAGTGATGTCGGGTTGCCTTATTAATGTGAGTTTCCTAAAGCAACAATCGAGATGTTTTTGGTCAAATCTTGTGATGAGTTCATCTGTCGACTCATAATAGGTTATCATGTGTCAACAATCTTGAGTAAAAAGGAAAATTTTCCACTAATATTTTTTAGGGAAAGTAATTATGTCTATGTTTATCATATTTAGTTTTTGTGTGAAGGTGTTTTCAAAACTTTCAAATGCTAGCACATTTCCATTAATAGTGAATCCATATCATTACAAATAAATCATAGTAAACTATGGTACCAAATTGCATAAAGTACCATGAAAACCATCTCCTAAGTCAAAATTATATAGATTTTCTTACATTGTTATCACGTTAATAACATCTCATGAAACCAAAAACTTTCAACCAAGAAGATACATACGGATGGAGCCCTAATTTTCATTAAAATACTAAAGATCCATATATTATCCTCTAATTGTTGAAGACTGTGTATTTGAAGAAAAGAAGTCCTCAACATATCCATTAATGAGGTTCCATGAGGATTGCACAAAGCACAATAGGGTTGTCACATATAGATTTATTGGACCATCTGCACTAATGGAGAGGCTAATCCAATTCAATATCAAATTTTGAAGTTTCTCAGTGCTCATTCTTGCAAACCATATTTTGATTTAATAAAATCATGACTTTTTTTGTCACCTATTTCCCCCTCTTCTTTAGTGTCTGGTTAAATAGCTTCCTTAAAGTGGGCTTTTGAAAAATCTTTCTCATTGATAAAATCTCATATGGAATAGTTATTTCTAATTTGGGCATAAAGGATTTAGATTCTACTGATTGTAGTACCATTGACACATTCACATTTTCTAATACTACTAGAACTACTAGTTGTAAAAATATTTTTGAAGAATCACCTGATAAAGTACAATCAAAGAATGAAGAAGGAGGATTCTCTAAAGAAGGCTAGAAAACTTCTTTTTCTTATCATCAGAGTATTCGAGGTTCATTCTTGAACCACTATAATTTGAAAGGGGTCATGTGAATATACCCGTGTCTCTCGTATCAACTACTATGGAAGTTGTGACAAGCCTTTTGAAAGGTTTATGAAGGATAGATTAGATGACTAGATTTCTCACTACCATGGATGTGATCAAATTCCAATTACACATACTTATTATTTTATCCATTAATAGGGAAAGCTTGCAGTATATGTTCAACAACTTTGTTTTGATCTAATTTTACCCGATGTAAAGAAAGGGAAAATATAGATGTGGCATCATTGTCTGAGGTGTGAATGGAAAGATGGAACTCCACAAGGCAACCAAAGAGTAGTGATTTGTGATGCAGATTCAATTCTTTCCTTTGGAAAATCTTTAGAGCTAATTTTCTTAAAATCATTCTGATGCACATATCACATGCTGTGGACATTGCTTGCATAATTTTAGAAGGCAAAAACTTCTTCATATTATTATTCAATATTATGTGTGGGAGTGTCATATCTGTTAGTTGTTTTCTTTAGTTGAGGGATCTCTTGGAATTTTTGTTTCTAAACTACACATGAAAAATGTGAGAAAGAAGAAGAATCAAATTTTTGATAAGATTATAGTGGGCCTATCTATTTAGGAGGTGCATCTAAACTGTAGGAGTTGATAAAATCCAACTTTGAAGTCACCAAGGTCACCTATAGTGCAAATAGGCTGAAGAGAAACCTAAGGAGAAAGAGCTTGAAGGAAAAAAAGAAAGAGAAAATATTTCACAATAGGAAAAATGAAATTGCTGTGTGAATGGATTTACAATGAGAGGGAGACCGCTTATAAAGGCCTCAAGAAAGCTTGTAGAACAAGTTGGAAGGAGGTAGAAGATAAGGTTGACAACTAAGCACTCTTCCACAAAAAGGTGGAACATGCTAGAAGGGAACAAACTCCCGTGTTGTCAACAACTCGTCACTACAACTATTAACTACTAAATATTAAATAAATGCATTAACCTAAGTAAGCTTAAGTAAATAGAATAAATAATTAATATTTAATTAATTATTTACTCTAATGCCCCCCCTTAAGTGCAACTTAGGGGACTGCCTTAAGCTCACAAAAAACTAAGAGAAAATGTAGAATGGGTCTCAGCAAGGAGGCCATGTTAGGTACTCATGTACAATGCAAAGAGATGCAACCTCTGAAAATAGGGAAAGAGAGAAAACCATGTGGGAAAAACCCTTCCCCAAAAAGAGGTAAGAACCTAATGAAGAACTGAAAAAGCCTCCAACTAGGGAAATGTCCCCTAAAACAGGAACAAAGAGTGATCATGAAGAGCATCACTAAAGCATGAAGAAGTCGTAAAATCTGCCATGATAAAGAAAAATGCTGATATGAAGAACCTCCATGGAAGAAGAAGGTACAAACCGAGCATGTCTATATGGTAGATGATCCATCTCATCAAAATGCATAACTAGCCAGCCACTGCAATTGCCTCGTATATAGGATCAACCACTGAATACATAGTTCACACCATCGATCCATCAAACTAAGGATGCATTAGAACAACAGCATAACACCCCCTTAATGTAGACAAGGTGAGATGACAGGAAACTAAGAAGCTAGGCCAAAAATCTCCTGTAAACGAACCAAGAACGATGGGAGAGGAAGAGGTACTAACACCTATAAAGACACAGTCACAGTGATGTTGCATGGGAAAATAAAAGGAAGAAGGGCTAAAACAACAAACAACTATCCCCCCATGGTGCTTTATAAAAATAGTGCATGTACAATTGACTCAAAAACAACATTCATGAACCTGAAATGCAAAAGTGACACTTTATCTTAGTGCATATACAAAAGAGCTTACAAATGATGTCTACAATTATCAGAATAAAGAAAAAGCTGACACAAAAGAAAGTACAACCTAAAATAAAAGAAACCATGCCAGGAAAATGACCCTTGAACCTAAAACACCCAAGATATCCACCATAGAGAAAAAAACACCAAAAACATGATAGAAAGAGCATGGGCCAAAATATAAGGAAAATGACTACATTTTTGAAAAGATGAGAAAACCAACTTTCCAAAAATATAACATTTTCAAAAAACTGACATGGGACATAAAAGATATGCAAGCCAGAGTCAAAAACATAACTTCGGACTTCAACTAAAAAATGGAGAACAAAATTCATCAAACCCTAAAAATACCTAGACCAATGTCTCTGTCTTGGAACTAGCTTTTTGGTGCTTCTTTCAGATTGGAAAAATACCTCTGTATGCTCAAGTTATGGCCAAAAAATGAAGAGTAAGTCCGAAATGACCCTGGAGAGGTGCAAGAGGATGATGCAGGTGATGTCATGCTAACATCATCAGACCATGAGCTTAAAATTGATGACCTACAGCCCGTCGAGGCAAATAAAGATGCCATGTGGCAATGCCACGTGGCAGTGCCACATGGATGCCACATGGCATATAGGATGACATAGAAAAGTGCCACATGGCAGCCTACCAAGTGTCACACGTAGAATGCGCTGACTGTGCCTCAAAAATTTGACTAGGCTATTGTGGTGTCCTACCAACTAGGCATGAGCAAAGGTAGGTAGAAGACCTGGTGAGGGCAAAGCAGTTGGTTGTAGAACCAGCGAAAAAAGTCGGTGGAGCGGAGGGATAAGGTGGCGCCAGAGGTGAAGAAGCCAGCAGAGCTGAGATCGACGGGGGTGTTGCCAATGATAGGAGGCGCAGACAGAGACAAAGTTTCCTTGGCAAAGTAGACTGGGGAGAGCTGCCTGGGGAGTGGTGCATGGGTGGCTCTACGATGGCCACTGGGTGGTGTCGCAGTGGTGCATCCGTAAATTTTTATTTTTTTTTAATGCGCAGATCGTCCATACGACCGTACGGAAGCCCCCAAGCTAAAAAGTTTTTGCCTCTTAGAGCCCTGTCTCCAAAATTGACAAATTTTATATGGATCCTAGCTTAAAAAATGCCTTCTAAATCCAATGGAAACATCTGTTTGGGCCCAATGTGCTCCAAAAAAATGCTCTCCCCCCGATTTGAAAAAAAAAAGCACAAATAAACTAGGGTTTGTGCCTCCGAATCATGGCTTAAAAAATCCTTCAACAAAGCAACAACAAGGAGGCTCTGATACTATGTAGGAGTTGATAAAATCTAACTTCAAAGTCACCAAGATGACTTGCAGTGCAAATAGCTTGCCAAAGAGAAACCTAAGGAGCAAGAGCTTGAAGCAAACAAAGCAAGAGAAAATATTTCACAATAGAAAAAATGAAATTTCTATGTGAATGGATTTACAATGAGAGAGAGACCACTTATAAAGGCCTCAAGGAAGCTTGTAGAACAAGCTAGAAGGAGGTAGAAGATAAGGTTGACAACTAAGCACTCTTCCACAAAAAGGTGGAACATGCTAGAAGGGAACAAACTCTCGTGTTGTCAACAACTCATCACTACAAAGTTATTAACTACTAAATATTAAATAAATGCATTAACCTAAGTAAGCTTAAGTAAATAGAATAAATAATTAATAATTAATTAATTATTTACTCTAACATAAACAACTTATGTACAACACATCCTCTTTGGTTTAGGGATGATAATGTAAAAATGAGAGTCAATTTGTATAGTAATTTGGAAGTTATAGCACAAGCAATCTAGAGATTCATGCAACACTAACCAACACATGCAACACTAATCAAGCATCTGTCATGTTTTATTCAAGAATGTTGATTCATTGTTCTGCTTGCAACAATAGTTAACTGGTTGATTCATGGTCAAATCTATGGTATGGAACATGGTACGTTGTGGACCATTAAAATGGTAATCTAAAACACTAAAAGACACCTTTACAAACTCCTTGATTTCACACAATGAAACATACAAACAATATGCTCACTGCAATATGAAATTGTGTAGTATTTACTATCAATATACACAGTTATTAGCTCGTAGTAACAACTTAATGATATCATGCACATCTACATTAGATCTAACAAATTTATTTCACCATGTAAGAAACTTAAGAACCACTATAATCACAAGATATGAATTGTATCTGCTTTCACCTTTTAAGAAAACATAAAATTGTTGTTTAAATGAAGATTCACATTTTTAGTATTGAAGTCTCATTCAAGTAGCTCCATTTGTTCCTTTTTGGTGTTCCATTTTCTCAGCCACTATTTTTTTCATTTCATCCAAGTTTTCTTCCTACGATCAAGACACTCTTTCATCACAATTTTAAGAAAGCATTGGTTATCCATGTTTTCAACCTTATTTAAATAGCTTATTAGTCAACTTATTACTGATGCCTCCAACAGATAAGTACCCACTTCCACTAATAGGATTTTATATGGTATTGACATTTTAACTTTGAGATTTCTTGTGATTAGGTGCTTCTAAATCCTCTCTAACTATCTCCATCCACATTATGATATGTTGCCTCCCAAACCATCACAACCATAAAGGACAACTAGCATGACCAAAAAACCTAAAAGGGTTCTTTGGTTTTCTAGTCACAAATTTCTACATTTTTGCACCTATTTTGGAATAGATAAGATGTTTTCCACCCTCTTGTACAATAGATAATATTGTTTCCACCCTCTTGTACAATTCTCCCAATGAGCTTACAATGGAACCAAATCTGCTAACATTTGTATTCGTTCACCCATTCAAGCGTGTTGCTTTTTAAAAAGAGGGTAATTTGACTTATTTTTTTCTATAAAGAGAAAATAATGACCTGCATCTGTACCTCTTGACAAAGGTGTTCTAAATCCCTTAAATTATCTATCTTAATCCATGAGTCTTTTTTAATATTAAGATTAAATCGTCAGGGTTTAAAAGTAGCTTTGTTGCATATTGTATCAGTTGGACCCTTTCTCCATCCTTTTTGTTTAACCAAGTTCCTAATTTATTAGTGTACAACCCAAAGAGTGAAAGGGATAAAGGGCATCCCTACTTGACACCAATATCACTACCTAAATATTTGGGCATTCCTTCACTAGTACTAATTTTGGCTCTAACTCTCACATATAGTCTACACACTACCACCCCATACATGTTTAGGATACTAATTCTTCCATTTTGTTCCATAGATTGTCTCTAGGCACTGTATCAAAGAATTTATGAACTCCACAAAACAACAATATATGTCTTCCCCCTAATTGTACCTCAATCAAATCATAAATCAATTTAATATTTTTTTATAGATTGAAATGCTTTTAAATTTTTGCTTCTTCTAATATTGAAAGTAAGGAAATTGCTTATTTATAAATATAGTACATGAATACAATATTGGGGTACAATAGTGATGAGTGGGAAGTTGCAGGAAGCTATCATGCTAGTAATTTTGAAGAAGAAATCGGGGCCATCTTATTTTTGTGCTCCCTTCCTGATAGTTGGAAAGGAGTGGTGATTAAAATTAGTAGCTCTAAAATCTAATAATAAAGGAAGGTATGTTGTAGTTTGATTTTTTTACAACTTTTTTGAATGAAGACATGAGAAGAAAAGATCAAGGTATCCTTAGCCCAAGAGATTGTGATAATTAAAAAATTGATAAATATGTAGATGTGAAAAAAAAAAAATACTGGCACTTCCAAAAATTGAGTATACATGTACACGAGGAAAGCCAAACAACTACCAAAATGAATTAATCATACTGAGTTACTGAAATAAATAGTCACAACTCTAATATCTGCATACTCTACACTGAATACAAACTTTCCCTGTTAAATGATCCCAACTCATGACAAACAAGGAGTAATGGAAAGGCTCAACAAAAGTTGTTGAATTTATGTTAACGAAAGTTGTTGATATTATAATATGGGTGAATCTGAGCAAGGTGACCAAATTTTCCTTTCAAAATCATATGTGAAGATATAAACATTAAGTAAAACATGTTCAATATTTTTGTAGATATACACATTAGTTACACCAAATTTATCCTTCAAAACCATATGTGTAGATATAAACATTAAGTACAACAAGTCAAATATTTTTGCAGATATACATATTAGTTACACCAATTTTTTTCTTTCAAAACCACATGTGCAGATATAAAATTAATTACAACATATCCAATATTTTTGCAAATATATTTTTCTATGAAGAAAGACCATGCCTAACAATATGAACCCAAAAAAAAAAAAAATACAATGGCCAAATTGTGGTCTCTATTTCGAAGAAAAGCTGATAAATGTAATTGTCCTTGCAAAACATGTAAGGGCTTAAAGAATCGAAGAATTATAATCACAAAAGCCTAGAGTCATTATAGGCAACATGGTCATGTTGAAGGGGCCATGATTTTTTTTTCATTGTTGAATGTGGATTTCCTACTAGAGGAACATGGAGGTGTGAATATCCAAGTTAGGATAACACTCCCATGGAAGAAGATGATAATGTGCTAGAGGACATGATTGAAGAATATGGTATTTGTATAGGTAATGAAGATGCTCAGGATGATGGTACTAGCGCAATTGATAATGATGGTCTTGATATACCTATACTTGAGAAGGCAGACGAGCCCCTATATAAAGGCTCCTAAACAACTCTTCTCTCTACTATAGTATTGTTGGTGAACTTGAAGGTTATGAATGGTTTATCTAATGTAGCAATGTCACATATGCTAAAGTATGTCATTTTTTTCATCTTCAATGTTAGCATATCATTACTATTCATTATATTAACAATTCATATTTGTTGTTGTAGGTTGATAGGTGAGTTTTTGTTACCACCATGAAACATTTTGCCTCATTTGTATTGAGAATTATCTACCATTATGAATCAAATTGAAATGAAGTATTAGACAATACATGCATATCCCAATGATCACATTCTATATCATAAACAACATCAATTTGCAATAGAATGTCCTAATTGTCATATTAGTAGATATCGGTTAGATCAAATAACAAAAAAGGTGTCTCACAAGGTTCTTTAGTACATTCCTATTATTCCACATCTTCAATGATTATTTAGGTGCACTAGCTTGGCACAATTTATGGATTACCATGCACACAATAGAAGTCAAGATGACATTATGCAAATGTTTGTGGATGGTTCTTCATTTAAAGAGATAGAAGAAACATGGCCACACTTTAAAGAACCTCGTAATCTCATGCTTTCATTGGTAGCGGACTGTGTTAATCCATTTGGAGATATGAGATCTATTTACTCAGTGTGGCCTATTTTTGTTATTAACAATAACATTCCTCCTTGGATGTCCATAAAAAGGGAGCACATCATGTTGTCAATGATTGTGCTAGGTATTTTTTCAATTAATAGTTATCTAAATTAATTTATAAAAAATGCATGAAAATAGTCATAATAATTATGTAATGTTTATGTTCATTCAATTACTAGGTAAGTACTGAGTTAAAGATATGAATGTGTATATTGAGCCCCTAATTGACAAGTTGTTGAAGTCATAGAATGGCATCACTATGTATGACATCTTTAGATCAATAGGACAAAGACAATTTTAATTTCATGCAATGCTTGTATGGACAATACATGATGCCCCATGGCTAACTCATTTTTGTAGTATGTTATATTGTTAAGGTCACATTTTTTGGTCGGTTATAGTACTTACACATTATTATTGTATGCTTAAATTGTGCATGATAATTGTACATGATCTTTTAGGTCTTCAAACAAAGGAAAAATTTGCATCTCTAGTTTGTGGTCTGAAGATGAAATCCTGTCATTCAAGAAGTTTAGAAAAGTAGGTGTTTGATGATTTAAGGCACTTTCTCTACAATAATCATAAGTATCAGATTACTGAAAAATATCTTTTTAATGGGAAAGAAGAAACAACATTAGGCCATAAAGAAAGACACCTCATCTATGGAAGTTAGAATACAATCGACTAAATCACCAAGGTAATGTCTAGTGTGATCCGAAGTTTAAAATTTATATTTTGATATTGTCTTATATTTAGTAATGATGTAATTGATGCTCATGAAGGTCATCAAGGCATCAATGACCAACTTTCTAGAGGAATAAAAATTTATCCTACCCAATTTAGTAAGTTACTATACTACAAGGATCTCTTAATCGTGTATTTGTTTGATGCTATGCATATTGAAAAGAATGTAATAGAGACACTATGAAAAATATTTGATAGAAAGTGTGATAGAGAAAAAATTGTCAAAATTTGTATTGACATTCATGAATCTAGTCATGCACTGAAAGATTTCATTGAATCAAATAGCAATAGAGACCGCATAAATACAAGTGCCCTTCCTTGGTTATTAATGGAGCAACAAAGTGATGCATTAAAAGAAATCATAAAAAAAAAAATTCCCACAAAAATCACTGCAAATATAAGCACTCTTGTATTAAAGAAAGGTATTTTGGGCCAAAGTTGAAAACACGTGATTGGCATACCTTTGTCAAGGTAAGTCATGTTCTCTATTTACAATATATTTGTAAAATTGAATGTACTACCTATTGCATCATTTAATATATTGAAATGGTCATTTTTTAATGATTACAATATGTCCTACCTCTATCCCTTCCACACTAGTTTGACAACAATATTAAACAAGCTATATATGATCTTAGAAAATACATGAAGTTAGAAGTATTTTTTCTTAGATTTGTTGCACATTTATTATATTTATGACTTTCTTTACTTTTTATGTAATCTATTGTATAATTTTATCTGAAATCTTTTTTAAATGTTCTTGCATGTTGAATCTCTTTTAGGTAGTTATCATCTAAACAAATTGATAAAAAATATAAAATATATTGGAAGAGAAAAATTCTACAGCTTATGTGTGAAATGAAAAAGTGTCTACCTTCAACCTTTTTCAATGCTCAAGAACACTACCTTACACATCAAGTTGAGGAGATTGAATTTTGTGGACCTATACAAACTAGGTCAATGTGGATGGTTGAGAGACACTTGAAATTTATGAAGGGCTTGAATCAACAAAGATTCTATAGTAGAGGGATATATAGTATACCAGACCATGGTGTACATTAGTGAATATCTTCCAAATTTTGTAGCAAATATCCATGTAGATCTCATTCGGGATCCCAACTCTATTAAAAAATTTGAAGGGGAGTACCTAATGAGAAAAGGTAGACTGAGAGGTAATTATAAGTTGTTTTTGTAGTTAATTATTTATGATTCATCATCAATATAAGTTGTTTCTAACTGGTCTAGTTGCTTTCTTTATAGTTGGTCATGAGTGGGATGCACTACACTTGTATATTGCAAGCAATCTTGATTAGATGACGGTATAGATTAAACAGTCTCAAGAAAATGGTTGCTCATTAACATGGGATGATGTTGCATCATTGGTTAAAAAATCTCATCGTAATGGAGATCCCAATGTTGCGCCAATGGTACTTGATCTAGCATATGGCTTAAGAGATAGAGAGGTACATAGAAGATTACTAATCATGAGCCATAAGTTTACTATAAACTCATAGATTGATGCAAATAATCTTGACATATTTGAATAATTGCATATCAAACACCACAAATCTATGTACTACCTTGGCTGTAAATTTTGCATAAAAAAGTTAGATGAAACAAATAAAACTTGTGGTTCAAGGTTAAGTGTAGTCTTCATGGTGACCAATATTTCATCTAGAAATGGCATACATCCTCAACAATCTAAAAATTGATACTATAGAATTTTGGATGATATATTTGAGTGTGATTTTAATTCATTCAAATTAGTTCTATTTGTTGTCAAATGGTATAGGCTATAGGTGAATCAAAATGATCCTAATAGGATAGTTATTGAACATGATAATAGATTTACAATGATTAATACAAGGTCATTTGAGCCAGTTGGAGATGAGCCCTATGTTCTTCCAAGCTAGTGTGAGTGAGTGTTTTACTTTGGCATTCCACACAAATTGAGTTGGTCATTTGTTGTTAGACATGATCCAAGAGGAAGGCTGGTAAAGTATAATGTGATGGAAGAAAAAGATACTAAAGAATTAGAAAATGAAGTAAATGATTATCATGAATGATAGTTATACAATGATGAAGAAGAAGATAATGATGATGATTCTAGTCATGCTAACAATAATGATGATCATCATCATCATGATCACGGTCACACTGATGAAGATAGTGATGATGGTCATGATGATGATGGTCAAGATAATGGTGATGAAGATGATAATGGTGGTAATGAAGATGGTGGTGGTGACAAGGATGATCAAAGAGACAAGTATGATAATGGTGATGATGATGACATGGATGAAGATGGTGATCAATGACATGATCAATGAAATGTCTATTGAGGTACAGTCAATATCAAGTGAGATGGGGTCATGATTTTTATTTATAAAAATTTGTTTGATTTTTATTAATGCATCATGTAATATTTTTCTTCTACGTAATTGTAGTTTATAGAGAATTGTAAGTGGACAACTTTTCATTCATTACAATATGGGTGAATTTGATAAGTGAGGTGACCAACTTTTTCTTTCAAAACCATATGTGCAAATATAAACATTAAGTACAACATGTCCAATATTGTTTTAAATATATACTAGTGATATTTGTAAATATATAATCTAACATGTTTCAAATTATTCACAGACTGCAAGACACATCAGTGACTACAAAAATGAGACTAGAAAAGGTTGGCCAACACAAACTTGGCTCTGGTGGCTATATGAATCTTCGGTCTCGACTTGTAAGTAGAAGCAATAGAATTTTATATAATTTTTTAAATATAATGTTGCAAATAATTTTGTTTAATCAAACCATACATGCAAAATGAATGATGTTAAACAAAAAATATAGGGTACAAAATTAAATGTAGAGCTCACGGATGAAGATAAAAAAAATTTCCTTAAAGGAAGGCTATAAAGTCGTGATTGCACACCTACACCAAGAATCTGAAAACCATACCCAAGAATCTGGTGCACCAAATGAGACACAGGTAAATTGGTTAGATAAAATGTAAGTCAAATTAAATAGTTGAGAAATTTATTTTTTGGTGTTAGTTTTGAACATAAATTGACTGCATAAAAATGCGCATAACGTTTCACTGTAGCCTTCATATCCTATCACAAAACCTACTTGTGATAAAGGCCATGATGTGCATTATAGTGGTGGAGGTATTAATTTTCTATTGGAAATTTATTGTGCAATTATGAATACAATTTAACATCCTCAACTACAATTTGACATTTAACCTTTTTCTAAATATTTTAGAGCATGTTGAACATCATGGTAAAGAAGTGGAGCATGTTCCAAGTGTTTAGCATGTTGATGTGGTGGCAATTCAAAATGTTAATGTGCATGATGTGGCATTGTAAGGTAAGAAAAATGCATGTTATATTGTACTACTTAATTAAATGCTTGTAACAATTAAAAAATAAAAAGAGAATGCCAATTTAACCCATTTACTTGTTCTTGCAACAGAGCCCCCTTTAGTGTAGCAGCCTCTTGCTCCTCAAAACAGGAGGAGGCATCATAATTTAACATTACATGTGCCACAAGAGGAGGAGAATGAGGGAAATATTGATGCTCCTATCAGCCTTTTTCTTAAGAGAGCTAAGAAAAAGAAAAAGAGGAAATGATCTTTTTTTTTAAATGCTCTTTGATAAACCTTGTTTGATAAACTTTGTTTTAAGTAATTATCTATGAATGTTACATATTAATATTGATTTTTATTTCATGTTAACGAATATTTTTATGTGTTGATGAAGTCTTGATTAGTATTGTGTATTAATGAATTTTATATCATATTAATGAATGTTATGTGATTGTATTGATTGAATGTTATAGTTCATAAATGAATGAATGAATGAATGAAGTATGTAATTAGATGATAATGGGTAATTTAGATTGATGTTAGGGGGCGAGGGGTGAGGTTAGATGAGCTTCCAACTTCACATGGTTGGCCTTGTTAAGTAGAGAATATTAAAGTATTCTCGAAACAAAGTGAAGCTCAAACTAACATACCAAGGATATCTTTCTGTTTTTTCCTAATCTATTCTTACTTTTTCTTAAAAATTATTACCAAAGTAGCAATTTATTCTTGATCACCTTTAGCTTAGTTACCAAGAAATTTAATATATTTTGATCTTGATAGCTCTACTTCATTCAACTACTATTCTATTTTATTCATTAGGTTTTCATCCCTCACCCATATTTCTTCAAACTTGAAAGGACATTGTTTTGGGAGTGAATCCTCAATGATATTCAGCTTAACTACAAAGTGGTTTGAACTAGAATGGGGGAGGATATGGGTTGAGATAGTGCAACATAGTTTATGGTTCTAAGTCAGTATTGGTAAAATAATGTAATTTTGCTATAACTTGATTGAAAATGTCACACTCCATGCACATGCTATAAACATTAGCTGGTTCAGAATAAGTGGTCACACCCAAAACTTATAGAAAGTGTGTGTTAACAAACACTACCTACTATAAAAATGTCCTCATCAAATTAACATTACTTAGACTACACATACTAACATTTTTTTCTTTCATCTTTCTACCATCACATGCATACAAAGATTTTGGAGTATCTTTGTTCCTTTTTTTATACTTTTATGGCCATACATAGTTTGTTTTCAGTCTCAAACCACTTTTATGAAAATGATCACTTTTATACCCTTAACAAAAATTATAGTACTTGATGTGTGTCTATAATTTCTCAAATCATAATGTTTCTTTTAAAAATTATGCCCTTGTTGATTATCTCTTGCTTGATTCCATTGCCTTTTGATTATTTTTCTATTCATTCCCTTGATGTGATTTTTAAATTCAATATGATTTACCTTGATTGTAATTCTTATATTTGCCTCTAGCCATTAATTTTTTTTAAATCTTGCTAGACTCACGAGTGAAAATTTTCAACATATCCTTGTCATTCCAAAAAGCTCCATACACTTCTAGTTTTATATTCTCAAATCTCCTAGTTAGTTCCAATGTATGGATGAAATCATGGTACTTCTCTGGAAGACTCAATTGTAAATCTACAATTTCAAAGTCTTCATATTCAACCTTCATCATTGCAAGTTGATTTCTTAAATTTTTGAATTTTTGAATATGATTATTCATACCAACTCCTACCTTCAATTTCAAATGAGCTAATTGTCTTTTAATATCCATTACTTTTAATTTTCTGACTCTTTTACACATTACCTACAAAGTTTTCCATATTTTTATTTTTGATTTTACATTTTGAAAAGAAGCCTTATCCCTAGACTAATTTTCCATAAAATAGTAGCCCGTGCATTCATATCCATTACTTTCACATTTTTCATGCTTGCTTTGATCAGAAGGTTTTCTTCTATTTTCATATCTCCCATAAACCTTTCATTTTTAAAATCAATTCCATCTCACATTTCCAACTAGCATAATTGGAACCATCTATTTTTTTCACTAACCACAATATTAGAGTTCTCAGAGGTAGTGAATGCAAAAAGAATCACAAGATAGAGAGAATAATAATAAATCCCCTACTAGAACATACTAAAACTTTATATTATCGTGCCTTGATATTGGCCTTCTTATGAACTGAAGAAACAAGAACTTTGAAAAAATTTGCAAATCACAAATTTATAGATTTTCATAAGCTCTTCATAAATTGTCAAGAAAATTATGAGGTGGCCATTTTTATGCATTCACTTTATTCAACACTTAACACCACATCTTAACACATGCAATCTCTTTGAGATTTTCAATGCACTCTTTGCTTATGGTATGATCTAATTTTTGACAACCTTCTACAAAATTCTTCATGGTTCTAATAAAAAATATTTTCACCCAAATGTGAAAATACTTATTGATTTCATTTCTTCGATGAAAATTGTAATTTTTTATAACCAACTAACAAAGATCATCTTTGACTAGCGAATCTTTGAGTCGAATCCACCTTCAAATAGGCTTCCTCCAATTATGAGTCTTCTGCACCATAACTAGTGGTAACAATCTTTCCTTTGGATAAGATCAGGAGAAACTTCTCTACAAAGCTTTGTTTGCTTCTCTTGTACACCAACACTTCCTTAACTAGGGTATTTTTATTTGATCCACAAGCTTTGTTTTCTTCTCTTGAACACTATCACCTCTTTGGCTATTGTTCTCAAATCCACAATTCCCACTATCGTGGCTTCAATCTACATTTTCTTATCTTTAGTAGGCAATCCTTGTTGCAGTTTCTTTGGACTGTTGTGTGACTTCTACGATGTGTTCTGTCAACTTTGAGATTTTTTCTCCTCTCTACAAAAAATATTCATATACAACATGCCATTGCACTCCACTTCTTTTGTAGTCTTTCCTATAAGTCACCTCTTGCTAGATCTACTACAAAGTTTTAAATAACAAAACACACAGAATAATTTATTTACAAAAAACAAACCTTCTTTCAGGCTATTGCACACCATTCCTCCAACATGGTCGTGATTCCATGAAAAACAAACCAAAAATATGGAAGCATAAAATAAGATAACATTGACGAATGTCTAGTGATGAATATAGACTCAAGCTTCTATTTATAGATTAAAAAATACATTTAATAGTACCAACTGCAACCTGCCATTAACTAAAGACTTAAATCTACGAACCTGGAGTCCAAAGTTGTAATAGAAGAAATTGGTGAACAATTGAATTGATTGGCATACCTTAATGGGAAAAACTCTATAAACATCATTGATATGAACTCATTTAAACATAAAGAACCCTAGCAAATATTTTGAGTTTTAATTTTTGTGATAATAGATAGGAAAATCTAAATTGGATCCTCTGTGAAGTCCTAATAAAAACATGTTGAGAATTATATATAAACCTGGGGATTAAATGAAACAAGATGTTATAGATACCTTAGCCTTTGATGTTTGATGACCTCCATAATTGACCACTAAAACAACCTTGATGTTATTAGTGCGTAGAAAATGGTCAATAGCTTGCTCTATGATGGGTTAGTGGAGAGTTTGATATGGTGGATTTGACAGTGATGAGAAAAACATTTTACTACCAAAAATAGATGAAGTTTTTTAGACCTCCAAAGAATGTTAATTTAGAAATTTCTCTTTTTTTAATATTTATAAAACTTAATGCATGTCAATATCTCCTACCATATTTTAAGGCATGGGCATAATGGAATTGATGGGTTGAGATTTGAAAAATGTGCACATATTCATCCAAAATGTCCCAATTTAGCTAGGTTTGTAATTAAAATTAATTTATAATGGATATCTCCTTGCACTTAAAATATAGTGTATGGCCTATTGGATTTGGATTGCAAGCTCTTTTAAGCAACCATAAGACCTCACAGACATTACTTTGGTTATTTCTTTTTAATGTGGATAACAACTTTTCAACACATAACATTAGCATATCTCAATGATTATTGGTATGTTCCTTGTGCAGACTGGCCTTATCCACAAGAACCAATTCACTATTGCATTAATAAATCTTGGCAACAAGCTTGATGGTAGCTCTCCAATTAGGTAGCTTACTATAAGAAGTTAAATTTACTTTTATAGTCTTCTTACTTGTTTATTACATTAGTAGGTGTTTCATTTTTGTGATTTTAGAGTTTTGCAACAAAAACTTTGTTAAGATGAACATTATTATGTTTGATGTGGTTTGCTTTCAGTGCATGTTGGTATAGAGAGAGATGTAAGAAACTATCAATTAATCAACTAGATAAGGAATACGAAGAGTGGTTAAAAGTGATGCATGAGCGTTATGATGAAGAGGAAGAATGTTGTAATGAGCAGGCAGTATTGATTTTGGATCCTAGTGATGGGAAAGATCTTGGGATTTCACAAAAAGGTAAGATGAATGTAAGTATCAAATTTTGGTCCTTTATGTTGTCTTGCATAGATTTCACAAATATTTATGTATATTAGTCTTTCTTGGTAACAATTTAAAAGTGCAATTAATTTGTATTGATGTTTCATTATAGGACACCATTGTTGGTGTCATCGAGATTCTTCAGTATGATATTTTTGAAAGATGTCAAGTATATCTTTATGATATCTGGGATCCATAACTATGAATCATACCATTATCAAATTGATCATATAGATTAAAATACTCTAGAATAAGTTAACTGTAAACTTTGCTTATCAAGGCTTGTATTGATATTTTAAACTTTGATGTTTTACAAATACTATGATGAGACTTTATTTATTCTTCCCTCAGAGATAATTGTAATGTCTCCAATTCAAGACAACAACTTATTAACATAATCTATCATGCCTATACTATAAGTTTGGAAATTGCCACTAGTTGTATTGGTAGCCAAAACTAGCACAAACCAATTATCTTTAGAAGCAACCCTAGCTGACACAAATCTTGTGTCATTCACATATTGACGATATTGTGAATGTGTATAATTATGAAATACTATCTTTGGATCTGAACCACGAACACAATCTAAAATAACTACTCCATCTTTGATATCAGATATACACACTTGGCCTTTGAACTGATTTGTTAGCTGCTCTTCCAAACATGTGACATTTTAATTTTTAGTTAGAACAGAAGCTTCATGTCTTGCCTAAACTTGTTAATTTTAACCAATAATTCCTTTGACAAATTTGCAATGAAAAATGAGATTATTGTTAAAAATCTTGTATAATAGAACCACCATTGAAATATGTTTTTCTTTCTTAATTCTAGTCAAATATTTTTGCCAAGAAAAAATAGTAATTAACCAGATAAAATCAACAACCACATAACTTTATAGAATTGTTAGACCTCCTTGGTTTCAAGAGATGGATTTCATTGGCTAACAATATTAGTCAACAATGAGGATAATGTGACGAGCCATTAAGATATACCTAAATTAGGGGAGTTATATCAACCATAAGATAGGCTTAAATTATTGTAGTTGTAGGCTCAAACTAAATTAGAGTGATAGCACTCATAAAGTAGCCTAAAACCATTACAGCTCTAGGTTTCATGTCAAGCACATTAGAAAACACCATAAATACACTACTAAGATTCAAAAGATAAGTCTAGTCAACATACACTATTTATAATTATATTCAAAAATATTGGTTAAATCCATGTTATGTATTAATTGTTTGTGTTAAGTTGTTTGTCACTACTAGGTAGTTATAAGTGTTAGCTGGTTGGAGGTTGGGTTCCTCTTGACAACTGCCAAGTCTTTTAATATATCATGTATCATTAATGAAGGTAGCATGGTGTAGTGCGATGAATTGTACTCCTTGAGAAACCACCCTTGTTCTTCTCTATAATAATTTCATGATAGAATAAAGACATATTTTACTCCTATATCTAGTGTCTGTTGTCATCTTTATTATTATGTCATGTATTTAATTTATCGGATATAGCATTAAATAATAAGCATCTAAAATAATTACCATTAAGTTGTTGAACACGATCATCAGACAATAATCATAATGCACGATGTTGTATTCCTTTGTACCTAATGAGAATAAGTAATCTATGAAGGTCTCATTTTCTACATCTGGTAGAGTTCAATTTTTTGGTCCCAAAAAGGATCGAGTAAAGTATCTCTTGTCTGTTCTTCTAAAGTAACTCAAGTTCCTACATCTTGCATTAGATCTAGATTGCAATAATAACAATGAAATGACCGAATTTTGAATTTTCTTGCAATTTTGAAATTTAAGATTCTCAAGGACTATATAAAGGTAACCCCTACCTTCAAAAAGTCACCAAAGGGTTTGTCAATAGAAACCCTCAGAAATAGAAAATCATGTTAAATTTCAAGCACTCTAACCATTGAATACACATGTCAAGCAATAACTCAAAGCATAAGGTACTTGATAATAAAACATGCAATGTATATCACTGAGCTAGGAAGGATGGATTTCTTTGTTTTGACCACTTTTGTTGAACTGAATATAGATGGTATGGGCCAAGCTAATACTGGGAGTCTCGTCAGAAGCGAAGCTCCTTTTCTATGAGGTACATATAATTAAATTTTATCACTTGAATGATAAACATAAAGTGCAGCAATAACAATCTTAACATTGTTTGATAATACAGTTTGCAAATCAACAGAAAAATAATTATATTGTGTGGTAAGAAGCTCCATTGATACTTAACTAGCTTTTGGCAATCATAACTGTAATGAGGAATGATCAATTTGTTTCTATCTTGGGACATCTTCACTTATTGGAATCTAAATGTAGAGCATGTGTCATTTTGTAGAGAATGAGAAGAGACATATACAAACTTCACTTGTAGGAAAACAATGAAGCACTTCCAAAAGGATTAACAATCCCTGAATCATTCCCTGATCTCATTACTGATATGAAGGTGAATCCATATGATGCCAAGACATCCACTTTGAAGATGAAAGAAATGGTATGTTTTAAATTATTATGTGTTACTTTTGGAGGTTTTCACATGCACTTTATTTTCTAGTTTTTATTCTCTCATACCTCAATTTGTTTCTATCTCAGAACCTCTGTTGTATTTTTTTTAAACACAACCAATCATCACTCATTTTGAACCATAAAGGAATTCGAACTCTAAACTATGAAGGAATTCCTTTCCATTGTAGGGTCTACTTTGGGACTAGACATATTGTTATGCGTTGTCTTGTAGAATTGAGGAAATCAAAGAAAATACCTTCTCGGTGGTCTAGGGTTTTTGTTCTCTAATACATTCTAATATTAACATTAATGACGAGACCCATTGATTTATGAATTTATCCAAATTTACCCTACATCTAAATCTTTTTCTCATATGCCTCTTTGGGTCAGGCTCCCAAATCTTCCCCTTCACCTGTGGTTGGATTTAGTTCTAGAAGTTGTGGGAGATGTCATTGGTGACTTCCAAATGGTGGATTCTAAATCATCTGATATTTTGCATACCACTTATGCTCTCATCCTCATGGTGGTTGATTATTTGAAGGGCCTCCGTAAGAAGATCAAGCTTGACACCCCTAATGGTTCGTGGATTCAAACTCTAGACTATGAAGGAATTCTTTTTTGTTATAGGGTCTACTCCAAGTTAGAACATATTATTGTATGTTGTCCTATAGAATTGAGGAAATCAAAGAAAATACCTTCTTGGTGGTCTGGGACTTTGGTTCAACATTACTCTATCCTTAAAGACTCTACTCTTAAGGATTCATCTGTGGTTGTTGATGGTGCCAATAGCTCTACTCTGTCTAACCAGGCTTTTGGTCCATTGTTGGATGTGGCTTCCATGGTAGCCCCTACCTCTATGGGTCGGGTTCCTATCCTACAAAGAATCACCATCCAACAATAACTTCTTTTGGATTCACTTGCTGATGTAACTTATACATATTATGATGGTAATCAATATCCACTACAACCTGCTGTATTTTTAGTTTTTTTAAATCAAATTGGTCAAATTTTTGACCAATTCTTGAAGGTTTTCCACTAAGAATTGGTCAAAATTTTGACCAACTCTTTGGTTGTGACCATGGAATCTTGGTCATGGGATAGACTAGAATTGGTCAATATTTTGACCAATTCTTGGAGGTTTTCCACCAAGAATTGGTTGAACGTTCAAAAAACCCTTTGGTCATGACCATGGCATCCGGGTCATAGGATAGACCAGAATTGGCCAAAATTTTGACTAATTCTTGGAGGTTTTCCACTAAGCATTGGTTGAAATTACAACCAACTCTTTGGTCATGACTTTGGCATCTTGGTCATGGGATAGGCTAGAACCAGTCAAAATTTAGACCAATTCTTGAAAGTTTTCCATCAAGATTTGGTCAAACTTTAGACCAATGGTGACCAATTATGCTCATCCAAAATGCACTCTTTTCAACCAAAGATTTGGTCTAAATTTTGACCAATTGGAGATTTGGTCTAAATTTTGACCAATTGGAGATTTGGTCTAAATTTTGACAACAAAAATTGTGACGCACTACTTGGTTGCAAATTCAACCAACATGAATCAAAATTTTGACCAATTTTTGTCAAAAATTGGGTCAAAATTTACTATTGTACAAACCTACTTGTCATAATTGTGGTAAGCTAGGTTGTACAAAAAATGTTTGTAGGAGCAAGACTACAAATTAGAATGCTAAGTAGAATTTCATGGGTCACTGCTGTATATGAGCAATGTTAGTATGCTAATAGAAACCAAATTTAAATAAAGCTTCTACAAACTAAACAAAATTCATAAACTTCAAGATAGACTAAGATGAGCTCTCAATTGAGAATATGAGCCATTAATGGGCTCTCTCAATGAGAAGCTCTCTTGTTGAGTAGCTTTGTCTAAATAGATAGGATGTATGCTCAAGCTTTATGCTTCAAAAAGGGCTTCAAATGGAGTTGAAATTTGGGTGTGAGTGTATGGTTTTGATGTAAAATGGCTTCTCAAAATGGAATTATGACTTTACTTCATGGATTGTTTTATTTTGGAAAGGGAAAGGATCCAATTTATAGGCAAGAGGCTTGAGGGATTGAGGGCTCAGATGCAAGGATGGGAAAAAGCTTATGGAGGGCTCAGATTGCATGAGAGGAGAGCACATGGATTGTGCTTCCTTATAGCCAATAAAGGAGTGACACATGTCACATGGTGAGAGGATGGAGGAAAGGGGAAGGATGAGTCAACAAAGGAGGCTCAAGGGATAAAATCTTCATAAAGACCCTCATAATGGCTTGTAAGAGCAATAAAAGGGCTTGGAAGAGTCATTTATGGCCTAGTGGACTTCATAAATTTTTATGGTTGAGATATTTTGAGGGAGATGAGAGCAATGTCGACTTGGGCTTGATTAGGAAGGTTTTAAGCTTGCTTAGGCTTGTCCAAATGATTAGAGGATGGATTAGGATGGTTTAGGATTAGCTTAGGGATAGGCAAGTGGATGGCATTTAATGAGGGTGGGTGAAGGAGGAGATATTTGTTAACTTTGGCTTGGGTTAGTAAGTTTTAACTCATGTTTAGGGAATGCGACAAGGTTAGGAGGGGATTAGGATTAGGGTTAAAGACATCTTCTAGAAGAGTCTAGGCTTTGGATGAGGATGAAGACTTTCTAGAAGAGTCTAGAATTTCCTAGGATGAGGATGAAGACTTTCTAGAAGAGTCTAGAACTTCTTAGGATGAGGATAAATTATATTTTTAGGAAATAAATAAAGTTTTATTTATTCCAAGGGTTTGGGTTGAGGAGATATTTATTAAAACTTTTTTAATAAACATGAGGATTAATATTTAATCTTAATTAAATATTTTAAGTTGGGATTAGGGGTAGCAAATGATGGGATTAGCCTTTAATCAAAATTAAAGAAGGATTAGAAGATTTTGGAAGAGGTTAGTGGTCTTAAGGAAATTGGCCAAGTTTTGGGCAAAAACTAAATTTTTTATTTATTTTGGGTTTTTTGGTCAATTTATTAATTAAATAATTAATAAATAAGGAAATAATGTTTAAATAAGATTTAAACATTTTTGGGAGGGATTCCTTAATTAAATATTTTTAATTAAGATAAAGGGATTTAATGGCATAAAAATAAATAAATTAATTAAATAATTAATTAATTAATAAATGATGATGTCATCAGAAATTTTTCAGAAAATAAAAATACTTTATTTTCTAAAGGTTTTTAGGTGTCTACAACTGCCACAAGTGCAACAAGCAAGGACATCAAGCACATAAATGTAATACCACTAGCTTATATATACCTCTATATATATTACGCCAAGAGTAATCGTTCTCGAGGCGTCTATTTTCATTTTTATAATCCCAATTCTTTTTCATTTAATCCCAAGGTTATTTTAATCATAGTTGGGATTTATGAAAATGAAAATAGGCACCTCAAGAACGATTACTCTCGGTGTAATATATATAAAGGTATATATAAGCTAGTGGCAATCGCGACGCAACAGGAAAAGTATTTTTTAAAAAAATTCTTTTTTTTAAGGTTAGTGCTGAATTATTTATTTCTTTTTAAATACAATTGTATAAACTTACTATAAAATTATTCTTGAATATATATTTTTTAAATTCTATATATGATGTTTATTTGCATCACTTTAATTCAATTTTATTTTAAACATATTGTTACGTAAAATGTTATATTGAAGAGTAGAGTTATAGTTAGGGTTAGGGTTAGTGTTAGGGTTGGGGATATTGTTAGGGTTTGAGTTATGGATAGGGTTAGAGTTATGGTTAGGAATAGAGTTACAATTAGAGTCAGGATTAGCATTAGCCTGGTTAGGGCTAGGGTTATTTTTAGTATTATGAATCTTGTTAGGGTTATAGTTAGGGTTAGGTATAGAATTAGAGTTAGAGTTAATGTTAGGATTAGGGTTAAAATTAGGGTTACAAATATAGTTAGGGTTAGAATTAGAGTTAGGGTTAGGGTTAAGGAAAGGGCGAGGGTAAGAATAAGGGTTTAGGTTAAAAATATAGTTAGAGTTAGGATTAGAATTAGAGTTAGGGTTTGAGTTAGAGGTAGAGTTAGAATTGGAGCTCGAATAAGGGCTAGAGTTAGAGTTGAAATTAGGGTTAAAATTAGGATTAGGGTTAGGATTAAAATTAGATTTACGGTTAGAGTTAGAGAAAGGGGTAGAGAAAGGGTTAGTTTTAGGGTGATGGTTAAGACTAGGTTTATATTTAGGGTTAGGGTTGTATATAGAGTTACATCAAGGTTAAGGTTAGGGTAAGGGTTTGAGTCAGGGTTAAGGTCAGGGTTAGGGTTAGGGTTATGGTTTTCATCTAGATTAAAGTAAGGTTAAGGTTAGAGTTAGAGTTTTGAGTCAGGGTTAAGGTTAGAGTTAGGGTTAGGTTATGATTTTAGTGAAGGTTAAACTAAGGATTAAGATTAGGATTAGAGTCTAATTATGGTAGAGTTAGATTTACAGTTAGGGTTATATTTAGGGTTAGAGTTAGGGGTAGGATTATGGTTAAAAAAAAGTAATTTTCTTTTTGGCATATTGTAATGTAAAATGTTATAGTCAAACATAGATATATGGTTAGGGACAAAGTTACCATTACAATTAATGTTAACCTTAGGGATAGAATAAGGGTTAGGGTTAGCATTAGGGTTAGGGTTTGAGTTATGGTTAAGGTTAGGGTTAGAGTTATGGTTATGGTTATTGTTAGAGTTATGGTTAAGGTTTGGGTTAGAGTTATGTTTATGGTTAAGATTAGGGTTAGAGTTATGGTTATGGTTAAGGTTCGGATTAGAGTTATGTTTATGGTTAAGGTTAGCGTTAGAGTTATGGTCATAGTTAAGGTTAGGGTTAGAGTTATGGTTAGGGTTAGGGTTAGTGTTATAGTAAGGCTAGGGTTAAGGTTTGAGTCAAGGTTAAGGTTAGAGTGAAGGTTAGGGTTTGAGTCAAGATTAAAGTAAGGGTTAGGGTTAGGGTTAGAGTCCAATTATGGTAGAGTTAGATTTAGGATTAGAGTTAAGGGTTAGAGTTATGCTCATGGTCAAGGTTAGGGTTAGGGTTAGGGTTATTATAGGGCTTGAGTTAGGGTTATTATAGGGATAGGATTAGGGTTTGAATAAGGGTTAAGGTTAGATTTAGGATTAGGGTTAGGGTTTTAGTTAAGATTAAAGTTAGCGTTAGGGTTAGGGTTAGAGTCTAGTTATGGTAGAGTTAGATTTAGGGTTAGAGTTAGGGATAGAGTTATGTTTATGGTTAAGTTTAGGGTTAGAGTTATGCTCATTGTTAAGGTTAGGGTTAGACTTATGGTTATGGTTAGGGTTAGGGTTATAGTAGGGCTAGGGCTAGGGTTAGGGTTAGGGTTAGGGTTAGGGCTTGAGTAAGGGTGAAGGTTCTAGAGTTAAGGTTAGGGAAAAGTTTTGAGCCAAGATTAAAGTTAGGGTTAGGGTTATGGTTAGAGTCCAATTATGGTAGAGTTAGATTTAGGGTTAGAGTTAGGGACAAATTAATGTTTATGGTTAAGGTTAGTGTTAAGGTTAGTGTTAGGGTTAGAGTTAGAGTTAAGGTTAGGGTTAAGGTTAGAATTAAGGTTAGGGTTAGTGTTAAGGTTAGGGTTAGGGTTAGAGTTAGAGTTAGAGTTAGAGTTAGGGTTAGGGTTAGCATTAGGATGAAAATTAGGGTAAGGGATAGGGTTTGAATTAGAATTAGGGTTCTTGTTAGGGTTGGGTTTACAATTAGAGCTAGAGTTAGGGTCAGGGTTAGAGTTATAGTCAGGATTAGAGTTAGAGTTAGGGTTAGGGTTAGGTTTAAAATTAGAGTTAGAGTTGGGATTAGGGTTAGGGTTAGAAATATAGTTAGGATTAGAGATAGGGTTAGGGTTAGGGTAAGGGTAAGAATTAGGGTGAGGGTTAGAATAAGGGTTACAAATATAGTTAGGGTTAGTGTTAGGGTTAGAATAAGAGTTAGGGTTAGGGTTAGAGATAGAGTTAGAATTAGAGTTCAAATAAGGGTTGGAGTTAGAGTTAGAGTTAGAGTCAGGGTTATATTTAGGGTTAGAATTAAGGTTAGGGTTAGAATTAGTGTTAGAGTTAGGGTTATGGTTAGTGTTAGGGTTATGGTTAGGGTTAGCATTAGGGTTAGGGTTAGGGTTAGTGTTAGGGTTATGGTTAGGATTAGCATTAGGTTTAGGGTTACAGTTAGAGTTAGAGTTAAAATTAGAGGTAGTGTTAGTGTTTGTGTTAGTATAAGAGTTAGAGTTAGAATTAGAGTTAGAGTTAGGTTTGAGTTAGAGTTAGAGTTAAAGGTAGAATACTACAACTAATTCTAAAAATAAACCTACATCTAAATCTAAATACATAACTAAATCTAAAACTAAATGCAAAACTAAATTAAAAATTAAAAAAATAAAAGTAGAAATCTCACCTGCAAAAAAAGTTCTTCAAAAACTTCAATCAACTCCTCTTCAAAAACTTCAATCTACTCCTCCAATAATCTCCACCTATTCCTTCCTCCAAACACAAAATGAAAGTGAAGAGATGAGCCTTTTTTATAACTTGTGAGAAGCTCCTCATATCACCCAATGGATGTCTCTTCGCATTCCACGAATTTGTTTAAAATTCCACCACTCTCCAAAAAAAAAAAACATGAATGTGCATGCAAAAAAAAAATTTGAAAATATTTAATACTTAAATTTAAATAAAATTATTCAAGCCCTATTTTTTAGGGCTTGAATATATATATATATATATATATATATATATATATATATATATATATATATATATATATATATCTATATATATATATATATATATATATATATAATGTAATCCCTCCCCCCTCTCTCTCCCCTTTCTCTCTCCCTCTCTCTGTGTAGTCTCTAGTAATGCCCCTCTAATATGTCTCTCTAATCTCTAGATACACCCACTTATCTCTCCCACCCTACTTTCTAGATATTCCTCCTAATCTCTCTCTCCCTTTATGCTCTCTAGATACACCCCTAATATCTCTCTCTCTCTCTCTCTCTCTCTCTCTCTATGCCTACTCTCTAGATACACCTCATAATCTCTTTTTCTCTCTCTCTACATAAAACATGCCTATATAAGAAACATAATATGAGCTCCTTCTTGTCTATAGATATGCTTTCTCTCTCTCTCTCTCTCTCTCTCTCTCTCTCTCTCTCTCTCTCTCTCTCTCTCTCTCTCTCTCTCTCTCTCTCTGGGTGTGTGTATATACATATTATCACTTATAAAAAATATAATATTATTTCTAGATACTTGTAAATATAGGGTTAGGCTAAGGTATATAATTTACTAAATGATTAGTACAATCATAGATAGAGTAAGAGTTAAAGTTAGGATCCAAGGTTTACAATTTCATTTATATGGCACTCGGTGTTATGGTTAGGTTTAATAAGTGGTTAAATGTTACACTAAAATAAGGGACAAGGTTAAGGGAAGTATGAGATTTAGGTGTAGTGTTGGATTATTTGGAGTACAACTATGGTCAAATTTGGGATATATGTTATACAAATGACTCAAATATTGGAAAAATTAATTCATGAAAGGGAAGTTATAAGTCCTAACACAACAATTCAGATGATGTTAAAAGTGTGAAAGAATATATAAGAGTCAATTTTATGAAAATTATTTCTCCATGATGATGTGAGAACATTATATATTGTTGAATTTTTAATAATGCTAATGCAATTTTTATTGCAATGATTAAGAATTGTAATCAATAAATCTCCCTATCATTAAGGAATCTATTTAGACTTATGATTTTCTTTCTTAATTAATATATTTAGTAGCCACATCCATTGAAGAAATTTTTCGTAAAACAATAAATTTATTTTGTCTTGTTCTCTTCTCCATGAAAGTTACATTGAACAATGGCGGAATAAAATTGCCAATACAAGTAATTAGAAGTAAAAATTTGAAATCGGAGACAAGAATGAACTAAATACAAAAAATATATCTGTGATGGTGTGAATACATATCACATTCTTCAATGATTGGGATTCTTTTGTGACCTTTATTTGAACAATGATTGTGAAATACTTCTTTCATCATTGAGGGAAACCCATCCACTTTTGTAGATGTGTCACACAGAAATTTTTATGCATCTTCCATATGCATTTCTTCCATTTCCTCAACATAGTCAATTGGAAATATTGCTACTCTACAACTTTAATTATAGTTGTGGGCACCTCTTTAATTATTTGTAGGCATTTGTCAAACTCAATCTCGAAGAAATCATTTGAGATCGTTGAAGTAGTTAGGCTCTAGTATCCAATAATGTTTGATTCTCTATTCGAGGTATCCATAACTCAAATAGTAACCTGCAAACTTATAAATAAAAATCAACATATGGAAATAATCATAATGAAAAAGTATTAATAGTTAACATAAATTCTTTCAAATGAATAATGTTCAAAATAACATAAATAAAAATCAAAACTATTTCAAATGAAATAGTTAGATTGTAATGTTTGATATATGGTGGCATTGTCTTCCACTTTTCAAACATTACAAACATAAATATTAATAAAAATCTATATATAGTATGAAAAATATTTAAATAAAACGCATATACACTCTAATTAAATAATGACAATATAAACTAAATATATGATTCATTTATTTTAAATTAATCACTAACTTTAATAAAATACAAATTTTATTGATAAGGTGACCTTCTTGTCCACATCAACGATTAAATTTAATTATGAAACATTAAAAATATAAATATTTTGAAACATGCAAATATAAAACTATTATGAAACATACAAATCTAAACATGGAAACCAAAAGTATTTTGAAATATGCAAATCTAAAACTAATGTAAAACATGCAAATGTAAAACTAAATTGAAACATGAACATTAAAAATCTGCAAAAGAAATGTATTATCAAATATCTAAATCAAAAAGTTTTTGAATCCTATATCTAAATCAAACATACAAGGCTAAACTATATGAAACTTTAATCTACTCCTGTTCAAAAACTCTAATTGCTCCAATAATCTCCATCTCTTCCTCCCTGCAAAAACACAAAATGAAAATGAAATGAGGAGCATTTGTTTTATAATTTATGAGAGAACCCTCATATCCCCTAATAGATGTCTTTTGACATTCCATAAATTTGTTTCAAATTCCCCCACTCCTCACAAAAAATAAGCATGAATGTGCATGCAAAAATATATTTAACAAAAAGAAAAAAAAATTATATTTAAAATTTTAATTAAGTTATTTCAACTCTATTTTCTTGTGTTCTATTTTTTTGGCCTTATTTTTTCAGGTTCTATTATTTTAGCATCCGTTTGGCTTAATATTATTTTGGCTAGCTATTATTTCAAGAATTTTATTATATTATTTTATAATTCAATAATGATAAAATATATATTAAATATATGATTTATCTACTTTAAATAAATCATTAACTTTAATAAAATATAAATTGTATTGATATGGTGGCATTCTCATCCAGATTAATGATAAAATTATGCTTTGAAACATGAAAATATAAATACTTAGAAACATGCAAGTGTAAAACTATTGTGAAACATTCAAATCTAAAACATGCAAACCAAAATTATTTTGAAATATTAAAATCTAAAACTAATATGAAACATACAAATATAAAACTAATTTGAAACATGCACTTTTAAAATATGTAAATGAAAAGTATTATAAAATATATAAATCAAATAGATTTTGAATACAAATCTAAATCTAAATCAAACATGCAAGACTAAACTATTAAATGCAAGCCTAAATAGTTATGAACATAATTCTAAATCTAAATGAAATTAATTAAAATTGAAATCTAAATCAAAGTAGAATATTATAACTAATTTTGAATTTCAATTTACATCTGCATCTAAATCTAAATGAAAATGTAAGTAAAAAATAAAAATCTCACCTACAAAAATGTTACTCCAAAACTTCAATCTACTCCTATTCAAAAACTCCAATCTAATCCTCCAATAACCTCCACCTCTTCCTTCCTACAAAAATATAAAATGAAAATGAAATAAGGAGCCTTGGTTTCATAACTTTTGAGAGGCTCCTCATATCCCCCAACAAACGTCTCTTCACATTCCACGAATTTGTTTCAAATTCCCCCACTCCCCACAAAAAAATAAGTATGAATGTGCATGCAAAATTATATTTAACAAAAAAAAAATCATATTGAAATTATTTCGCCCCTATTTTTTCAAGACCTACTTTTTTGGGACCTACTTTTTCGAGCCCTATTATTTCGGGCCTATTATTTCGGCCTCCATTTGGCTTCCTATTATTTCAGCCAACTATTATTTCAGGAATTCTTTTTTAATATTTAATTTGGAAGTTTGTAACCGCTCCCAATTCTTTTTTATTGACAAAGAATCTTTTTTGGCATATTCTCATGCTAGGTATTTGTGTTGTGATTGTATAGAATGCCTCTCGACGTAAAGACATCAAGCACACAAATATTTGAAGGTTACTAGTACAACTATAAGAAGTATGGACATAGAGCATATGAGTGCAGATGAAAGCCTAACTGGTCATCAAACAAGAAGCTAAGGTAAACCATACTGGTAGATCCTACAATTAGGATTACAATACAAGGTATAGTTGTCACTATTGTCAAGAGTATGGACATGTTGTTGAGAATTGCATTAGAAAACATTTTAGAAGTGACTACAAAAGATGGTTGAGTCAAACTACATGTTTTAGTTGTTTGGAGACTGGTCACATAAGCAAAAATTGTCCAACAAGGTCAAAAGCACCTAGCAATGAATTCAATAAAGTCAAAGAAAAGGTTGATGTTGAAGAAGTCAAAGTGCAGATGAACAAGACATGGAAGAAAAAGGAAGATAGCAATACATCAAGCTCAAATGGGATTACTTCATCCAATGGATTAGGTGATCACACCATCCCCAACTAGGCAATTAAGAGGTATGTGTGGGATCGGTATTTAAAAGTTCAATTATATATTAGTTCCAAGAAGTTAGTTCTAAAAGGATCATATATGCATGAAGAAAGATGCAAAGTATTGGTTAGAACTTAGAAGGAATCTATGAGTTTTCATGTTACTATCGAGCATGAAAAGTTTCACTATAGTTTCCAAGTGAAAGTTAGTTGTTCCTGAGCTATTGAAGGTGATATTGGTGACCGAGCCCATTGTGGTTGTTGAGTGTGGAAGGAATTATATGGGAGTCGAGTGATTCATAATTTCTATTGGAGCCGAGCTTATAGCTATGTAAGCACTAAGCATTTATTGTTAAATTTCAAGTGCTATATGATCAATTTTTGACTCATTTATAATTATTCAAGATTGAAGAGAGCATGAAGAGCTGAAGGAAAATTGGAAAGAGGGATTCAAGCATTTGCAAACTGAATTCAATTGCTACTTGACACCATTCATCAAATATTTAAGGTATTTATCATGTGTCGAGCTACGTTGTTTGAATTTTTACAAACCTTAGTTATTATGGAATCTAGCTCTTTTGATAATGTGGTTAAGGAAGGAAAGGAAGTTTTGAATGTTCAATGGATAAGAAATGAGATCAAACAACTACATTTTTGAGCAATTCTTGACATTGCATATAAAGGAGACCCAGCTAGTGCACTATTGATGATACCACCACAAGTTTTGATGATACAAGATGTAAGATGTTTCTACACTTGTAAGGTTGGAAGCATTGGAGATATGGAGATAAGAGAAATTTATGGAAAATTGTGTGAGAACAGTGTATTGAAAGAAGAATTCAAGGTTGTAAAGAGAAAAGGGTTAGCTCACACCCTAGATTTTCCAAACGTGTTCAAAATAGAATGGATTAAGATTGTTTTTAGTAGAATTCATGACAATTCTATATGGTTGGAGGGTGACCCTATAAAAATCACAAAGAGGATTATTCATAGAGTGATGAGGTATATAACCCTAGACAAACCTAAGACAATGAGGAGTGATGCAAAACAGGAAATTGAAAAGAATACAGGGGCACTATGGAACAAGAGAGGAATGGCCATAGACACAATTTCTGATCCCCTAATTGCATTTGTAGTGAGAATTATTGCACATAAGTTATTTCAATCCACCAAGTTAAATAGTGTACCATGCATGGTTGTGGATTTTGGTCACAAGATAGTAAAGAAAGACCACTCTTATGACCTTGCCGAGTTACAACTCCAACAGTTATCAGAAAACTTGGGAGCCATAAGGAAAACAAAAAGTGCACAATGCAAATTTGGTTCAATACTTGTTTGTATATTTTTCTATGTGTAGATAACACTTTTCCCACATTTGGGAAAGTAACTTCTAGAAGGCTAAAAGATCAGTTGCAGTGTAGATTGGTGAATTTATAGAACAACTTGGAGATAATTTTGAGTTTATGATGACTAGCTACTTTGAAGACTTTAAGAAGTCAATAAGACAAAGACACAAGATTCCAATATCACTAGTAGAGAAGCATTTTAAAGATGTTTGTTTTCTAGTTGATGTTGATTTCACATATGTGCAAGTTGTTGTTCCAAGGGTGAGATGGCTCAAGCCATTTCCTTATGAGATTAATGTTGACGAGGCATCTAAGTCATCACTACTACTGGCAAAAAAAGTAGATAAGGATGCTATTTCATTTGGAAACTATGATGTAGCAAAGTCAAAGATCAAAATGGATTTAAAGACAACTTCTATAATGAGGAAAAAGAATAAGATTATGAAGAAACTTAGAAAAATTTGGTGAAGGGGCAGAAGGAGATGAAGAAGTAGAAGATGATGAAGATAATGAAGATGCACCTACCCAAGCACTGCTCTCTCTCTCACATAGGGTCAAGGTGAAACCAAGGAGGAGGAGAAGCGAAAATTGATGAAGGTGCTGAGGGAGAAGAAGCCAATGAAGCACGTATTGTCACAGAAGAAAAGAAGAGAAAAACAAAGAAGCTAGTAGTAAGAAAACATAAAAGGGTTGTGAAACCAAAGCCTACAATTCCTGTTACTAGGGCTAGCACAAGAGCTACTGCTAAGAAGACTTAGGAGGTTCAGAAGCCTAAAGGCAAGAGAGCTAGTCCAATTACACAAGGAGATGAACATGAGAAAAAGCAAAGAAGGAAGTATATTGCCCCGGTTGAATTAGATGAGGAGAGGAAAAAGTTAGATGATAAAAGCCAATTCATAGTGGTAAGTCATAGTCCCTCTTTAGATTTGGACAACTTGTGTGAGAATATTATGAATAATGTTGATTTGAGTGGATTTACACATGTTGAGTTTGATACACTTGGTAAGATAGAAAATAATAAAGTAGAAGAATCTATATATGCCATGATGGAAATTTTTAAGAAGACTCTAATTGAGATTGCCAAAACTCTACCCAAGAGCCTATAAGATAGAGTTGAACAAAGATGAAAGTATAGTCTTACAACTGAAAGAAATATTAGAGAGACTACACTTGCAAGAGTCATGCTAGAGTTGGGCAAATCTTAAATGAAAAAGGCTATTACTAAGAAAAAGGGAAGATTTGCTCCAAAGTATTGAGCCTTTAATATCCTACAGAACAAAATTGAAGAGGTTATTCAACAAAGCACACATGTATGGAAGGTGATCTATGGGCTGACAACACAAAAAGCTATTGAGTAAGCACCTAAAGAAGTAGGTGAAGACAAAGTAGAGGAAGAGGTAGTTAAAGAAAAAAATGATGAATCTTTGATGGAAATACATGGAGAAGGCACTACAGAGGCAATAGTTGAAGAAGAGTGATAGATAGACCAAAATGTACCAGTAGTACAAATGTTGAGTTCCAGTCCTCAAAAAGATATAGTAAAGGTTAAGGATGTGTCTGACACCACATTTCAAAATTTCAATCCCCTCACAAACAAGGATATACAAAAGATAATGATTGATTCCACCACCAAGGCACAACTATGCAGTCATCCTATTTTTGTGAGTCTGGATGAGATTGAGAAGGAAGAATTGGCATCTGCAGGGGAGAAACCGTAAGCATTATCCATTACTCCCACTCAATCTATAGAAGTGCAACCTTCCATGCATATGGTAGTATACTGAAGGACCAACATCATGCCTTCACATACCAGCACTAAGGTGCAACATGTTTTAGTACCAGCAATTACAATAATTGAGAAAGAAGGGACACCAATTCAAACAGGTCAGGAAGTCGATCCTACACCTACACCAATAGCACAAGGTGGAGCTTAAACCAAAGAGAATGAGAAGGATAGGACCAAATATTCAGTCTTGACTACAAAGCTAGAAAAAGTAACAGGAATACAAACATTGGTTACTTTACCAGACACTGCTACTCCTACTCCTAGTCAAGCACTTCATAGGCCAAGTACTGCAACTACACCATTGCAAGCATCAAGGCCAAGTCCTAGCACATCTATAGTTGATGAGGTGACATCCTATGGTGACATCAACTAGATGAGGTGATTGCTCGTTACTAAAGTATGATCTTACAACAATCACAATAGAGAAAATGAACATATTATAGGATGCTCTAGCAAGAAAGAAACACCAATAACTGCTCACAAGGGAGCACAACTAGAAACATGCTTCATGAAATCAAGGACACATTTCTTCATGCATTCATCCTCCTTGCACCTGATGAAGCCAAGCCAATCATTGAGTAGTTGGCAAACAGTGTAGAGAAAATCAATGATGAAGACCTAGATACCAATATAAAATTATTGGAATGGTCTAAGAAGAAACTTCAACCAAGGTGGATGAATAGATATCTAGTGTCAGTGCAATACATCAAGTTGAGTTAGAAACCAAGATTGAGGGTGTAAAGAAAGTATTAGAGAATATTTTTTCTCTTTACACCAAGTTATGTGATACAACTCTATTCACACAAGAAGTGTAGTGGCATATTGGCACTTTGCAAGAAGACATGAAGCTAACAAGTACTACTCTACTCAATTCTCCATCTCAAAGTCAAAAGCACTACAGGAATTTGATGAACTCCCAAGGTTAGTTGGTAGCCCTGCATGCTCAAGATGGAAACATTCAGGCAACACTGATCAGTATCCAATCCAAGTTGACCCCACACATGGAGATACTACACCAAGAACTAGCCTTTGCAAAAACAATGATGAAGAAAGATCCTCATCTTTCTACACATGAAGAATTAGTTCACCTTGCTGCTGAGTTATCTATCCAAATCAAATCATTGGAAGTAGCATGTGATATTTGGGATTTAGCTCTGAAGATAATACTTGAGGTCCATAAAACTTTCTTAGATAAACGCACTATATGTGTATAACCCCTTGGCATACGTGTCAAAAAGGGGGAGAAATAAGAAGAAGAAAAATAAGGTGACAAAGACACAAACAAAGCACAACACAATTCAACATATGCAGAATCTACTCAACATGAGTATTCAGTTTCAGAATCAGAATAGAATAATCAACTCAAGGGGAGTTATTGAATTTTGAGGTATGACTGATGAGTCATAAGTTTTGCAAAATTTTGAAGTTTTGAAATTTTGTATGTAAGACAAATACTAAATGGATATTATCTAAGTTATGCTTGAAGAGCTAAGGATATTCATGCATGACCAAGTATTTTGCCACTCATATCAAAGGGGGAGATTGTTAATATCATATTGGTTTTGACATATGAGTGACAATATACTTAATTCATTTACTTAATTCATGCCGAATAAGTAATGTATGATGAGCATAAGTTTCCAGATAGTATATGTCAAGCTAGAGATATACAATATATGTCGAGTAACTAATAAGTGCTGACTCACTCAATTGTCGAGCAGATAGTAAGTGTTGAGTCATTCAGATGTTGAGTGATTAGTGAATGTTGAGTCATTCGGAGGTCGAGTTACAACAAGACAGTGGATGTCGTGCATCAGACACTTCAAGTGTCGAGTAAACAATTTTGGACATAGTTGTTTGTAATGGTACAAACTTCTATGTAAACTATTTTTGAGCTGACTTAAGGATTGTTTTGTGATTCTAGATGATAAGGACAAATCTTTATTGAGGATCCCTATGCAATACATGCAACCAATCAATTGAAGGCATTTTTTAAGTAGAAAAATGGGTGAATCACAATCGTTGATTCATACCTAACCCTAAGTCACCTAGGTCTTCTTAAGGAGGACAAACCCTAAACTTTGTATGAGTGTGGAAGGAGAAAATAGAGAAGTTTACATGCACAAATACAGTATTCATGGTGACTAAGGAGTTGTGAATTGAGATACATTGTAAAATCAATTAGAGGATAACAAAGGAAAAGAATTAGAAGACAGAAGAGATACATATGATCAGTGAGGATCAAGTACACATCAAGAAAGAGGTGATCTATTATATAGCAGTAGAGTGCTAATCACATGATCATTGTTGACACATTCTAGCAGGTGAATCAATTAAATCTCTTGGAAAATTGGTCTTAATAGGTTGTTGTAAATCCTTTGACAGGGTGCTTACTTCATTGTAAGTTAAAGTTCTTTAATCAGGCACACTTTTAACAGGGTGTTGAAATCCTTTAACAAGGTAAGATCTAACAATCTTGTAAGCCTTTAACAGGGTAGACCTTTCATAGGGTAGATCATGTTTCATGATCAAACATTGTAACCTTCATTGGATACACTTTATTACTGCAGTAGTGGAGATTTGTGGGTGTCATCCCCACTCGAATATTACCTTCTCATTGGAGGGTTCCTGGGTAATCAAATATCTTGTGTCATACATGTGTTGAATGTTATTAGCTTTCATACTATGGATGAATATGTTTAGCTAGCTATTTTAGTTTACATGAAAATTTTGAGATGGATACATGTGGTGAATGAATTTATGGTTAAAGTTTTGAAAGACAGATTCACACCCCCACCCCCCCTCTCAGAGTTTACTTTCCTTATTATCTTTCTAATAAATATTACCCGCACATGGAATAACCTACAAAGTTTTGTGGTAGGTTCAAAACAAGAATGTCATTTAGCTAAAGCTAGACTATGTTTCCCATAGAACCAAGAACCTAAAATCATGGAGCTAAATCTTTAGTTGTAGTGAATTTGAAAAGAAATAACCCACTAGCCACAGTCAAGACTCTTATACTTCATTTCATCTTCCATTTTTTAGTACACCACTTTCTAACCATGTCTATTGATGGCCTAAATGTGATAAAATGTCCAACTAGATTTGGTTGAAGAGGCAACAATATACTATCCTTGACACCATCCACAAGGAAGATCTCTAGTCCACCAAAACCATGGAATTTTTTTGGTTCATCAACTTGGGTAGGTAGGCCTATGTTACCCACCAAGGTCTCCTTCTAGTTCTCACCAAAACTAGGTGACACCACCTTCATATGGTCCTTCAAAGCTTCAATAGTCTTCGATGAAGTACCCATAAAGGACAAGTCATCTCTTATAGAATTACCAATAGGATAAGAATGAGCATAGTCATATCCACTTACGAAACAATTGGGCCCAAAAGTCTCATATTCCACCTCCCCCTATGCCCCTAGTTAGAAGTCAACACTAGGAGAATATCTAGACATACAAAAGGACCTAGAGAAAAAGGCAACCTGCCCTCCTGGACCATAGGAGCCAAGTTAGAATTCAAATTTAGAGTTGGGAAGGAAGTTGCAAGAGTTGCAGAGCAAGCAAGAGTTTCATATGTTGCTATAATTTTCCATAAGATCTAGTTGTTCAATTCACATACCATAACATTATATATGTCTAGACACTTCAACATAGGAATATAGATTTTGTCTATAAATTTGATACTGCCCTTTAAACTTTACAAAGATGAGGAAACCTTTTGAATCATGTTGTAAGTTTTTATTATTGATAAAATTTTGGACTTTGAATATCTTTAAAAGGAAAGAGTATGAAAACCACTATTTCATTTAATTGTTAACATATTATAAAATCATAATCAATTTCTTCATCTTCTATGTAAATAACGGAAGCTCACAAAAATGATTTTAGTGATTTTGGTAAGGTGAACCGTCCAAATTTTGGTACAATAATTTTTACATTATTAACATTCAAAAATACAATCAAATAAGGTTATTGATTATTGGGAAACTTTAATTTGTTTATTTTCAAAGTCACTTATTATCTAACAGACAATAAGACTAAATGGAACCCCTAATTTATCTATAAGCTTTATATATTAAGTTTAAGAAGGTACATGATTTAGAAACATCTTCCTAAATAGGTAGGTGTAATCTTTTTTTTCTAGATGACCCGTCATTTGACTCAAAATCATGGTGAAGGGATAACAACTAAAATCAAATTCATCCTAAGGGAGAATGTGACATATGACATTTGATAGTTTATGTGATCTTCAAAACTAATTGTATTTTTAAGCTGATAAGCTTTATGTAGGCCTAGAAATTACTTTTTTCACTCGAAAATTGGCGCCCTCTTCTTGTAAAAAAAATCCAAATATACACTTACCTCATAAAAAAATTATAATTTATTTAATCAATAAAATATTTATGGGAGGATGTAATTTTTTGGGTTGCTACTTTTTGTAATGTTATTTTTTTAGTTCTCATATTAATCTTTCAGAATAGATTTTTTTTCTAAAATTTTTATTTAAATATTATTTTATTCGTAAATAATGAATTGAATATAAACAAATATTATTTCTTACTTTATTTTTAAAAAAAATTTCAAATATTATTTTAGTTAGATTGAAAATTATTTATAATTTAATTTATTACATGAAATTATATTTTTAAAAATATTTGTATTATCAAGCACATATCGACTTATCCTTGCAACTACAAAAGTAATATTTAGTTATGGAAGATGGTGAGATAGAGCTAACCAAATATTGTAGTATTAAGTTGTGTAAAATTTTGTAATCTAAAAAAGATATACATGATAATATTATCTCAAAAAATATGATGTTGTTTGTCTCCAAAAACTCTTACTATCTAGAAAGGGGGACGCTAAAAACATTCCACCAAAAAGATCAAGGTTTCCATGCTTTTTTCTTTTTAATCATTTTATATTCTATAGTTTGCATACATATCTTACAAGGACCTAGGGTAAAACCCGAGGAGAATATTCCAAGAAACATTGTGACTTTGTGAGAAATTTATTTGAAGTTCCTTCAATACACCCTTCAATTCTAGTGGTAATATATCTCCACCCACCATCAACTAAGGTAGGAAGATGCAAGGGTGAGTGGTGGGGAAGCAAAAGAACACCTATGGTTTTCAATTTTTGGTAGTACTTTTCATGTGTTGTCGTTCATTACATTTATGGGTTGGTGGCCAAGTTCTTTAAATTGTAGGTGAATGGTTTATATTCGTTAGAGAGGTATATTTTGGTAATTGTGAGAAGATTGATGAGAATGTTATAAACACAAGAAATGGTATTGGTTTGAATTCCACTTGTCATATAATATGACTAAGTTATATACTATGTTATATAAGGGGAGTCTTCTACTCTTCGTAAGGATTCTATGTTTCTAACAGTAAAACAACCAAATTCCAAGGGGTTGACCTTTAAGTACAATGCATAAAGGTGGAACACAACATTAAACCACATTGTCAACACATTGACAATAGAGAAAAGAAGAAGAAATTCAACCACTGAATGGAAAAAGCTTTCAAAAAAATACTATGTTAGCATCAAAAAGGGATTCATAACAATCACAAGCATCAAATCAAACCAAAATAACTAAATAACTAAACCATCATTTAAGAGTTTAATATCCATGATCACAGAAAGACCAATAAAAAAAGCATGGGAGTAGTATCTAGGATGCCAAATATAATTTAAACCACATAAACTAAAGAGTTTAAGAAGCCACACATGACTATACAAGCAAGAGTAGCTGAAACATGAAGATTATATGTTTGTTTTACTTTGCTTTTATCATTTTTCATATATTATTCAAATTAATTTTATCCTTTCAAACCACAAAAAAAATCAAATATTCATCTTTAAAAATAGTGGTAAATCAATGACTAAATAAATGAATACATAATAGATAACACACTTTAAAGAAACGAAAAAAAGATAAGTAGATTATAATATTTAAAAAAAATTAAATTAAACATAACAAAATAATATTCCCTCAATTTCTAGCATTACTGTTAAAAATAAATTATAAACAAACGTCATATTATAGAAACAATAAGCAAATAAACGATAATAATTAAAAGAAAAAGTTCTGATTAAAATACTAATTAATAAATTCAGATCCGTCCATGCTAAATATTATATCTCTTTATCGTATTAATGAGGATGTTCCGTTTGAAATTCGGATCTCTATTGACGTGACAATCCTCTTACCTACTCTCTATGCATTTCCATCAATGGTCAACAATTCAATTCAGATTTTTCTTGGCATATAGGAAAAAACCTTTCCACCTAACTTCCATTTGACCCCAAAGTATTGAAAAATTGAAAGAAACTAACCTTGACTTCAGTTCTTCATATGACCTATTCGTTTGTCATGAAAAATTTACTTGTTCAACATAGTTGTTTGGGTACATATAGCTTTTGTTCTATAAGAGGGTCAGCATTCTATTTTTACAAATTACAAATATTGAATAAAGTGGATCGTATAAAATAACATTGTATGTATAGTTTTTGCATTCTATTTTTATGAATATTCATCAAATAAAATGGATTATGTAAAATAATGTTTAAAATCAAATAGGCCAAGTAAACATCAAAATGGAAAACCATCAAAATGGAAAACAAATTAGAAAAAGAGAAAGAATGCTTTTAAATTAGTTATATATTCAATTTTTGTTTTTTATTTCATTGTAAGTAATATATATCTAAATTTTATCAATCATCCTCTTTCTCTTTTTTAATTTTTGTGATTTAACTATTACCAAATGCTAACTAGTTATAGTATTTATAGATGATCTATCAACTATTATTTCAATTTTAGACTAATATTAAAATTGATTGGACCATATATTTTAACTTACCATATTTTTGTATAATGATATATGACATTGTAATATAATGATATTCAAATTTTATCAATCATCATTACACTTCTTTGGATAATTTTGATTTAAGTGTTGCTTAGAAACTAACTAGTTTAAATAGTCATCAAATGATCTCTCTTTTTCTTTCAATTGTAAAATAATTTTATAATTTATTGGACCATAGAGTTTATCTTACTATGTTTTTACAAATAATATGCATGACACTTTAATATAGTATCATAATTCATAGACATTTTTATAATCCGAAAGGTAGTTTTTTCATTCCCCCCAGACAAAGCTCTGAGTCTGATGGATTCGCTGCTCTTTTCTTCCAAAGTTGTTGGGACGCTATTGGTTGGGATTTGTTAGCTATTGTTGAGGAATCTAGAAAGAATAGAACCATGCTCAAGTATTTGTTGCATTAATCCCAAAAACTAAGGAGCCTAAAACCTTCGCTAACTTCTGACCCATATCATTGTGTAATTTGGCATATAAGATTGTCACAAAAGCTATTTATTTGTGCTTGCATCATCTTATTTCGAGCATTATCTCTCATGAGCAAGGAGGTTTTGTTCCAAGTCGAGTAATTATGGAGGGTGCTTTGGTTGCTCATGAAGTTCTACATTCCATCAACACTTCTCAGTTATCTAGTTTTGTGATCAAACTCGATATAATGAAGGCATATGATAGAGTATGTTGGACTTTCCTATTTCAAGTCCTTCAGAAAATGGGTTTTTCAAAAAGTTGGTGCAAATGGGTAAAAGCATGTATTTTAGGAGCTTGGTTTTCAGTTATCATCAATAGGAAAGCATCAAGCTTCTTCTCCTCTACAAAAGGTGTTAGACAAGGAGACCCCCTATCTCCAATTTTAGTCATCATTATGGCTGAAGCTTTCAACAGGACCATTAAACATCACAACTTGCTAGGCAAGTGGAAGGGAGCAAACATTTAGGGAACTTCTATATCCATTACTCACTCTTTATTTGTTGATGACACACTGCTCTATGGTAGCTCACAAGTTTCAAAGGCAAGACAAATCAAGCACATTCTACAATTATACTATGATGTTTCAAGGCAGAAATTAATCCTCAAAAATAAAAAAATATTTCTCTTCAACACTAACAAAGTTATATCAGACATAATTGTGTAGATTTTGGGATTTTTAGAGGACTTTTTAACTTCAAGATATCTTGGAATACCATTTTTCATGGGGTCAAATAAGACAAGTTAGTGAATTTCTATCCTTGAAAGAATTAAAAGTAGAGTAGTTGCATGGAAAGCTAGATGGCTCTCATTATCATGCAGAATACTACTCATTAAATCAATACTTGCAGCTATTCTGGATTACTATTTAGCTATCCTTAAAGCTCCACCCTTAGTTCTATTACAAATTCAAAAATTGATTAGAGGTCTCCTTGGATGGGTAATATGATGGAAGACAAGAAAATCACTCGTATATCTCTCCAAGACATGGCACATACTCCAAAAGTAGGTGGTGCAGGAGTCCATGATTTATCAAAAAAGAATGTAGCATTTGGCAACAAGCTAGTTTGGAAAATGTATAGAAAGTCTCGGGCTATCTAGTGTCAAATCACATAGCAAAAGTATCTAGACAATAATGATCCATCAAGAATATTCTCAATGCTTGATCCTCCAAAGGGGTTTGTGATTTGCAATTTTATGGTGTCATCGAGAGACATTTTTCTCAAATATGTAACTTGGGAAGTAAATAGTGGAGACAAAGTTATCTTTTGGAGAGACTCCTGGAATGGTCAACCACCTTTGATCAATTTTCCCAACACACAAGATCTTATATTAATTTTAGAATCTTTATGGGGGGACTCAAGTTTATCACTTTATATCTGCAGTTTGCCTTTTTTCCAAAGAAAGTCATATGGAAGGAATCAGATCAGCTTCCTCTCTCTAAACAAGACCAAGATTATTTTCAATCCATCTTAGATAAAAAAAAAAGCCTTTTTAAATTATGAAGACAAATTGTTGTGGGCCCCAACCAAGGATGGAAACTACTCAATCAAAGAGGGATATAAGCTTATCCAAAGAATTGCTTTAGAAAAGAGTCCTTCATGAACATATTTGTTAGATGTTGGAACAATGTAGTACTACTTAAAGTTGGATGTTTTACATGGCTTGCAATCAAGCATAGGATCCTAACAAGTGATAGATTACATAGATTAAATATTTCTCCAGCCTTCAAATGTGTGTTATGTAATGATGAATATGAATTAGGTGATCATCTTTTTGTGCATTGTCCTTTTGCCTATCAATGTTGGACATTTGTTCTCAGAAAATTAAGTTTCTTTACTGCTCTTCGAAACAACATATGGAATATTTTTCAAGCATGGTCGACCCTCCACCCTCGAGCCTTGTTTGTAGGAATATGGAAGTGTTCCCCAACATTAGTCGTATAGGCTATTTGGTGGGAAAGAAACTAAGAAAATTTTCACAAAATAATCTTCTTCTATTGATAAGGTGTTAGAAGGTATTGAAAAGTCAGTTGTGGAAGTAACTAATGCAAGTCTTAGTAGATGTAAGATCAATCATGTTATTACCTCTTGGGGTGGCAATATCCTTCAAGAATGGAAAACATTATTTATTCCCCTTGGATGGGGATTAACCAACAAAAAACAATGTAAAGTAGACCAGACTAATGTCCATTTACATCCTCCCAACACAAGATATGTGAAGCTCAACTTTGATGGAGCCACTTAAGGAAACTCAGGTCAATTAGGGTTAGGGGTGTGTATTAGAGATGGTAATGGGAAAGTGTTAGCTTTTACCACTGCCCCCTACCAGATGGTACTAACAATTTAGCAAAAGCTCAAGCTTTGTTCGTTGGTTTAGTCCTTACCAAGAAAGGAAATTTTCATTGATTGTAGATAGAAGGAAACTCTCAAGTAATCATTAATTCCTATATTAAAAGATAGACATATTCCAGGTAGCTTAAGAATATCCTCCATCAAATTTGAAACCTGTTAGACCAGTGTCAAGATATATGTATTTATCATACTCTATAAGAGGGAAACAAAGTTGCAAAATTTCTTTCAAATTTAGGGTGTGATGGCATCATGATTTCAACACTTCATCCAAGTTCATCCATTGATCAATACTTGGAGCTACAATTATTAATCAATTCAGATTTAGGGAAGTGTTTGTACTAACTATCTTTTATTTGGTCTCATATACCATGATTGCTTTGGTAATATATGCAATAAACATTGCTCCATTTCATTTAGTTAAATCTACTAAGCTCTCTATCAAATGGGCGTCACATTTGTACTTTGTGTGCTCTTAAAGGATGTGTGGTATAGGTCACATGTTGTGAAGCTAATTTAGCATCTTCTCAAGAAATACATTCACATGGTTTTTAATCCTTCAAATTCTTTGTGTGTGTTGCCAACTAATGGAAATTTATCCTCACATATTTGTGCTTTTAAAATATCATTTCTCAACTTATTAATACCTCTCAATTTTATGGATTCGATACATTACAAAGCTACTTGCCTCAGGATGTCAACTTCTATGGAAATTTATGTTAAATGTGATTCCTACTCTTAGTTCCATAGGACAATTTTGCCCAAAAATTATATAATTTGGGTCCAACTGACTATGGATGAGAATGTTCTTCCATTGCATATTGATGACTCTATCATGGATGTAATGTTTTGTGTACACTCTCCTTCTATTTGGTGAGCTATCAGGCACGTAATTGGGGATGACATTCTCTCCCCTTCTTCCAGGAATTTTCTCTTTCCATCTAATCTGGTGTCAATTTTCTTGTCCAACGCAATGGATTTGTTATAGACAATTACACTTTTGGAGATACTAGTAGCTAAAGTCATTCACCAACAATTTTGGAGTGAAAACAAGCTAAAAATTGCAATGTAGCATTACAATCTTTGGGCAGATCATGATTTGGTGGGAAGTTTGTTTCTATGGTCTCAACTTCTTTAGAAACATGTGTTCATGGCAACTTTTGACACACTCCAAAAGTCCTTCAAAAAATAGAGCCTTTGATCCATGAAATATACTCTACAAGTTATTGTGAGGGTTTTGGGTTTTCAACTTGTAAAGCGCGTAAAGAATATGAGATTTGCATTACTGGACCTTCTAGAGATTCTAAAAAAATATTTCTCATAGCTGTCCAATCATGGATCTTCACCTTGGTTGGCCCTTGATTTGCAAGTTGGGTCGATCAATTCTTAGTATGTGGGTTTATTAGCCTTGCAGGGCCTACACATTGTGACGTTGGGTGTCCATGATGGAAGCTCCCCCAAAGATGGTTAGTGCTTGGAATGACTACAATCATTTCATGGTGTTTAGGAGCATGGATGGAATGTGGGCTACTGATGTCATGCCTATCTGCACATGAGGTGCGACTCATGGGCTAGGATGGGATCCTTCACCTCAGCCCCTTCTTGACTTTGGTTGGGGTAGTTTTGTTCATGCTTTGGATGTCTCGACTTCGTGTGATTAGTTCGAAAGTGCAGAAATGGAGTGAGATTTCTTGGTTACTAATAGTTATCAGTTTTTGATATTTTGTCATTTAAAGATCAATTTTGTAATTGGAGGAAGTATTGTCTCCAAATTATAAATAGGGTACATTGTATTCCATCGATATGATAATTTGTAAATATCAATGTTTAAATTTTTTTTATTTAGCAACAATTTCAGGTTTTCGTACTGATTATTTCCAAGTTGAGCTTTTGAATCCATTTTTATTTAATAAATATATTTGGTGGCTTTCCTACTTTTGCCAAAAAATATATTTTTTTAATATAAAAATATATATTAATATTATAATTTTAAAGATATAACATAAATTACTTTTACTTTTTAGAAAGTCTTTAACTTGATTTTTCATAAACATAAATTTAGAAACTTACTTTGATTATTATAATAAATTTAAGATTTCTCCTTTGTGTGCACATTTTCACATTTTCAAAGTACTTAATGTTTTTTTATATTTAGAAGCAACAAAATGAAGGGTGCTAGTTGTACCAAACAAGTCAAGTTTGGAAGGCTTACAAAGGAGAGCAATGAGAGCATGTTAATAGTACATTAGCAACACACCAAAATATCAAATGAAATTAACAATATAATGATTAGTTTTCAATAACCAATGAAAGCAACCATCAGACTAACTATAGAAATTAACATAGGAGATAGAAAACTATTGTTCCAAAATAGAGTTACCCAACCAACACCATTAAGCTAAAACCAATCTTTTACAACAACATAGAAACAATATAACTTAAACCAAAGGCACCAATGAACTTAAACAATATTGATCCAAAAAATAAATAGGCTAGACATAAACCATATCATTTAATGTTGCACCCAAATTGAGTCAACACACTAACCTAGTCATCAATAAGGAATTAATGAGTTACTTATAATTTCCTTCCTTATCTGCATTTGGACCCAACATTTCTTTTGAATTGGGTAGATGGATGTGGTCAAACTATGCATCATGAACCTACAAATATTGGTAACCTTATTATCCAAGCCAACAACTTTGGTCTTTAGCTTGCCTAGCTCCTCAGTCAACACCATGAAATTGTTATAGGCCCCACTATGAGTGTCTTTATAGGTCTGAGTGCTCGCATCATCTTCATATGTCATCATGTCATCGGTCAGATTAGTAGATCTAGACTTTACATTGTCAAAGACATGGATAAACAAGTTTTTAGTGTTTGGGCTCGTAATCTCCTCCTTCTAGTTCTTATCCCCATTGTCCTCACTTCACTTCTTATCTCCATTTCCCTCACTCTCTTGGCCCTCTTTTTCATTGACATCAGAATCCTCCACCTCTCTATATTCACCCTTGCAAGTCAAGAAGGTAGCAATTTAGTGTAAGCATCTATAGGTATTTTCCTCTTCAACAACTTCCTCATCAAACTCTAGTTCCTAAATAATTATTTTATTCCTTTTTTGTTTCTAGATTTTCCTCTTGTCTTGTAAACGCCCTTTCTTTTTTACCAAAGGATTCCCGATTAACTATGAAGTGGGCATGGGTTGATGAGGACCACCTTTGAGGCTAGAATTTTGCAAACATTGTCTTTTACATGGTCTAGGAAAATCAAGGATACTTGTAGAGGGGGGGGGGGTTTGAGACTATGAGACCTCACAAACCATACTTTTTCCTAGAGGAAAGAGTGCAAGGTGAAAGTGGTATAGGTGGAAAATAAACCATTGGTGAAGTGAAATAGGCTTTTGTCTCTAGTTTTTGGCATTATCCATAACTTCTTTCACATAGCTCTTAGGAGATTTTGAAAGAAAGAAAGGGAATAAAATTAAAATTCTATCTTGGAAATGATTAAGAATAGGCATGTGATAATAGTCATAAACATTGAGTCTACCTTCTAGCTTATGAACTATTTAATGACCATTAAATATGCCTAGTCCTAGGATTTTGAAAAATTGACCCTTTCATATCCTTTGTGCATTTTCACTAAGGTAGCTTTACCAAGAAAGAAATGACATGGACTTTCCATGTTGAAAACAATACTTTGTTTCTTCCTTTTTCTACCAGTAGAAGGGAGACCAATGACCTTCACAAAAAAATCCTTATTAACTTCAAAAGTGATACCAACCATTTTAAACCCTTTTCTCTAACCACAACATGATAAATTGAGACAATAGGTTTGCATCACAGTTGATTATATTCTCAATGAACTAAGAAACACCACCATCTCTATAGATATTCCAAACAGTGGCATAATTTTTGAACTCAACATGTTTATTGGATTCAATTATCACTCTATCACTACGCATGGTAAGAAAACCAGTCAACACAATATCATCCTAAGAAATTATAGAGAACACCAAAGTAGAATAAATAAGATAGTCCCTTAAAATGATCATCTTCAGATAGAAATAATTGATTTGCACTCCCCAATAAAAACCATAACTTGTTAGGACACCTTGTTCATGCCAAAAGTCATTGGAGATTAAAAAAGATATCTCTCATTTCATAAATGTTGAAATCAATAATCCTAGCAATCATGCAAAGGTGTACAATAGTTTATTCCCTTTGTACCAAGTCATGATCATGTGGATATGGTGAAAGTTATATAACACATCATTGACCACAATGCACCCACTATGAAATTCAACAACAAGGTGAGCACCAACATATAGCTTGTCATTAAATATTTAAATTAAAAACTCTTGCAACCTTACAACCAATGTTATAAGTGTTAACCCATCATAAAAATAATTTAATGTGACTTCCATAGAGACTAATACTTTCTTTTTTGTCTTTAATAAGAAACTTCACCTTGGGAGAAAGGATTTTTAAATCTCTTCGACATCTCAACCTAGTGGTTAGATGCCCAAAAGTTGTTAAAGAAATGACAATACATTTTCCTTTCTTTGTAGTTATGGTAGATAAAAAAGCTATCAAGACTAAACAAAAATCTCTTGATATCATCCATCACACTAGCCATGGACCAATAAATTATGGTAATGCCTCTAGTGGCTAACAACAAACATAGGGTCACCCTTAATAATCAAAGTCTTAACTCCAATGGATAGAGAAGTCTTAATACCCTAGAAAGTTTCATGTATTCTTTTTTATTATTGGTCAAACACTAGAGTAGCTGCCATTGAATCACTTGAGTGGGTATGAATGACATGTCATTCTATAATATACCCATTTCTAAAAGAAACATCAAATTTTAACTTAATCCATCCCACATGAAGAGGTAAACACCTGGTGTTTTTTCTAATCAATATTTTATAATTTCCAACCAAAGCATAACCCTTTGGTAACCCCCAATTTTTTTCTCTTTTGTGATCCAGAGAAAACAATTGAGCATTTGCATTTAGGGGTTGAAAAAGAAGAAGCAAATTGTCAAGTAGCACACTTAAGAAAGATTTGAACGCCACTTCCACAAGACTTATAATATCCCCAAAAATCTTATTACCATTGGAACTACAATTCAAACATTTATTTTGTTGTCATTAATGTCAAATCTCACTAGTAAGACATTTTCTAATAGTGTAGAGTGTAATATTATTTGATTGATGAAGAGGATCTGAAAAGAGAGATAACAAAATGAACTAGAGTAAAGTGGTTGAGTAAAGAGGAGTAAGTATGATGAAACTAAAAAGCGCACTTGATTAGTTAGTATTTGACAAGGTAATAAGTTGTTTGATTATTGAATTAAGTGGAGAAGAAAAAATGAGTTTAAATGTAGAAGACATGATTGATGCAAGTCAAGAAGTCAAGAAAAATACAAGTTTGACCAAGCACCAAGTTACTAGGTCAATGAAGAAGTCAAGCATTACTAAGCGTAAGAGAGAAGAAGATTAAGGAACTTAAGTAATACATGAGAAAAACAATATCATTTGAGTGAAGCTAGTACCAAGTAAGATGAAGGAAAATAGAAGTAATATATGAGTACAAAGATGGCTGAGTGAGCCAGTGTAAGCCGAGCAAGACATATCAATAATGATCAAGCTACCTAGTGATGATCGAGCTAAAGAACATAGTGATGACCGAGTGTCATCACATTAATAGTTTGGGAAAGAATCAATATTTGAGGGCAACATAGTTGAATTTACGAAATAGTCAAAATGTATTAAAGATGAGGATTGATGAGTTGACATATTTACTACATGAATGAAGCTTGATGAGCAATCTAAGGAAAGGATTAAATGAAAATTTTCCATAAGTTTCAAGGAAAGAAGAAGAAAGACAAAATGATGGAAAGGTTTAATGAATCTAATCAAACCCTAAGATCTACGGTTATGTTTAGGCAGAAAAAGATTAAACCTACCTATTTAAGGAGGCATATGAGATGTTTTACAAGTTGGGTTGAAGTTGGTTGGCAAATTTGTTAAGAATAAGTGGAAGAACAAGAGTTGCAGAGGAAAATTGAGAAGTTGGTGAAAGTGAGACTTGTTGAGGAATTTCCATTTAAATTTGAGATGGAGAATGTGATGAAGACTAGTCAATGAACTAGGAATGAGATAAATGGATATCTAAACATGCAAAGTAAGTTGTAATTTATTAGATCAACCTAGTTGCTACTTTCTAACCATTGTGGCAATAAAATCCTTTAATCAAGGTTGACCTAACAGTCATATTGTAAACCATTTAATCAAAGTGACATTCTGATGGGATGTTTTGAAGAACTCTAACAAGGCCACTCCTAACAGGGTGATTAAATCCTTTAACATGGTCAGACTTGACAGTGTTTTTTGTAACCTTTGACAGGGTTGGCTCTTAACCGAGCTCACTTTAGAATCTAGCGAAAAAGTGGTAGCATGTTACTTCGTGGTTTTTTCCAAATTGGGTTTCCATATTAAATCCTGGTGTCATACTTGTGTGAATGTTGTTTTCATGTGTTATGATATTTACTGTTATATATGTTTATGCAATTTAGCTAACACTAAAATAGAGAGCTAAGTGTTAGTAAGAATAAGTTAAATTCATGATAGTTTTCTATATAGACCAAGTGGATTTATGAGTTTGATTAAGTTATTTGAATTTGTTAATAATTGAATTGGTACATCTAAACCTGAGGATAACTAGTTCACCCCACTCTCAGTTGTTCTAATCATTCTAATCATTTTTATTTCTTTACATAATCTTCAACAAACATGGTTGGGAGGGGGTGAACTTCCATGATTGCCTAACATAAGGCTAATAGAAGGTCCCTTCCATTCTTTAGGGAGGTGATCTTAGTCAGGACTCAAAACCCAAATGATATTGAGCTTTTATAATATAGATGCCAAAGTTTAATAGAAAATCACTAGTGGATTAAAAGGTGGGGAATATTCTCCTTTTTTTTACAAAGGTAACATCTATTGGGGAGTTGAAATCCCCTTCTAACAAGCTTATCCTAAGTTAGAAATTCTTAATAAAGAGTTATCCACCCAAAAAAAAAATTTGGGATTAAGCGGGGATTCCATGTCTTACCCCAACCATTGGAGGATAAATCAACCTTAGACAAAAGGTTGTAAGTCAAGCTCATTACAAAGTCTCCTTTTTTGTCCATTTTCCAAACAAATTTGTCTCTACTAGGGAAAAGAGGAATATGAATACTACTAAATATCATCAACATATTGATTCTATGGTTAAAATTTACATTGGCCCTTCTATATTGAGTGAAATCTATCCACTTTCTATGAACTAGATACATAGTCATCAACTTTAGAGATAATTAGACTTTTTGGCAATATCCATTAGCCACTTAAGGTCACATTAGACTCCAAGTTTCCTTTTCTAGAACCCAAACATCTTCCTAAAATTTGATACACGTACTATCACCAAGTTGTCACTTTAGACCCAAACCGATAGTATTTCTATATTTCATAATGTTATTCCAAATTTTGGAATCCAAGGAGAGACCTAAGATATTGAGGATAATATGGAAGCATTCCCAATTAAGGTATTTATCTTTATTATATAGCTCCAATTAGTGTGAATTCCATAGTCATTTTTCAATCAAGATTGGCAATTAGAGTGTTATTTAGAGTAGCAATTATTCTAATCGCCAAATCACCCAAGTTATTGGAGTTTACAAATTATATCCTAGTTGAAAAGGTCAAACCTCTTTTCCCCTTCAATGCTAGTCCAAAGTACTGAGCTTTGTAGTTTCTCAAGTTTCTTAACCATTACTCCCAAAATTTTGAAAATAGAGAGGAAATACACAGTGATACCTTAAAAAGAGGCCTTGACTAGTTGAAGTTTCCCAACACTACTAAGTAACTTACATTTTCATCCAACTAACTTTTGCATTATTTCAATAATAGTGTCCCAATAGGTTAAAATAACATCTCTGGCAGTTAGGAGGAGGCCTAAGTACAAACATAGTAAAGCAACACCTTGACAACCAATGATGTTTCTTGGACTCTAATCTATAATTTGAAATGACTTATTGTTAACTATTTTAAAATACAAACTAAAAGTGTATTTATGATTTTTGTTTTGCTTGTAAGCTTTATAGTTATTCCCTATTTTATGATTCCTTTCATTTTGTATATGTAACTAGTACAAACACAAATGTACAATCATAATGAAATTAAGTACCTTAAGTAATAATATAATCACATGTTTGTGTATGGAATTAAACATTTTTTTGTATGTAAATGTAAATGAGTGATAATTTATAAGGTTTAACTTAAACCATGCTTTTTGTGCATGGAGTGAAATCTTGTATGCATATACAAATATAAGTACTCTATGTTATTTGAAAATTGTTCGTACTTAAATTCTTAGTACATAGAATAATATAACTAGTATTTATAGTGTGCTTACCTCTTCTCTTATTGGAAGCTAGTTTCGTTGAAGTAATTCAATGTGGCAGTTGAAACTTGACATACTTTAGAAGGTATATTGAATCTTATGACATGGAAGTTTGATTTCTAAGATTTATTTTCTTTATAATCATGATTACTAAATGAAAGTCTTACTTCTTTTTTATTCCATCACTAGTGTTTTAATATTGAACTAGCAATTAAATAATTCTACAAAATTGAAATATTGAATTTCCAATGATCCATTTTATCTATTTATTGTTGCTTCTTGTATATCCATATTTGTTTCTCTGATTCTATTCACCTACCAAATTTAAACATAAATCATTCTTATGGATCCTTCACTATACCATCACCATAATCCATCTCTTCAAAAATTTGTCCTAAATTCTTAAAGATCTTGAAATTTCTTTTTTTCATTTTCTTCTTTTCTTTAAGTTGCTTCTTAAAAAAACACCATTCAATTTATTTTGTAATATTATTATAATAATAATATAACTTAATCTCAAGATAATTTACATAATCAAAAAGACTAAAATTAATTGTATAATCTATTTTAGATAATCTACACTAACAATCTATAACTTCTACAATGGTTTATTGTTGCTATCTATAAATATAGATTATTACTGTAATTTATTTTTTAATTAAGAGATTATCTTAAAGACAGTTTAATGACCAAATCCTCACACTATTTATCAAATATTCCTAAATTTTCCGCACTCCACATTTTTAAATTAAAATATCAATTGAAAGGCGGTTAACTGATCAAATCCTCCTACAATTGTTAAAAGACCTCCTAAAATTTTCAAACAGAGATGACCGTCAAATTCCAAACCTAAGATTCAGTTGCTACTAACATCTGAGTTCCAAACATTTTTTTTCACAACTTGACGAAGCCAAAATTCAAACAATCTTAGCTGCCAAAAGAATTTCAAACATCTCTTCGTAGGAATCTGTAACTATTCCGAAACAAATCCTCAAAAGGCAGTTTTTTAACCCTGTTTTCCAACTTTGTGTTGTCTTCACTGTAGAGCTAATAAATATTTCCGGTGTAGATAAAGATGAATATATCCTATTTCAGTTTGGTGGGGGTAGTTGAGAGAGTGGGGGGTGAAGTTGCCGTGTCACTCACATGTCAAATTGGACAATTGTCGACTATTTAGGCAATGCGGTTGTTCAACATTTTGATCTGGTAAGCCAAACGAGTTCCCCATCAAAACAACAAGGTAAGTACCCAAAATGCTTGTAAAAATGTTTATACAATTATTCAAAGTAGGTTGAACTCTATTTGAAACATTATGCTGACCTGTAGGCCTGAAATCTAGGTTATTACCAGAATGTCAAATGCTTTGATCTATTCATGAAAACAGGACTCTTAAATTTGGACCAGTTCAATCAATTCTTTTGGTGGCAGGAAGGGCTGTTGTTTCTCTTTCTTATGGGTAGCCAAGCTCGTGGTCAGGGTAGGAATGCACGTGAATCACCCTGATAATTGCTCTCAAAACTGCCCAATTTAATCCAAGGTATGATGGAAGAATGTTTAGGAATTGTACAGTGAAACAACAAAGATTTAAGAATACAGTTTTTTTTCATTGTTTTAGGATGTGTAGCTGTTCTCACCTCCTTTCACCAAAACTTGATGTTTGAAGTTTCATAAGTTCATTTTGATGCGGTTTTAGGATTTTAAGAGCTTCTACACGAGCTTGCTGGTTCATTGGATTTCTTCCTGATTTGATATTAATTTTATTGGATTTTGGCCACTCTGTTTTGATTTTGATGCAGTTTCAGACTTAAAAGTGTAGGCAGAATTTGTACCGACTTGCTGGCTTTCGGGCCTTGTGATTTGGGTTCAACATGTGTACGCCCAATGCAAGGCAACTGACGCCCACAATTGATGCAAGAATGAATTGTGGGCTTTCAGCTGCAAGAGTTAATCAATCTTCTTTGCTTCCCCTGAATTCGGCATTGGGTTTCAGGGGGAGATGGCAGAGTAAGAAGGGACTAGTGAGGATTGGAGATGTCACAGGGAAGAACATGCTTCCTGTCAATGAAATGCTCAAACATGGATCCAATTGTAGTGAATCATGGATGCTTAGGCCAAGGTTTCTAGCCCAAAGAGATTTACCCCAAGCTGTATCAAGCGCAGATATGGCATTTGAGGATGCCGGTATTGCACTAAATGCGCTTGCAGATAACGCTCAGCCATCAAAATTCATGGACTTTATCACATCAGAGAGAGCTAAAGTCGTTGCCATGATAGCTATGGGAATGTCACTATGTAATGCCAATAGAGTGGTAATGTCTGTTGCAATTGTGCCTCTCGCGGCTACTCATGGTTGGAGTAGTTCTTTTGCGGGCATTGTTCAGGTGTGTATGAGCTTCTTTGTTGTATTTGAGGTTGTGTTATGCCGAATTCGGATGCAATTAATTCAAAATCTGAAATCTTAACTCTTATTTGCTCCGTATAGCTTAGATGATCTGTATACTATTTACATTTAGGTCCCCAACTGATCATCAATTTTGCTGCCCTGATGATGATATGAAATGTTATTGAGATCTAGATCTGGAACGTATAAATAAGTTTATAATGGGGCTCTTAGATGTCTGTAATTTAATTACCAGGCTTATAGCTCAAACGATAATTAGAAATTGAATTACAGTTGGAGCTGGCTAATTCTTCGTCTTCACAATTTATATTTCCTCCTTTTATGTAAGGTTTTAATACGGCCCATTGATACAGCATCGGTGTTGTAAATCCATTTTATGGATCGAAGTGACAAAAGGACCGGTTTACCATACGCAATCAGCCAATGATCATGCGAATTAGGGAGCCTGGATTTCGAGAAACTGATGAAGGGGAGATATGCTATTAATCATCTAATAATAGTAACTGGGTTCCAAGGCAGCACTGCAGGATCATTTTAATTATAATTTAATAGGTCAAAAGTATTTATCCAGAAATAGCAAGTGAAAGCCTAAATATGTCATGAATAGCTATTCTCTTGTACTACCGAATCTTCAGATCTGAATATGCCCAGTCTTGTTTTTATGTCAGGAAAAGAGTATGCAGTTACCTGCAGGAGTTGCTTAGTTTGCTACTATTCAGTTGACAGCAATTAGGTATTGCTCCAGTAAATGTTGAACAGATTTTTACCATCAGCATTTCAGATCACACTACATGATTCATCATTTTTTGTTCTCTTTGGCTCTTTTGCATCCTAATTATGGATCATGTAGTGTGATCCAAAACATTGATGGTAAAAAACTATTACACAATCATACCCAGAAAAAGGAATTCATTGATATGGACTGTTGAAATCTGAAATTGCTAATTGATCTTGAGTTCCTTTTCACTGTTATGTAGCTTAAAGAAATTTAGTCCTCCCCCCCCGCCTGCCTTCACTTCTTGTCAAAGTAGCTACGAAGCTACCATGAGTGTGTTAGAAGTCCCATAGCTTTGCTTTTAAGACATCAACAGAATATGAGATGAACTCATTTTCCCTTTATTCCAAAGACTTTAATTGGACATTTTATTTTCCTCTTAATGAATGATTATCTGATGTTCTATTAACATAATCAGTTTTCCACAATCCATTCGTCATGATTTTTATTTGTGTTTCTGGATTCGTTTGTGTATGATTTTTTATCATCAACCATTCGGATCACACTCTGTGATCTATCATCAGGATGAGAGAATACAAGATTAATAAAATAGCAAAATATCTTTGGTTCTTCTTACCCTTAATTTGGGAGCCTTCAGATATCTTGGAAATCAGCTGTGGCAGTTCTAGAATTCTATCTACCTAATCTTAATTCATGGTGCAGTTTAGTAGAAATGAATAAGCTATTTAGTACTTGGCCAATCTACTATAAAAGGTTACATGTTTTTAAAAACAGCTACCATCTGAAGAGAGAAATTAATGCATCTTTCTATAAAAACTTTTTGCTTCATTTAAATGGGTGTGCATGTCATGAGAAAATAAATGAGATTGGATCTAACTCATTCATTTTCTAATTGATCTAACTGGCTTTTTATGTGGGATTCTATCATTATTTTCAAATCTATTTTTCCATTTTCTAATTGATTTAACTGGCTTTATAAGTGGGATTCTATTGTTATTTGCTAATGTATTATTGGTCTGGATTTGTATGTGGGATTTTATGGTTATTTTCTAATTTGATTTTCCGTTGAAATGTTTTGTTATGCTTTTGGTATTTTCATAATCACAGATATCAGGACAATGTAATATGAAGATTAAAGCTCATTTGCAGAAACTGATCTATCTTATGGAACATTACAGTCATCTTTCTTGTGGGGGTATTTATTGTCTGGTGTTGCTGGAGGAGCCTTGGCAGATCGTTATGGTGGCAAAGTTGTGATGGCATGGGGGGTTGCAATATGGTCATTGGCAACCTTTCTCACCCCATGGGCTTCTGGTCATTCAGTAGGAATGCTCCTTGCTGTCCGCGCACTATTTGGTGCTGCTGAAGGTGTAGCCTTGCCCTGTATGAACACTACAATTTCAAGGTAAGACTTCAAAAAAATCACTTTACTGAATTAATTCAATTCCTTTTCATTATCTTTTTAATGTTGTCTTCATCGTATAGCATTAAAGCACTTTTACCCATGGTATTCAATCAAAGTGTCCTAGCTCTTTGTTTTCACTATTCAACTGTAAATGCTCAAGATAACTTCAAAATGCTAACTTTTTTCTTGTTATTCAAGGTGGTTTCCTAGTACGGAACGGGCTACAGCAGTAGGCCTCTCAATGGCTGGATTTCATCTGGGTAATGTGATAAGCTTACTTGCTTCTCCAATACTAATGTCACAAGCTGGAGTTTATGGACCTTTCCTTACATTTGGAGTCCTAGGATTTCTTTGGCTCTCAATATGGGTTCCAAATATTTGTAATGATCCTCAGTTTCATCCTAGAATATCAAAATCAGAGCTTTTGCTTATTCATGATGGAATTGAGTATTCTCCAATGTCTACTAAAAAGTCCACTGTCCAGACTAGTCAAAGAATGCCTCCTTTTCGTCTGCTATTTTCTAAGTTACCAACATGGGCGATAATAGTTGCAAATGTTACAAATAATTGGGTAAGCTGTATAGAAAAGGATATCTTTACTTGAAAATCACAAGTCCATCTTTTTTATGTTTAATTTTTTTTTCTTCTGTTGTCTTCAGGGTTATTTTGTTCTTCTCTCTTGGATGCCAGTATATTTCAAAACTGTAAGCTTTCTTCTAATCGCAATGAGTACTCTTTTTTTAAAACAATTTTAATCAAGGAATATGTCAAACCAAAATCACGAGTCATGCATACAGTTTTAGTTCATTCATATTGAAATTTTCAGTACCTTTGAATTCAAGCACATATATGCTAAAGTCTCTTTCATCTTTATGTATAGGTATTTAATGTAAATTTGAAGCAAGCTGCATGGTTTAGTGCTATTCCATGGGGGACAATGGCAGTTGCAGGGTATGGTGCTGGTGCTGTTTCAGACTTTTTGGTTCAATCTGGCTATACAGTCACTACGGTGCGCAAAATCATGCAGGTCAGTTAAAGCTTATTCTGGTTATAGCTAAATTGCTTATGTAGTCATAAGATTTTCAAGTAAAAAACTTGAATTGTGACAATTTTAAATAATGCTTTTGTTGCCAAATTCTGTCTCAGCTCCCAATACCATGTTTATCATCAGTCTGCCACTTTTGCAATTGGTTTGGTTGATTTACACCATTTAAAAAAATTGGATTAGCTGATTTGTTGGATTTCATAAAAAAAATCAGCAAAGTGTTTATTGATTGGATTTTCACAAAATCTTGAGTATTCATACTAAACTCCATGCCTTCAAATCTTATGACTATTTTTAGTTTTCTGAAATGGAGGACTCCACTAACTGTTTTATACATCTAAAAGTACTCCACAAGGCCATACCACCATATGACAAGTTCTAACTTAAATTTGATCCTTGAGAATTTTTTTTCCTAAATCAGCTTATTTCTTTTTGATTTTGAACTAATCACATTTTCTGATATTGATCGCAAGACACACTTACAAACTTTTTGTTTCAATAACAAATAATTTTACTTACATTTTTATTGTTGACATCTGCAGTCAATCGGCTTTCTGGGTCCAGGAATAGCACTCCTTGGTCTAAATGCTGCTCAAAATCCAACTATTGCCTCAGCATGGCTAACGGCTGCACTTAGTTTGAGTTCATTCAGCCAAGCTGGTTTTCTTCTAAATATGCACGTAGGTCTCTTGTCTTGAATGATATACCAATGTCTTCATTTTCAAACATATTACAATTGGTCTTTGTAACTTACTGAAGTATATCATTCTGCCATTGATTCAGAGCTCCTCCATTTGAATTCAGTGTGTCAATAGCTTTAAGAAACTTGAACAATGATATCATGATTTTCTCTACATAGAAAAATCACTTTCTGAAGTTTTGGATTGTTCTTTTTTTGTGGTATAATCAGGATATAGCACCACAGTATGCAGGAGTTCTTCATGGTATGATGCTTGATCCCTTTTTAATCCTCAAATTTCAAGGCAATGGATTGATTTCTTATTAATTGGATTCATTCATGAAAACACTCTTATTCTTCATATTTATAATGGGCAGGTATCACAAATTCAATGGGGACATTTGCAGCCATTGTGAGCACAATTGGAACAGGGTATTTTGTTCAGTGGTTGGGTTCATTCCAGTGTTTCTTGACACTTACTGCTGTTTTGTATTTTATTTCAACCATCTTCTGGAATATGTATGCCACTGGAGAAAAAGTATTTGACTGATTTGAGAAGGATATAGATTTTAATTGACAAACAGATTTCTTAGTTTGCTTCCATCTACACTAAATGTCAATATAGTAATAGGCTAGCAAGCAGACGTGCCCACTTCCATCCAAATGATCATCTTTTTGGGTATCCTAAAATAACGGGTTGACATCAGATGGCCCAAGATTCATCATACGATTTTACTCTGAAGCATTCTAATAAGTGTGTATTCACATGTTTGTAGGCCCTGCGAGTCATTATATATTTGATCTTAGGAATCCTATAAAGTATGGCTCAGAATTTTTTTTCACGGGCCTTCTCAGCTTAAAATCAAGGTCATACTTGCCATAAGATACATATTCTTGTTCAGCCCATTTAACCCATCTTCTATCATCTGTAATACTCTGGTCATTAGATCATTGTGAATGTGAAAATCCAAACTCTTCTGTAAGATGGTGTCTGCCTTTGAACATACGTGAGAAATCAATTTTGGCACATTTATTATATCTGTCCACTATTTGCAGATGATTAAACTTCGTTATTTCAAGGACACTTTTTGTGTCCAACAATGAGACAAACATAGAAACAATTTGTTAGTCCTCTAAATGCAGATGGGCTTCAAAGTCGAGTCTCACTAAATTTATGATCTTTAACTAAAATTAGAATTTTAATATAATATTTTAAAATATTGAAATAGTTTTTGAGAGAATAAAGATCAATAACATCTTTACTTTAATTTATCATTTTCATCATAATATAAATAATTTAATTTTATACAATTTTTTTGAGATGATAGACAAAGCTTTAGAGAGATAGCTTAATGAGGTTATATTTTGAAACAATTGATAAAATGTACACATCTATTTTTATGTTTATTTAGTCTAATTAATCATATAAATAAATATGTTTGAGAAAAGTTCAATGTAATTTGTAAGATAGTATTTATATTTATATGTAAATATAATATAATAAAAAATTAAATATAATTTCAAAACTTTATCATCATTGACATAAACAATGTCTTTTCAATAAAGAGACAAATATAGACATTGTGTCATTAGATAATTATAATAAATATTCATACAACAAACAATGAAAAATGGGAACTAAATTTTTATAATTATAACTGCATAGTCTTCTATTGAGACATGATCATTTTAAGGATCTGAAATTTTGCCAGAAAAAAATAATTAAATAAAAAATTTAAAATGATTATTATATTTATTTTTCATATTTATAATAATAAATATTTAAAGTTTGTTTACTAAATAGTTTAAAGTAATACATATTGATAATGTTGTTGTAGTACCATGGTTAAATAATTAGATTGCATTTTTTGTCACTAAAATTTATTATGAGTTATCATATTGGAAATGAAGTATTCTATTTGTGGCAAGACTTTAAAAGGATGGATTTATAGTGCCTGCTATCCAAACATGTCTCAAATTTCATTAGGGAGCAACAAACTACGTTCAATTTTAATCTCTTACAAGAGTTGGGTAATTATATTGATTGTTTTCTTTTGAAGGTTGATATGATTCAATATGATAAAGATAAGAAATGATGTGTGAACTAGGTAATCTAAAATTGACAATAATAATTGTAATGCAAAAATTGAGACAAGATCTAGAAATAGGAGGTTTCCTTGTTAGCATTAATGTGGAAATTCCATACTAGGGTTCTCTATAACTCATCCTCTCATTTTATTTTTATCAAAAGACTACCAATCAATGGAGCAACGCTCTCTTGACCAAGGTTTTTCATCAATTCAAAGTCTTAGTTTGCTTTCAATGAATATGCAACTCTTATGTTGAATCAAGAATATACACATAAAAAAGAGGGGGAAATTGTTGTATTGTATAAGGGCTTTCCTAAGTTAAACCTTGAGTAGGTATCAACCTCCACTACAAGAATGATAATCACAAAAAGAAATCTTACTCTTGGTAAGGAAAAAGTTGTATTGGTGTAAAATACTGAATTGAAATAATATTACCTCAAAATTGGTTGTGGTGATGATATTAAGACCTTCAAGGGTTGATGTAATAACATGAGATGGCAAAACATAAAACACTCAATCATGAAAACTCACATGGATGTAGTTCGTTGTAGCTTGTTTTTAGATAAGTGCAGAAAGATGAGGAGCAAAAATAGGGGTATAAGATGCCACTTTGTTTTTGAAATTGTCAAATTTTGAACTTCAATGAGAGATTGAAGATAGTTAGACTTGAAGATGCAACAAGAACAAGAGTTTAGGTCCTCTAAAATCTAGTTTATAAACTACTATTTTTTTTTAAAGTGGTGGATTTTAAGGCCCTCAAAAAGAGGGAGCATAAAAAAGTGGTCCAATTTTTTTGTGGAAAACCGTAATATAGTGTCAAGTGCACTCCCCCTAAAATATTAACTTATTTAACAAACAAAATCATTTTAGTTAGAAGTTATCTAACATCACATAGTTTATTATGGATTTTTCTACTAATTTTTCAATATTTATTTACTTTTCTACAAATTTTGTAAGTGGACCCATCTTTGAAAATATGAATTTTATTTTTTGCCCCACTATAAACTAATAAAATCAAAACTTATTTTTTATAAAGTTTGTAGAATGGGGTCTAATTTCTAAAAAACTAACTTGTTGCAAAATTCAACAAATGAGCCAAAATTTATTCCCAAAATATTACACATCAGTTTTTGACAAAAATTGAACATATATTCAAAAGAAAATAGAGATTAAAGGCTTAACATAATCATAATTTAAAATAAGTTATATGGTTAGATAGGTAATAGAGATATCTCCAATATTATGGCATCTTATTTTATTGCCATTGAGCCATGAGTAAACCTAACGGAGGGCACATAAAAAAAGATGCATCTTTTTATATCTTTACTGGAAAACATGGGGTAAGAGCATAAAGTTGGGTCACAATTCTGTAGAATGAGACCTTTCAGAAACGAGTACCCGATTTGCTTAGAATCAAGTACCTGATTTTTAAAACCAGCTTCAGGCACCCGATCCATGTTCAAAAAATCGAGTACCTGATTTGTTCAACTTGGATCGGGTGCCTGAACCTTTTTAAAATCGGGTACCTGATTGTAGGAAACTACAAATCCCCATTTTTGGGGCTTTTTTGCTCATTTTAATTTTTCAGAAAATGTGAGCCTAATTTTAGGACTGATACGAGAGCCCATTTTGGAGTTCTACTGACCCCTTCACTACTATTTTTTGGCATACTAGGTATTTTATTTTGTTTTATACTATTTTATTTAATTGTTTTCAGTTTTACACTTTATATTTCCATCATTTTCTTTAAAAAAAAATTCAATTTTAATATGTAAAATTGTAAATTTCCATTACATTAACAGTATTATCTTTAGATTATTGTATTTGTTAATTTAAATAATAGTTTTGTAGATGTTTATTTAAAAATTATTATTTTAGATGTTTCAATGTATTTAATACAAATTACAATGTTGAATGATTAGATAGATGTAAATTAGATTGTTTAAACATGTAATTATATTCAATATTTTATACTTATTTCAAATAAATAGTAATTAATTATAGATTAGTTTGTAAACCATATAACAAAGAAAGTAAAACTAACTATATTTGTAAGTCTAACCTCGACCTAACCATAACTCTACAATAATTTAATCTAAACCCTAAACATAAAACTAAATATTTAATGTGTAATGCCCCGCCAAGGGATCCAAACAAAAAACTAAGTATTTAATGATTTTACTTATTGTATTGTACTTTGTTTCATGGATTAGAAAGGTATGATGTAAACTATTTTATAAATGTATATTCTTTCAGCCTTTCATACCTTGTGACATGTACAGTGGATGATTGTGCATTCTGAATTAATGTCGTATGACATTCAGAACAAATGTATATATTTTAAATGGATTGAACTTGTAGTTATTCTTTCATGTGGATGTGTTATTTATTTTACTTCTAGTATAATTATTTAAAAATGAAATGTGACTCAACATCTTGGGATCCTTAAGGAATGTAATCTCTTATGTTTTTTAATGTATTATTGTACATGTTATTGCTTAGTAAAACTTTAGGTTAGTTCTTTCGATCCCTTGGCCAAGCATTACATAATGTGCTCCCTTACCTTAAAACCATATATTTTTTAATAAAACTACACACTAACCCTAAACATAGTATTAACATTGATGTAAAATCTCACTCTCACCATAATTCTAAACCTAACCCTAATACTAATTAAAATTTCAACCAAATTATTTAATTAAAATTGATAAACTTAATTCTAAGGCTAACCCTAATCATTAGTAAACTTAATCCTAAATGTTAAACCCTAATTCTAATTGTAACTTCAAATCTTAAACCTAACACTTGATCCCTAGCTAAGTAACTATATGTAACAGTACGTCCATAATGTCCAAAAGTAATCTTAATCCTAGGTTTGAAAGCTCTATTTTATTATTTTAAATTGTGTTGAAGAAATATTATGGATAATATGAATAATATTATTTTGAGAATATATGTTATTAATAATTAGTTCTAAATAATGAAATGGATTGTGTATAAATATTCATTTATTAATGTAGTTATTTAATAGTGATTGTATATAATTGTCTTAAGTTAAATACTAGATCTTGGTACATTGATATTTTGAGACACTAAAACTATACTAACTATAAATTTCCTCTATCAAACTATTAAATTAAGTATATTTTATAATTGTCCATTACTCATTCAACTTGTGACATAAGTCTACATTTGTTACAACTTTAGCTATGAGTTTGTATGATTATATTCTTTTATAACCTTTTTAACCCATTCATTACTAAGATTTCGAGCCAACAATGGTAACATTACTAAACTTTGCTTGATCCCGAGATGAACATATAATCCATAATGAGAATACAATCCCCCAGTGTCACAAAATAAGCATACATAAAAATTGATAGTGTTGATGTTTGTAAATTTTAGATGGTTGAGAGAGCCTTTGTACATTGTTCCAAGAGGAATTTATTTATATCTTTGTCTCATATTTTATCTACACTAAGCTCAAAGTTAGTAGAGGTAATCAATTGATTGTAATGTTTGAATGGTTTTAGTTTCCTTAAAAGTCTACCATTGATCCTCTAAAGAATACATTGGACCATTAATTTCCATAGCATTAAACTATAGTGATGATTATGTAATGCTTAATGAATACTTGAATTGAATCTAAAGTACATTGATTCCAAATCTTATCAATTCTTGCCAAGTCTACAATAGTAATTAATTATCCAATGTGGTCCTCCTTTGAATAGAATGAACTTTTACCATTTATCAATGATGAAAACCATAGTGCTAATAAGGAGAACTAAAGAAAGCTAATAAGGAGAACTAGAAAAAGCTAATTGAATCTCAAAATCATGGGCCTATTCCAAGAAACAACTATGAAGTCCACTAAGCACCTAATGGAGTGCTTAAAGATGGAAGAGGGTCTTAATATTATCTTTTACCTAATACATCAATGGGGTCAGTTTAAGATTGTAGATAGACCATCCATCATTATCTCTATCTATTTTTTTCTCATTCTTGGATGGAGAATTGACTATATTTTTCATAGGAACCACTTCAAATATATGAACTAGATTGTTAGTAGGCCAAATAAATGCATAAATAGTTTTGAATAACAAATCTTATAGGAGTACCAAAACATATTTTCCCTTTCTATAAGGTCAGTTAGGGGTCTAGGATAGAAACATATAACTATAATATTGTTTTCAACAAGACTTTAAAAACTAAATAGAATAGGAATGTAACTACTCTAGCATGATGTAAAATATTAATAATAATAAAATCACTACAATTTTTCATTAAGAAATTCCATGTAGGATCTAGATCATAATCTAACAAAACAATGGTTAAACTATTGGGCACTTTCACATCCTTTTCCTTAATATCAAAAACATGTTCCCTTGAACTTGCATAGACAAAAAAGGTTCATATCTAACCTAAAAACTAGATTTATAGTTCCTCCTTATAACAGAGACACACAGATAAAGATCTACCATCTACATAGATACTTAAAACATAACTACTTAAAGAGTTATTTATTCAATTCTTGGAAACCAACACATTTCCCTATAGATGTCACCATCTAAAAGGCTAATTATGTGTGATATTATAATATGTTAAATCCTAACCCAAACCACAATCTTATTTATATGTTCAATAGACTAATTGTTTTAATATTGATCCTTAATCATACAAATTTGTGAAGGCATAATAATAAACATATTTATATAAGATATTTTTAGAATTCACATTTAAGTTGATTTATTAATATAGTTTTTTGGAGTATTATTTTATGATTAGGCTTAAATTCGGTATAATGTTCAATTAGCATTAACATTAAAGTTTACTTAAGTGTTTAACTTTATTTATTTAATTGACATGGTTTTAAATATCTGTGCATTTATATAATTGATATTTTAGATTTATTTTATTAAATAGTAATTTTGTGATTTTTTATGTTGTTTAAACATATATGAAAACCCACCACCACCCCCTCCCCCTCCCCCTCCCCCACCCCCGCCTTCGCCCCCTCCATCTCCACCTCCATCTCCACCTCCACCTCCACCCCCACCTCCACAACCACCTATTCCTCCTCCACTACCTACTGTAGAGGATCTACGAGAGAGCATGAGGCATAATCTTACCGACCTCATGCGAGATATTGAGACTATTAGGCACGAGGCCCACCCCCCTCCTCACCTACTACGCCTTGCGGATAGCATGAAAGGCGTCGTTCACTCTATAGAGCATTTAGATTCTAATATTGATAGCTTTAGATTATGGAGGAAAAACATGTGTGCCTATTATTCTGATGGTCTATCCTATAGGGAGGTCCATAATCTCAAAATAATTAAAGGACATTTTACTAGATATTTTGTAAACCCTAAGACAAGTGAGTAGAGTAGCAATAAGAAGCTTCACATTTCTATTAGATGGTGCATGCATCTGCATATAGCAGCACACTTTTGGGAGTGGTGGTGGATGGTATTTGACCATCCACCACATGCTAATCATGAGGTGCCCATGTACTTCCTTAAGAAACTATGGGCTGAGTTTGAATTGGGTTTGAAACCCAATTATTTTGATATTAGAGCATTTCAGGGGGTTAGTGGAGGGATGCCTCAGGATAGGCCTAGGGCAAAGCTGAGTGATAGAATGAGAAATCACAGACAACCTCAGCCTCTTGTACATCTTCCCACACTAATTGTCCCAGTGCCACACCATCATCGAGAAGTGTCATCTGCCTTTACCTTATTGAGTGCCCTTTTAGGCAATATAACAGAGTAGTGGACGCAAGCTTTTACTAGCTATGGAGATATATGTAGAGGCCCCCAAAGTGATGTTGATGTGGCACATGATGACCATTATGATTTTGATGATGACGTATATGCCACCCATGGTGATTGTGGTGATGATATTGATGTGTCATCATTTGTTGACCTCATGCAGGGAGAGCCTAGAGATAGTCAGGAGTAGCAGGTAAAATTTTAATTAAAATTTAAATATAAAGTACATAATTATTTACTTTTTCTACATACATGTGTAATTGTACTAACCATATTAATGTATGTTGATTTTGAAATAATAGAGGATGGATGATACTATTCCTCCTAGTAGACATTATAGTCTTTTTTTGAGACCTACAAACATTGGCATCCCTCATACGGTATGCACTTTGAATTACACTATAAAAATGTACATTCAAACTTGAATTTAATAACATGTGCTCATATGATCTTTTTATCTGATTTTGTAGGGATTCTCAACTGCTACACACTTTGATGTCAGTACAAGTCCTGATTCATTGACCACTGAGGCATAGCCTCAAATACCTATGGTATGAATTTTACTCAAGGTAAATAGTTTGTAATATTTTTATGCATGTACATTTTTATTAGCTTATAATCTAAACAACTTTGATTCATGTGTATAATTTTATGTGTTTTGATTTTACAAATAGGAGATGGATCGTACTTATCCATATAGGCCTTGGTATAGTTTATTTTTTACTCCATCTTTTGACCATGCAAGACATGCCGATGACCATCATGCTAGCATATCTTTAGACACACCTGTGACAGTGGCTACTGCTCAGGTATGATCTATACACATGTTTTTATAGTGTACAAAAATGTGGTGTACAAATTATGTACTTTTTAGTTTACGTACTTTGTAATTCATGTATATATAATTTTGACTCAACGTTTACGGATCCATAATTTTAGATTTATGTCGCCATGAGTGTTGTTGAGAGTATGGGATTAAGCCAGATGGAGGTACCTAAATCATCCTTTGAGGTCAGTATTGTGATTTATGTACATACATAGTTCATTATGCTCTTTATCAAACTTTAAAAATGTATGTATTGTAAATTACATGACCTCACAACTGCCACATTTGGTAGCTTTCACAGTGCATCTCCTCCCATTATAGAGGGACACCCATCTCATGTGGTATTATTTTTATTATGTAATGAATATTTAATTTATTTGCAAGCTAGATTTTGAAACCCATTTCAATTAAGCATGTACATGATGAGACAGCTCATGTTACACAGGATGATCCATATACCTCACGGGTTGTCCCACATGATGAGACAACTCATGTTACACAAGATGATTCATTTGCCTCATGGGGTGTCCCACGTGATGAGATAGCTCATGTTACATAGGATGATCCATCTGAGTCCTCTTTGTGTGGACTAAAGAGGATGATAGATCAAATATATTAGGTCTTTTTGGCACCTTTAGATTGTGTTTTTATGTCACATTGTTTATTTTGATACACTTTGTATTATTACAGTTAACTGTATTATATGTATTTTTCAACTTCATAGATCATGTTATGACATGTTAGACCATGCACTATTTTTTTTATGACTTCTTATCATGCGAGTGCATGTAGTATATATTATTATGTTAGATCATGTTGTAAGTATTCAAACCATTTTCTTTATTGTGACATATTTTATTCATGTTATGACACATTTTGTAATTATATGGTAATTTAACAATAATTTTAACTATTTATATATACAAACATTAATTTAAACATGTTTAAATGTAAAAGTAATGGAAAAAATTAGGAGGTCATTACTTGAATTGACAATTAATTTATAATATCAGGTGCACACCTTTAACTTTCAAATAGAAGTAAACTCCTATTTTTAAATGTTTACAACATATTTCACAATACATGTAAGACAATGTCAAAGACATATTTATAGAAGTGAACTCAAAATATAGAACTAGTTCAACACATTTCTTCAAATGAGGTCTTGTAAAATAAAATTGTAAAACAAAAACACATGTTAATAAAAATATAAATTTATCTGAACTATGTAAATATGTGTAATTTGTATGTACTCACTATGTGTAATTGCACAAGATGTTGATGTTTGATCCACCTTAACATTTAAATTTGCATAAATTATAATTGAGACCTAAATAAGTGGTATATATAAGTTCTCTAATTTTCTATTGACGACGAATACATACATGTAATTAAATATAATAAGGACATATATATAAAAAGCGCAATAAAAAAAAAAACTTACCTGTGTTTGATTTAAATGTAGTCATCCCACTGTACCATCTGCATCCTCTCTCTTTTGCAATGCATCTATGATTGTCTCGTGCCTATCCATTGAAATTGTCCATAATACCTTATTGGCAGGTCTCCCTTTGTATCTTTCTAATTTGATATTCGTTGCCACAACCAAATGAGAATAGTGTAAAATCTTCTTTTCGGATTGGTAGTCTTCAAATGCTAGTAAACCATTTCTTCTTGTTAGGTATCTAAGTAGCCAGGTGCTAGCTACAATGACAAACCCAACTAGATACTCAAAACCATCATTGTCTACTTGATGACATATCAATTTTTTCTTAGGTTCCACACATCTATCTAGCCAATACTTAGTGTGTTCATCGTTATCATTAGGTGCAATAATAGCATGAACATGTCCTACAAGATAAGATAAAGTACATAAAAACTTTAATCACATGTGTACATATATAAATAATACATTAAAGACATGTATGTACTTTAATTATATTAATGACATGTGCATAAATAAATAATATAAATTGAAGCATGATCACAACAAAATCTAATTAATTTGTGCATACCAGGTTCTATGAGGTCTGAAATATGATCATAGTCTTCTGATGCAAAAGTAACATTTTGGCCTTCATTTACTATATCATCTTGAAAATGTGTGTCAATAGGTGCTAATGATTTTTGTTGCCAATCTTCAACCCATTTTGTATTCTTGCATTCTTCCCATTCACCTGCAAGACAAAACTAACAAAAACAAGCAAGCTCCCTAGTCCATATAGTCCAAGTGTTAGAATCTAAACTCCCAAATGAATGCCATTTAGCTGACCCACTAATTGTATCACAGTCATATCTTGAAAGGATATTTTTATCTTCAACTAGGTAGAAGAAATGTTTGATTATAGAGTTCTCACTTGATCCCATGTATAAATATTTGTTACACGATTTGACAATCTCATGTGTATTTTTGAATTTGGATTTTTCCTCAAATTTTAATTGCTCTCTACTAAGGGCTCTCTTCACGCATGCACCAGGACCATCATGTTCTCCTTTACCATGTCTAGCCTCAAAAAAACTCCATAGATGTTGGATGTTAGTTTGCTTATGTGTCCTACTCAACCAATAGAACATTCTAGCATTCTTGAATTATCCTCTACAATTATCTGACCATATCCAATGTTGTGTCATTTGAATTTGTCTCTCTTTTAAATTATCATAAAAGAACTTGAAACAATATTGGACAAACTTAGATGAATGGAGTTTATTATCACTCATATAAAAATAGTACTCTCTCAATATTTTTTGATCCTCCTCTGTACTATTAGGTGCATGCCTATAAACTATATGAACATAAATTGTTACTTGCGCTGAATTGTAATATTATGGTTGTACCTCATCTTGTGGTGCAAGTGTGTAGTTCTCTGCAAAGTCAACAATTGAAAGTATAATACCAATTTGAAATGTATTCTTACATACACGAAATTGTCCATCAAGCCATCTATCATACATATTTGGTATGATCACACTCTTAAACTCATCCATAAATACATGACAACTAACTTTATCTATAACTAAATCACACCTTCTTCCAATCTTCCCATCCTTCAATGGATATTCAATAGTTTTGAATCTTTTTACCTCAACTAATTGTTGTCCAAAAGTAGTCAAAGAATTTTCATGCAAACATTCATCTAACAAAGAAAGATTGCCACACATATCACATGTACGAGAAAGACATGCATTGAAAATAAAGTATTGATCATTAGGTGACTTGTAAAACAAACTTGATATGAAATTTTTTAAAGTTTCAGGTGGTATTTTTATACCACATTCTTGCAACATTTCTTTACTATGCATGGTACCACATATAGATTGAAATACATCATAATGGTAATGAAATTGAATATGAGTTTTGCAACAACATGTGATTCTTTCCTTGTTAATCCTTACATACCATGGTTTACACTTTTCAAAAGACCTTTGACTAATGGTAATAGCTAACACCTTACCATCTACAAATTTTCTAAACAATTCAGTTTGAGTCGTGTCAAAAAGGTGTTTAGGATGTGGATCACGTATTTTTGATCCAACTCTCAATTTAAGAACATCTCCTGAATTAGGTGATACTCTTGTATTATCATGCCAAAAAATTTCAACCAAACTTGTGACTTCACTGGTATGTTTTATATCACATCTCGGGAGTCTACCACTAGAAGTCTACAAAATATTTGCTAGATCACATTCAAAGTTAACCCTTCTCTTTACAACTCTTTCTAAAGTCTTATGATTCACATTAAGATATCCACTTATGTTGCTAATCAATCATTTGTCGGTTGTTGATTTGTTAACTAAAGTTATTGTTATTGCTCGTCGTGTTGCATTCTTATCTTTAGAGCGACTTTTCTTTTCGATAACATCAAAGGCACTAGCAACAGTGGATACAACTTATTTTAAAGACACATTTTAATTCTTGGGTTTCGCATACATTCCTAAACTTTTCATTACTTTTCACATTTTAGACATTTTAATTAGTTGCAACATCAACTGACATTGAAAACCAAATTTCTTATTATAAAAAAATGTCTATATAATCTATTAGCATGTATACTAATTTGTCTCCATGAAACCAGTCCCTCAATATTATCTAGCACATCATTAGGAAAATGAAAATTATGTTTAGGCACTTTAGCATCATTTTGACATGTTTGTTCAATAATTGGTGTTTCTATGTCTACATTCATACAATTGTTATTTTCAATTGGCATTTTATTTTCACTGTTATTTGGGATTTGAATCTCATTTTCAATTTTTCTTGGTATTTCTTTTGGGGCATGCATTTCCATTGGAGTTTTTTGTGCATGATCATTTGACAATCTATTCTCATGAAGAAAATCTAAATCATTTAAATCATAACCTACTTCTAAAAAATCACCAATTTCATCATGAGAAAAAATTTCAAGGGTTTAGAGATACACTTGTATTGAATATTTGATTAAAATGTGCACCTAAATCTCCTTGCAATGGGTTCTCTTCTTCAGCCTCTTCATCCATTGTGGTATCTTGTATCCTCAATGTCTTTCTCCTTTGAAATATTGCTCAATTCTCTAATTTTTTGTCTGCTCTCTCTCGTTGACGTTGTGCTTCATGTTCTTTATTTGTTGCAGTCTCCTCATTTGTTAGAACTTTTAATTTCTTCTTTCTTCGTTGTTTTGATCCCATGTTTGCACCAGTTTTGAATTCAAATCAATAGCTTGCAAATTGCAGAAGAAGACAAGAAAATAGAATAACTATGACAAATTCATTGTTGCAAATCAAAACTGTTATTCAATCATTGCAATCATTGAAAAGTGGTCTATGGGACATCTTTTGGGGCCCAACGGATATATAAGAATCAGGTACCCGATTGTTTAAAAATTGGGTACGCAATTTTTAAACAATCAGGTAACCATTTCTGTCAATGGTTAAAATCGAGTTGGGCACCCGATTTTTGAATTACACATTGGGTGCTCGATTCTAGTTGACATCGGTGGGAATTTGGAATGGCCGCAAATTTTCTTTAGGTTTTGCCTTGGGGAAAGGCATGGCATAGGTTTGGTCCCACCAAGCCATGCCTTCATAAACTATTGTTTTTCTAAGGCATTTAATCAACAAGTTTAAGAATTGTTGTAATTTTTATATGGTCGTCCCAATTGAATTTTTTGATGAAACAAAAACCCATTATAGTTCTTATTCTTTTGATTTCAAAAATGTTAATTTTATAGTGTTATGAGTTCATTTTCTATTTTTCCATTATTTATTAATCAAAAGTATCTCTGAAACATTAAATAGTGTCATTCACTAAAACTTTAATAACTTTTTAAATTTTTCATATTTTGTAAATTAATTGACATGCCATAAATCCTCACACAATTATTTTAAAGTTTTAAAAATAAATTAAAAAATTAAATTTTGATTAAATTATGACGTTCGTACACGAGACATTTTAGAAATTAGCTTAATCGTCAATTAAAAATTAATTTAGAAAATCATTAAAAAATTCAAGAAAAATATTCTTATCAATATTTGGTGTGTTAGGTAACCTCTTTTAAAAATATTAGCAAAAATTCATTTAGTTGTGTCAAATTATGGTTTCCGTACACGAGTGTGGTATGGTCCTAAAACAGGCATTTTGAAAAAGTGGTTTTTAAATATCCATACCAAAAACAAATCTATCATATGGGTATACAAAAAAATTACATATTCAAAAAGAAGATCCCATGCACTACAATTTTTATTTTTGGAGTTTTTAAATATTTAATCTCTAAATGTCTCAAATTTTGGCATCAATTGACAAAATATTTCAAAAATAGGAAAAACACATCCACTTTTTGGCCAAAAGTGAGACCCAACTTCTTGCACTAACTGCATGTCTTAGAAAACTTGTTTGAATCCTCCAAGCCTTTGAGTTTGATCTATAAGGAAAATCCAACCCTTAAGATTGGTGGAATCTAATGCATTTAAAGATGCTTATCCAAAATAAGGCATACATAGAATATCATGCGCACACTATATTGCATTTCTAATGTTTAAATGCAAATAAATTTTTCATGTCCCCTCTTTAGTCTAACTAGTAGAGTTATGTGAGTTAGCCTATCATGGGGATCTCATAGGCTAGCAGTTGTGGATAGAAACTCATATAAGATATTCAATGATTGGGCTTGACTTTACACACACTTGGGAGGTAGTTCATTGATTTTAGGGGGTATCCCTACATTTTAGGAGGATGTGGAAATTTTCAAATGTGAGGTTCCATGGGACCATTCAACGGTTTTAGTTTTAGGATGATAGGATGTATTCCCTAGTTTCTAGAAACATCCCTAGATTATAGGGAAGGGACTGTTAGTTGACCCGTCTCATCTAGTATTAATCACAGATAGGTGACATGGTCAATTTCACATTTACTTGGTTGGTTTGGGCTTTAAGAGGAAAAATGGGGAATATTTTAATATTTCCTAAGTTAGCATTTAAATAATTTATAATAAGGTTATTTATATAGCCATTTTGGAGTAATAAGGGATATATGGCTTCGTTTGGTCAGATGTGCCCTTGTGTTATAGCTTGTTATAAATGTCTTGAATTATTATAAACTATTTTCACTATTTAGAGATCTTTGGAACTTTTGGTTATGTCATTTTAATAAAGTAATGTTTTTCCAATAGCCTGGATGCCTTTATTTGGGAAAATATTATTTTATTATAAAGTGCAAAGTGTAATTCTCAGTTAGGGTTTGATTTGCACTTGGGAGAAGTTATAAGGAGATGAAGACCTATTTGTGGAGTATCTTTTAATATTTAAAACTTATGAAATTATAAATTTCTCTAATGGAATGATTTAGAGGCTTGGGACAAAAACCCAAGTCTAAAGTGTTGGGATAAAAACTTCAACAAGGATTTGGTGATTTAGTATTGGAGTTGAAAGGTACTATTCTCTGCGGTAAGCATCAACATTCTTCATGGCACCATTTATTAGAAGGAAACATCACATTCAGCCAAGCGACTAGCCTATTCTAGCTTGGGCATTTCTTCCAGAGGCATCTCAGGCTTGTATTGTGGGTGTCATTCTTTATTAGCAACCACGTTTTGCAGTTTGGAGATCATATAGGGGTTTTTGGTAGCAAGCTCTCTATATTTTGCAATTGTAAAACCCTCTACAGCCAGTGTTAGGTTCATTGTAGATGACAGAAAATCCATTTAATGTATTTGTTTCCTTGACTACAAAAATCTAGATATTATGCCTGGTATGATTTGAATCATTTCCAGCTTGTTAAGTGTTTTCAATATATGAATGTTACTCATCATTCTTAATTAGAATTTATTTTCTATTTACTTGAATATATCTTCAAAAAACACCTAAAATTTTGAAAATGAGGAAAAACCAAAAAGAAATCAAAATTCTATAAAGTTTATTTAGAGGTACAAAAATCTAGTCAAATTCTTGAATTTTGAAACAAACATCAATTTCCAAGGTCACCAGGTTGGGGATTTTTCAGTGGTATCAGATCTTTGATCTTGCTAACCTATGAATTTAATTGACACTTCTATGTATCTAAGTAGAGCTGAGATAAAAAAAATTTACACACATGAGAGCTCAACTTGAGAAAGGGTTTGGAATTGAACAAGAAACTATTATGGCAAATGAACAAAGAGGTGCTAGACATAACCAAATGGAGGAGGAAGATAGGAAGATGAAGCAAAGTCTCATCACTACACAACCTAGGATAGTTCAGACCTTGGAAAGATGGAATAGATGGAGTTGGATAAATAGGGAGGCAAGCATGAGAGACGAGGACAGAGTAGATCAATTTCAACCGCAAGAAGTCGGCATAGTCATAAATCCCACACATCATTTGAGAGCTCCCTTCATTCCAATAGATAGGCACACCCTTATACACTAGTTAGGGATAGATCCTTACTTTTTTGGTTTATACAGGGTGAGCAGCCGACATAGGTAGAGCCACCTAAGGTGGGATTCCAGGGTTCAGTTATGGAAGCCACATATGGAGAGCCCTATCTCCAAACATTAGGGATGCTTTGCCTCTTACCCATTATTGTGTAGAATAGAGAGTTGCTACTAGGTTTAGAGGAGACAGGGGCCATAGGCCACATCATAGCAATGGCCTCAATAGAGCTACAAGGAAGATCACATTGGCTACATATGATGGTACTAGTGGTACAAGTGCACGAGATTGGGTGCACAAGGTAGACATATATCTATCTTTGAGGTCCATCCCTAAGTGTAATTCTATTCAATTCATAGTCTTGTATTTAGATGGGATTACCTATGACTAGTGGCACCATGGATTGGTCATCCAGGATCATGAATGGCTCACTCTTATGCATAGTTCCTTGAGCATCTCATTACTTAGTTTGACCGTAAGGACATAAAACTCTACTATAGGGAGTTGGTGCATCTTAGATAGACTAGTCATGTAGAGGCATATGTGCATGAGTTCCAACGTATTGCATTTATGGTAGCTAATATGCCTCAGAAGTGTAGTGCGATGTTATTTATTAAGGGACTACAAGATAAGATTACAGGATTGGTGTACACTTTCAAGCAGGCCACTATTAAGGATGCCATTGATGTGACATTGAGACTGGACACCACCCCTTCTTATTAGAAAAATAAGAAGCCTTAAGGATTCTTAGCCTCCACAGAAGGTCAACACTTCCCAGGGTAGAGGTGGACCATCACCTTGACTTTTCATGATGGACCAGGAGATTAATAATGATTTGAGAAGAAGAAGAAATGCTTCTCTTCTAAGGAGCCATAGGAGCTTGAATAGCATTTCCTTGGTAAAGGAAAAGTTCATTTGATTGAGGTGGCATCCAAGATGGGAGATGAGGAGATTCCTGACACTAATATTGAGGATATTCTAGAGGAGATTGAGTAGGAGCATCCACAGTTAGAGTTAGACACTTCTAAGCCCTTGGCATTAGCTAAAGTGACTATGGCTACTCTATCTAGTTCTCCAAGATTTCACACCTCCCATTTGAAAAGGAAGACTTTAGGGCCAGCAGGTTATGAGCTTGGTAGAGACATGCGCCACACACAATTTTATTGATCATAAATTAGTGGATAGGCATGGGTTGTAGTATGAGGTATTTGTTGGTTTTGGCAAGAAGGTTGCAGATGGCACAATATTGGGTTGTACTAGGAGGATTCCTCAACATAGCATTCAAATGGCAGATTATAGCTTGACAGATAATTTCTATATACTTCCATGGAGATTATGATGTGATGGGGGGAAGAAGACTATCTTGAGGGTAACATTAAGTGGTGGACCTAGGGAGGTATCTTCTCATAGGATGGAGACTTTCATTAGACATGATGACATGATTTGGGCTACACATTTTCATGTGAAGCTCAATACACCTAAACCTTAGGATGGTAGGGCATTTCATTTTGATATATAGTTAGTGATGGATCGACAAGGTTGAGTGTATGGTGATATACCCCTAGGTGTACCTCCTGACAAAGGATTCAAACATGGGATAGAGATGGAGGATGAAGCTAAGCTAGTAATCACCACTCCATATCATCATCCTAGAACATACAAGGATGAGATTGAGAAGACCATTCATGAGTTGTTAGACATGGGGTTCATTCATTCTAGCTTTAGTCCTTTTGATTCTTCTATGGTATTGGTTAAGAAGAAGGACAAGACTCTATGGATGTGTATAGATTATAGGGCCTTGAACAAGAAGATGATAAAAAATAGATATCCCATTCCATGTATTGATGAGTTGTTGGATGATCTTCATGGAGCTATATATTTCTCTAAGATTGATCTTCATTCAGGCTATCATCAAATACGTGTGCGGGATGAGGACATACATAAGACTGTGTTCTATTGTCACTATGGGCATTATGAGTTCTTGGTGATGCCTTTTGGTCTCACAAATGCGCATTCCACTTTTTAGTCTTGTATGAACCACATCTTCAACAAGCAGTTGAGGAAATTGGTTCTAGTGTTTTTTGATGATTTATTGATTTATAAATGTACTTGGGAGGATCATCTTAGAAATCTATAGGAGGTACTTAGCATCATGGAGAGTTGGCCTCTATTTGCTAAGCTACCCAAATGTGAGTTTGGACTCAATGAGATTTTATATTTGAGTCATGTGACTAGTACTGATGGAGTGAAGGTGCATGAGGAGAAAATCCAGGCAATTTGGGATTGACCCTATCCCAAGAACTTTAGTGAATTACGTGGATTCCTTGGTTTATGTGCATATTATCAAATGTTTGTGAGGGGATTCTCTTAGTTAGCAGTACCCTTGAGAGATCTTATGAAGAAGGGAACCTTTAGATGGATAGAGTAAGCACAAGGAGTCTTTGATAGACTCAAGGAGGTTATGAGCACATGTCTAGTTTCAACTCCCTGATTTCTCGCAGCCTTTTGTACTTGAGTGTGATGCTTCAGGTGAGGGTATAGGGGTTGTTTTGGTGTAGAATAGATATCCCATTGCCTATGAGAGTAGGAAGCTACATGATAATGAGAGGTTTTATTCTACTTATGATAACGAAATGTTGGCTATTATGCATGCATTAGTCAAATTCAGACAATATCTTGTTGGCAAAAAATTCATGGTAAGAACTAACTACAATAGTTTGAAATATTTCCTTGATAAAAAGGAGTTCAATGATCATCAACAAAAGTGGGTAAGCAAGATTCAAGGCTATGATTTTGACATATAATTTATTAAGGGAAAGAAAAATGTTGTTGTTGATGCACTTTCTAGGAACCCATCACTTGTTGCCCTATGTTCATTGAATGAGATTTCAGCTGATTGGAAGGCTCAACTTTTAGTAGAGTATTCCAAATATTAGCATGCTTGTGAGATCATGGATGGATTGGTACAGGATAATAAATATAGGGTAATTGATGATGCCATCTACTGTAAAGATAGAGTCTACCTTGTTCCTGAATCATAATTAAAAGGATAGATTTTGCATGCCCTCCATGATACTCCTATAGTAGGGCACCCCAATTATGGTAAGACATATAGAGCAGTGCATGAGAGATTCTCTTGAAAGGGTCTCAAGGATGATGTCTTATGCCATGTTCATGAATGCATGACTTGTCAATAGAACAAGAAAGACCATACTTTCTTGGTTGGTTTGTTGGGACACTTGCCTATACAGGAATAGAAGTGGATGATATTGTCTATAGATTTCATTACAAGTCTTCCTTGAGTACTGGGAAAGGATTGTATTTACATTGTGTTGGACAAGTTGACTAAATATTCTCACTTCTTCCTTATTGTAGTTGATTTCATAGCATCCTAGGTAGTTTAGCTATTCTTAAGGGAGGTATTCAAGCTCCATGGTCTCCCGAAGACCATAGTAAGTGATAGGTACAAAAAAATCTTGAGTTCCTTTTGGTAGGAACTCTTCAAGCTCATGGGCACAAAGTTGACTCTTGGTACCAACTACCACCCTCAGACGAATAGGTAGACAATGATAGTTAATAAGTGGATTTGATGTAGTAGCATCCTAGGCTTGCTAGCAATCCTACAAGGTGGTGTGGTTTGAGCTTGGAGTTGGAGGACTTGGTCAAAGAAGGAGTGTTACTCAATCGCTATTGGGTATATTTTTGGCTAAATAGATTAGTCAAAGAAGAGGCCTCGATCATTGAAGGAGCTTAACATTCACTAGGAGCTTGACATTCACTGTGGTGCTCGACATTCACTAGGAGCTCGATATGTTGTGGGATCTTGACAATGATTGTGGTTTGTTTGATGCTCAACTTGGTTTCTCTAGTGCTTGGTTTGGTCTTGGTTCCTATAGGTGCCAAATTTTTTATGAGCTAACTTTTGGCATTTAATTTGTGTAGTAGTCAACTTTTGGTATTTAATTTGTGTTGTATCCAACTTGTGGCTCAATATATATTTAATATAAGGGTTTTAATTTAATTTGTAATGAACTGGGCCAACCTATGGCTTAGTTGGGTATAAGTAAGCGGGTTTTGTAGAGTCTTGGTTCATAGGTGGAGATCATCCAGTTTGGAGAAGAGGATGAAGTGTAGGAGTGAACTTTGAAGGGCTACTAGTTGTGGCCTGGAAAACTAGGAGATTGCTTGGTGGGCTTGTGAGTACAAGTTGAGATTTTTTTGGGGTTTTCTTCTAGAGTGGATCTGATCTAACCAAGATTGAGATTGTGAGTTGGATCTTGAGGGATCTTGCATAACTATTTGTTTTGTAATTACTATTGTATTTGGCCCTGACCTGGAAGGCCTTACAGATAGACATATTGCATGTAAACAATTATATTTATGAATAAAGTAGTGTGATTTGGTATCATATCTTTTTTTTTTGTTGTGTGGTTATTTGTTGGGGGCTAGGACATCTCCTTTGGGGATTCTCCTACCTTGTAGTACATTAGGTGGTTTTAGAGTGAAGTTTTTCCTAAGTGTGTAGACTGATTACCAAAGTTGAGGTAGTTTGCTCCAAGATCTAGGGTTGAAGAAGATTGTTCTTGTGGAGTTGATTGATCTTCTAGATTTGGGAAGTTATTGCTTAGGGTTTGCAAAAATATTGAAAGATGCCTCCAAGAGGTTTGGACTCTAGGGAAATTGGTAACCTTAGTAACACTGTGGAAGAAAGGATCTTAGAGAAGGTTAAAGAAGATTTTAGATATGAAATGGAGGAGGTTAAAGCCAATTTTAGATCTCAAAAGGCATTGATGAAGAGTGACATGATTTTTAAAATTGTGAGTGCTATAGGTGGTGTACCTTGACATGTGGGTACTGAAGGTAGTTCTGAGGAAGTTGCTGAAGATTTTGAAATTGTTGGATCGGGTGGTGAAGATAGAACTAATTGAGTTGAGAGACCTATTGAAACTAGGGTTGGTCAATTTGTTAGACTTGGATCTCAGTTGAAGCTGAAACATAAGATGAAGGTTTTTAATTTCTTAGGTACTTTGAATCCTAAAGACCTTATTGATTGGATTGGTGAATTGGAAGACTACTTTGATCTTGAGGATATTGAGGATCCACTCAGAGTAAGGTTGGCATAAACTAAGTTTAAAGGACACACTACTCTTTGGTGGAAAGAACTGCAAAGAGATAGAGAAGAGGAAGGTGAAATGAAGATCACTAGATGGAGATTAATGGTGACTGAGTTGAAGGCTAAGTTCATTCCTATAGATTATGAACTTGATTTGTTTAAGAGGTTGTAGAATCTAGAACCAAAAGATATGTCTGTGAAAGATTATACAAAGGAGTTCTACAAGTTGACTATTCAGTCTATGCATAGAGAATTGTCAAAGGAAAAGGTAACATTAATGGTTTGAGATTCAATATCCAAGATGAGGTTGGTATGTTGAAGATTGATATGGTTGAGGATGCTTATCAATACTCCCTAAAGGCAGAAGATAAGTTGAAGAGGAAAAGTCAATGCAATGCTAGAGGAAAGGAGATGTATGATAGCTCAAAAAAAGCTAAACTGAGTGTAGATGGTGAACCAAAACCTATTGATCAGAAAAGGAAGGTAGGTGGAGGTGAGTTTAGAGGTAATTACTGTAGATGTGTTAAAGAAGGGCATGTATCTTTGGAATGTCCTCATGGTAGGAGAGTTGTTATTGTGAATGAAGTTGAAGTCCAAGACAATCAACCTAAGAAAGGAGAGAGTTTATTGGCTTGGTGAGTACTAGTTGGTCAGAAGACACTGAATTCTTATTAGAGGACTAGTTTGTTTAGGACTCATTGTAAGTCTAGTGGTAAAGTTTGCAATGTAATTGTGGATGGTGGTCGTAGAGACAACCTTGTTGCTGAGGAGATGGTTCAAAAACTTGGTTTGAAGAGAATGAGACATCCTTATTCTTATAGGATTGGATGGTTGCAAGGTGAGCATGCTTTAGAAGTAAGGGACTAGTACCTTGTTAATTTCTAGATTGGGCAGTATAAGGATCAAGTGTTGTGTGATATTGTGGACATGAACAATTGTCATGTTTTTCTTGGTAGACCTTGGCAATATGATTGCGGGGTTGTGCATGATTGTTTCAAAAATGTGTTTACTATTGAGAAAGGTGGCAAGAAGCATTCCCTAATTCCTTTGTATAATGAAGAGTTCAGTAGGAGAAACCTGAGTATTGACAGTTGAGCTGAGTTGAAAATTTCTGCAAGGGTTGGAGATCAACATGGAAAATAGACTTGTAGAACACTAAGGATGGAAGTGAAGAAGTAGAAGAAGAACAAGGGAAAGAGTGTACAAGTTGAAGACTTGGAGAATATGTAAGTGAAGAACCAATTTGGAGGACAAGATGTTCTTCCAATTACTAAGAAAATATTTTCAAACTTGGGGTGTTTGATGCAAGAGCATCTTAGGCTTGTTGGTAATCTTGCATGGTGGTGTGGTTTGACCTTGGAGTTCGAGGACTCAATTAAAGAAGGAGTGTTATTCAATCGCTATTAGGTATAATTTTGGATGAAGAAATCTATCAAACAAGGTGGCTTGATCGCTAAAGGAGCTTGACATTCACTAGGAGCTCGGCATTCACTATGGTGCTTGACATTCACTAGGAGCTCGACATGCTCTAGGAGCTTGGAAATGCTTATGGGTTGGATGATGCTTGGCTTAGTTTCTCTAGTGCTCAATTTGGTCTTGGTTCCTATAGGTGTTGAGTTGTTTGTAAGCTAATTTTTGGCATTTAATTTGTGTTGTAGCTGACTTGTGGCTCAACATTTATTTAATGTAAGGGTTTTAATTTAATTTGTAATGAATTGGGACAACTTGTGGCTTAGTTGGGTATCAATAAGGGGGTTTTGTGGAGTCTTGGGTCATAGGTGGAGATCATCCAGTTTGGAGAAGAGGATGAAGTGTTGGAGTGAACTTTGAAGGAATAGTAGACGTGGCTTGGAAAACTAGGAGATTGCTTGGTGGCCTTGTGAGCACAAGTTGAGATTTCCTTGGGGTTTTCTTCTAGAGTGTGGATTTGGATGAGTTAAGATTGGGATTATGAGTTGGATCTTGAGGGATCTTGCAGGTTTGTTTGTTTTCTAATTACTATTGTATTTGGCCCAAACCTAGAAGGCCTTACAACTGGGTATATTACATGTAAACAATTATATTTATGAGTAAAGTATTGTGATTTAGTATAAGATCTTGCTTTGTTGTTATGTTTTCACTATGTGGTTATTTGCTAGGGGCTAGGGCATCTCCTTTGGGGATTCTTCTTTCTTGTACTACATCAAGATTGAGGCATATCTACATAACTATGCATCAGGGCAATAGAAGGAATGGGTGCATTGATTGTATCTAGGCGAGTATTGTTATATTACTACACACCACATGTCCATTGATATGTCTCCTTTGAAATCTCTTTATGGTTATGATGCATTATATTTTTTTGATCTGGCTTTGAGTGAAAATAGAGTTCCTTTGGCAGATGATTAGTTATAGGAGAACTAGGATATCATGAGTTCTCTCAAGGAGAACTTTTAGCATGTACAAAATCAGTAGAAGATGTACGTTGATTGGCATAGGATTGAGAGGGTATTTAAGGTGGATTACATGGTTTTCCTACACTTGCAACCCTATCGATAGAGCACCCTTAAAGGGGGGAAGGGGAGATGAGAAGATCAAACTTCATTTTTTTGGACCTTACATAGTTATCAAGCAAGTTGGAGATGTTTCTTATGAGGTTGAGTTACCACTTGATAGTAGGATTCATAATGTGTTCCACATATCATGCCTAAATAAGGCACACGGGCAACATATCATAACATCACCTAATTTACCTCCTTTAGATGAGGAAGGTAAGTCAACTTTGGTTCCTGAGGAGATTGTTGAGGTGAGGGGACCATGACTAAGAAGTAGGGTGATGTGGGAGTATTTGGTATGCTAGAGAGGTCTATCCATAGAGGACACCACTTGTGAGTTTGAATCCATTTTGCAACACCCAACATTGTAGTTTCTTGTGGAAAAGCATCTCTAAGAAGGGAGAACTATCATATCCCCTCTTTATTTTGACTAGGAAAGTTATGTGAGTCATCCTATCATGGGGGTCTCATAGTCTACCAGTCATGGATAGAGACTCATACATGATATCCAGTGATCGGGCTTGACTTTACAAGAAGTTGGGAGCCAGTTGGGTGCAATTCCTTGATTTTAAGGGGCATCCCTACATTTTGGGAGGATGTGGGTACAATTTCTAGATGTGAGGTTCCTTGGTACCATTCCATGGTTTCATTTTCAAGATGATAGGATGTGTTCCCTAGTTTATAGGAGTATCCCTAGATTATAGGGAAGGGACCGCCAATTGACCCATCTCATTCGGTATCAGTCACAAAAAGGTGACATGGTCAGTTTCATGTTTATTTGGTTAGTTTGGGACTTTAGAGGAAAAATGGGGAATATTTTAATATATTTAAATATTTCCTACATTAACATTCAAATAATTTATAATAAGGTTATTTATATAGCCATTTCAGAGTAATAAGGGAAATATGGCTTCATTCGGTTAGATGTGCCCTTCTATTATAGCTTGTTGGAAATGCCTTAAATTATTATAAACTATTTTCACTATTCAGAGATCTTTTGGTGCTTTAGGTTATGAAATTTTAATAAAATAACATTTTTCGTATAGCCTGGATACCTTTATTTGGGAAAACATTATTTCATTATAAAGTGCAAAGTGTAATTCTCATTTAGGGTCCAATTTGCACATGGGAGGAGTTATAAGGAGATTAAGAATTGATTGTGGAGTATCTTTTGACATTTGAAACATATAAAATTGGAAATTTCTCTATTGGAGTGGTTTAGAGGCTTGGATGAAAACCCTAAGTCTAGAGTGTTGGGGCAGAAACCTCAACAAGGATTTAGAAATTTAGTGTTGGAGTTGGAAGGTACTATTCTCTTTGGTAAGGTTCGAAATTCTTCATAGCACCATTTATCATAAGGAAACATCACATTTAGTCAAGTTGCTAGCCTATTCCAGCTTGTGTGTTTCTTCCATAGGTAGCTTGGGCTTGTATTGTGGGTCTCATTCTTTATTAGTAGCCACATTTTGTAGTGTAGGCATCATACAAAGGTTTGGGGAAGAAAGCTCATACAATAGAAGTTAAGGGTCATAATTTTCCCTAACAAATCCATTTGATATATTTATTCCTTTGACTGCAAAAATTTGAATATTATGCTTGGTACAATTTGAATCATTTCTAGATTGTTGAGTGTTTTCAATATATGAATGCTAATCATCATTCTTAGTTTGAAGTTATTTTTTATAAGTTATTTACTTACATATATCTTCAAAAATACCCAAAAACTTGAAAACAAGGAAAAATAAAAAAGAAATCAAAATTCTATGATGTCTATTTAAAGGTACAAAATTATGGTCAAAGTGTCAAATTATGAGGTTGCATTTAGTGCACTACAAAATACAATGCATTACATAGTCTTTATGTGCTAAAATGGGTCCTAAGGTGTCCTAATGGATCTGAAGGTGTCCCTCTCTCACCCTCCAACCTTCTCTCTCTCTCTCTCTCTCTCTCTCTCTCTCTCTCTCTCTCTCTCTCTCTCTCTCTCTCTCTCTCTCTCTCTCTCTCTCTCTCTCTCTCTCCCTCCCTTCAGCCTTTTTGCAATGTATTATATAGCATGTACACCCATTAGGACACTTTAGAACCCATTGTAAACCTTTAGGATACCTTGACATCCATTAGGACCCCTTAGCATATATTAGCATATTGAATACATGCAATTGTAATCCTATGTTCATTAAGAATATACCATACACCATGAAGTGCTAGATTATGTAATTTCTTAATAGAATTCATAACTAGATCCTCCATAACCCCTATTAAGGTTTGAGGAAATGGGCTAATAGATTCTAAGGTCTACATCTCAACACCATCCTTCATAATAGAAGGGATAGTGACATGTCCAAACTATGGTTTAGCTAGAAGCCTAATGCGATGTAGGTAGTCCTAGGATCGCTGGAGTTCTATTAGAACTTGTTAGGGAAAATTATGACCCTTTAGGATGAATTATGACCAATTTTGACCCTTTAGGACACCTTACCACACATTATTGAATACATGTTACAATCTTATGTTCATCAACACTATACCTTGCACCATAGAATACTATATTTGTTAGAATGATTAGAACAACTAAGAGGGAGGGGTGGAGCGAGGTGGGGGGTAGAGGGGGTGGTGGGTTGGAGTGGGGGTGAACCAATTATCCTTAGGTCTAGATGTACAAATTCAAATTTTAATAACATCAAACAACTTAATCCAATTCATAAACCCACTCGGTCAATATAACATATCATCAGTAAATCAACTTTTCATAATGTTACTCAACTCTTTGTTCTCTATATGTGTTGACTAATAGTTTTAAAAAAACTCTAAAAATAACATGCATAAAGTAAAATTCACACAAGTAAATGACACCAAGATTTAATGTGAAAACCCAATTTGGAAAAAACTACCAGTAACATGCTACCAACTTTTCACTCTTTTGAACTGAGCTTGGTTAAGAGACAACTCTGTTAAAGGTTACAAAACAAACTATTAGGTGCCATGTAGCACCCTACCAAGGGATCCAAAAGAATTAACCTAAAGTTTTACTATGTTTGTCAAACATTTTTTTAAAGCTAAAGAATAACATACACATCAAACATAAAGTGGTAGAATAAATAACATACAATCATACAAAAATAAACATAACATATTACATTCCTTAAGGATCCCAAGATATTGAATCACATTTAAATTTAAATAATACTAAGTCTAACAAATACCATATCCACATGAAAGAATAATTATAAGTCCAAGTCCATTTGAATAATATACATTGGTTTTGAATGCCACTTGGCAATAAAATTCAAAATGCTTAATCATCCACTATACATGTCACATGGTATGAAAGACTAAAAGAATATACATTTAAAATAGGTTACATCATCCCTTTCAGATCCATAAATCAAAAAATGGGCTAAAATTATGTATAGAAAGTATCTTAATGCGACAAATCCCTTCTCTATTTTTAGGATGAAGACTCTCCCTAAAGGATCAAAGAATTGGAATTTTATGGTCAGATGTTGAACCCTCATTAGTAAATATCTCACTTGGGATATTGGCAAGGGGGATAAAGCCTTATTCTAGGAGGACTCATGGGATCGACCTCCTCTTATAGATAGCCTGGAGATCCCTGTAGTGCTCAAAGAGAAACTAGTCAAATCATGGGGATGCAAGGTTAGTGATTACAAAATAAAGAACACTTAGAATGGTATGACTAGTTGGGTGTGGAAATATTTGGATGATATAGATTTGGAACCACCATTAAAGGAGATATATGAAAAGATCATCAAGAGTAGGAAGATCAAACAATTAGAGAGGAACTATAATATTATTTGGGCGGCGTCAAAAGATGGAAATTATAGCATTAATATGAGATATAAAACCCTTTCTCATTCCCAAAGTCAAGATGAGGCGGAACTGCCACTCAAACTTTGTTGGGATCATTTATGTCTACCAAAGGCTGGGTTTTTTTATGGTTGGCATATCAAAATAGGATCCTCATGGTCGACAGATTCTAGAAGCTGGGTCTTGAAGGACCCTCTAGGTGTGTGTTATGCATACAAAATAGTGAAGATATGAATCATATCTTACTTAGTTTCCCTTATACCCAACATTGTTGGGATTGTTTTAGATACATGTTGAGCTGGCATGCTCCCATATTGAATTCCTTAGTTGATCTTCTCAAAAGATGGCCCACTAATATTTTCAAAGGTGTTTACAATAACATTTGGAATATTTACCCATCTATCCTCATCTACGAGGTATGGAAAGAAAGAAAGAAAAGATTGTTCAAGGACCAAGAAAGCAGCCATAAGTGATTGTTAAAAATATAGAAGTAAGCATAGTCGAGATGCTAAATTCTCACCTTAGGAAGTCTTAGAAAGAAGAAGGATCATTCTCAAACTGGGACAACTTTATTTGGAAAAAAAATGGATTAACCTCATTAACCCTCCACTCACCTATAAAAAGAAGAACAAAGAGGCAAGGGAAAATTGTAGATGGAAACCCCCTCCTAAGGGATGGTCTAAGTTAAATTTTGACAGTGCTTCTAGAGGCAACCTGGGCCTATCGGGTATCAGTTGTATTATTACCTATGAGTTAGGATATTGGATAGCTAAAAGGGCTAAATATATTAACCCAACCACTAATAACCTAGTTGACGTTGAAGCTTTACAAGATGAGCTTCAGCTCTACCTAAAATTAGGACTATCCGAGATCATCATTGAAGGAGATTCCCAGATCATTTTAAATGCTATAAGGAAAAGAGCTATGCCTAATTGGGCTTTGAATTCAAAATTAGAAGAGGTTCTTAATATTCTTAATAGGTTCATAGATATTTAGATATACCAAATTTTTTGGAAGGTAACAGGAAGGCAGACCAATTTGCAAATGAGGGGGCTGATGCCAAAACTTATCTGATTATCAGAGATCGGTAATCTTATCATAAGCCTTGAGCCACCTCACCTTACTTTTATTAATTAATAAAAAGACTATGTTTTATCTTGTCTTGGTTGGGTGGTTCTCTCACTAAATCCCTACAACTAGTGATATAGGAGCTTCAAAGGTCACTATTAATCTCAAAGTGACCTTAATGCCATTATGAATCACTTATATTAGGTAGGACATTAGCAAGCAATCTTGTTGGCAACTGAGGGTACTGACGGTGTTTCTATTTTAATATTGCCCCAATGTCTCTAGGTCTTTCCCCCCACCCTACACCTTATATTTTTCTTTTAGTATTTTCCCCTTCTCATTATTTTTTTCTTTTCCTTATCTCCCCTCAGCTTTTTCACGTTTGTAACATTTATGCAGGATGTAGTCCTCGAGGAACGTAGTTATTGTGTTTAAGACTTTTTATATCCTTTCCTTTTTCTCCATTGTTTCTTGGCTTTATCCTTGAGCTTGGCTATCTTTTTTGTCCCCATTTTTTGTCCTAGTAGTATTTCATGTCTTACCATTTCATGAGAGTTTTTCTGGCATTTCCCTCAAGTCTTCCATCATTAGGTGAACATTGATCTCCTTTGCACCTCAATCATTGTTGTTGTCATGTATGGATGATGGCATTGCCTTTAGGCCCTTCTAGGACCTTCTTGGTTTAATTTCCCATTTATACCCTTGTTGTCCCCTTCCACCTCTGTCATTTCAAGTAATTTTTAAATGGATACTAATATTAGTCTCTTTCACACCTCAAAGGTGTGGACAATGGAATTTAGGGGGAATATTAAGCCAAAGAGATGGAGTAGAGTCTTGAAACTTGTTGATGATATGACTAGGATCTTGATTAGTCAAGCCATTGGGGAAGGCTCCTTTAACTATGATTATACATGGTGGACCAACAGTGATATAATTGGGACATTTATCAGTTGTTTGGCCAGAGCTAGGGTGGAGTAGTGGGATATGATTAGGCTCTATTGCAATATTTTTGACCCAGTTTGGTGTAAAGGGATTGAAGAAGCCATTAGAAGCATCGAAAACAAGCTTAAGATCCCCCTTCTAGAAAGGTACGTGGCACTTCCTCTTGGTAAACAAAACTCGGACATTGTGTTTCAGGGTCCTTCCCTTGTCATTTGTGAGAACTTGGCTTTCTATGAGGAATGGCCTAAAATGGAGGCCATCATTCAATTCCTCCTCCAATGGAGAGGGATTGTTGATGATGTTAGCAAGGACTAGCCTATAAACTACATGAATATATTCAAGGCTTATATTCATCCAGGGGTGGCTCTGGACAACCTAGAGGTCCTAAATTTCTATACCCCAAACACAAAGAAATCCAATAGGGAGAAAAATGCTTTTGAATTCCCCTCTAACTTCTAGCTTGAGAAGCCCAATGATATTTCTACGATCATTATGGTGTACTAGAAGTAGGCATCTAAGCTTGGTGGTTTTTCATGAGCTATGTTGGTGTCTTGTTCTCAACTCTACTTTTGGCAAGGTTGATTGTGGGTGTCCCCTATTTTTCTCCCAAGGCCTCAATAGGGCAATATGTTAGCCATTTGCTCCCTTTTTTGTCTGTTAGTTTGGATTCTTTTCTATTATTTTATGTGTCGCTGCCAAGATTCCCCTTCTATTTCTTCCTATTTTCTATCTAGTTTATCATAAAGCATGGCAAGAGTATAGTTATTGGGTTTGATTTATTTCTGGACCCTTATCTTGAAGATAGTGTGTATATAGGAAAGAGCATTTGTCATGAACAATATGTAATTCTCCCACTTATATATAAGAATGATACTTGTATATTTGTGGTCTTGTTTATTCTGTTCATCAGTTACTATTAGTCTTTTTTGTTTGTAAGACTCTTTAATTTTCCTTATGTCTTTGTTAAGATGTGTAGTCTCTCACTAGCTATAAAGGTAATGTCCTTTATTTTTCAATTACTGAAAAAAAACTAATGTAGCATATCTAGAGTCCTGTATTTATTGTTAGTTAAGGGTTTCTTGTAAGCATTGTATTATTGATTGTAGAGAAGTTTGAATCAAATCTATAGTTGAAATAAACATTTTAAGTAGGGTTGTAGCCATATTATTATAAACTATACAGAACCCACCTGGTATTTGATAGAGGTTGATTAGATTCATATGTAAATTCAACATAGATCATTACACTATACTTTTTTAGTTAATAATGTTTCAAACTCAAACTTATCTGGAATGGTGTTGATGGATTTGGTATTGATGATGGATCTAAACTTCTATCTCATAAGTTTTGTAGTATCTTTCAACACTTTGTCAGTAATCAATCTTACAATATAATTTAACCCCATAAATGCAGTTTAAGTATAGATTTCAGTATACAAGTTATTTGCAAATGTCAAAGAACTCAAAGGATATATGTATTTTAATAGTATTTTATTCAACAACAAGTAACTAATGATTAAAAACAAGAATAAGCTCCACATTAATATAACAATTGTCAATAAACTCTCACTTTAACTATCATTTAGACTATATCATATCAATAGAGGGATGTTAGACAGATTTTTTGCTTTCTCTCACTGATCTTCAGTCTATTCCTCAAAATTAGTAGCATTTTATTTATTTTCCTAATGCCTAACTCTGGTTGGCGATTAGTTTGTGTTGTCCCCTCACTTTTTTAGGTACCCTTCTACATCCTGAAGGAAAATGCATTGAGCTCATTTGGTCCCCTCTTTTCTTTAATGATGTATAACCATGTAATTAATCATCAAAAGATTCACTTGATATTTTTCTCACTGGAGTATGTCCCTTTCATTTATGTATAATAAAGGAAACTCATCCCAGGCTATACTAGAGGTTTTCTTTCTCCGTTCTTTCCTACCAGTGCTTGTTAGAACACAGATTTTTGTAATTTTAATTTTTTAATCTAATATAATATAAGGCTTCAACCATTTACTGATAAAATAAATTAAAAAATTAACAAATTTATAAATAAATTCAATAATTAAAATTAACTAAATTAACATTCAATAATTATTTATCAAATTAATAAATATTAATAAAATTAATAATAATAAATATAATTTAATATTATTAATAAAATTAATAATTAATAATAAATTTAATTTAATATTATTAATATTTAACAATTTAAAAAAACTAATAAAAAATCTAATACTCAACGTATTTTTTTAAAGCCTGCCAACTTTTAAATGCTTGTGGTTGCCACACGGTTGTATAGAGTAATGCTATTGTCGTAGTACCCTACGGTCAATAGTAGGTAAGCCACCAAAAAAAGGTAAGGGGGTGGGGTAAAACCCACCTCCTCCAATATTTTTTTTTGTATATTAAAAATTCATATTTTAGTAAATCCAAAACAAAACCTTCTCATAATATATATATATATATATATATATATATATATATATATATATATATATATATATATATATATATATATATATAAGTCATAGTAATTCTCCGATAGGGGAAATGTGGCCAACTATACAAATTTTCAATATAAAATTTCCATTTCAATTCAAAACACTTCCCATTTTAAAACTAATTTTTTTCAATTTATAGAATGAGGATTCATAATTAATCTTTCAATCCTAACATACAGATGGAATTTGATATGAATAAAAAAAGATTTAGAATAAAAGATTGGAAGATTCATACAACAAATTTTGGAAAGTAGATTTCAACAATCATGAAGAAGATAGGAATACTAAACAATGAAATTAATTGGGTCAATCAAAACACAAGAATGTACCTAATTTGATGCTAAAATTGCAAATTCCCAAAATATTTGGGAGAGAAATTTCTTCTCTCTGAAGGTTCCTTCTCCAAAATTTGTGGTCCCTTGAAAATGAACCCTCAATTGTTGATAAGGAGTTCTCTTAAATTTGAGGCACTAATTGTGCGATCACCCGAGAGGACTCCTTGCTTACAACTCTTTAACTCTTTATTATCTTTCTTTTTTGTTAGGATTTGGACTTACGAATTTATCTCCCCTCTCTTACCATTGAGATAATGCGATAGGATATGCTCATCCTGGCAATTCAAGGAAGTTGATACTCGGTACTTGCAATCTGCATAAATTCCACACATGTACAAACACATATATACTAAGCTAAACATGCAGTGGTAGGAAGTGGTGCATCATGTAGATCTGGACTAGTAGGTGAATATGAATCCCTTCCTTAACCACATCAGAAATGTCATACATTAAGAAAATATACACACACATCATACACATGCAGTATGAGATATGCATCTATAATAAAACAGATATCGTAATCCATCTAACTAATCATCATCAAATAATTGAAACCATTGTAGTAATCATCATCATCCATACATGAAGTAAATAGTATCAAGTAGTATCATCATAAAATCAACTAAATATGAAACAATATCTAATAATCTAAAAGATAATTCTACTAATCATCAAGCATAAGACTGGCCTAAAAGAGTTTGGCAATAATAATAAAATGTAAACTAGGGGTAGGGACTACATCCACCCCCTAGACTTGGGCTTACTCCTAGAAGCCTACAAGAAAGGAAAAAACTAAAGATTGTGTGGGTCCCATTGGACTCTTTCCTCCTGTAGGAGGATATGACTCCACTAAGAACACTCTCTGGGACCTACCCATGTCTCCAACTATAGATTTTGAAGCTGAAGGTCTCTGATATGAGAATTGTGATTTCCCTTTAGGGCAATGGGATGAATTTTGTCCTTGTTTTCCGCATGAGAAACAATCTCCATCAAAACTCCTCTACACTCAAGATGCACTAGAATACTGAACACTACCCCCCCTAGGATAAGAATGAATACTCTAAGATAGTTGGTCATATTGGTTGTGCTTATTACACTACATGTTGCAATAGTTCTTAGAAATAGAACCATTGTCATGACTCTGAGTTGGAGGATAAGATCCTCCCTACTGCTAATTACCCCTAGAAGGAGGTTTCCTACTACCACTTGAGTTGTGGTTGCCCTTAGATCTTGATATTATAGGTGCTCCCATAAAACTCCCATGACTTAGGTTAACACTTTGCTCTACAAGAATGAATCGATGTACTGCATCTTTGAGGGTTTTGGGTTCAAATACCTTAACACCCCTAATTAGATAGTTATTTAAGCCTCTGATGAAATGATGTGCCAACTATGCTGGGTTATCACTAATTCCCAAAAAGGGCATGAGTTCATAGAATTTGTGCTCATACTCTACTACGGTCATAGTGAACTATCTCAGGTTGTGGAATTCATCTGCCTTATGCTGGTTCCATTCCTCTAAAAGGAATCTCTCATATAATTTTCCCTGGAATAACTCCCATGTGACATTGTTCATGTTTATGCCTAGCTTCTTCTTCTTGATAGTCCAAGTGGCTTGAAAGAGTTCTATGTTGGTAATAGAAAACCTCACTTTGACATTACTGTTAATGTCATGAATAGCAAAAACCCTGTCAAGAGCAATAAGCCACTTCTCGGCTACATAACCTAAACCCAACCCATTAAAGGGTTTAACCTTGGACCTCTAAAGGTCCTTCATCTGAGTAGATACAATCAATCTTCATCGATCCCTCCAAGGGCTCCTAGACCTAGTTCTATGCTCATGTCCTACATGATGTGCTCCATCCTGACCATGAATAGGAGGTAGGAAATCAATGATGGTTTTTATCATTTTCCTTAGGTCAACCTCCTTAGAGTCAGCCTGCTACTCTCTATGGTTCTCTTCTCGATGCTCACTGACATGCTCTTCCCTAGTCTCTTCCTAAATAGGGCCTTTGTGGGTAGACTCATGTACATTGACGTCTATGCCTCATCCATAGCCTCTACCATGGCCAAGGCTATGGACTCTAACAAAATATCTCATCCTAGATACCATCCTACAATAATATCCAAGATACAATATGCTATAATAACCATAAAACCTACTATTGTAAGGCATATATAAAAGACACATGTTTTGAAAATAGTAGCAGTGCAATTTTTAGTTTTGCCTAATTTTAGGTTTACATATAATTCAGTTTTTAAGTCTAAATGTTCAAGTTTGAAAATATACAACTAAAAGTTTAAGTTCTATTTCAGTTCAACTAGTTCAAGTTTTAGTTTGAAATATATATACAAAATAGTTAAATTTTGTTTTAGTTTCAACTAGTTAACAACTAGTAGCATTCCAATATGCCCATAGCTCCCAATGTAGAACTTAGGCTCTGATACCAGATGTAATGCCCCGCCAAGGGGTCCAAAAGAATTAACTTAAGGTTTTACTAAGCTTTCCAAACTTTTTTTAAAAGCAAGAATAACATACACATCAAACATAAAGTAGTGGAAGCAATACAATCATACAAAAGAAAACATAACAGATTACATTCTTTAAGGATCCCAAGACATTGACTCACATTTAAATTTAAATAATACTAAGTCTAACAAATACCACATCCACATGAAATAATAATTATAAGTCCAAATCCATTTAAATAATATACATTTATTCTGAATGCCACTTGGCAATAAAATTTAGAATGCTCAATCATCCATTGTACATGTCACAGGGTATGAAAGGCTAAAAGAATATACATTTAAAATAGGTTACATCATTCCTTTCAGATCCATGAAACAAACTATAATACCACAAGTAAAAACCATCCACCATAAAGATATAACCATCCATCATAATAATATAACCATCTGTCATAATACACAAAGATAGAATGAAAGGAAAAGTAGACAAAGAACTCCAACCATGACATCAACAGATGGATCTTAATGGTAAGAGTAAAAGGCACTACCACCTAACTGCATGGTAACCCAAAAAGGCCCACTCCCATGACCGCACTAAGGAGATAGTCTCAAGTCCCAAATAAGATATCAATCCAAAAATAAAAAATAATATCTAAGTCCAGGAAACCCTAAAAGTAATCTAACTCAAAGGTTCCAAGATAAATCGACATCTAGATCTAGAGGCAAACACAGACACACAAGAAACCTACTATGTAATTGTGCAAGTGTCATCGCATGAATCAATGATAGACTTACCCTATAGTCTAACTTGACCCCGACCCCCTAGTGACTCTATGCGGAACTAGTATCCTCTCATACCAACGAGGCATACTAACGATGCATGGTCGTAGCCAAGAATTCTCTCTACTCCCATCCTAGTTGTACTAGCACTCGAGGCATGGCTGAGAACATACAAAGACTCTTATTAGGTTCATTTTACTCTCATTTAGTGTAGTGTTTTCACTTATGGGTTACCCTGGTAGCCACTTAGGGCCCTAGCCTCCATTTCAAGCCAGTTCTCGACATTACATATAAATAACCTACCCTAAGCTCATGAAATCATAAATCAAAGAAACATAGTATATCACCTCAATCCTATACAAGTGACTAGAAAACATCAAAAGATGAATCACAATAACCCATCAATTCTCTACAAGCAATTAGAAAGTATCCCAAGAATACTGATCAGAGACTCAAAATGGTTAAGTATGACATTGCATTCATCCCATTATCCCATAATAACACTAAAAGCAATAGCCAACAATATAATCAAACTCATCATAAAGCATGCCAACACATTACCATGGTTGAGTTAAAAAGATCGAGATCAATTCAACATAATACCACAATCACGGAACTCCCAAGCCTCTAGTAGACGTCCTAAAATTGGTCAAAACTCTAGTCAACCCAAACCCAAAACATAGACAACATACAAATAACATAGTAGTTTCATAGTTTGGTTTGATTTTGAAAACACAGTTGAATCAATAGTAAGGTTTAATTATTTGTTTCAATGTAAGTTTGCAAGTACCTACGATTTACAATTTACCCCATTCTTATATTTGAATAAAATGCACACTTACCCCTATTCGTTTATAAGTCAATTATTCTAAAATAATTTAAGGGTAACTCTTTATTTAAATTATTAAAATAATAATTATTGATTTTTAAATAAAATAATTACAACTTTATTAAAACCAATATTTTAAATTTTTTTAAATTTTTGATCGGTAAATGGCTGAAGCCTAGATTAATTATTATTTGTTGGAATTAATTATTATTATACAATAAGCGAAGGTGGATTCAAACCCAAGACCTCCCACATGAGAGGCTCGCAAGTTACCATTGCATTGTAGGCTTTTGCCTTTATTAAAACCAATATTATTAATAATAAAAAATAAATTTATAACTTCATTTAAACAATACTCATTATTAATTAAGCTTAATCAGACTAATTTTAATTAAATTAACTAATAATTAACTAAACTAATATCTTATTAATTAAAAATAATTAACAAATTTATAAATAAATTTATTAATTAAAATTAACTAAATTATAATTCATTAATTATTTATCAAATTAATAAATATTAATAACAAATAATAAATTTTATTTAATATTATTAATAAAATCAATAATAAATAATAATTTAATTTAATATTATTAATATTTAACAATTTAAAAAAAACTAATAAAAAAATATAATACTTAGCGTATTTTTTTAAAGCTTGCCAACTTTTAAATGCCTGAAGCTACCACAGGGGCTTGTGCCTACGACAATACAGAGGATTGTCATTGTCGCAATACCTTGTGGTTAGCAATAGGTAAGCCGTTAGAAAAAGGTGTGGGAGGGGGGGTAAAACCCACCTCCTCCAATATATTTTTATTGTATATAAAAAATCATGTTCTAATAAATCCAAAACAAAACCTTCTCACAATTTTATATATATATATATATATATATATATATATATATATATATATATATATATATATATATATATATATATATATATATATATATATATATATATATATATATATATATATATATATATATATATATATATATATACGTGGCCAACCATACAAAATTTCAATATAAAATTTTCATTTCAATTCAAAACCCTTCCTAGTTTAAAACTATTTTCTTTCAGTTTACAGAACGAGTATTTCTAATTGGTCTTTCAATCTCGACATATAGATGGAATTCAATATGAATAATAAAAGATTTAGAATAAAAGATTGGAAGATTCATACAACGAATTTTGAAAAATAGATTTCAACAATCATGAAGAAGACATGAATAATAAATAATGAAATTAACTAGGTGAATCAAAACACAAGAATCTACCTGGTTCTGATGCTAAAATCACAAATGCCCAAAAGATTTGTGAGAGAAATTTCTTCTCTCAAAGCCTTCTCTCTGAAATTACCTTCTCCAAAATCTGCAGTCCCTCAAAAATGAACCCTCAATTATTGATAAGGAGTTCTCTGCTAAATTTAGGGCACTAATTGTGCGATCACCTAAGAGGACTCCTTGCTTACAATTCTTTAACTCTTTATTATCTTTCATTTATGTTTTCATGCACATTTATTGCAATATAAAATATCTTTATTTAAATTCATCTGACTTCTCTTTTTAATTAATTTATTATATTTTAAACTCATGCATAATTTATGCAATTTTAAAACTCTTTAATAAATTAATATATTTTTCATTCTTTAATTTATTTTCAAAGTGTTAATTGATAAAATATTTATTAAGTAATAATGATATTTAATATTTATTTAAAAATGATTTCCTAAATAAATTATTATTAAATTAAATAAATATTATTATTAAGCTCTAAAATTAGACTTATAATTTTATCTTTAAATTTAATTATTTTTATTCAATTAATTAAATATAATTAAATATTAAAAATATCATAATAATTTTTCATTAAATTAAATCATTAATTTAATCTTTTAATTAGACTTAATTAATAGAAAAATTACCAAAGACCTATAGGATGAAATACAAAAACCCATCATAGAAAACCACATACAAGATCAAACTAAAGGGTTATAATCACGAATTTACATCATATGATGCATTCAGAAGGTAATCAACTTAGATACTTGTCCTAATCTTCTAGGACAAATGGGTTTAAAGGTTTGGATTTGGACTTAAGAATTTATCTCCCCTTCCTTAACCACATCAAAAACGTCATACATAAAGAAAATATATAGGCACACCATACACATGTAGTATGGGGTAAGTACCCATAAGAAAACATGTATCATAATCCATCTAACTAATCATCATCAAATAATTGAAACCACTATAGTAATCATCATCATCCATACATGAAGTAAATAGTACCAAGTAATTTCATCATAAAATCAGCTAAATATGAAATAATATCTGATAATATGAAAGATTATGCTACTAATCATCAAGCACAAAATTGGCCTAAAAGAGTTTGGCAATAATAACAAAATCTAAACTAGGGGCAGGCACTACATGCCACATTATTAAATGATCTAATCACCCTATTAGGAGTAGCCTAGTTAGAGGACTTTGGATCATTCCATTAGAATGTCATCTTCATTAAAAGACTTATAAAATGGCTATTAGGTCAACCTTAATTAAAGGATTTTAACTACCATAATGGTTAGAATGTAATAGTAGGTTTGCTTTGTAAAACATAACTCACTTTATTAATTCAAATCTCTATTTGTTGATCTGTTGGTTCATTGACTGGACTTCACTATCCTCTCCATCACTGATTTTCTTGGAATCCCTTGAAGAAATCACACTTCACTAATATCTTCACTTCTCCTTTTGCTACTCTGCTCTTAACAAGTTCTCCTTAAGATCACTAATCAACAATGAACCAACCTTAATAATTATCTCTTGTGCCTCACTAAACTGGTAATTTTGATCTTTTTCTACTGTAGCTCTTTAATGTTAGGTCAAATTCATCAAATCCTCCCATCATTTTGTTCTTCCTCTCCTTTATTTAAACTTCTAGAAACTTCTCATCGAATCCTTTTCCTTTTATATATGAAAAACTCTCATCATCCATTTAATATGGCAACTCATCAATCCTTATCATCCATGTGCTTTGAATAACTTAAAAATTCAACTATGTTGGCCTTAGATTTGATTCTTTCACAAACTGTAACTTTTTTCATCACTTGACAATCCATGTGTTCTTCTACTTGGTCATTACTGGATTACTCGGTCATTATTGGCACTCGACAATAACTTGATCACTTGGTCATAACTAGCACTCAACTAATACTATTTTCTTGGCTTCTTCTTATGTTCCTTAATCTTTCACTTCACTTGCTTCATTGACTAACCAACAATAGCACTTGGTCAAGCTTAGAGTTTTACTCAACTTCTTGTCATTTCACTCATACATCAATTCACTTGCCTTCTTTACTTCATATAGTTATTGAACAATGCATTATCTTGTTAATGATTAAATTATCAAATGCCCATTGTAATTCCATGATACTTAACTTCTCATCACTCTATAACTTGACTATCTCACCTTGCTATCTCCTCTTTTCAAGTTATCTTCATCAATCAAATTATATGACACTCTAAATTGTTAGTAAATGTCTTAATAGTAGGTGTGACATCAATGACAACATAAAAATTATTCTAATTGTAGTTTCCAACAATCTCCCTCTTTGGCATTGATGGCAACACCTCTAATTATCGTGCAATCCAAAATGTTCATTATGGCCTCCTAAACTTATACCATCAGCTCCCTCTATGTTTGTTTTCTCTCTTTCTTAGTTTCATTTAGAGTCTCATCCATGCAATCTCTGGATGCTCCCTCTGACATCAACTATCTTCTTCATAACAATTATCCCTCTTTGACATCAATGCTAAAGATACCATTCTCATGTTTTGTACTCTATACACATCATCGTAATTTTACTACTCTGATTGATATTATCAATTCACTTCTCTTTACCTTGACTCCTTGGATCACATTTTTTCATAATTTAGTTCATCCTTTCACAATCATTAGGAAACTCCTAATGTGTGACTTCTTGCATCAATGTGTAGGATATTTTTATTATAACATTTGATGCAATAGTGCATCTTTTCACAATTTTCTTCAGGTAGGGGAATGACCCCTAACTTACCTCTTAGATACTTAAAAGCATCCTTAAATAGTACCTTTGTGAATATGTTAGCTATCTATTCTTTTGTATTTACATATCCCAATCTTACTTCAGGGTCTTGTACTAACTCTCTCAAGTAATGATACTTGATCTCAATATGTTTAGTCTTTGTGTGCATTACATGGTTCTTTGATATGTTTATAGTACTTGTGCTATCACAATATACCACTACAAGTTCAATGAGCTCTTCCTTCATTCCTTTCAATAATTTTTTGATCTACACAATTTTTGAACAATTAATTACTATAGCAACATATTCAACTTCTGATGTAGATTGAGAAATACAATTATGCTTCTTGCTTGTGCATGAAATCAATCTTCTTCCTAGAAAGAAAGCTTCTCTTCTTGTAATCTTTTTTTCATCAATATTGTCTACCCAATCAACATATGTATAAATCTTCAGTTCAAACTTGTCACTTTTCTTGTACCATAGTCCATAGTCTTTTGTTCCTTCCAGATATCTCAATATTATTTTCACCACCATCATATGATTTTCACTAGGATTAGCAAAAAATATAGCAACAATACCAATTGCTAATGTAATGTTAGGTCTTCTATGTACAACATATTATAGTTTTTCAATCATTGACCTGTAAAATGTTTGACTCACCTCAGCTAAATCATCACTTTTTGAAAGTTTATGTCTAGTCACCATAGGTGTTCCAACTGGTCTTTATTCTTCCATTGGAAAAGTCTTCAATATCTCCTTGACATACTTTTATCATGTAAGATAAATGCCTTTCTTCATCTAATGAGCTTGCAAACCAATAAAGAATTTGATCTCTCCAAACATCGACATCTCAAATTCCTTCTTCATTTCATTAGAGAATGACTTACACATCAAGTATTGTCCTTAAAATATGATATCATCAACAAAAATTTTAGCTAGCAACATCTTACTTCATATTCACTTTTCAGGTACATATTGCTATTGTCATTAGTTCTTGCAAAACACCAATTTTCACCAAATAATTGTGAAACCTTTCATACCATCCTCCAGGGGATTTCTTCAAACCATATAAAGCTTTGTGTAATTTACATACCATATTCCTTTTGCTAGGATCAACAAATCCTTTAGAATTTTCAATGTAGACTTCTTCCTCCAAGATTTCATTCAAAAATACAGATTTGACATCCATTTGATACACTTTCAATGCTTTGTAAGAAGCATATGCAAGAAAAGTTCTCACTCCTTCCAACCTTGCAACTAGGAAAAATGTCTCACCATAGTAAACTCCTTCTTCTTATGCATATCCCTTACAAACTTTCTTTATCCCTTGTGACTTCACCTTTCTCATTCAACTTGTTTATGAAAACCTAATTAGTTCCAATCACATTCTTATCATTTGGTCTAGGTACCAATGTCCATGTCTTGTTTTTCTCAATTTGTTCTTTCATTGCCTTGATCTAATCTTCATTCTCCAAAGCATCTTTAATTGATTTGATTTTAAACTCACATAGTAAGGATGTATCATTATTTAGTTTTCTTCTTGTCATGACTCATGAATGTTTATCTCCAATAATTCGATCTGGTGTATGATGTCTTGTCACATATTTTTCCAAGATAGGTTCTAGTCTTCTTTCTTGTTGTTGTGGTTCACTCAGTTTAGCTTGTCCAAATTCTTCAATTATCTCTACCTACAACTCAACATTCTCTACCTAATGATTGACAGTCTCTATTTGTAACTCAACTCCTATATCTTGATGCTCAACAAAACTCTTCTACATAATTGTGACAATGCCTAGTTATTGATGCTCAACAACCACTATCTGTGGTTCAAGTAAGGAGCTAGGTTTACCTTCATACACATAGAAATCTTTTGTAATCTTTAGGTTCTTTCTTATATTCTTCTTCATTCCTTTCTGCAAATTCATCTACTCTAACATTTTCACTTTCCATAATTTTGTTAGTGTTAGAATTCAAACACGTATAAGCCTTGGTTTTAGTGGAATATCCAAGAAATATACCTTCATCACTTTTTAAATCAATTTTTCATTTTCTTAAATCCTTTAATATTGTTGGTTTTTTAGATCTTTTGCAAATGTACTAAGCACTGCCATATATTTACCAATCTCTTATTTGTATGAGGAATTAATTGAGAATAGATATGTCTATTAATTTATAATTAATATAATGATATATATTTCTATTTGATCTCATAGGTATCCCACTAAAGCTATCAAATCATCAACACTCCTTAGCTAAGAGCATAACCACATGACATGTATTATATCATTGGTAATATATGTACCCAATGTGAATTATTTCAAAGTTTTTAGAAGAAAGTGTTACATTCTGAAAGTGTACATCTCAATTCTTGAATTGTGGATACTCTAATTACATAGATAGGTAGTAAAGTCATTAATACCTTACTTATCACATTTTCATCAAATATAATTCCTCCACCTCCCTTAATAACATTCATAACTTCCTTGATTCAACTACAATACTATGCAATAGTCTCACCTTCTTTCATCCTCAAATCATCAAAATTTCCTCTCTATCTTTCTGCCTTAGCCCTTAATACATTTATCTCTCAACCATGGATTTTTTCCAACTTGTATCACATCTTCTTTGCAGTAGTGTACCCCTTCACATCATCAAATTTAGCATAACTTAGGGCTGCTGCAAGTTCAATCATCATTTAATTGTTCTTTTTCTTCTCTTTCATTTGTTCTATGGTCATAGGTATAAGTACCTCAATGTATTCATTTTCCAGGTAGTATGATGTAGAATATCCAATACTAGATAAGTGTAATCTCATCAAACATTGTCATGCTAGGAAGCTCTCGTTATTTAGCTTGGGTATTTCTTTCTTGTAGATTTTAATCTTTAGCTATAAGTCCATTCAAACTTTCCTCACAAGCACCACAAATCTAATCCCAATTATTAGAATGATTAGAATAACTGAAAAGGGGTGTGGGGGTGGTGAATTAGTTATCCTTAGGTCTAGACATACCAATGAACCTTTTAATAACTTCAAACAACTTAGTCCAATTCATAAACCCACTTAGTCAATATAGCATATCATCAGTAAATCAACTTTTTATATCACAACTCAACTCTTTGTTCTCTATATATGTTGACTAATAGTAAAATAAACAATTGTAAAAATAGCATGCATAAAGTAACATTCACATAAGTAAATTGCACTAGGATTTAACGTGGAAATCCAATTTCGGAAAAATTGCCAATAACGTGCTATAAAATTTTCACTCTTTTGAAGTGAGCTCAGTTAAGAGCCAACCCTATTAAAGGTTACAAAACACACTATTAGGTGCGACCCTATTATAGCATTTAATCGCTTTGTTAGGAGTGGCTTTGTTAGAGGACTTTGGGTAATACCACTAGAATGTCATCTTGATTAAAAGATTTACAAAATGACTATTAGGTCAACCTTGATTAAAGGATTTTGATTGCCATAATGGTTAAAATATAACATTAGGTTTGATCTATAAAACAAAACTCACTTTGTAAATTTAGATCTCCATTCGCTTATATGTTGGTTCATTAACTAGCCTTCAGTATCATCTGTATCACTATCTTCTTGGCATACCTTCAAGCAATCACACCTCACTTCTCCTTCTGATACTCTATTCTTCATAGGTTCTTCTTAAGAACACCAATTAACAATGTATCAACCTTATAAATTATCTCTTATGCCTCTTTAAATAGGTAATTTTAATCTTTTTCCACTTCAATATCACCGTAGATATTTAGGGTTAGGTCAGATTCATCAAATCCTTCCATAAGTTGTTCTTCCTCTCCTTTCTTTACACTTCTAGAAAAATTTGATCATATGCTTTCCTTTGATCACATAAAAAACTCTCATCATGTATTAAATATGCCATCTCATCAATCCTTATCATTCACGCACTTTGACTAATCTAAAAATTCAACTATTTCATCCTTAGATCTGATTCTTTCACAAACTATAACTAATTCTTTCACAAACTATAACTTTTTCTATCACTTGACAATCACTGTGTTCTTTTGCTTGGTCATCATTGGATTACTCAATTGTTACTGACACATGGAAATAAATTTCTCACTTGATCATAATTAGCACTCAAAAAATATTGTTTGTTCAACTTCTTCTTAAGTTTCTTAATGTTTTTCTTTACTTGATTCATTAACCGACCAACACCGGTACTCAGTCAAGCTTAAAGTTTTACTCAAATTCATGTCATTTCACTCATACATCAATTCTCGTGTCTTCTTTACTTCACATAATGATTGAACAACACATTATTTTGTCAATGACTAACTTATCAAATGCCCATTGTAATTCTATGATACTTAACTTCTCATAACTCAACAACTTGACTAGTTAACCTTGTTATCTCCTCTTTTCAAATCATCTTTATCAATCAAATGATATGACACTCTACACAATTAGTAAATGTCTTACCAAAAGGTGTGATACCAATGATAATATAACAATTGTTTCAATTTTAGTTTCCAATAATGTTGGACTTTTTTATCATAATGACATGATTGACTAATTAGTGATGACTAAGTTGTAGAATCACAATAAATCAATAATTGGGTAACTATCAAAGTGTTTTCATTGATTGGAAATCGGTTAACACAAGATTGAATTATTGTAAAGATAGTGCAGTCACGGGTAGACTAGTATATTGATCATGACAAGAGATAGGATGAAATTAACCCTATGATTGGTAGATAGGCATAGAAATTATATGGTCACATCCAAGTCATCAATTGATGTGACATAACTATGGATATTCTAACTATGACATGACATGTATGCATAGAGAAGCTATGGAAGTAGCATAAGAAAAAAAGGATACAAGTCTAAGATGTAAACTTATAGGCAGACTGATAGGTCAACATGAATAGGAACCTATGTATAGGTCATCACGAGTATTGTGTGACTCTATATGCTTGATAATTTCAAATATTGGATGCATTGTTTGAGCACAATAATTTTTAGGTTTTCAACACCAAGATTGAATGAGTGGATTTAAGGATACACGAACTCTATTATGAAGTTATTTTTATTGTTGTTGTTTTTGGCTTATAAACAAAGATATGTGGGAAATAAACATAAACAAGAAGGAAAAGAGTGCTAACATTAGATTAATGATCAAGCATCTGAAAGAGGTAGCAAATTAATATTGTTCACTAAGAAAAACCAGAATAGAGGAAGGAGATCAAAGTATCATCATGGGTTATCACACTAGTTCTACAAGGAAAGGTGTGTCATATTCTTAGATCTAATCTTTAGTTTTCTTTCTTACCATTGCAACTGTTGTACACCTTTAATATGAGAGACTTGTAATGAGTCTTTGAAATCCACTAACAAGGTATATCTCAAAAAGGGATTAGAATCCTCTAATGAGGAAGCCTTTGTAGGATTTTGTAATCCTAATAGATTATGTTCAATCCTAATAGGATGAGTTTTCATTAGGAATAAATGCAAGCCTTTAACAGGGCACCCTTTTACTTACAAGGAAAGGTTGGTGAGTATATTACCCCCATGGTTCTTTTCACCCTCACACTAGGGACTTCCATGTAAAAATATGTGTCATTGATGTGTGGTTATGTGTGTGATTTTTATGGTTTTTCTAAATTACATTTATTATTCTTTTCCTTATTAAAGAAATAGTAACAAGGATTGTGAACAAGGTTATTTTTATAACTAGTAGAATAAGTCATATTATTTCACCCCCCTCCGATTATCCATTGGGACTAACAATTGGTATCAAAGTACAAAACCTAGCAGTAACAAGCCTTAAACTTGAGGGAAGATCATTAGACTTTAGAGATAACTTGATGATGCCTTGGACACTATTGAAGACTTGAATGATAAGATAATCCCTTGAAAAAATAAAAACTAACGAAGTTAGGCGAAAGCTAAGAGATAATAGAGAAATTTAAAGAGAAAAGTGGATTTGAAGAATTAGAGGAAGCAACCTTAGAACTCATGGCTAAGAATGAAAAGTTAACCAGAAGGATTAGAAAAATGAAAAAGGAGAAAGAGCATTCAACAATAAGAATGAGTGAAGTACAAGATTAGAAAGGAAATTTCATCCTTTCAAGAGATTAAGCTTATGAGGAACTAAAAATAGCCCAGGAAGAAAAATGACAAGACAAAGATTTGTTGAAAGAAAAAGAAGAAGGAATGGCCATGATGGAAGAAGAACACTAGTATATCAAGTTATAAAATAGTGTCTTGTAGGAACATTTCCACACAAAAATTGAATAGTTAGAAGTCCTAAATGAAGAAGGCAATGAAATGAAAAAAACACATTTATTAACTAATGGATAAACTAAAGGATGTCTGATGGGGAGTTCCTCACATCTAGAGTTTTCGTTCTCTATCCAAGGCTTCCTCTTAGCCTTCCTAGGGTATTTTATCTATACCCTGTCCTAAATAATGTCCTCTCCAATCTAGAAATTCACCTAATCAATTCAAAATACTCCCTTAAGCCTTCTAACCTCAATTATGCACTTTAGGCATAAATAAGCACTTATGCTCTCCTTTGATTCCCTGGAAGGAAAAAAGGTGTCTTGACCACCCACACAAGGTTATTGACCATTTCCCAACCTTTATACTCCATCTTTCAAAGTTTTAGACCTCAAAATCTAAATTTTTCACTATTAGGCCTTGTAGCCCTATGAGCCCCAATCAAGCCTCATACAAACAAGGAAATTTGAATAACTCCAAAATTGTCTTAATAAGCCCCTCAAATGTATTCTAGTATTTTCTTCATTTCAACCTAGAATCAAGGATTTTCTAAGTTTTAACCCTCCAAAGTGTCTGCACTACACTTTTCCAAAAAACCCTACTTTTAAGGGTTTCTAGGGCAACGACAACAACTTTACTTGTTTGTCTTCACAATGTACTAGGATCTTCTCCTTAGATCTTCTTCTCTAGCATTGAGACACTTAACTCTATCAAAATCATTACCCCAATAAAGATTGGCTTAGAGAAATCAAGAAAATTTCATTAAACTAACCTAAAAGTGTTCCATTTCCTAGCCAAGCTACTTTAGGCTTGCCTAAGGCTTGCTTCCAAAAATGCCAAACTGAATCCAGTCAACTCATCCTTCCATATTTACATAATATAGAATTTTTACTTCATGACCCTAGAAAGCTATGAAGACTTCACGATTGGAACTCAAGTTCTAGACATTTCCACACAAACAATTATGTACAAGACAAATTGGGAAAACAAGAATATTTACAAAATGATAGAAAATTGTTCCAAACCTCCAAAAAAAAATGTATAGATTAATTAAATAATAAACCCTCACTTATTACATAGAAATAGTCAACCTTTCAATCCATTAAAGTATAGAAGAAAGCCAAAATCACCAAAAGTGTCACAACAGTTAGTGCAATTCCTTTGGTTCAATTTGTACACAATGTCCACCACCCAATGATAAGGGTTTGGATAAGATTAAATAATCCAAGCCTACCTATTTGGACCCTAAGGTTGAGCCTCATACCTAATGAATGATCCCTCCAACATTTGAAGAAATGTTGCCATGGCAACTTTGCAAAGTTGCAAAGTTGTCATGAGCAACATTGACAACTTTTGCAAAAATGATCTTGTATAACACCAAACTTGTCCATCTTGATTCATATCCACTCAATTTGATCTAAAAACACATATGGACCATAGTATATGACTTATCCCTCATTTTTGAGGTATTCTACAACTTTGACCAAGTTTGACTCTATAAAGACCTTAGAGTAACAATTAGGACCTAACAACTTAACCATGAACAAGAATGGAACTCAAACCTATTTAACCACACTTAAGCATAGTTTGGGACTTTATGATTAGTCCTTATTGGATCAATGGTTTACTAGATCATCTACAAGCCAAAATCAATATTAGGGTTTTCCTTTCCCTAATGTGCTCCTACACCATACTTCCACTATAAGAAGGAGATTATGTAACCTATGGTGAGAGGTACTCTAGGTTGATCCCATTTTTCCTAAATTCACTCTCTGCAATCCATGTTTCTTCAGCTTCAGGCATGTCCTTCCATTTTATCAAATGCTCTTTATATACCTTGAGTCTAGTACTCTCTTAACTCTAGATTCTAGTATCTTTTCAACTTGAGGTTATGACTTCTTAAGTACCTGTAGCTCTGCAACATCCTTGCTTAACTATGTCTGATGTTGTGCCTCATTAATACCTAGACCTTTATATGGTATCAAATCTTGAACATTGAAGATGGGAGAGATTTACATGTCTTAATTAGGTAGGTCAATTTTACATACATTTGACTCATACTTCTCCAACACTTTACATGGTCCAATTCTCTTCATTTGCAGTTTACTTGGAATGACCTTTTGCAACCTGGATTTATTCAAAAACACCATTACTAAGTCCCTTGCAACCTGGATTTATTCAAAAACACCATTACTAAGTCCCTTATTTGAAACTGTAGATCTCTCCTTCCCTCATCTTTCTTATCTTTCAACTTTTGAGTGTCCTCCATTAATGTCTATTTCACTTGATCATGAATCTCTTTCATTGATTGGGAAAAATTATCTGCATGTCCATTGATTTTTTCATTTCCTGGTAACTCTCTAAGCTTCATAATACCCCTTGGATGTGAACCATATACAATTTGGAAAAGTCTCAGCCTTGTGGTTCTATTTTTATTATCATTATAGGAAAATTTTGCATGGGGAATAACTTGTTCCCATCCTTCTCCATACTCCTTAGTCAAAAAACTCAATAGATTGCCAAGAACCTTGTTAATCACTTCGGTTTGCCCATCTCTTTGGGGATGATAGGAATAATTGTGAACCAAATTAGTTTCCCTAACCTCTTCCAAAGTGTCTTCTAGAAATGCCCCATGAACTTAACATCCTTGTCTACAACAATACTCATTGGAAATCCATGTATTCTAATTATTTCCTTGAATAAAAGGTGGGCTATGTGACTACCATCATGTGTGGTTTTGCAAGGTATGAAATGGCTCATCTTACTAAATCTATCAACCACCGCAAATACACTATCCAACTCTTTCTTTGTTCTAGGTAGGCCAACTATGAAATCCATACTAATGCACTCCCAAGGCCTATTTGCAATGGGCAATGGCTGATAGAGTCCTGCATTAGATAAAGTGCCTTTAGCTTTTTGGCATATTCCACATTGTTGTACATATCCCCTTACATCCCTTTGCATCTTAGGAAAATAATATAACCTTTCTACTAGGTCTAAGGTCTTATTTAGGCCAAAATGACCACTTATACTCCCATTATGTTTTTATTGAATGATGTTCTCTATCATAGACACTCTCGGCACACATAATTGTTTCCCTTTAAAAAAAACTATTTTATAAAGTAAATTCAGAAAATTGGCTATGAAAGTGGTTTTCTAGATTGCTATATACCTTATATGCCTTTGCAAAATTAGTATCTCCTCCATATAGATCTTTGAACTCTTCAATCCCTATACTCTGCAATTTGAACTCTTGAATAGTCAATAGCCTTCGACTTAAGGCACCAGCCAACTTGTTGTTGAACCCTTTTCTTGTGCTTTATTCTAAATGTATAGGTTTGCAAGAATTCCATCCACTTGATGTTCCTAAGGCTGAGTTTCTCTTGTGTGTTTATCAAAGTAAGTGCCTGATTGTTAGTATAGAAAAAAAATTCCTTTGGTAGTAAATAATGCCTGCATTTATTGAGAGCTTGAACCAATGCATATAGTTCCAAGTCATAAGCGTAATACCTTGACTTTGCCTCATTGAGGCTCTCACTGAAAAAGGCCATAGGTATCCCCTCTTGGCTTAACACTGCTCCAACTACAATGTTTCTTGCATCACATTCTATAATCAACAAGTTTTCAAAACTTGGAAAAACCAATATTGGTTGAGTTGTGATTTCCTTCTTCAATCTTTCAAACCTCTCACTCACTTCCTTTTTCCATACAAATTTTTTCTTCATGCCTCCTATTATTATGTCATTCATAGGAGCACAAATCTCACTAAATCTCCTCACAAATTTTCTATAAAATTGGGCTAACCCATGGAAACTCCTTAATTTAGTAGCAAACCTAGGAGTAGGCCAAATCTCCACCTTACTCTTGTTCATATTCAAGTTACCTTGGTAAACTATGAAACCCAAGTAAACAAGTTCCTCCTTCATGAACTCACTCTTCACAAGATTTATTGTCAACTTCTCCTCTTACAATCTCCTCAACATAATTTCCAAGTGTTTCATATGCTCTTCCTTTGTTTTGCTAAATATTAGGATGTCATCCAAATAACTACCACATACATACCTATGTAATCTTTTAAGACTTCATTCATTACCCTCATAAATATACTCAATGCATTGGTAAGTCCAAATGGAATTACCAACCACTCATAGAGTCCTTCAATGGTTTTAAAAGAATACTTCCACTCATCACTCTCCATCCTTATTTGGTAATTATATCCACTCTTAAGATCAATTTTTGAAAAATATCTAGCCCAACTAAGACAATCCATCAAGTCTTCTATCCTAGGAATAGGAAGTCTATATCTTATTGTTATCCTATTGATTGCACTAGAATCTATACACATTCTCCACTTACCTCCCTTTTTAGGGGCCAAGGAAACTGGGACAACACATGAGCTTGTGATTTTTCTAATCAACCCTTGGTTAAGCAGCTCCTAGACTTGCCCTGCAATCTCCTTGTTTTGCTCAAGTGTCATCTTCAATGAAACTTTGTTTGGCAAAGATTCACCTGGTATAAAGTCAATTTGATGACTTATTGCTCTCTTTAGGGGTAAGGTAGATGGTGCTCCATCACATATTGTGTCCTTAAACTAATCCAACAACTATTATACTTATGTAGGTATAGGTTTTTGGCTTAGTGAATCCTCCTCCTTTGGCTTCACCAATAAGGCATAACCAATTCCTTCTCCTTGTTTCAAATCCTTCAAGAACTCTTTCCCACTCATCAAGACTACATCGACTTCTAGCTTTTCCAAAATGTCCTCTTCTAGTAATGACTATATTTTATAAGTGACTTCATTCTTCTTGAATGACTACTTATTATCCTTGCCATGGTGGAATGCTTCCCTATCATATTGCCATGGTATTCCAAGAAGAAAATGACATGCATCCATTGGTAAAACATCACAATATCTTGTCCTAATACTTGCTTATGGAAAACTCAACCCATACTTGTTCATTAACCAATATGGTATGCCCCTTGTTCAACCATGTGACCTTGTAGGGACAAACGTGAGGTATTTTGGTAAGTTTCAACTTTTGAATTTCCTCTTCTAAGATAAAATTGTCAGTGGATAATGAATCAATAATGACTCTACACGCCTTTCCTAATATCTTACATTTGACCCTATAAAGACCCCTCCTTTTCTTATTCTCATCCTTAATGGGTTCTTTTATCAACACTCTTCTGAACATTAGATTTTCACCTATCTCTAAGTCCAAGTTTACCACATAAGGTTTATAGTCCTCCTCTTGAAAATATTTTATCTTCTTCTCTACTTGTGAAGATGATGGTTTGTCAAGGAACCTATAGGTAGGTTGAAAAAATTAACCACAGTTATAACACTTCATGGAAGAAAAATGTGAGCTTCTCCCAAATCCACCTGATCTTCCTATTCCACCACTGGAAAAACCTCTTCCTCTATGATAGCCTCCTCTATTACTGGAGTCATGAGTTTGTTCACCTAACTTAGAGTCCCCTTGGCCTCTGTTCTCATTGCCTCTTCCACTAGAACCTCCTCTATATCCACCTCTAGAATATCTACCTCTTCCTCTGCCCTTGTTATTAGATTTTTGCTTCTTGTTTAATTTTTCTTCCACCTTAAGAGGCATTTGATAAAAAATATGTAGTATTGTAAGGGAAAATAGACTCAACTCCTAATGTATGTTCTATCTAAGGCCATTCAAATATCTATCTAGCTTAATTTTCCTAGTCTCTTGTACTTTGGACCTAAGGATTAATTTTTGAAACTCCTTTGTATAGGTAGACACATCTAGGTCTTTTTGTCTCAAGGTTTGTCTTTTCTTATGTAACTAAATATCATAAACCTCTAGTATGTAATTCTCTTTTATCTTGGCTACCATAGTCTTCCAATTTGTTATGGGATTCTTATTTTCCTTTTCCCTTTCCTCTTATAAGAACTTCCACCAAGTTAATGTTTGTCCTCTCAATCTTGATTTCTCTATCTTTATGCTTTGGACCTCTGAAATGTCATCACATTAAAAGTTATTTTACTTGCCTTCAATCCATTCCATAATTATGCTTTTCCAGTTAGTGTCTTCAAGGATTTCATGAAAGGTTCCTCTGCTAATGGAGGATCTAGTGTTGGTGCGATCTCTTCTTCTTCTTTTAGATTTCCTTTGTCCTTCTCTCCTTCTAACTTCTCTTTCATCTTGTCTATAGTCTCTACCACCTGTTCCAACTTTTTCTTCATCTCTTCAACAATTTCCTCAAGAATTTTTTTCTTCTCTTGTTGTTCTATCAAATCCCTTTCCAATTCTACATTGGTCACCATGGTGTTTTCCCCTATGGATCCTCCTTCTACTGACATCCACTACTCACTTCCCAATCCTTTCAATGGCTCTAATATCACTTTGATGGGGAGTTCCTCACACCTAGAGCTTTCTTTCTCTATCCAAGGCTTCCTCTTAGCCTTCCTAGGGTCTTTTCTCTATACCCTATCCTAGAGGTTCTCTTTGTAGTCCTCTCCAATCTAGAATCTCACCCAATCAATTCAAAATACCCCTTTAAGCCTTTTACCTAAATTATGCACTTTAGGAATAAAAAATAACTTAGGCTATCTTTTGATTCCCAATAAGGAAATAGGTGTTTAACCAACCATACAAGGTTCTTAATCATTTTCCAACCTATTTACACCATCTTCCAAAGTTTCAGACCTCAAAACCTAAATTTTGCACTCTCAAGCCTTGTAGCCGTATAAGCCCCAATTAGGGCTTCTACAAACAAGGAAACTGGATTAACTCCAAAATTTCCTTAAAAATCCCCTTTAATGTATTCTAGTATTTTATTCATATCAACCCAAGATCAATTATTTTCTAGGTTTTAACCCTCCAAAGTGTCTATAGTGCACTTTTCCAGAAAACCCTACTTTTAAGGGTTTCTAGGGCAATGACAACAACTTTACTTGTTTGTCTTCACAATGTAATTGGATCTTCTCTTCTAGTATTTGGACACTTAAATCCATCATCATGATTTCCCCAAGAAATATTGGCTCAAACCAATCAAGAAAACTCCATTAAACTAACCTTCAAGAGTTCCATTTCCTAGCCAAACTACTCTACACTTGCCTAGGGCTTGCTTCCAAAAACACCAAATTGACTCCAATAAACTCATACTTCCTTATTTACATAATTTAAAGTGTCTACTTCTTGATTCTAGAAGGCCATCAAGACCCCACAACTGGAACTCAACTTGTAGACTTTTCCACACAAATAGTTATGTACATGACAGTGAAACTAGGAAAACAAGACTATTTACAAAATGATAGAAAATTATTCCAAACCTCCAAAAAAAATAATGCATAGATTAATTACATGATAAAATCCCACTTATTTCATAGAAACAACTAGCCTTTCACTCCATTAAAGTATACATGAAAGCCAAAATCACCAAAACTGTCACAACAATCACTGCAATTCCTTTGGTTTAGTCTGTACATAATGTCCACCACCCAATGATTAAGGTTTGGATAAGATTAAATACTCCATTCTTACCTATTTGGAGCCTAAGGTTGAGCCTTAGACCTAAAAAGTTCTCCCTCCAACATTTGTGGAAATGTTGACATGGCAACTTTACAAAGTTGCAAAGTTGTCATGAACAACTTTGACAACTTTTGCAAAAAATAACATTGTATCACTCCAAACTTGTCCAGCTTGAATCATATCCACTCAATTTGATCCAAAAAAACCTATGGACCACATTTTACCACTTATCCCTCATTTTGAGGTTTTCTACAACTTTGACTAGGTTTGACTCTATTGAAACCTTAGAGAAACAATTAGGACCTAACAACTTAACCATGAACAAGAATTGAAGTCAAACCTATTTATCCACACTTAATCATACATCGATACTTTATGATTAGTACTTATTAGATCAATGGTTGGCTAGACCATCCACAAGCCAAAGTCAACATTTGGGCTTGCCTTTCCCTAAGGTGCTCCTGCACCAATGTCAAAGAGGAAAATAAAAGACTAATGGAGTCTAATGGAAGCACCAGGAAGCTAGAAGAGAAACTCAAAGCTCAAAGGGAGACTGCAAGCTCAATTAGTCTAGGATTTGAAGGAATCAACACAACCAAGAAAGTAAATTCTTGAGGAGAAAAAGAATCAAACCTGGTCAAGAATAAGAAAAAAAAAAAGAGAGGTATGTCATCCAAAAAACTTGTTATTTTTGTGATAATGTGGTACACATGTCAAATATTTGTTGGCATAGGCAAATAGGGCTTGGTACTCAACATGCCTATAGAGGATACCACAATATATGTTACTAGTATGGACAGAATGCACATGAGCATAGGGATCTTGCAAATGAGGTAAGAGAAGAAGGTTCCTACTACCCTTTTAAAATGTATGGTCACAAAACTAAGGACTATGGATGAAAAGCTTGATTGAATATATTATTTCTAAAGATAGGGAGACACAATGAGAACAACAAGTGGGTAAGATAGGTTTTCTCTACTTGTGGAAATAATGGTCACCTTGTATTCTGTTGTAAGCTAAGGATAGGTTAAGCTAGAAAAGCTCCAAGGGTTCCACAAGAAAAGTAAGTCTTGTATCGATCCTTGCATATGAACTAGTGGGTCCTTAAGAGTGATGCCTTGGAATATTGAAATGTGGTCACTAATTCAAACTCTTTACTTGTGAAGATAAGACATGCCTAAAACCAGAACTTGATTGTTGGACACATCACCAAAAACCATTTATTGCTTAGAGTTAAAGGTAGGTAAGTGATGTGATTATTGTTAAAATCTCAATGTTTTTTTCCTACTAGATCTATATATAGGAATATCACATAGTGGATATCACTTTGTGAATTTGAGATCTTCAAATCTTTCATGTTTGTGAAACCTTAGTGACCAAAAGTGAAACCTTTTATGATTTTGAGTAAGAATCAAAAGGCATGTCTAGATCTAGACAAGTATAGCCAAGTGTGCAAGAGAAATCAAATCAATGCATCGATTCAACAATGAAAGAGGAATAATATCATTAACTGTATGAAGTTGAACTGGTAGATGGAAAGGAAAATGATTTTCTAGTCTATAAGCTAATTATAAAGAGTGCAGATGAGAAAGATGTGATGGGATCCTTATCCTCCCTCCCAAGAAATGTATTACATGTTGAATATGTGTGCAACTATCTAAAGGGAAGATTGTGTGAGTTAAGAGACATGGAAATCATAATCAAGTACAAATATTTGTATCACAATAACCAATAGAAACCTGGATTCAAAGTACTACAAGAAGAAACCCTAGACCGTGTGGTTGAAATCCCAATTTATATAAGGATGAGTGGGTTAGATCCATGCTTATCAAGATGCGTGGTGAGTACATGTGGCTTTATAAAACATACAAGATTACAAAAAAGGTGATCAAGAGGGTTATAGGGTTCAATAGAGATAGAACAAATATGATCATTAAGAAAATATTTTCCAAATGAAGTGGTTAATTTGAGAGGATGCCATTATGATGATAGGATGTGTTCGCTGAAGGACATCATAGATGAAAAGGTACAATTTACAACAATGGAAATTTCTCCTCAGATCTATCACTCAATAAGGATCAACAACATACCAAGCATTGTAGTGTATGAAACACACCAAATAATAACTAAATAAACTACACTTAACCTAAGTGAGTAGCTACACATGTAGATGATGGAGAATCCACAAAAGATTAAAAAGGACTACAGTGCACATATTTTCAAATATGATGCAATATTGATTTATATATTCTTTTACTTCAAAAATGAAAATCATGGATTTGTGAAATTCTAATGCAAATAAAAGAGTCATATCATTGTGAAAATAAAGAATATGTACAAAAGGTTGGGTAATGATGCCCTTGATCTACTGACAATTTTTTAAAGAAGTTTCAATAAAAAATGCACATAAGGAAGAGGATACCCTTGAATTTGGTTATGGATTATAGATGAGACATCTATTTCCTAGCAAGCACATATATGTGCAGTGTTCAAGTGGTTCAACCATGAACCCATTGGTCGACTAAACTGCCTTATAAAGTTGATGAGGAATCAACTATGAACCCATTGGTTGACTAAACTACCTTATGAAGTTGATGAGGAATCAACAAGAAAGAACATTGAATGGCTATTGACAATGCCAATTGACCAAGAGAAAAAAAATGGCACAATCAAGGAGAAGATGAAAGAGCTGAAGGGGAAACAATAATTAGTTACAGAGGCGAAAAAGTAAAACAAGAAGGGCACATGTCAAATTTTACAATCAACCAAAGAAGAAAGATGAAGAAAAGGTGATTAGGATAAACCTCAACTAGATCCTAGAGGTCATTCTTCACCCAAGCCATAACTGGAGGAAGGAAGCAATTGTTAAGATCTCCAATACCATGAAGCCCCCTATGGTATAAATTTACAAGAGGAAAGCCTCAGAGAAATACTAAAGGAAGCCTCCAACTCTACTAGAGGAAGAAGAATCAAAAGAAAAAAATGAGAGTGAGAATCAAAAATCACCAAAATGTGGTGAGAAACTTACTTTTAAGAATATTCTTGATGATATTAAGAATAATGGTAACTAAGATACATTAAAGAATAGATTTTTGAAATTTACCAAGGAAAATAAGGAAAAAGTTGTAAGTGTTAAATTAGTAAGTCTTAGAGTATTCAATAAGACTCCAAGGTCCATCCAACCACTAATGCCAAATCAAATTTATATGATGATTGGATAGATATGGACAAAAGGAATACTTGAGTTCAAGGATGTGGTAGATGATTCTCTATCCAAAATAAGCCCTGACCTAGATGATGATGAAAGAATTAGACTAGTTGGTTCATGAAAAAAGGATTTTGACATGCCAATCAATGTAGCACTGGTAATAATAGGTGTGAAAAGAAAAGCATTTCATAATGAGAACAAGTTTTGGTCAAAACTATACAACCAAGAGGAATCAAACTTGAAGAAGCAATAACCAAGAAAAGTGCCTCGGGAGAAGACAAAGGAGAAAGAATTAGAAAAGGAAACATAATCAAAGGGTTCACAGATGAAATCACTGTTGGAGTTGAGGAAAGCCAACTCCGAAGACGCCAAGATCACCTGCATGCGAAACCTGTCAAAGAGAAGCCAAGAAGGGGAAAAGCATGGAGCACGGGCAAAAACCCTAAACGGACATGAGAGCCATCATAATGCAAACACAAGAAGAAATGTATTTACAATAAGAAATGATATGATGATCTGATATTGTTACAATGAGAGAGAGCCCGAATATAAAGAGCTCATGGAAGCTTGTAGAACAAGCTGGAAGGAGGTAGAAGATAAGATTGACAACTCAGCACACATCCACAAAAAGTGGAATATGCTAAAAAAGGAGAAAACTCCCGAGTTGTCAACAACTAACCACTACATGCATTAAATACAAAAGTATTAAATAAATGCATGACCTAAGTAAACTTAAGCAATAGAATAAATAATTAAATATTAATTATTTACTCTAACACCCCCCCTTAAGTGCAACTTAGGGAAATGCCTTAAGCTCACAAAGCTAAGTTGAAATGCATAATGGGTCCCAGCAACGAGGCCATTTTAGGTACCCAAGTACAATGCAAGAAGAATGCAACCTCTGTAAGCGAGGAAAGAGAGAAAACCACATGGGAAAAACCCTCCCCCAAAAAGAGGTAAGAACCCAGTGAAGAACTGAAGAAGTCTCCAACTAGGGAAAATGTCCCCTAAAATAGGAACAATGAGTGATCATGAAGAAGCAGCATCACTGAAGCATGAAGAAGTCGCAAATCTGTCAAACTGTTGATCTGAAGAAACCTCCATGGAAGAAGAAGGCACGAGCCGAGCATGTCTATATGGTAGATGATCCATCTCACCGAAATGCATAGGTAGCCAGCCACTGCAATCGCCTTGTATGTAGGATCAACCACTAAATACATAGTTCACACTATCGAACCATCGAACCATGGATGCATTAGAACACAGCATAATCCCCCCTTAATGCAGACGGGGTGTGATGACAGACAACTGAGAAGGTGAGCCAAATCTTCTGCAAATGAACCAAGAACGAGGAGAGAGGAAAAGAAGTACAGACACCGATAAAGACACGGTCTAACTGACTCTGCATGGGCTAATGTCGTGGAAGGGACACTCACTTGACAAAGGGAGAATGCCTAAAACAGCAAACAATAATCCCCCCCATGGTGCTTTATGAAAATAGTGCAAGTACACCTGACTCAAAACAACGTTCATGACTCCTAGAATGTAAAAGTGACAATTTATCTCAGTGCGAAAATGAAAAATGCTTCAAAAAGATAGCTACAATGATCAAAAATGAAAAAGAGCTGAACCAAAAGAAAGTACAGCTGAAAAGAAAGCAAACCATGCCAGGAAAACGATCCTCGGGCCTAAAACACTCAAAATATCCACCATAGAGCAAAAACGCCAAAACTATGATAGAAAGAGAAGAGGCCAAAAGTGAGGAAAAAAGATGACAGTTCTGAAAAGTACACAGAACCAGCTTTCCAGAAATATAAAGTTTTCCAAAAACAGACATGGGACGCAAAAGATATGCATGCCGGAGTCAAAAAAAGGACTTCAGACTTTAACTGAAAAAACAGGCAATAAAAAAGCATCAAAACCTAAAAATACCTGCACCAAAATCTCCGTCTCAGAACCAGCTTTCCGGCGCTTCTTTCAGATTGGAAAAATACCTCCGTATGCAAGAGTTATGGCCAAAAAACCACAAGTAGGTCCAAAAACAATCGGGAGAGGTGCAAGGCAAGGATGATGCAATGCTGACGTCATGCTGATGTCAGCAAACCGCTAGTTTAAAATTGACGGCCAAACCCCCATCACAGAAAAAAGGGTGGCATGTACAGTTGATGACGTGGCAGGGGCCACGTGGCAATGTGCCACGTGGCGCCCGTGCCACGTGTCACGCGCAGAATGGCAGAAAATTGCTGACTGTGCTGCAGATCTGGCGCTACGTAGATGAGCGGAGGCTCAGGCGGAGGTTGCGGATCTGGGCGGAGACTGGGCCGAGCAGAGTGCTAAGGAGCGTCTCGGAGACTGAGCCGCTAGGAAGGAGGAGCCGCCGGGCACAGAAGGGAGCTGGCGGAGCAGCTCGCAGAACCACCGAGCGGAGAAGGGGGCAGCGCCGAGGAGGAGAGAACAGGAGGCGCCACTGGAGGAGCGGACCACGGGCGGCCCCGCGGTGGCGCGCGAGCGCTGCTGCGGTGGTGCGGCCCGAATATATTTTTTTTAAATTTTTTTTGAATTAGAATCGTCCGTACGACAGGGCGTGCAACCAAAATTTTTTTGCCTCCTGGAGCTCTGTCTCCAAATTCGAAAAGCTTTATATGAATCCTGACTGCAAACGGCCTACCGGATCCAATGGTGATGTCCGTTTGGGCTGAAAGTGCTTCGAAAATTGCTGATCCCCTGATTTGAAGAAAAATGCACAAACAAACTAGGGTTTGTGACTTCAAATCACGGCTTCACAATTTCTTTAACGAAGCAGCAGCAGGAAGGCTTTGATACCATGTTGGAGTTGAGGAAAGCCAACTCTGAAGACGCCAAGATCACCTGCATGTGAAACCTGTCAAAGAGAAGCCAAGAAGGGGAAAAGCATGGAGCACGGGCAAAAACCCTAAACGGACATGAGAGCCATCATAATGCAAACACAAGAAGAAATGTATTTACAATAAGAAATGATATGATGATCTGATATTGTTACAATGAGAGAGAGCCCGAATATAAAGAGCTCATGGAAGCTTGTAGAACAAGCTGGAAGGAGGTAGAAGATAAGATTGACAACTCAGCACACATCCACAAAAAGTGGAATATGCTAAAAAAGGAGAAAACTCCCGAGTTGTCAACAACTAACCACTACATGCATTAAATACAAAAGTATTAAATAAATGCATGACCTAAGTAAACTTAAGCAATAGAATAAATAATTAAATATTAATTATTTACTCTAACAATCACCAGAATAATTAGTTGCATCAACCAATCAAAGGACATAAAAGAGTCAAGAATTGAATAAGGAACCCAAAGAAAGTAGTGAAGTACAATAGGAGAAGAATTCTACACCACTATCGATGGAAAAACAACAAAAAGATGAAAAACATACTAGTGAGATTCATCTAAATATAATTGATGTCACAATGATGGACTCAAGCCTGAAGGACACAAAAAATGAGAAAAGTCAAAATGAGACCAATGCCATAGGGGAAGTAGATGAAGGTGAAAAGGAAGGAGAGAAAACAAAAGAGAAATATCAAAGAGACTAGTTTCATGGATGAAGAAGAACAAGTGTCTATGATGGAGATCCTAGAAGATGGAATGGGATAAGCCACATAAGAGGGAGAAAAGGTAAAAGAAATAGAAAGGGAACAAAAGAAAACATTTTTTCCATCATTTGAGAAGGAGAAGAGTCCCATAGATACCAAACCATCTAGGACACCATTCAAAGGATAGAGGAGTGTAAAGAAGTTGGAGAAAGGAAAAGGAAAAAGAAAGAGAGATTCAAAGGAATTAGAGAATAAGAAGAAGAGAAGAGGAAGATATGAATCAACAGAATTGGTCTCACCATCCACATTATAGGATGAAAGAGAACTATATGAAACAAATGTTGAAGAAGCAATAAAAATACCAAATCTCTTTGAAAAAGTAGATGAGATGGGAAAATACCTTAGTCATCTCAATGATAAAGAATTATCAAAATATATGGGGCTCACACAAAAATACAAGATAGTAAAACTATCTAGCAAGAGACATGAAAGGGTGAGCACAATAGTAAAGGCCAAAGACTTATTCAAGTAACTGGTACCTAAAGCCCCATACAAGAAGGAAGATGATTTGATAAGATAGATCAAGTTTTTCATAGATCATCTCTACGACAAGGTGGAGAAGATAATGTGGGTCTTCGAATAACAAGTTCCAATGAAAAATTTGGAGAAGTGAATAAGTCTTGTTCAAGAAAAGAAAGAGGAAATGACATCATTGAAAGATGAAAGGTCAGAAGTGTTAAAAGATATAACCCCTAGTTTCCAAAAGCCATGCACATCATTCACCTTAATTGGTAATCTAGAGCAAAGGAGAAAAAGTTCAACAAGAGATTGACGAACCCATCTAGGCTTACAACCCATTGACAAGATTAGCCTTAGAGCACATCACAAAGATTCAGAATACCATGTATTTGGTAAATTAGCTAAGAGGAGAAGAAGAAAGGAGAGTAGTTTGACTGATGGAACTTCAATTCTTCTTATCCCCACTTGTTGGGATCATTAGAAAACATGTAAAAGAATTTGATGCCCAAATTTTTAGGCCACCAACGGAGATAGAATAAATAATTGATAGGAAACTAACATAACTCAAGAGTGGAACACTTTCTTTCACTTACCTAAAGGAGTTATGGGAGAGTCACCTAAACATAACAAGGGGTCACTACAAATAAATATTTGAAAAGACAAGTGTTTTTTGCACCCCACGCTGAGAAATAACAAAGAAAGGGGGAGATAGAAAAGAGAAAGGAGAAGAGTAATGTGACATATAGGGGGAGTAATCAAAGAGATCATTATAGAAAAATAAGGAAGAGAGAGAGAGAGAGGTGGGGGGGGGAAGACAAAATAAAGAAAATGGTGAACAACAAGGGAAGATGGAAAGAAGCATAACCACAACTATAAAGCTTAAGGCCAAATACAGATAGAAATGAGAATGTGAGTGAAGAGATAGGGAAGTGCAAGTTGTAAAAATATATAAGTTTTGTTAACAATATATATTTTTAAATTAAAGAGGTTTTTCCATCAATACCAAAGGGAGAGATTGTTGGACTTAACTATCACAATGACATGATTGATTGCCAAAGTGGTGATAACTAAGTCATAGCATCATGGGGACTTAAGCATTGGATAAGCATCAAAGTATTGTCATTGATTAGTAACTAGTTAACAAGAGATTGAAGTGTTGCAAGGATAGTGCAACCATCAATAGACTGGCATACCAGTCACAATAAGATATAGGATGAAGATAAGCCTATGACCAACATACATACATAGAAGTTATATGGTTATAGCCAAGTCATGCCAACTGATGTGACATGACTATGGACAATCTAACTTTGATGTGACATGCATACAAAGAGAAGCAGTGGAAGTGATAAAAGAAAGCAAGGACATAAGTCTAAGATGTAAACTTATAGTTGGAAAAACATGCCTACACAAATAGGCACCTATGTATAGGTAGTCATGGATATTGTGTGACTATGATTGCATGAGTATTCCAAATTTCCAATGCATGATTTGAGCGGGATAATTTTTAGGGTTGCAACACCTAGATTAGACGAGTGGATTTAAGGACACTAAAAATTTATTATGAAATTTTTGTTGTTGTTGTCTCTAGCTTATGAACATAGTATTGTAGGGGAAATCTTTAAGACTCAAGAAATGTATTAGTATCACTAATTTATCAATAGGCTAAACTAACAAATCTATTTAACCTTACAAACAATAGAAATGAAAGCATAATCAATTAGATATTAACAAATATTCAAACATGCAAATTGAGAGATTGCTTGAAGCCTCCATTGCTTCTCTTCGTTTGTATGAGGGATTGCAATCAGCTATGAACTAGGAAAGACCTTGACTCCTAACCCTAAAAAATGATAAAAGATATGATATAAAAATGATAGCAAATTGATAGAGGTTTGATGCGAGATGAGTGATGAAATTGTGAGATAGGAAGGTTATTTATATAGATTTTTAATAAATTCATAAATAATTGAGATTGATTTGGGAAAAACATGATCAACAGAGAAGGATGAAAGAGACTGGAGAAATAACTAGAAAATTTCCAAACTTGAATTAAAAATGATAGAGGACAAAATATGAGATATTTTAAATTTTTGAAGAGATAAAGTTTCCAAATTTCTAAAATGGGAAGACTTTGTTTTTTTTTTTTTCTAATTTTAAAGAATATTTTATTTTTAGAAAAAAATACTTTCCAATTTGTAAGGATTTTTTAATTTTTAGAATAGAAATTTGTTCTAGATTTTACAAACTTTAATTGAATTAAATTAGAAAGATGGAATTAGTTAAAATTAAATGAAAAAAAATAAAAAATTGATCAAAATTGAAATTGAAAGAAATTAAGATGAAATTAACTTAAAATAAGAATTTAATTTAATTAAGAGGAAAAAATTAGATAATTTAAATAATCATTTATCATGGGAGATCAGAAATTGAGTTTAACTGATAATAATCAATTAATCAAAGGTTAATTAATTATATAAACTTAATTATTTGACTAAAATTAGAGAATGATCAAATGATGCCAAAATTCTATTTTTAGACAAAATAAGATATTAATTAATGATTTTAGAACCCTTAGTTAATAGAAGAATAATTAGCGCATTAAATTTGAACTTGCAAGTCTGTCCATTTTAGAGCATCTACACATAGATATGTGGGAAACATATGTAAACATGAAGGAATAAAGTGCTAATAGTAGATCGTCACTCGACCATATGAAAAAGGTAGTGAACAAAGATTATTTACTGAGAAAAGCCAAAATAGAGGAAGGAAATCAAAATATCTTTGTGGGTTATTATGGTAGATCTACAAGGCATCATGTGCCATACTCTTAGATCTAATCTTTAGTTTTCTTTCTTACGATTGCAACTATTGTATGCCTTTAATAGGTTAGACTTGTAATGAGTCTTTGAAATCCTCTAACAAGGCATCTCTTAGAAAGGGATCAAAATCCTCCAATGAAAGAGCCTTTGCAAGTTGTTGTAATTGTAACACATTGTGTTTAATCCTAATAGGATGAGTTCTCAAAAGGAACACATGTAAGCCTTTAATGTGGCATCCTTTTACTTGCAAGGAAAGGCTAGTGGGTATATTCCTCCCAATGTAGTTTTTACCCTTGCATTGGAGGTTTCCAAATAAAAATATGTGTCATTGATGTATGATATTGTGTGTGATATTTTATGGTTTTATTGCATTATATTTGTTATTGTTTTGTTTTTAAAGGACTAGTAACAAGGATTGTAAACAAGGTTGTTGTTATAACCAGTAGGATAAGTTGTATTGATTCACCCTCATGCCCTTCCCTTTTAGTGGTTGAGACCAACAATATCATGCATTTCCTTAACTATTTCATTCTTAACAAATTTCATAACTAGATTTTCCATAGTTATTACAAGGGTTTGAATCAAAAACCTAATAGATTCTAAGATCTCCTCCTCAACACCCTCTTTCGTAGTAGAAGGGATAGTAAAATATGAAAACTATTTTCTAGCGAGATCCTTAGTATGATGGATAAGGGTTTGTTTCAATTAACTAATAGATTCTTAGGTCTCCACCTCAAAACCCTCCTTCAAAATAGAAGGGAGAGTGACATGTACAAACTTTGGTCTAGCTAGAGTCATATTGTGATGTAGATGGTCCTAAGACCCCTTAGGTCCTATTACAACCTATTAGCACATGTTAGGACCCATTCTAATCCTTTGGGACACCTTAGGACCCCTTTCCATATATTAGTATATTGAATATATGTAGTTGTAATCTCAAGTTTCAAGAATGTACCTTGCACCATAGAGTACTACATCATGCAATTCCTTAATAATTTCATTCTCAATAGAATTCATAACAAGATTATCCATAGTCAGTATAAGGGTGTGATTCAATAAGCTAATAGATTCTGAGGTCTCCACCTCATTAGCCTCCTTCACAAAAAAAGGGATAGTGACATGTGCAAACTTTGGTCTATCTAGAGCCCTAGTGTGATGTATAAGGGTTTAAGTAACTGAGCTAATAGATTCTAAGTTGTTAAACCCTCCTTCACAATAGAAGGGATAATGACATGTGAAAACTTTGGTCTAGCTAGAAGCCTAGTGTGATGTATATGTGTTTGAGTTAGTAAGCTAATAGGTTCAAAGGTCTCCACCTCAACATTATCCTTCACAAAAGAAGGGATGGTGATATGTTCAAACTCTATCCTAGATAGAGAACTATTATGATGTATAAGGGTTTTAATCAATGAGATAATAGATTTGTTGGTAAACAGATTTGTCACAGTAGAATTGGCCCAATGGAGTGTGTGGCAAACCGTTCACAACAGTTGGATAGGCCCTTGATATGCGGCCTTCCTCTGCATTTAGAGGGGCAGCTCCCTCGTATGATATAATTTTGAAGCTTTTCAAATAGATATAAAATTAAAATTGAAAGGGGAGAAAGCTCATGATGACGAATGCACCACACGACTTCAAGGCTTTCCCAAACTACTAACTTAAAACTGCTAATAACAACAATCAAGATCTACGCTTGAAAACTATTACTAGCACAATGCTGATCCACAAATTCATAAACATCTACACCATACCGTGAGAATGCTCACTACAAAGAGAATCAACATTTGTAACAATTTAGATTCGAAAAGAGGGAACTCAAACTGCACATTCCTTTACTTTCTTGCACCAAGAACTTAAGAGGAATTTCTGATTATAAAGACAAAATCTGTACATACTTTCCAAATATCATCTTTTAATCAAAATTTCAGCATAGTGTTCCCTTATTCTCCAGCCCAAAAAAGTCCCTTTACAAAGCCCAAAAGAGCCCTTATATAGACACAGAGGTTAATAACTACCCCTCTGTGGTTAGTAACTACCTCCCAAATACGTGATCTGGGTGAGGTTGATTAACCTCAATAAAATTAACCCAGCATGACCTAAAACTTGGACCTTAGAACAAATATCTTCAACCTCGCACTGTACTCCTTATTTACTTTTCAAAGTGGGGAACTGACTATTCTATCAAAAAGATCTGCCAACATTACATTTGATTGGAAATGACCATGTTTCCATTCACAAGAAACAAGGATGCTAATCTGAATGGATTACTTAAAGTTGGAGGTAAACTTTGTAACGCTCCTCGAGTTATGGGTCAAGAACGAGCATTTCATTTGGTCGAGCATTTTGTTAACACTCTACATGCCTTGTCCATGTTCTCCACTTTTCTATTTAGGCATTACATCGAACAAGTCAAGCGCAGTCTCATGTATGCTTACATCCTCCATTACATGTCCATGAATTTTAAAATGAAGCATTAAAATTCTCTTCCATTGAAGGCAGTCAACCATTTTGAAGGTTCTCTTATTCTCTGGAATTTTTACATAGTCTGAAGAAACAAGAAGTATATTTTCTGGCTTCAAGTCAGTATGAATGAGATGCAACTCATGCATATATGCAACAGAGTCCAAAAGTTGTTGAGCAAACTCCCGGACTAGATCAACAGGAAATGGATGATATTTGTTTTTGCATAGAAAATCGAATAAGCTTGGTCCGAGCCTCTCACAAACAATACAAATGTGGTTCTGAAAGTCAAACCAATTCTGTATCTCCACGCATCCAGAACTACTCTTATCATGCTTTGAAAGGACATTTAAAACATTAATTTCAACCATTGCTACATCAAGATATTTCCACATTTTGCATACATGTCAACAAAGGTGCTTCCCACAAAGATATCTGAATGTAATCCAGATCTGATAACATCTTCGTTGAACCTGTTTGCCATGTTCTAAATTTGCTAAGTTGGAATAAGCCGAGAGAACAATGGTCGATGTATTACTGTCTAGATTCAAACCAGATGAAAGCATTTGGCCAAATAGCTCTAGGCTCTCATCAAAACATGGTTCTGTGCATATCCTGCAAGCACTATGTTCCATACAACAAGTGTATGCTTGGGCATTCTTTGAAAGAATTTATAAGCATCTTGACATTACCATTCTATGCAAAACCTGCGACCATAGATGTTCGGCAATCATAGTGTTCCATGGGACCACATTTCGTTCAAGAATTTTGTCGAATAGCTCTTGTGCATCTTCCACATTGCCACATTTTATATACATGTCGACAAGGGCACTCCCTATGAAGAGATTAGGTAGAAATCCTTTATAATTATCTCTTGATGAATCTATTTGCCATGTTCCAAAGCTCTCAAGTCTGCACAGACATTTCTTTGAGGAATTTTATCAAACACATCTCGTGTAGCATCTACCATTTTACTAGGCATTATGAAATCTTTGTCCCCACTACAACTTTATAAATCTCTCCTTCAAATGCATAGTGAAGAGGTGTCATGCCATTTCCGTCCTGAGCAGTCACTGAAGCACCGCGGTCAAGAAGTAGCTCACATGCATCTACATCTCCTTTCTCTGAAGCTGTGTGAAGAGCAGTCTTCCATTTCTCATCTTTGTAAAATCTGAACCTCCGAGTTGTAGCAGAACCCATGAAGTGTATAATATCCTCTTCTTTTGTTACAATTTAAATCATGCTCGATAGCATTTCTTTGATTGAATCCTTGTCGTTATACTTCATATCTCTTGCTTTCTCGAGTGTTTTTCCTCCTCTTGGATAATGCCATTGAATCACAACTGCCACTTTGTTTTAAAACTTACATGTGACACAGGTTAAAAACTTCCTCATAGAGGTTAAGAAATACACATTTTTGGAGGTTATCATTAACCTTTTGAGAGGTTAATGGTTAGGATAAACGTATTTTTTAACATTATCATTAACCTATTGGGAGGTTAGGAAAAACACGTTTGGAGTGGCGATCATTAACCTTTAATTACTTGAAGCTCGGGAGTCAGATTTCAGCGATCTCAAGTGTTGTGCGGAACTGCTAATGAGCAGGAGACATGGAGGCTTAAAGACTCACAAAATTCAAAGATAGAATGGCCAATTTAAGGTTTAAAACTGGGCAAGTTTTAAATATTAAGCATGGCTCACGAAATTGAAACAAAATTTTATAGCCGGGCAACAAGATTTAAAGGTATCCACCTCAAAACCCTCCTTCATAATAGAAGGGATAGTGATGTGTGCAAAATCTAGTCTACCTAGAGGTCTAGTATGATGTATAAGGGTTTGATTCAACAAGCTAATAGATGCTAAGGTATCCACATCAATATCCTCCCTTACAAAAAAAGGGATAGTGACATGTGTAAACTCTAGTCTAGCTAAAGGCCTTAATGATAAGGGTCTTCAATAAGGACTATCCTAATAGATTTTATGAAGTATCATGAAAGGAAAATGACTAATGTAATCTTCATTCTCGACAACTTTTCATCAAAAGAATTTTTCAAAAAATCTTCTATAAAGGTACTTTGGAGTTTATAGCTTGTAACTAAATTTGTAAGGTAGTTTTAAAAGGTCTATTATCAAAACATCTACATCTCGTTGCAGGTCTATGGAGATTTTAAAGTTTGGATTCATCCTAGGATTTTGTAGTCAATGGAATTCTCCAACATAATAATCTCCTAAAATCACCATGTATGGTTTGATTGGTTCGTGGTTTAGTAAATAATACACACAAGTCAGATTTCATTTTTTTTTTAAAAACTTGCTCCTAAGATAGTTTGTCTACAAAACATTTTCTTTATTCTTCCCTCTTATTAGACCAACTATTGATTTTCGTACTCATTGATACTATATAAGAGACAATAATTTAGAGCAATTTAAAAAGGGTGGATTTATGGGAGTTTGTTGCTGCTGAATATTTCATCTTTGCAATTGGTGCCCCAAGTTGACAAATATAATTCCTATTATGATATCACTAGCACCAGGACCTCCCGGGAGGTCACCCATCCCAATACTACTCCAACTTGAGTGCGTTAACTAAAGAGTTTCCTCAATGGTTAAACCAACTTTACTTGCAACCCCATTTGCAAAATTGTCACCAATTGTTGTACCTTATGAACCATTAATTAGAAATCCCCTTAAGCTCATCAATTAATAAGTAGGAGATAATTTCCATAGCAAATCAAATTATGATATTGCTATCAAGATTTAATTGTGTAGTTTTTTATTCAAACTCATTAACCAATATCAATGAGTAGTAATTCAACATGAATCCATCTCTCATGAGAATAAATGGAACACTTAGCACTCATTAGATCTAGGTGATGGTCATAGAGGTGAAGCACCACAACTTCCTGGGAGGTCACCCATCCCAATACTACTCCAGCTTGAGCACACTTTACTACAGAGTTTCATGCATGGTTAAACCCACTCTTCTTGCAACCCCATTTGCAAAACCTTCACAAAATTTTGTGCCTTATGAACCATTCATTAGAAATCCCCTTAAGCTCATCAATTGATAAGTAGGAGATAAATCCTAATAGAAAATTATCTCCTATTTATCAATTGATGAGCTTAAGGGGATTTCTAATGAATGGTTCATAAGAAAAAAAAAACTTGATGAATTAGTTATAACTAGTTATTCTATATTAGGCCTTAAAAATGCTTTTCATTAGCTTAAACTTCTTAAATTTTCAAATCATTACCTTAGTTAATAGATCGAGCATCCAAATTCAAAATGATATAAACTATGCATCAAACTGTCATCTTAATGTTCCTACCATACCGAGTATCCGAGTAATCATTCAACTTATATCAAGTTGCAACATTAAAAAATTAGCATGAAATAAACATGCAACACAATAAGAATTTACACATTTTGATACAAGTATTTAACTTGGAAACTCTCAAAAGGAAAAAACCACTTGGGAACCAACAACCCAAATATTTTCCTTTTTATGAAGTGAGCTCTGTTAGGAGCCACCCTTGTTAAAGGTTACATAGAAAAATTGTTAATGTGACCTTGTTAGATGATTTACATTGAATATCATCTAGACCTTATCACTCCTTGACATTTCTAAAGAGTGGTCTACTCTAAAGGAATTATAAACATTACTATTGAATGTTAAGATATTGGATTTCAAAAGCCTATTAGGTCCATTCAGTTAAGAGTTTTTTCCATGAGATTTTTCTAGTATGATGGTAAGGGAGTAACAATAAAATGATCTGTTAGATTTTAGCACTACACCTTTCTTGTTCATATCCCTTCTTCGCTCAATCTCTTCCTTCTAAATTCTTACTGGCCAATTCACACTTCCACTTAGCACTTCCTCTACTTGATCTTTTCAATACTATTCTTCTTGGTTCAACTTGTTATTTTATCAACTTGATCAACCTTAATCACCAACATCAAAAAAATCAATCAATAATCATAAACAATAAAGATCACATTTCATCCCTTCAATAGAAAACTTTTGTCATTTCTCTAGAATTTTTTAGGTTTCACCGCTTGATCACAATCATTAGATCTCCACCAACTTTAGATTCATTGCATCTAGTTTCTTTATAAGTAGACTTCGACCTTGAACTTTGTGCTCCATTTCAAATTGTTAAATCTTCTCCATTAGATCTTCTTTGAATTTCTCCAATTGTTGATCTCATAACTATCTTCTTTCTTATCCTTGAAACTTCTCAAACATCCTTAATTTTCATCTAATGTTAACCTTAGATTTAAATCTTTTCTAAATTTTCTCTTCATGTCTATGCTCGATGAACATTACAACTTGACCAATCAATACTAGACTCAATTAACACTAGACTTTCTCTATTAACACTAAACTTCTTCACTTCTTTATCAAGTGCTTGGTGACAACTTTAGTATCTTGATTAATATTGTATTCCTTCATTCACCGACTAAACTTTCTTGCTTATACATCTATATTAAGATCATGTAAAATAACCAAACCAACATTATACTGGTAGAGTTTAACTCATTCAAGTGCTCATTGAATACCATATGCTTATCAACACTTACATCATCATACTTTCTTCAAATCTTCTTCATCTATTAAATGATATGATACTCTACTAAATTAGCATAATATTTGACCAATTAAGGCTTGACATCAATGACAACATAAAAAATTATATGAATCTTCCACATACATTAATAACATTATCAGTTGGGGCTAAAAAAATTTCCGTTGTTAGCCCTAGTAAGCTTGTGAATGCATATCATCTATGTAATGATGTGTTTTTGGGGCTATTGTAATTATATATTGAACATAGTGTGCATGCACTATATCGTGTGCATACTATAGTGTGTAAATGATAAAGTGCATGATATGAATTGGTTTAGGATTGGAAAATCCAACGCATAGTCATGTTCACTATAGTGTGCACACTCATTTTGGGGACTAAAAATTTGGCATCTTTTTGGTTCCTCATCTTTGTGCATAAGCTATACTCCATAATATTTAGATGTGAATAAATCAACTTAGAAAAAAAATTCTTAGTTTATAGATGAAAATGAGTTCAAGAAAAATATGTTGTTACATAAAAAAAGAGTCTATAGTGAAATAAATTCTTCCAAACACTAATCTATGCAGAGCTAATGCAAATTTTATTGACAAATCTTAACTATTAGAAAACAAGATACATGTTCATAAGGAGATATTAAACATATATAAAGATATACCACAATAAACATACAATATACATTGCTTTGAATCAACGACAATATACAATATAATGATACTATATTGCTTCATCAATAGGAGTTTATTAATATCCCACAATCTAGTGTAATTTTGACATCATTACAACATCTACAATCTCAAGTGTGTTATCAATATGATTTTAATGTTGTTATTGATGTCAACCTAATGTGAGTGGATGTTTTCCTAATGTGTGGTGATTGATGATAGTCTAGGAATGTCTACATGTTTATACAATCTTTGATGATGATATTGAGTAAGCATATGCTATTTTTAGAAGGTGGCAATGTTAGAAGATGGAATATGCAGAAATAGTTTTTGTATGGAAGAATTTTATGTATTCCTCCACATATGAATGTGATGACTAATAGTGTTGGATACGATGTTTATATTATGTGGATGTTGTACAATTATGTTTTGAGGTCCTTAGTTGTTAAGTAAAGCAACAGGTAATTGCAGTTTGTTGATAGTGAAGTTATCTAATAGGGCTGGTCTAGAGAATGCTATGCATTTTTCCATAATGTTCTTTCTAGTTGTGCAATTTCAAGGACATGTTCAAAATTCAAACATTATGAAAGTGGGTTCATGTGAAACATGGTACCAAACTTATCATAAAATGTTATGAGGCTATTAAGGGTTAATGAATCCATTGCAAAAGAAATGTGAAAAACATTAAAATCATTGATGTGGATATGAATAAAGACTATAATAGGGGTTTATGATAATCTTAAAAACGATCAACATTCAAATATAAACTCTAATATTAATATAGGAGAGATGAGCAAATAAATTGCTTAACTAGAATAAGATTTAAAAAAACTAGAAAATTACTTCTAAAATTATAAATCAAGGTAACCTTGGTCCTTTATAATGATTACATAGTATAGATGAGGGCTAGGAGAGAAGTTAGAAAACAATATAAGTGAAAGACAAGTCTTAGTAACAGATATACTAACTAATTTTAGATAATAAAAATGAAGGTAGATGTAACAAAATAAACATACAAGAAATTAGTAAGGGCAGAAGGATAATCCTTCCAAAATTATAGAAAGTGTAAGGTTGGGTACACCAAAATGTGGGGAATAATGTACATCCAATTTAAATTCTTTAATATATCTATAAATATAATTTTCTAGACCTAATAAGATGATATAATAAATTAGAGTTCTAAATAATCAAATAATGTTGAGTCATGACATTCAAAGAGTAAATTTGTAATTGAAAGAGGAAAGGGAAAGGGAATGAAAGTTTATTTCAATATGATGTTGGCTAACATACCAAGTCTAATGACATGTGCATTCTAAATTTAGGTTATAATAGAATGCATACACTAGTGAATAAGAAAATCTTAAAGCTCTTTGTTTCTAGGAAAAAACTACAACCATTATCTTGATTAATCCTCATTATCTCGGTGCTCTATATCTTGCTCATTATGCATGTATACATTTAAGAGCTTGTTACACGATAGTTAAATTTGTTCGCCTTCTTACATATTATTCATGAAAGTGATTTTAATTTTGATAATGTTGATTCTAATTGATTAATGCTTAGTTTTGTGTGTAAATTAATGTTCTATTCTTCCTATTGATTTATCTATCATTTTCTTTATACGATTTTATTACTTAGGGTGCGTCTTTAGTACAACCACCTATTTCCTAAATCACATAATACAATATGTAAATTTTTATATTAAATTATTGATTTTAAAACATTTTTCCTCAAAATTGATGAGAAGTAAATTTGATATCACATGAAGACTATTATGTCAATGGTCCTATCAAAAAAAGATTGTGACAATGATCATTTAAGTAGTGCAAACTAGACATAATTAATGTGGTTAAAATAATATGAAATTATGCACTTTTCCCCTCTAAAAGTTGGCGAGTCTTATTAGTTATATGCATCATGCTTTAGGTGCTCCTCTATGAAATCCTTAGAATTTAATAGTACACTTTGTTTAAGAGTTAGGATCATTTAATGAGTTAGTTAACAATGGTTGATCTCTCTCACATACATGGAGGGTGTTATATTAAGCCTAAATTAATTTAGTGATTTTTTTTAGAAGTACTAAGATATCTCAATGATATTTCTTGGTCTAAGGATTCAAGATGCCTATTCTACCATATTCGTTTAGAACATGGTCCTCAACCCATCCTTAAAGAATATGACATATTGTATTCAACTAGACTTGATCCTTGGTATATTCATAGATAAATATTCAAAATTATCAATAGATTAAATATCTTTTATCTTACATTTTATTTAAACTTGAAAAGATTCTACATAGTAAACCTATATTCTTACCTTACATCAAACTATTTGATATCTTGTTCTTTTAACTTTGAAATAAATTAACACACATTTCTATTAAAATATTCTTATCTTTAAAAACAAGATCATAAGAAAATCTTTCATGAAATATTCTTCAAGCAAGATCATAATGATAACTAGTAATAAAATACCCAGTAAATTTGAAATGAGAACATAACAGATAATTGTACTAAAATATCCACTTCTAAATCATATGACAAACTTCCATAAATAAAATATTCTTCAACTTTAAAGCAAGATCATAATAAGGACTACTGATAAAATAACCCATCTCATTGAGGCAAGGGCATAAACAGCACATGGTAGATACCATATTTTACTTCATCCTCCTCAGGTAAAGACCTCACAGACGCAAAAGCCTGTCCTGTACTTTAATGACCTCAGAGATGATCATAAGCTACATCCACTAGGTCTCCCAATAATTAGATACACACATAATTTCTTACTCAATATCAACATTTAATAGACATCACAGGAATCCTGTTTAAAACAACCATAGCAGTAACTTCATCAAGATTAGTGTGGAAGAAAACTTTAAGAGGGTCATAAATTCACCTATTAGCCATCAGATCCATCATGAATATCCAGCTGGAGTCTGCAAAAAAGGCCGAACGGTGTACCTCCCAATGAAATAGGTGCACTCAAATCTGTTAAGACACGTAGTTATCAACTGTCCTTTGCAGAGCTTCTGCATTGTGCCAGGTATGCTACTATCATTAGCTGCATAATTAGTTGAGAGGAGCATTTGGTTAAAGTAGGCACGGTGCTCAAAGTCTGTTCATTTGCAAACAAGAGGGGCTTCCCATTCCATCAATTGTTCACATCATTCCCACATTCCAAGATCACCATTCTCAAACATATATCACGTTTTGGGCAAACCCATTTCTTTATTTTCATCTTCCATTAATGTGCATTCTGAAAATGTCCGAGAGAAATCCTTTCTAGGGTTTGATACATGTCATAATGCAAGTACTGAGGCTGATCTGCCGTTGCCTATAAGGAATAGGCACTTTGGGAAGTGACGAACAGTAGCAGTATGTGGATTTATTCTTTTCTTCGTCTTTTGGATTTCTTGTAGAGCTTGAAGATTGGAATTAATGGGATTTGTGAGGATTTCTCATATTCAAGGATGATTATGTTTGGTGTTGATTTCATGGGCTTCGGAAGGGTTTATAAGATTTAAGGATGGATATAGTTCGTGTTGATTTTATGAGATCTCTCAGCACAAAGTCAAAGATGAGTATTGCCATTTTTATTGTTGTTGGTATTGGTGTTACAGAAATAATGGTGCAGTAATGGCATTTGGGGTGAGTTTTATTCATGCCTCAGTAGCAATGATTATGATTGGAGCTCTCTGATAAGTCCAAAGAGTAGGCAAAATGGTTACCTTGTGCTTCTCATGCATTGCAATATTCCATTGGGATATATCTGCGATGATTTTGGATAAGCTCATTTGAGATGTTTTTGACCTGTAAACTCTTGAAGAGTTTTTTGACAAGCCATTATACAATGGTCTTCAATGGAATCCATAAGAGTAGTGCAAGTTTTGAACACGTTATCAACCATGGTTTTGGAAAATTTACATCGGATGTTGATCAAATGTATTGTATTCTGAAGAGGATCTGATCAAATTAATTGTTTTTGGTGTTTCATTGACGAGGGCTTCTTTTAATCTTTGTCTATATCATTCGGAAACTTATCTTGACCTTCATGTTTACAAAAACTAAATGAATAAGACAGCTGATTACATAAATCATATTGCAGGGGTTTACAATTGTGCTGTGGTCATGAAAATCTTTACGGTGTTATGATTTGTCCTTGTTCTTTGGCATGAGGGTGATACTAAAATTCTTAAGATTTCTTTTTCCTGTGTTTACAGTTGCTTTCATGGAGGCCAATGATGATAATGCATGAAATGTTCCTTATATACTTGATGGTTACTTTTAAGGAGGTTACTGATAGACAGTATGTTTATTCATCTCTTCAAAAAATTTAAAGGCTTAACCCAAGTATTTTACTGTTCCAACTTTTCAATCTGGATCTGTAACAAGGGAAATGAGCAAGATACTGAATAATCGTTTGCAGACACAGTAGGAAAAACCTGCTATCATCGTCACCAAATATATGCAATTATAAATCAAGCTCCGAGTAAATGTTCAAGATTCCTCACATCTTGATGAACCCAAAAAAAGTTCATCTCATAATTTAAACGACGGCAATGATTTAAAAAGATAGGACTCTGTACTGGCCTAATAAGATAGTTTCTTTACCATTGCAGACAAGATAATTGGCCTTCTTTATTGATGTGATATCACAATTCATGGAGATTTTCATACTTGTGCTTTCTTACCCGATGATTTATAACCAATGGAGTTCAAATTTACTCGCTTTTACTACTTTTTATCAACTAAACTATAATTTTTTGTGTGGCAATTGGTTTCCTCTTTATGCTGAGCTCTGTAGTCTCGCTTGAAAACACACTTGGGTTTAGGGTTTATAGTTTAACCAGCTATCGCTGTAGTAGAACTCGGCGTTTTGTTTTTTTAAGAAATCAAGAATTGAATTTTATAGTCAAGGTTTTCAAGATTTTTAAAATAAACATTATTTCACTGGTATAGATATTTCTATCAACCCAAAAAAAAATACAATTTAGTGGATTGAAAGAGTCAAATAGGACTATTTTTAATTGATTTTAATTAGAACTTTGAATGTGGTAAGCAACCAATATAAGACAGTTTGAAGGAAAATATATAATACATATTACAATGGATATATAAAAATGTATTGTATTGTATTCATTCTTCATTTTATTTTCATGTAATACATTTTCATATAAGAATATAAATTGATATTTTTAATTATCTATAAATTAATAACTAGATATGTTAATCAATGTTTATCATCTTTAATTCTTGTCTATAATAAACATTGGTAAAAATGGTCATAATTATATTTATTTTCTTTTATAATGAACATTTTGAAGAATTTTTTGAACTTTTGGAGCACTATCTTGATTTAGAGCATCTCTTGACCATCTCTAGGATTCACTTGAATCTCCAAGCTCTAATAATTGAAGCAATCACATTTTGAGTCACGCTTTTAATACCCACTCCATACATGGCCATCTCTTCTCTATTTGTGGTTCTCAAAAAACCTTTAATGGAGGCAATCACATTCCAAGTTGCACTCTCCATGCTCACTCCAATCATGACCATACATAGCCATCTCTTCTCTATTTGTGATTTCCAAGAAAAATAAAAAATTTCAATCTAGAAATGCATCACACAAATATGCAATTTTTAAGGCCACACAATATCCAAAGTTATTGCCAACAAAATCACAAACTAGACTAGCAATACAATAGAATCAATCACCTATATACAATTTCTAATGGAATTGGTTATACACGTGCCAATAAGAAACCCCGTTGCAATAACAATTGTATCAACATATCAAAACAAATCATAGAAATTTCCTCGAACTTCACTTTTTGCAATTGTTCAACGGCACAACTTACATCATTCTCTTGCAACTTGAATTCCTCAATCCATTAGTTTCTAATTAGTTTAACTTTCCTTACAAATTATTATTATTTTCCTTCACCTCAACAAATGAATTTATTTTGGCTTCTCACTTTTTATTTTTTGCTTGAACATTTTCTAATTCTCTCTCAAAATTATCTATTTCAATGAAAGAATTATATTCTTCTTTAATTCTCTCTTTGATAATTGCTACCATTATTTAATTATATTTCTTCACTTCTATTTTAATTCTTCTTTTAAAATATCCATCTCATTAATTAACTTTTCCCTTTCTTTTGTTATCTTTACACCCATCTTTTTGGGGGGAAAAGCTATGTTGCATACACATTATAACATCAATTGCACCTTGATTACTTCATATATCCTTATCACTCATAAAAATAACCTCGAATCCATTAATTATATTTATTTTGTATCAAAATGTTAAAAATAATCCATTATATGTACATTTTTAAGTAACTGATTGTAATGATGTGGAAATGGGTGTTCACTAATTTATGCATGCAAACTAGGAACTAGATCTATTTCCACTTGATTACATTAAAGTGCATGGATACTTTAGGTCAACCACAAATTTGATTGAAAAAGGATTGCACACAATGTGAATCTTCCAATATTTGATTGAAATGAAAATTAACAATTGAAAGATGTGAGTCCAATGCTAGATCTAGGGCCAAAGGTATAAAACTGGGAGTAATTAGCATGCAAAGAAAGTCTGAAATCAAATATACAGCTATGGAGTACAAATCTGGAAAGAAGAGGAAGAGAGGAACTTGTGTTTAAGGGTATGTGTAGAATCATGTTGTGCCAAAAAGTGGCAATATGAGAAAGGTTGAGTTTTAAAACATCTAAAATCATTTCAAAATTTGCTTTGACTTTTTTTTGCCCATCTTGATACCAAAGCAAAAAGGTGATACCAACCCTTTTTGGATACTCAACCCCATATCGAGTATTTGATATAAAATCAGGTACCTTGAACCTACGACCACAATTTTAAACCAAGAACGGTCCAAGCAGATTTTCATTGTTTTTGGTTTGTTTGTGTTGTTTGCTGGCCCTCATTTTGGGTATATGATTTGAAATAGGGTACAAGATTTAGGAAATTTCAAGTAACTTTTTTTTCTTTTATGTTTTTTTATTGTTTTCGTTGAATTATATTTAAAATTAGTTTTTTATTTATAGAAATCATTGATTTTATTATTTTAATTAAAAATTATTAATACAAATACTAATTGTTGGACTCTTTGCAATTTAATAAGCATGGTGACCCAAATCATATTGATAACACTTAGCCACGAAATAGAGTTCCTAAAAACCCTCCACCAAATGATTATTGTTTTTTTCATTGTTTTTGGTTTGCTTGTGTTGTTTGCTGGCCCCCATTTTGGGTATATGATTTGAAATAGGGTACAAGATTTAGGAAATTTCAAGTAAGTTAGTTATTTTATTTTATTTTTTATTGTCTTCATTGAATTATATTTAAAATTAGGTTTTTTTAGAGAAATCATTGATTTTATTATTTTAATTAAAAACTATTAATACAAATATTGATTGTTGGATTCTTTGCTATTTAATAGGCATGGTTGACCCAAATCATGTTGATAACACTTAGCCACAAAACAAAGTTCCTCAAAACCCTCCACCAAATGATCCACTACCCCCTTAAATCCCTCCTCGAATTGAAGATTTGATACAAGAAAAATCTTAGCAAAGTGGGGGGTTTCCAAGCCACATATAACAATATACATGCATTGACTCCCATGTTATCCATGTTAAACACCATAGTGGATAATATTGAAACACTTACCAATGAACAAAATGTTGCTCTTCACTAGCGTGAGCAAATGCATGCCATGTTTGATGATGGGTTGGACTATGATGAGATTGTGACCCTAAACATAAGTAAAGATGATAAAGTTAGCCTTTTTGTGAACCCAAAAATTGGTAAAAACGTAGAATGCAAAAATTCAAAATTATCAATTAAATGGTGCACAAATGAGGTTATGCGTATGAACTTTTGGGATCGTTGGTGGATGGTTTTTGACAAACCTCCACACAATAATTTAGAGGTCCCATTCTATTACATTAGAAAATTGTATGTTGAATTTGTGTTGGGTCTTAAGGTGAACTATTGGAGCATGAGGCCCAACTTAGGTGTACGAGGAGGAGCTTCTTACAATAGACTTTTTTCCCAATGGAAAGAAGATGATACTTTTGTCCCCCCTACTGATGTCTCCCCCCTCCTCCAATGCAACATCCTAGTATCATTGTAAAGGCTAGCTCTCAGACTCCTAGAGCCATCCATAGATCGAGTAGCCTATTGATATTCTAGACTAGGTCATTATTGCCTTCCCATGTTGATGATGCTGATGTGAGTTCATCAACGATGAGCTCATCACATGTTTGTGCACCCCATACTTGCATAACATGCAAGAATATTTGTCTGGGTCCCATTGGTGATCATTCTGAGTATCAATTTCTATTTGAGGAGGATGATACAACAAACATGCCTACTGAGACTACACACCCTGACGTGAGAGAGGGGCATGTAGAGCCATGGGATCCTTCTGTGTCGGTATGTGTATACATTTTTTTTGTTACCACATATTTGATTTAAAGTTAATCTTTATAATAGAATAATTTTAACCCATACTAACTTATACATGTATGTGATCTTCATTCATGTTTAGTTGATGACTGGGGGGGAGCTCAGATAGGTTGATGGCGTCACTCTCTCAGCTATTTAATTTGGCCTTGACACATCTACAATATATTATGTTGTGTTCTCATTTCTTTTCTATTTGATATTGGAACATATATGGCTTCTAATCTTTCTTTTCGCTTGCGGGTATCACTTGTCAGTGGCAGGCAGAGTGCGGGGGGTGAGGCACAACCCATTGACAAAGGAAAGGTAATTAGGTGTTTTTATAGTGATTAAATATCTGTGCATTCTTGTATAAAAAATTGCTAATGAAATTTAATTACATTCTTTATTATGCAAGTTGTGGCTACTGGTATTGAGTCTAAGCAAATTCGACATCGTAGACCCTATGGCATTTCCATTTGCAGCGAGATCCCCATCGTATGTATAACTATCATTTATTTATTATTTCCCATATTTTCATAAAAAATTCAAAACTGATTTTCATGATATTATCATAAAAAAAATCTAGTGCACAGGAGGTTGGACGTCAATTTTTTTTATCTTTGCTCATGCAACCATTATATCTAGAGGAAGACTCGACAGAGGTAAGTGTTAGTTTGAATTCTTGATTATATGTTATAAATTTATTATGATATTAATTATAATGTTATAGTTTAAGTTGTAGATCCATATGACAACCATACTTGAACATATACAAGCTATAATCAACGAGGTTTGAGCATTGTTGAGGACATATTAGAGGACTCATAAACATCGTAGGAGGTTGACGAGAGAGGTATTTATGATAATTTAAGACTATAAATCTTCATTAAAAAAAGGATCATTATGCATTTGAGTAATTCAATGTTAGATGTACATAGAATCATATAAATTTAGTCTAGTCTAACTTTGGGTTTTCCTTTTTTGTTTATGTAGGAGGCATCTAATCCACCTAGTTCAATGAAGAGGTTGCATTTTGATGATCCACCAGAAACATAGGATAGTATAGTTTTCATGAGACATTTTGAGATGGACTGTGTCACATTGTATACAAAAACTTTGATATTATACACATTTCGATGGCATGATCAACCACATTTTGTATATCAATACATATATTTTGATATATATTTGCGTACTTTGTCTATGGATACATATATTTTGATATATATCTTTGTCATTTATGTGCACAAGGATATACATTTTAATTTAGTATAGTATTTTTCAATTATCATGGATCATGTGTAGTGTTCATGTTTATGGAATATCATTCATTTTGATCATATTTGTTGTATTCGATTCAAATGTACTAATTTGTGAAGAACATTTTATCAACCTTTATTATCAAATTTTAATGTAATGTTAATCTGAATTATATCATATAAGTTTAATTTAAAATGATTTATACAGTCCCTTAAGATGTCTACAATTAGCCAAATCCATAGCCAATTTGGTCTTAGGAGCCCATCTTTGGTCTTATGAGATGCATCAGTATGTAGTGGTCGCATATGATATAGGGGCTCCATGGTCAAAATAGAGGTGTCTATAGGGTTAACCTATCCATCCAGAACTAACAACACTTGTGATTCAATTCTTGCATGATCAATAGTTTGAAAGTAGTTCAATGATGCACCAATGAAGTGACGCACAATGCAAGTTTTGGCATCGGATGAGATCATTGTGCTAAATCCAAATAGAATGTGACCTCTCTAAAATGAGAGAGGTTATTATAGAAGTCAACATTACCATCCTATACCATTTGACATTTCACCAATAGCCCTCACAAGATCTGAGTTACAACCCTCGGAAGATCAATCTCCAAACATACTTAGAGCATCTTAAAGACTCTTCGGTAAGTGGCTGCTAATGTCATAGGCTCTACACAGTCAAAATATGGGTGTCACTAGGGTTCAACCACCTATCAAGAGCTAATGGCGCTAACGATTCAATGCCACAATCAATGGTTTCAAAGTTACAGAGTGATGCACCAATGAACTAAGGAACACTCTAAGTTTTAGCATCGGATGAGACCGTTGTACCAAATCCAAATGAAATGTGATCTCTCTAAAATGAGAGGTTATTGTAGAACTTGACATCACCATCCTGTAGCATTTGACATTTCATTGATAGACCTCACGATCTCTGATTTACGACCCTCAAAAGATCGATCTCCAAACAAACTTAGAGCATCTTAGAGAATCTTCAATATGGGGTAGCCGCGAATGTCGTAGGCTCTCCATGGTCAGAACACGAGTGTCAATAAGGTTCAACCACCCATCCAAAGCTAATCACGTTGATAATTTGATGCCATGATCAGTTGTTTCAAAGTTATGTAGTGATGCACAAATGAACTGAGGCATACTACAAATTTTGGCATCGACCGAGATCGCTATGCCAAATCCCAAAAAAATGTGATCCCTCCAAAATGAGATAGGTTATTGTACGCCTCAACATCTTCATCTTGTAGCATTCATCATTTCACCAATAGCCCTCACGAGGTCTGAGTTATGACACTCAAAAGATTGATCTCCAAACACACTTAGAGCATCTTAGAGACTCTTTGGTACAAGGTGACTGCGAACGACTCTCCACAGTCAGAAAAATGGTGTCACTAGGGTTCACCCACCCATCCAGAGCTAATGCAGCTTATGATCCAATGCCACGATCAGCGATTTCAGATTTATACAATGATGCACCAATGAACTGAGGCACATTGTGAGTTTTGGCATCAAACGAGATTGTTGTGCCAAATCTAAACAAAATGTGATCTCTTCGAAGTGAGATAAGTTATTGTATACCTAGATATCACTATCCTATAGAATTCAACATTCCACCAATAGCCCTCAAAATATTGATCTCCAAATGCACTTATAGCATCTTAGAGACTCTTCGGTATGAGGTGGCTACAAATGTCATAGGCTCTTTGTGGTTAGAACAAGGGTGTTACTATGTTTCACCCATCCATCTAGAGCTAATGGCACTAACAATTTGATTACATAATCAAATGTTTCAATGTTATGTAATGTTACACTAATGAACTGAGGCACAGTGCAAGTTTTGGCATTGGGCAAGATCGTTGTGCCAAATCAAAACAGAATGTGATCTCTTCGAAATAAGATAAATTATTGTAGACCTCGACATCATTGTCCTATAGTATTCAACATTTCACTAATAGCCCTCATGAGCTCCAAGTTACAATACTTAGAAGACTGGTCTCCAGACACACTTAGAGCATCTTAGAGACTCTTTAGTATGGGGTGACCGTGAATGCCATAGGCTCTTCGTGGTCGGAACAAGGGTGTCTCTAAGGTTCACCCGCCCATCTGAAGCTAATGGAATTGACGATTCAATGCCATGATTAGTGGTTTCAATGTTGCACCATGCTGCACAAATGAACTAAGGCACATCACAAGTTTTGGCATCGGGCGAGATCATTGTGCCTAATCCAAACTGAATGTGATCTCTCCAAAATGAGAGGGATTAGTATAGACCTCAACATCACTATCTTATAGAATTCCACATTTCACCGATAGCCCTCACAATCTCTGAGTTATGAGCCTCAGAAGATCAATTTCAAAATGCACTTAGAGCATCTAAGAGACTCTTCAATACAGGTTGGCCATGAACATCGTAGGCTCTCTGTAGTTGAAACATGAGTCTCACTACCGCCGATCCAAAGATAATGAAACTGATGATTCAATGCCATGATTAGCAATTACAAAGGTATGCAGTGACACCCCAATAAACTGAGGTAAACTGCAAGTTTTGGCACTGGGCGAGATCGATGTGCCAAATCCAAATGAAATGTGATCTCTCCAAAATGAGATAGGTTATTGTAGACCTCGACATCATCGTCCTATATAATTTGATGTTTCACCAATATCCCTCATGAGCCCTAAGTTACGACCCTTGAAAGATCAATCTCCAAACTCACTTAGAACATCTTAGAGACTCTTCTGTACGGGCTGGCAGCAAATGTCGTAGCCTCTCTGCGGTCAGGAAAAGGGTGTGACTAGGGTTCACCTGCCCATCTAGAGCTAATGGTGTTGAGGATTCTATACCAAGATCAGTGGTTTCAAAGTTACACAATGATGCACTAATGAATTGAGGCACACTGCAAGTTTTGGCATCGGGCGAGATCATTGTGCCAAATCTAAATAGAATGTGATCTCTCCAAAATGAGATAGGATATTTTATACCTCGACATCATCATGCTATATCATTTGATGTTTCACCAATATCCCTCATGAGTTCCAAGTTATGACCCTCAAAATATCGATCTACAAATGTGCATAGAGCATCTTCAAGACTCTTTGGTATGGGGTGGCCACAAACATTGTAGGTTCTCCACAGTTAGAACAAGGGTGTCACTAGGGTTCATCCTCCCAACCATAGATAATGGCACTGATTATTTGATGCCACGATAAATAGTTTCAAGGTTACGTAGTGATGCACCAATGAACTGAGGCACATTGCAAGTTTTGGCATCGAACAAGATCAATGTGCGAAATCCAAATAGAATGTGATCTCTCCAAAATGAGATAGGTTATTGTACACCTCAACATCGTTGTCCTGTAGCATTTGATATTCCACCAATAGTCCTCACGAGCTCTAAGTTACGATCCTTGGAAGATCAATCTCCAAACACACTTAGAGCAAGTTTTTGGCATCGGGCATAGTGCAAGTTTTGCATTAGTATTAAGTAGAAAAATAATTTTTTAGTTCCCTCCACATTAATTACATTAAGTAAAAACATCCTTGTTTCTTACATTAAATCAAAAAATATATATTTGCAATATCTCAAGTGTTTCATCATTATTACATCAATACACAACTACCAAAAGTTGTAGTGTGAAAAATTGTGTGTCAAAAATTGTAGTGTCAAAAATAGAATAGATTTTTCTTCATTGTGATCCTTATTTGTTTTTTATCTTCATGCAAAACTACTCTTCATGATGTACCGACATTCAAATATCATAAAAATATCAATATTATGACTACATAATAATAAGTTAATTGAATTTAAACAAGATAATCTTTGGTTCACTGAATCATTATGAACAAAAGAACATATGAAGTAAATATACCGAGTCCAGTGTTTCTATAGGGTCCTCTCTCTGCTTTAGGGTCTCAAATAGGGCTTCATGATCAGAATTACTAAAAGTAAAGTGTTCTTTTATTTTTGGTCTTCCTTCATGTTTCAACAATTTCACATTTGCTGCTATAATAAAATGTGAATATATGAGAATTGTTTTGTCCTTCTGATAGTCTTTGAATGAGGTAATTCCATTCCTTCTAAGTATGTATATTTGCATCCATGTTCCAGCAACAACAACTGGACTAGTAGGATATGTGAATCTATCATCATTTGTAATTAATTGTGAAAACGTTTACCTCTTACACAACGTGATAACCAATAATATGATTGCTCATCATTCCTCTGTGGTTCAACCAATGCAAAGCCATGTCCTAGCTGAAAAGATCTGATAGATAGTTATGCTCAACTGGACTTTCCAAGTCATCATTTCTGATAGAGAGTATGATAGACAATGGAATAAGATAATGTGGAGCCCATGTGTCCACCCACTCACTTGACTCCCATTTATCCTAATCACATTGAAAATAACTAGGACAAAAGAAAGCTAATTTTCGTGTCCAAATGGTCCATGTACTAGAATCAGAGCTTCAGAATGAATGCATTTTTTATGAATCTCTAGCAATAGAAAAATCTAATCTATCACCTATGGACCCCTCCTCAACTGACCAAAAGAACTTGCATACTACTAAATCAAGATCCCCCCTATGATAATGTTGAATGTTGTCACAAAATTTTGCACCCTTGCCTAAAGTTTTGACCTAAATGCAACCTTGTGAAACATGGAAACAACCTCCAAGTTGTGGAACTTGAACAATGAAATTGAATCTTTGAAGAAGGTCAGCTTCCTTACTATCATGGTGCACCTAACTACTTCTTCAGAGGAAAGGGAGAAGGAAATAAATAAAAATCAAACAACCTAATCTAATCTATAGGGGGTGATACACCAAATAATATGTTCAATCTTATCTCTGCGTAGAAATGCACAATTCATCAATATAATCTCAAAATATATAGATTCAATCCTTGCTTAACTCAACAACTATATGTAGATCAAAAACCAAAAGAATGTTATAAGGAAGAGGCTTCACTCTATATCATTTAAAGGCCAAATAGTACAATCATACAGTTGAAGAATGGAGACAATACATTAACACACGGAAAGAAGATATTGAACATTATATTAATGGAAGAAGGAGATACTTAAAAATATATATAAACTCTCTGGCAAAGGGAATTATAGTAGCAAAGTATATAATCTGACTGCTAAAGAGTCAAAGGAAAGATCAAGCCTTGGAAAGGGTACACAACTTGCTTTTATAGCTCAAGCATAATAGGAAAAAACTTCCATTGGAAGCCAAAGAATCAACTACTGTCATCAAGTTGCGGAAAACCATCAATGTAGATCTAGAGGGAATTGATCAGGTGCACATCCATATGTAGAAATCTTATCCCTATGTGCATATGCAATCCTTGATGGGATAGAAACAATAGCCATAACTAAAAGGTTGGGTACATGGATAACCCAAGATGACAGAAAGATGGGAGATACATTTACCACACATGGGCAATGCTAAAAAGTTGTCGCAAATGATCAAAGGATCGATTTGGCCATTAAAGAGCTGCCCTTGATTGTATTCTCGATGCCTACCAAATTAGATAAATTAGAAAGTCAACAAAATTTGACTATCCAACCCTGCTACATGGCCCAATGTCATTTAAGTATTATGCTACCTTGTCAGCCACCTATCCTTTGTTGACCTGTTGACTACCCTATTTTGTAGCTTTACAACTCATTTTATCTATTTATTATTTGTATTTTAGAGCTGGGGGGGCTAAAATGGCTAACATTGAACTACACCAATCAACTATGCTACGAGCATCAAAAAGCTTTTCTCCTAAAATCTTCAATTGCTCCTTAGCTAGAGCTCTCTTCACCCATGCCCCTACTCCATCACGTTCCCCTTTCCCATGGTCAGACTCAAAAGAACCCAAATATGAGGCACCCCCCTCTCTACATGCATCCTACATAACCAATAAAACATGCAAGCATTATTGAATTGACTTGTGCAATTATCTAACCAAATGATATGTCTATCCATAGCAATGTCATGCTCCTGCAAGAAATGAAGATAATTCACGAAACAATGTTGCACAAACTTGTGAGAGTGAGATCTATCATCACTCATGTAAAATGGTACTCTCTAATAATTTTTTGATTATCTTCTACACTATTAGGGGCATGTCTATATGTTATGTGGACAAAAATAGCAATCTGAACGGAGTTATAATATTGAGATTGTTTCTCTTTTTGGGTTTGCAACATGCAGTTCTCTATAAATTAAACAACTAATATAATAGTGCCAATGAGAAAACTTTCCTTACACATTCTATATTGCTAATCCAACCATTAAGACATGTGACTATGCCTTGCATACTTGTAGAGAAATTTTGTCTTGAAATCAAAAATAAAAGTAGCCACAATGATTTCTTTTGCAACCAATTCACATCTAGAGCCCTCACCTCCACTCTTAAAAATGTATTTCACCATTTCATATCCATTTTTGTACTATTGTCCTCCCAAGATCCTGTTCACACCCCTCATGGAAGAATGTGTCAAACTTGGATAAGCCACCAGATTCTAAACACTTCTCATTTAAGCAAGCATTTCTATAAAAGCAACAAACATCAACTCTAGGACATAAAAATTGATCTAGCAAGTCTCTTGATGATTTTGGAAGCCCAGTAGCACCATAATTTTCCAACATTTCATTATTATGCAGAGTAGGATGGATGGAGCATAATAGTTCATGGTGCATAGAAGACTCCTCATGATATTTACAACAACATGTATTTCAAATCTTAAGTTGGACACAATAAAATAGCTTCAAGGATTCAAAAGCCCTTTGCGATACATGCAATCTTGGATGACTCTCTCTAAATTTTTTGAACAACATAGTTTAACTTACCTCCAAATAATGGTTAGGATGTGGCATGCGGTCTCTAATGCAATTTCTCAACTTCAACACATCTTTAGCATTTGGTGAGTCTCTTGAGCTAGAGTGTCAAAATCGTGTAATTTCTTTCTTCACATCATATGTTAGCTTCTTATCAAATTGTGGAAGTCTCCCACCAAAAGCCCATCTATCATTTTGAAGAGGATCACCAATTCTCTCTTGTCTAGCAAGTGCTCTTCTCAAAGTAGTATGACTTAAGTTAAAGTCAATACAAGTTTGTCACATATATCTACCTTTTCTCAAATGATTACTTACCAAAGAGGTTGTAATAATCCTTTGACCTACTCTCTTATCCTTCTCCCTACTATTTTTTCCAATGTTGTTGAGAGCACTAAAAAGATTCTTCACAATAATGGCATTTTTTTTCATTATCTTATTGACACAGATCTTCAATTTGGAAAGCATAGGTCTCATATTTTGCATATTTAATAAGTGCATAAATAGTTGGCATTGCTCCACCACTGTCTTGTTGCTGAAAAAAAATATTATATAGCCTTGAAGGCCATAACTGAATGGTTCTTTGTGATTTTTTCCCTTCCAAATTACTAATAATCATTTATGTTGTTACAAAAGTTTGCACCCTTGTCTAAAGTTTGACCTAAAGGCAACCTTGTGAAATATGGAAACAATCTCCAAGATGTGGGACTTGAACAATGAGATTGAGTCTCCAGAGAAGGTTGACTTCCTCACTATAAGGATGCACCTAACTACTTCTTGAGGGGAAAAGGGAGAAGGAAATGCATGAAATCAAAATACCTAGTCTAATCTAGAGGGGGTGATACACCAAACGGTATATTCAATCTCATCTCTTCCTAGAAATATTTGCTTCAACTCAACAACCACATGAAGATCAAAGACCAATGGAATGTTATAAGGAAGGAGCTTCACTCCATATCATTCAAAATAAAAATAGATACAACATACGAGTTGAAGAATAGAAGCAACACATTAACAGAAGGTAAGAAGATATTACACAATGCATTAATGAAGAAAGACATACAATAGAGAAGTACATTCACTCAGAGGCAAAGGAAATTATAGTAGTAGAGTATGCAATATAGTTTATACAGAATCAAAGAAGAGACTAACCCTTGAAAGAGTTACAAAATTTGCCTTTATAGCTTAGGCATAATTGAGAAGACTTCAACTGAAATCCTGAAACTCAACCACTATCTTCAAGTTGCAAAGAATAATAATTATTGATCCCAAGAAGATTTGATCGGATGCATGTCCAACGCTAGAAAATCTGACCTTTTATATGCAACTTAGGCCCTGAAGAGATAGAAACAATAGCCATAACTACTCTGATCAATATATGGATAACCATGGTAGTGGTAGAATGAAATTTTCATTATCAGGCGTTGAGAACACCAAAAGATGGTTGCAAGTGATCAAAGTATTTGTTTGCCATCGATGAGATACTCTTGATTTTGTGTTCACAATAGCACTAGGTCAACTGTGTCATCGAGTCAACTAGATTCAATAATCAACCTCACCACATGGCCCTATATCTTTGAAGTGTTCCACCAGATCATCTTGTTTCCAGCTCAAGAAAAGGGAGAGAGTGTTTTCATGTCTTACTTTAGGGTTTTTAATCTTATGATTGACTTAGCATTGAAAACCTTCGTAACATCTTAGGCAAGAAAATTAGCCTTTATGATCTTACGATCACTTACCTATCATATGATTGGGGGATCCCTTCAAATCTTCTCCAATCTCATAACAATAGTTTGTCATAAAATCAAGGCATCAATTGTAATTACAATCTTATGCTTAGAATTTTATAACCTTTTCGCAGCATCACCAACTTGTATCTTAGCCCCTACAATCATACGACACCACTTTGAGTAGCATCGAGCTTTACCTTTTCTTTCCTTAGGATCTCTCGATTGAAGCCAACTGACCTTGTTGTAACTTTTTAAGTTTTCTCTTAACTATTGCCTCTGATTTCCAATCACATGTTATGGATTTTCTCTCCTTTTTCATAACCTCAGAGACTCTTAGATTCACTTTATGTTTTCCCTTATGATCATATGGTCACCTGCATTTCATGGCATCAAAAACCTTCATTGCTTGCTCCCGTGATCTTATGATCTATAGTTTTTCATAGCTTCAAAAGATTCAATTTCCATGTGGAATAATTCTTTATGTTCATGCACCTAGCCCCACCATTTCCATGTCTTGTTATGCCACTTTCTTGCTTTGGCTAAACTTCATGCTTCTCTATAAAGCAAGAAAGAGACAACCATTAATCTAGCAATATCTGGCGATCACTATAAAACTGAAATTCCTTTCTCATGGTTAGCACCTCAGACCAACCAAAACATACCACTTTGTTAACTTGCTTTAACACATTTACTTTTGTAGCCCACATCTACATCTGGTCCCACCTTGTCCACATGTTGAATGCTCACTTTCTCACTTTGGCTATCCTTCGCACAACTTTGAAAAGTGAAAACACAACAAGCATTGATCTAGTTCCATATCAACGGTCATGATTGATTACAGGCTTTTAAGACATTTATTCCTTTCTTATGATCTTACGATCTCCTTGCTCTTGTACGGTCAAGAGTCCCCTTTTAAGCCTTTGCAATCATACGTCGTTCATTCATCGTGAGATCGTAACCACTTACTATCTAATCAAAGAACTTATGATGATACATTGTTGTGACAATCGTGAGTTCAGAACCTTCATAAAAAACCTTCATGATGTTATGGCAACATTGACTATCATAACATCAAGAGACCCAAAAATCACCTTCACGATCCTTCACTAGCCTTCACTTCATAACATCGAAAGACGAAAGATTCAAGGCTTGCGACTAGATGCTAAAAACCTTGATTGTAAGATCATAACACTTGATGAAAAATATGAAAATGACATATGAGATCCTTCTTAAACAACACAATCATAATGTTGAAGGGGATAACTAGGGTTTTAGTTAGGTTTTAGCCACATGCTTGGCATGTTGTGCAATCCTGATGCCATGGATAGATATCTTTGGTTGGATTTCAATGATGGTAACAAGGTAATAAAAGGGGGGGAGAATAAAATGGCTATGTGACTCAGAAGGGATGCTTTCCTTCTAAGCATGGACCAATGGCCTTAGCAATCTATTGGGTATAAAGTCAAAAAAATGTGCCTTGTTCCACAACAAAATTGCAACCTTTACAACAACAAAACCTCAAAACCTTAAAACCTTATATTTCATAGAGAAATAGCATGTGCTCACACACTTATTAAAAATTGAAAAACTACTCTATTATGTAGAGAAACCCTTAACCTTCCATAGAAGCAAGGATTAAAGTAAATTCCATTGACTAAAATTGGCAGAATATCAACATCAGGCATGGATAAATGAAAAGCATTGGCCACTTTACAGTTGGTGATAACATACTGGATACTCCACATAATATCAAACTGGGACTGTCTACCTAGTTTAGTTCTACCTACATCCCACTTGAGAAAAAGGTTTCCCTCCATAAAACCCTACATTTAGCCTTCCTATCAAAACTCCTTTTGAACTATTGTTGATTTGTCTCAAGTGTCTACATAGCTTGTTGTATTTTTTTCTTCTAGTTCAATCACTTATGTCATCCTAACTGTCATGGCATTATCTTCAATTAGCTCTATTTTATGGGCTAATTCAAGAGAGGGAAACTCTAGTGAGATATGAAGCCTTTCTTCCCTTCTATATACTAGCATGAAGGGTGAGTTCCAAATTTCTCTCTTAGGTGTAATCCTATCAGCCCAAAAAGTTGTTCTCAACTTTAAATGCCAACACCTCTTATTGTCTTCAATTGTCCTTTTGATTATCTTGATCAAGTTATTATTGGAGGCCTCAGCCAAGCCATTCCCCTTGGAATCGTAATTTGAGGAAGTTCTCAAATAGATACCATGGTTAATTGTCCAAGAGAAAATGTGAGTCCAAACAAAGGACTTGGCATTATTTGATATAATTGTTGAAGGGGCACCAAAACTGGTAACAATTCCATCAAGGAATTCCACTACTGAAGTCCCTATGGCATCCTTCAAAGCTACTATTTCTATCCACCTTGTAAAGTAGTCTATTGCAGCTAAGATCCACTTGTGACTAGAACTGGAAGGTGGATTGATTAGACCAATGAAATCTAGCCCCCACTTGAAAAATGGTTGACCAACCTAAATAAGATGAAGGGGAAGATTTGCTAGCCTTTGTTTACCTAAAAAGAAGGCACACTTCTCACATTTCCTCACATTTTTATGATAGTCATTGAACAGAGTTAGCAAATAATAACCAGCTCTCATTATCTTTATGGATGTTGTTCTAGCTGAGAAGTGGCCACCATCAGGGCCATCATGAAACTATTTGATCAAGATTAATGCATCTTAATATGACTCCATTGAGATCTCTCCTAAATAGAATCCCATCCACTAGGACAAAAGGAATAGACTGCAATCTGAACTATCTTCTTTTAGCTTTGTTTAATCCTTGTGGATATCCTCCTCCCAATAAGAAGGTTGTCATATCATGTATCCAACTATTCATATTTTCATCCTTTGTTGGTTGTTCATCTTCTAGTACCAGTGCAACCTCTTCATTCATTTCCTGGGTTGAAAGCATATGCTCACACAATTCTTTACAACTCATAAGCTTTGTGATTTTGATGTCAACATCATATTCCATGACCTTGGTGATCTGTCTAGCTCTTTTATCACTAAAATATTTGTTCAAGAGGAACTTGTTCACACTTGCATGTGGAACTAGGAGCTGGACCTTGTTATGTGATAACAGATGTCTGAATTTCTTTAAATCCCTTATGACAACAAGAGCTCATTTTTCCACATAATTGTATTTGTCCTCATAATTCTTTAGCCCTTACCTAAATAAGGCTATAGGTTGTTCTTCATTTACATCATTCAACTATGTCAAGATAGTTGATATCCCTGACTCACCTCTAAGGGTATAGAGAATGAAATCTTTATCAAAGTTGGGATTGATAAGGGTGGAAGATGATGCTATTGTTACTTTGATTTCTTCAAAACTAACTCTCCCTTCCTTTGTCCATGTGAAAACCATGTTCTTCTTTACTATGGTTCTAAGTGGTTTGACCATGGTAGTAGCCCCTTCTTATGACTAGGAAGTTGAAGAGCAAGGATTGCTTTTATTCTTTCTAGATCAATGGTTAAGCCATCCCTAAACACAATATGTCCTAGCAACCTTCCTTGATTGGTGGAAAACACACACTTTCTTGGATTTAAGGACACACCATATTCCCTGCACTTGATGAACACCTACCTCAAATAACCAAAGTGGTCTACCACATTCTTTGAGTAGACTCTTATGCAATCAAACTATACCAACATAAATTTCTCAAGCATTCTCTTCAAAGCCATCTCCATTTCTTTTTAGAAGGTAGCACATGCATTGGTTAATCCAAAAGGCATTTTTCTATAGGCATAAATGCCCCATCTAGTAGTGAAGGTTATCTTGTATCTATTAGACTCGTAGACTAACACTTGATTATAACTCGAGAACCCATCTAGGAAGGAAAATATTTGAGAGCCACTAGCCTTGGATAAGATTTGTTCCATAAAAGGGAGAGGATGGTGATCTTTGAGAGAGGCCCTATTTAGGTCTCTAAAATCTACACATAATTTGATTTCTCCACTCTTCTTTCTAACAGGAACAAGGTTGGCTACCCAAGAAGAATGCTTAATAGGAAAAATGACATTAGCCTCTATCAGCTTGGATAGCTCCTTTCTCATCATAGGTTCAATCTTGGGATTGACTGGTCTTTTCTTTTTCCTAACAAGATTTGTATCACTATTTAAATATATGGTATGTTGAAACAAACTTGGGTCAAAACCCTTTAAATCATTATATGTCCATGCAAACACAACATTCCATTCTTGACATAAATGAACAAAATTTTCTCATTTAGCTTCAGAGAAGACCTTTCCCAAACTGAGAACCTTTCCATCATCAATGGAAATTGGTACGTGATCATCTTTATTTACAGCTAGCTTTAGATCCATGCTCCTTGCTTGATCATCAAGATTGAAAACACCTTCTAAAGTGATTAGACCCTTAGGTAACTTGTTGGAGCTGAGGTTCATGATCTGATCACCATATTGGCTTTGTAGCTTGGACTGATTCCTATCAGATAATTGTGCTTCACTTTTCATAAAGTTGACAATTTGCACATCAGACTCAAACACCTACTAATTGGCATGGTTATCTAGAACTACGGGTCTTACAATAAGTCCGATGTGTTGCTCTCTTTTATCCTCAACATTCTATGGTACATCATAGTGAGCGCTTATTGTTGCAAGTCTATCAACATGTTATCTCTTCTATGCACACTTCAGATATTGAATTCTTGGAAGCCCTCAAGAAGATCCTAAACTCTGTGCCTATATGATTTGAGAAGATTATTCTTTGTGATGTTGTGGCTCCTTACTTGGTTGACAACTAGCTCACTATCTCCAAAGACCTTTGAAGATTTGATCCCCCTCCTTTGTGTAATTTGGAGTTCGTGAATCAATGCTTCATGTTTTGTTATGTTGTTAGTACAACTGAATTGAAGTCTATAAGAGAAGTAAAATTTCTCCAAAGTAGGGGAGATGAGCATCACACCAACTCCTAAGTCATTCTTGTTTCTCGAGCCATAAAAGAATATGCTCCATAATCCATCAATGTTCTCTTCTATTTTTATGACATTAGGAATAGGAGGACCTTTCTCTAAGATGCAATATGTACCAAGCTTGTCTCTTTTCCTTCTTGCATAGGACCAAATTGAAAAGAAGTGGCCCATTCATCTAAAAGATAACCAGGTACCTTTGTTGCAAAAGTGGCAGGTTCATATGTCATGCCCTTATCATCTAGCTTGTGGATTGAAGAATTCATGTTTATAGGGCTAGCTGTTTAGGTCTCTATGCGATTAAGGACCAAAGGTTTTTCCCTTATGGAAGATTTTGTCACATATATTATCCTAAAGAATATATAGGAACAATCTGATGTAATATAACCACCTATTTGTGTAGTGAAGTCTTTGGAAAGATAGATGGAAAAAATGTGGCTCAACCTCAGTTACTGATATATCTTAAGTGACAGTACAACTAGGGCATGCATGCAATGCCATTTCCACATTTTTTAGGATTCATACTATTTTAATAGAGATACCATCTAACTAAAGTACATATCTAATCATTGGTTCATATTTAATACCAAGGAGTTCAGTTACACATTTAGGCATCACAGAACTACTAGCTTCAAAATCTATCATACAATTATGAACTATTTTGTCCCCTATAATCAAAGAGAAATAATAAGGAGGAGGCTTGTTTTTCTTACTTGTCTCTCTCTCTCTCTTTTGTTAGTTGCACCAAACTTGTTGCATCATCTAAGGTAGCTAACTGATTTGACACCTTTATACTCTCTAACTCTTGTTGTAGTAGCTCAAACTGTGATGGTATAGCAAGAACATCTCACAAAGGAATATTAACAATAGTCATCTTCATCTAATCTACTATGTTGAGAGGAGTGCCAATTCCTTTAACTAGAGCCTTGTGGGCTATAGGAATTAATGACTAAATTTGAGCGGCATGAGGTTTAGTACACTTCTTATTGCTTATGTTTTGCTTCTACTGGGGAGCAACATTTGATTCTGTATTTATGATTGGAGTATGAGGGGAAACAGCTGAAGTTGAAGCCTAGTTTGATGAAGGATGTGTAGCATTCTCAATGGCTCTTCTTTTTCTTCTAGTATTATGAGCTATAGCATCATAGTTATCATGGTTGGCATGACAATGTCCCTATAGCTGATGGTTCATAAAAGAAGAATCACGCTGCTGTTGTAGATGAGAAACATTGGTAGGTTGACTAGCATTATATTGCTGTCCTACTGATTGATCCTATGTGGTTAGTGCTTGGGATGGTTTTCCCCTATAGCATACACAATACTCATATGAATAATTGCAAGAAGGACAAAAATCTTGCTCTTGAGCAAGGTTATTTTGAGGAACTAATGTCCTTGTTGGATTTGTGCTTGTATTTGCAACAGAGGCATTACCTATAGGCCTATTTTTCAACCATGGAGCTTGACAAGGATTTTTTGGTCTATTATATGTGGGGTCTTGGTGACAAGGTTGGAGAGGCATATTGTTTTGAGCTTGTTTCCTTTCTAAGGTCACCACCTTGTTGCTCATCTTTTGCACCAATGAGAAGTTGTCTTCCAGCTTCTTTTCTAGATTTGAGCCTTTTTCTTGCAACTTCTAATGATTTAATAATAGGGCCTGCATTATGTTCTTTAGCTCTCCTAACCCATTGGAGGATGTAGAGGTTATTCGAGTTATAGCAAGAAGTTGGCTCGTGGAGGCAGTAGGAATAGGGGCTATTGTAGGCTAACCTCCTATAACCCTCTTTGACTCAATTCATCATGACATGTGTCCTTATAGGTCCTAGGACCCCTAGTGACATACTATAATTGATTGTATGTATCTAAAGGGATCATAGGCTAACCTATGACCCTTTTGTACCCATTGCATCATAATATTTGTCCTAGGGGTCCTACGACCCCTAGAGAGAAAGTAATCAATCGTATGGATCAGATAGGGTCATAGGCTAACCTACGACCCCCTTCAACCCATTTCATCATGACATGTGTCCCTAAGGGTCCTAAGACCCCTAGGGACATATTGTAATTGATCATATGGGTCAGAGGGGGTTGCAGGCTAACCTACCACCCCTTTTGACCCATTTCATCATGACATGTGTCCCTAGGGATCCTAGGACCCCTAGGGACATATCATTATCATTCGTATGGGTCAAAGGGGGGCATAGGCTAACCTATGACCCCCTTCAACCCATTTCATCATGACATGTGTCCCTAGGGGTCCTAGGACCCTAAGAACATAATCTAATCAGTCATATGGGTTGAAGGGGGTTGTTGGCTAACCTATGACACCCTTTGACCCTATTCATCATGACACGTGTCCCTAGGGGTGCTAGGACCCCTAGCGACATATCGTAATGGATTGTATGGGTCAGAGGGGGTCATAGGATAACCTACGACCCCCTTCAACCTATTCATCATGACATGTGTCCCTAGGCGTCCTAGGACCCTTAAAGACATTTCATAATCAATCATATGGTTGGAGTGGGGTCGTAGGCTAACCTACGATCCCCTTCAACCCATTTCATCATGACATGTCCCTAGGGGTCCTAGGACCGCTAGGGATATATCGTAATTGATAATATGAGTCAAAGGTAATCTAAGACCCCCTTTGACCCATATCATCACATGTCTTTAGGGTTCTTAGGACACCTTGGAAGATATTGTAATTTTAAAAACTATATAATACTATAAAATAATTTATAGTACTATGTTAAAATTAATATTATAGTAGTATATTTAATAATATATTTTAAATATTATACATATAGTGATAATATATAGATAACATTTATAATACTATACATAATATGTAATAATATATATAGTATATATATAGTATAATGATCCTAATATCCTATGTTATCATATTTCATACCATATATAATGATCCTAATATCCTAAGACTTTTCGTTTAAAATGTACAATTAGTCCCAATATGTCTAATTTGAAATTTTATATTTTTTCTGCCAAATTTTGAGTACTCGATTTTATCTTGGGTAGCTGATTTTGGATTGGTTATCCAATTTTGTACCAAGTATCTGATCAATTTTGGTATTTACCAAACCTATTTGGTCAACTCAAAAAAGGTGTTTGAGCCATGTTTTCCTGACATTCAAACTTCGATAGATCATCTGAAAATTACTTTTTAATCCAAATTCAATGATATGAAAAAAGATGCTTTGAGAACACTCTTAAGATTACATTGATATAATTGCTATCAAATTATGAGTTCAATAAGTATTTATTAGTTAATTTCAAATAAAGATGTCTATAAAGTGTTGATTGACATACTAATTCAAAAAAAGTTATAACTTTCAAACGATATAACATTTTTGAAATCTTCCATCACATTTTATGCTTAACCTAGTATAAGAAAAAAATAAGAAAAAATAAATTTTGTAAAGTTTTCAATTAGTTAAGGTGGTTAGATACGAGAATTTTTTTATTTTGAAAAAATTATAGTAGAAAATTCATATTTAATTATTTATTTGGAATAAAAGTACCCGAAAATATGCCACATCTAGGCATGAGTCTAATTTTTATATCTATAATTATATTTAAAAATATGATCATTTGATTTTGATTAAGGCGGTCAGAAATACACCTAGTTTTTATTTTCACCCAAACATTTTTGTAGTACTGCATTAAAATCCAAAAGTTTGACCAATCAAATAATTTTTTCTCTAGATAAGCCTAGTTGTTTAGAAACTAAATTCAATTTCCTACACATTCTTTTCTTACAACTTTTTGATACAAAGTTCATAACTACTTTAAAATTATGCATGAAGTTGACATAATTCTGATTTGTTGGTTTTTCATTGCCACTTAAGGTCATAGTTTGGTTGACCATGATCATGCACATACCCCTAAAATTTGAGCCTAAAAGTGGATTTCAATGATGGTCTTGGGAAACCTTGACCTAGGAATGTTTGGCACAAATTGAATTATGTTTCTCGAATCAAGATCTTTCTTAAAACCTTCCCTAAAAGTTTCAACAAAAAAGTGTCAAACATTGGTGGGAAAAAGAACCATTTTCATTCCTCTTATACTCTAAAAAAATTGGTTTTCTCGGGTTATCTCTACTCTTCCTAATGATACATTTATGTATGTAGTTTTTGTCATCTACACATACAAAAAAAGATAAATTGTTGCTTTGATCTGAGCTTAACTAGGTCAAAGTCAAATTTTGGAACAACTATCAAATTGAAATGTATTGTATTGAAAAATTAGCTCTAAAGTAGAATTTGAATGTTATACCTAAAGCTTGATGATCCAATGTAACAAGATGCTTGGGAAGCCAAGAGAAATTAAACTATTTAAGTTATAATGTTTACTAAACTATTTATTTTTCTAAAGTTAATACAACATCAAGATAACAACGTGGAAGCAATATAACACATACACAACAAATACACATAAGCTATGCAAATATAATTTCAATTTCTCAATGGTTACTTCATGTTGAATCACATGAATGTAAGTTTTATTAATTAATTTAATCTTAAGAATAATGTCCCTAGCAAAGATGAAATAACAATGCATAATCTCATAAGAAATCACATAAGTATAACTGATGCAATATTTAGTACATCCAAATAACAACACTCGCTGAACATGTCATAGGGTATGTCAAAATAACACAAGTATGATACAATACACTACATAATCATGTTGGAAAGTACAATTGAAACAATTGTTATTTTTTCATTCGTGTTAAACCTTACTAGTAAAAAATTTGCTAATAATGTAAAGTGTCACATCAGTTGATTGATGAAGAGGATTTAAAAAGAAGAGATACAAAGGTAAGTTAGTGAAGATATTGAGAAAAAGAGGGTTAAGTATGATGGAATTACAATGGGCACTTAATAAATTGGTATTTGACAAGACAATGTTTTGTTTGATCATTATATGAAGTGAAGAAGACAATTGAGTTGATGTATATAATAGAAGACAAGAAGTTGAGTAAAACACTAAGCTTATTACTAGTTTTAGTGTGGCCAACGGAGCATAAGATTAAGGAACTTAAGATACAACTGAGAAAATAGTATCATTCGAGTGATAGTTATGACCGAACAAGATGAAGGAGAAAATGAAGTAGTGACCAAACGTAGTGAAGATCAAATGAACCAGTGTAAGTCGAGCAAGACAGAACAATAGATATCGAGCTACCCAATGATGATGAAGTAGAAGAACACAATGATGATTGAGTATCAACAAAATTATAATTTGTGAAAGAATCAAGATTTGAGGCTAACATAGTCCAAGTTTTGAATTGGTCAAAATGTGTGAATGATAAGGATTGATGAAGTGACGTATTTAACACATGAATTGAATTTGTTAAATGATCTATGGTGTGGAATCAAGGAGAAGTTTCTAGAAGTTTCAAGAAAAGAGTAGAAGAACAAAATAATAGAAAAATTCAATGAATCTGACCAAATGCTAAGATCTATGGTAATGTTTAAGTGACAAAAGATCAAAGTTGTTTATTTAAGGAGGAACAATAGATGATTTATGGTTTTTGATTAGAAAACTTATGAAGGACTTGTGAAGAACAGAGTAGCAGAGTAAAAGTGAGAAGATTGGTAAAGTGTGATTTCTTGAAGGGTTTTCAAGAGTTTCAGTGATGTAGTATATGATGAAGTCCAGTCAATGAACCAAAAATAAGTCAAATTGAGATCTAAATTTGCAAAGTGAGTTGTATCTTAACAGATCAAACCTAACTATTACTTTCTAACCATTATGGCACTAAAATCCTTTAATCAAGGTTGACCTAACAATCATTTATAAATCCTTTAATCAAGGTGGCATTCTAATGGAATGATCCAAAGTCCTTAACAAGGTCATTCCTTAACAATATACTTTTGTGCTTCTCTTGCTCTTCATCCTGATGATGGATCACGTAGTGTGATTCGAAACGTTGATGGTAAAAATCTTAACACAATCGAATCTAGAAACATACTAGTACAATATAATGGATTGTGGAAATTTGTTCTCTTTAAAAGGTCATTCCTAACAAGGTGATTAAATCCTTTAATAGGATCACACCTAATAGTGTGTTTTATCACATTTAATAGAGTTGGCTCTTAAGCAAGCTCATTTTAGAAGAATAAAAAGTTGGTAGCATGTTACTTAGTGGTTTTTTCCCAAATTAGGTTTCCATGTTAAATCCTAATGTCACAATTGTCAAAATTTTGTTTAATGATGTGTTGATATTTTATATTTTATATTTATGTTAGTTGGCTTATACTAGACAGAGAACAAAATGTTAATAAATAGGTTAAGCTATTGTATTGACTGAGTGGATTTATGAGTTTGAGTAACTTGGTTGAAGTTGTTAAAATTTGAATTGGTACATCTAGACCTGAGGATAATTCGCTCCCCCCTCCCACACTCCCCCTCATAATTATACTAAATATTATAGTAATTGGTAGTAAATATTTTTGGTTCTTGTAAGGAAAGTTTAAAGGGACTTAAGCTAAAGATCAAGATTTACAAGAGAGAGGTACCTAAGAACTTCCCACCATGACTACGCTTGATGAGATTTAATCTATCTAGAGTTGGAGATTATGCATTGTACTACTTGGACAATGAATACATTGAAGCTCCTAGATTCATGACTATGTAGCAGATAAAGAAGAAGCTTGAACATAATCAAATGATCATAGATTTGGCATCTTCTCTAAGTTATGTTGAATTTGATGATGTAAAGGATTGTACCATTGCAAATACAATGTGGGATAACTTGGCACAAATTCATGGAGGAGACAAAATTGTGTTAAGGGCTAAAGTAGATAGTTTGAGAGGTAAGTTTGAGGAAATTCGAATGAAAAAATGAGAAACAGTTGCATAGTATTGTGGTCAAATCAAGAAGGTTCTAAATGCAATTAGAGGAGTTGGAGGAGACATATCAGATGAGACTATGATAAGTAAGGTATTAAGGACTTTGCTTCCTATTTACATAGTTAGAGTATCTAGAATACAAGAACTGAGATGTACACCTGGTAATGATTTGAGCTTGGATAGTTTGGTTGGTAGACACGCTACATTTGAATTGTCAAATTTTGATAAGTGTACACCTCATAGTGTTGAATGTGTTTTTAAATCTCAACTAACCCTTGATAGACCTAAAAGAAGAAAAATAGTAAACTTGTGGATAGTTAAAATGAATCAAAAATGGCATTGATGACCTTGAAGCATTATTGGCAAGAATGCTACCAAGAGGAAAATGAAAATACAAAGGCAAACTTCCTATAATATGTTTTACATGTAGCAAAGTTGGTCATATTGTTGCAAGATGCCCTGACACAGATGAGAAGGAGTAAATGAAAGACATAAAATACTAACGAAGGTGAGATAACAAAAATTACCAAGGTAATAGAGAATACAAAAGAAAATGTAAAAAATCTTGTTACATTACCAAAGAAGATGGTTCTGATGAAAATGGTGAAGAAGTTTTTTATGTTGTAATGAAAGACGAATCTAATAAAGATGAGAAAATTGCTTCAATCTCAGATGTGAATAATAACTATAGATGGATAATTGATAGTGGTTGCTTACATCATATGACTGGTGATACAAGTAAGTTTCAAAACTTAGAACATTATAATGGGAGTAGTTCTAAGTTTGGAAATGATGCACCATGTTATGTGAAAGGTAAAGGATCAATTATATTGAATGACAAGACTAGATGTGACAATGCATTTCACATTCATGGTTTGAAATATAATCTATTGAGTGTAGCACAGTTGAGCAGTTTAGGCTACTAAGTTGAATTCCAAAACAAGAAGGCAAAGTGTTAGAAATAGGAAATACTAATAGGGGGCATGAATCAGTATTTTACAAACTTTTTCCCAAAATTAGATATATTTAATAACTTTATAAATTGCATAAGAGAGTAAAATAACTATGCTAAACAATAAACACAACCATAAAATAAAGTAACTCATAACACCAAATTTTTTTAACTATGGAAACCTTGGCCAAGTGAAAACCCCAGTGGGGATGATACCCACAAGATGATCCACTAGTAAAAAGTATCTAGTTAAAGATATTGACCATGTTAGTAGTCTATTACATTTGGATAGTGTCTCAATCCTTGTTAGAGGACTTATGCCTTGTTAGAAGACTCAAACATGTTAGGAGTGGTTATTAAAATTTACAAATGTATGCAAGATGAGCCCACTTCCCAAACATGCAATATACAATGAAATTCTTCATTACAAAGGATAGATACAAAAATCTTTGCTATTATGATTAATATCTAATATTTTCCATTTCCCCCCTTCACAAAACTTGATCTTCGCACTGCTTTGATCATACATCAAAATTTACATCACAAAACATAGCATTACTTTCTTACAAGTTCACATTCTAGTTCACACAATTTATTATCCAAAATATTTTCCTTTATACCATATTTCTTTAACTATCATCCTTCATCTCTTTGCACACTTGCCAAAATAAAAAAATTAGATCTTGCCCACTTAGGGTTAACATTTAGGATGTCATCCCTAATTCATTAAGTAATTATTTTGATAAACAAAATAATTCCTTAATACAAAATACTTGATTACATATATTTTCCCTATTATGTCTGCTCAACACTACCACGTTAAAACCAAAATAAATGTGTGTATTGTCTGTACAAAGTTGTGCTCTTGCACATGCCATCCTTATATGTCATAATACCTCCATTTAAATGTGCACATGTTGATCTTCTATTAATGGAGCTCACCAACCAAAACTATTCTTCTGTTGGTCCAAGAAAATTGAATGATACTTGACAATTTTCTAAGTTAACATCCCAAAACTTTGTCCTTAAGATCTACTAACTTCATAAAGAATATATTTTTCCATAAATGAAAACATCATACTAAATAACCTAGCCAAATTGAAAAGAATGTCTCCCTTTGGCATTGATGGCAACACATGGGGAGATTGGCTAAGTCTCAAAAAAAAAATCTTCAAGACTTGTAACATCAATTACACAACCATTAAAAAACTTCAAAAATTGCGGATCATCATTAATTATACCAACTTTCCTTATGTCTCCTAATTGCAATATAACTCCTCCTTTGGATCATCATTAATTATACCATATCTCCTTATATCTCCTAGATACAATATAACTCCTCCTTTGATTAAAATTATTCACTCTATTACAATTTTCTACATTGCTCTCCATTATATATATATATATATATATATATATATATATATATATATATATATATATATATATATATATATATATATATATATATATATATATATATATATATATATATATATATATATATATATATATATATAATTTTCCTAATATCTATCCCCCTTTGACATGAATGACAAAGGTGTCAAAAGCTACTTATATGTCAAAATTTTGTATCAATGTATTTACGTCATGGATGTTGACTGAAAATCCTTGAGATGCAATCAAAAAAGTTTGCCTTCAAAATAAAAACTCCATATCTCACTTGCAATTTACTACATCTAAAATGTTGAGTACTACACATAATGCATATGATGCAATTTCTACTACTTCTAAATTTTTATAAGAAAACTTCTCATATGATGCCTTAGTTGACAAACATTCATCCAATTGTCTCTAGAGAAGGTCAATTTTTCGCGTAAGGTACTCCCTTAACAATGAAAGTATCTTCAATATTCTTTCCTTTTGTAGCTCTAGAATCCCAATTTCATCATGAATCTTGTTGATTTTACTCTCCAAATCCACAATGTCCACACTAGGATTTTTTAATTCAAATGCAAGTCTTTAACTCTTCTAGTTTAACATTTCATCCATTTGAAATATTCTTGATAAATGTGTATGAAATAGCACATTTAGCATACATTTCCTTCCCTTGTGTCAAACATTTATTTATCTCCTTGATCTTCTCATCAATATTTTTCAAGTATCCTCTAATATTTTCACGTATTTTTTTGAATAATTATGCATCATGCAAGGTTTGCACCTTTGTGTTTGTCACTTCTGATAAATGAGTAAACTCATTATCAAAATCCTTTATAACAAATAGTGCTTTTGTCTTTGGGTCTACTTCATTTATCCTGACTGATATAACACTTTGTAACTTTTTAGTTACTTCTGCCAAAGAATTATGTAAAGCTTCTTGTTATTCTCAATGATCTTGATCAATGATGAGATTACCTCAACTTGATCATCATCATCTGACTTGGTACCTAATAAAACTACCAATGTAGACTCAAGTGGTGACCTAGAGGAACTAGATTTACTTGCCTTTGATTGCTTTCTAGATTTTCTCTATTCCTCTTTCTCTTCCACATTTTTCTTCTCTTCTTCCATCTTATTTTCTTCTTTATATTCTTCTTTCTCTCACCTTCTTCCTTCTTCTCTCTCTCTCTTATTTTTCCTTATTGTTTCTCTCCACTTATTCCTTCTTATTTTCTCTTCTTCTTCTCTTTTCTTTCTTCTATTCTCTTTTTCTTCACTATTTCTTTCTTTTTCTCCTCTTCTTCTTTCTTCCTCTTTTCCTCTTCATCTTTTGAGTTGGAATAGCTCACAAAATTTTCAACAATGGGTGGGCCAAATAACTTAAAACGGTCTTCTACACTATCAATTGTGATCTTTGTGTTGTCCACTACTTACTTATGGAATATCTACAAGTGGTATTGCTGTTAATTTCAATTTTGTCATCATTTTCACAATGGTTGTTTTTGTCTCTTCATTCACTTCCTTATAGTTACCTCCCATGATCAAAATAGCTCTTGTCTTGTTCCTTAGATAAGGTTCAAGACTTCTTAGTAACCACTGCAAATGCTCATCACTCTTTACTTTGCAAAGTTTTCTTATCTGATTTTCTCTAATTTTCTGATCTTCCTCTGCTACGTTTTTCTTTCTATTTATTAGTATCTCATAAAAATCTTTTGGAATAAGATTTTGTATGTCCAAAAGCTTCTTACAACTAAGTATCAAATGATTTATTACTACATTCTCAAATTCAAACTTCTCAAAGTTATTATACAGATCATAAAATTTGTTCAACTATACAAATTTACCATTGGTTATGATTGTGTTCATGTTCAATGTCTCAATCTTTCACTTCCATGGTTTTCAACCCTTGCTCATTCTAACTTCTTTGCTCTTCACTCACTCTACTTATGATGCGACCTCAATGGTGTCAACCTTTCCTCTCATTCTTTTCTTTTCTTTAGGTGTCATCAACACTTCAGGTCTCTTCCCTAGTCGAGTGTCATTGCTTTCATTATTTTTTGCCTTGGGGCTTTTGTAGGCTCTTGTTTCACTTCATCTAGTCCTGTTGATTTCCTTTTCACCTAAATTACCTTTACCTCTTCTTCTTCATCCTCATTGGATTGAGAAGGTGGAATCACCAGTGTAGCCTTTCGTTGCACTTGTACAATTTTCGCATATGGTTCCATAAGAGTGCATAGATGAAACTACTAATGTCACTCCCTCTACTAGTGTTGGAGCTGAAGGTGACGGTCCTACTACTACTAGTGGTGGTACAAACATGATTCCTTCTTGTTCAATTTTCTTCATCCCGAACACTATTTTCTATATTGCACTTATTTCTTGTGGTGTCATATATGCCTTTTAGATTATCTTCTTCATAGTAGTTTCTACCTTCTTCTTCATAGACTTCTCAAGCTTTGGTTGATAAGTTAGCAACATTAACTCATCAAAGGTGCCAAATCTGTTAGACTCTTCATCTTTATTAGACTCAAGAATTACTGTAACATAACCTACAATCTTTATTTCTCTATTTCTATAACTTCATAACCAAGTGGGTCAACATACATCATTCTTGGTTCAACCGCTTCTATGTATGTGAAGTCAGTATCCACTATAAAGAAAATTTCATCTTTGTGTTTCCCAACCAATGATGGAGGGATTATGTACCTTTGCTTCATTTTAAAAGGTCTTCATTATCAAATATGTGGTGTTCTCAACTTCGTCAATAGGATGCCTCTTGCATAACTATGTTATCTTTTTTATAATACATTTTTCACTGTTGAACAATTCAAATACTGACATGAATGGGAACCTATTGAATAGGTAGAAAAATATACAAGTGATCAAAGATTAAAATTTGAATTGATTGTTTCTTACTTTCTTTATTGTCTCCAAGTTCTCAACTAACTGCGCTCTTAGAATTTCATACAAATTTACAATAGTTTTCTCTGCACATATTTTATAGCATGCATGGATGAAGATTGTTGCCATATCATCCTCTCTTGAACTTGAACATATCTTAGATGTAATGATCCTACTCATAAACATAACATCATGTTGTTTGATATTACTTAACACAATACCTCTCCCATTGTACTTAGATTTGGTGTTTTCCAACACATCTATCATTACATTCTTTTCATTTATGGGTATAGCTCCTTCATTAATCCGACTAGTTACTTCCTGAATGAGGTTAGCTAAAATATCTATCATGTTGTCTCCTAACCAGAACTTTCCATTATGAATCCTACTCAGTATAATCTTGCTCCATTCTTCATTATCAAACTCATAAAAAAAATTGGAGCTTAACTGGGTCAATGTGTTATACATGCTCATATCCACTTTTGAAACAAATGTCCTGGTTTAATATGAAATCAAATTCATTACATATATTTTCTTCTCCTATAAACTCAAATTTACTCTTGATATAGTTTCCAATGTCTTCCAAATATAAAACTTTGTCGGGGATCTTTGAAAATGCAGTTGCAAGGTCATCTTCTAAGGGTCTAATAGGGTTTACTTTTAGTTTAGTCTAGGTTCATCTTCCACATTATGAATCAATGACTTATACATCTTTACTTGTAAATTCATAACACAATTCACAGATATAACCTTTGTGAAATTGGAAAAGACCTCAATTAATGTGAAAATAGTTTTTGTTAATTAACACTTTTCAATTTTTCCTTTCAAGCCTTCAAATCTCTCTTAATTTGATCCTTAACTCTTCACATGTTCAAATGGTACACTCAAATTTGATTTAGTTCCTTAAATCATGTTGCCTACTTCATTGATTGTGCATGTACACAATCAATAGAAAACTTGTTGCAATCAACCGGTGAACTTATTTCACTTCATGCACTTACATGTGAACTCCAATTATTACTAACTTCAACCTGTTATCAAGTGCTTTACTTGACTGACTTTCCAACACAAAATATAAACTTGATGGTTCCTTAGCTTTAATAAATGATTCATCAAGGTTTCCTACAAGATCTTTCACATTTCTCTTTGATTGTTACTATTATTCTCACTTCTTTTGTTGATGTTCATATTCCTTCTAGGGTTGGTTCTTCTCATGTTCATCTTTAAAATATCTCGATGTGTGTCCCATGTTATTGCAAATTTGACAGACTATTATTATTACTATTATCAAATGTAAGTTTTATACAGTTTACTACTCTATGACCGAAACCATAACAATTATAACAATAACAGCTATAGGTTTAAATGACTTACTTGTATTGTCACTTTTCATATGACCAAATTCATTACATGCATAACATCTACCTTTGAATTCATTCCTCACTTCTTGAGGTGATTCATCTTGTTTAGTTACATAAACTTGCTTAGGCTAATTTGCTTGTTCAACTTGCTTAAGGTAAATCTTTAGATTTACTTGACTCAATCATGTTCTAGTTATCTCATTTATGTTCAAACTAATGGATCAAAAGATCTAGTTCTTTCCGAGCTTTAGACTTCTTAGCTAAATTTTCTTTGAAGTATCCACGACTTGTCCTATCATAAGAGGGACTCTTTATAAAGATCTACTCATCAAGCTTTTTAGTATTGGATAATAAATTTTCAAGTTGTAGCTTGGATTGAGCTATCTCTCCTTTCACAATAGTATTGTACTTCTCAAATTCTGCATACTGCAACTTTGTTGACTCAAGATCAGATGTCACCTTGGTAAGGTTAGATCCCAATTTCGCATTTTTGTCTTTAAAATTTGACTCAACTTTCTTGGCATCATCCTTAAGGCTCAACTTCAGATTAGTAATCTTTAGTTCATGCTTCAGGATCTCATTTTCTTTCTTTAGTCTAGAAACTTCATCACTATCCCTGATCTAATCTTTAGGCACTTTCTTGGACTTAATATAATCTATCTTATCTTTCAACTTCTCAATGTAATATTTAGCATCTTCATACATGTCTTTTAAAGTTTATCTTTCTTCAATAAGAACATCAATCTTCTCAAGAGGTTCTTCTAGGTTCTTTTGTAACTGTTGCATATCCATAGGGCTCTTACTCCAGCTGTTAGACTTTCTTTGAGTAATTGTTCTCTAATACCAAATGTTAGAAATAGGAAATACTAGGGGGGAAGTGAGGTGAATTAGTATTTCACAAAAAAAATTGCAAAATTGGATATCCTTACTAACTTTATAACTTGCATAAGAAAGCAAACTAACTCTACTAAACACTAAACATGGCCATTAAATAAAGTAACTCATAACACCATATTTTATTAACTAGGGAAACCCTGGCCAAGGGAAAGCCCCGGTGGGGATGGTACCCATAAGATGATCCTGTAAGGAAACTCAGGTGCAGAAACAGCTTCCTACACTAATCTCATAAGGAAAGTATGGTGCAAATCCTTTTAAAATCTTCTACACTTACAGATTCAATATCATGTAAACAACAATATAGCAGCCAACCATGTATACAGAAAATAGACAGAGAAAGAAACACATAACACAAAGATTTGTCAGTGGGGAAAAACCTTTCGGTAAAACAACCCCACCCCTCCAGAACCTGCACAATGTATTATCTTCAACACAAGATTACAATACACTTGAAGTGCAAGTTCAACATCAACAATAGAAGACTCCAGCAGACCTCAGTACCTGCAAACTTTCATCTATCACACAATTGCATTACAACATGCAATACTCATTTTATGAACATCTTAAGACCCAACAAAATTCCCACAAAGGAGTTGGGTGTTTTTCATGGCTCAACCACCAAGAAACATGCACAATGCCACATGTACATCCCATACCAAGAAAAGGGCGTCCATCCCTTGAATAGGCAATGACAGCTTGTCATAGAATTCGCCAAAAATAATTGTCACAAGAGAAGTGTAAGGGAATCTGTCATACCAACCTATTTTTGGCATATTCTCTTACACACACCAACCACTTATTCTTGGGTGCCCAAATAGGCCTCATGTCATAAGATGCTCTTACACCTGTCATAGCTTATTCCTTAAATAGCTCTTACGCGTCATAGGAATCCGTCATAGCCATTTCAGCCATGATCTCCTTCACACACTTCAAGATGTCGACACATGTAAGTGATCAACATGCCAACTAGACATGTACACTCACATTTACATATTATTTGCAAAAATACATTTTACAAAACAAATAATAATAAGAATAGGAATTATACAAGGTTGAGACACCTTATTCCTAACAGATCCACTAATCAGAAGTATCTAGTTAAAGATATTGACATTATTAGGATTCTATTACATTTGTATAGTATCTTGGTCCTTGTTAGAGGACGTAGGCCTTGTTAGAAGCCTTAACCCTATTAAGAGTTTTTATTACAATTTACAAATCTATGCAAGATGAGATGACTACCCAAACATGCAATATATAATGAAATTCTTCAATCCAAAAGATAGATACAAAAACTACTAATGATATCCTCAATATCTGACATTTTCCTTTGTTGCTTCTCACAAAACTTGATCTTTGCAATGTTCTGAATATACATTAGAATTCGCATCACACAACATAACACTACTTGCTTACAATTTTGGATGCTAGTTTGCACAACTTCATATCCAAAAAAAAATATTTAAATTATATTTCTTTAATTGTAAGCCTTTATCTCTTTGTACAATTATCAAAATATAAAATTAGATATTTTCCACTTAAGGTTAACATCTAGGATGTTGTCCTTAATTAATTAAGTAAACAAAATAATTCCTTAATACAAAATACTCGATTACATATCTTTCTCTCTATTATGTCTTCTCAACACTACCACTATCAAACTGATATGTGTGTGTGTGTGTTTCCACGTGTGCACACGTGTGTATTGTCTATACAAATTTGTGCACTTCCATGCACCATCCTTACATGTACTACCTCCATGTAAGTGTACACATTCTGACCACCTATCAATGAAGCTCGCCAACTCGAACTATTCTCTTGCTAACTGAAAAATTAAATGATACTTTGAAAATTTTCTAAGTTCACATCTTGATACTTTAGCCTTAAGATCTACTCACTTCACACTGAATATATATTTCCATAAATGACAACCTCAACATGTTGAGTAAACTAGCCAAATTCCCAATAGAAAGATCTATGATGCTACTATCAAACTAATTGGAAGTGGAGAGAAAACAAGAGATAACTTGATCTATCTATCCCTATCTCATGATACATGTCTATTTGCACAATTTGAGGATATTTAGTTATGGCATAAGAGGTCATGTCATGTGAACTTTGATAATTTGGTAAGCATTAGTAAGATGAAAATAGTAAGAGAATTACCAAGATTGAGCAAACCTGATAAAGTGATGTGCAAACAATGTCAAATGGAAAAAATGACAAAGTTTAGTTTCAAGAACAAGACTTGTTCTTCTAATAATATTTTGGAGCTGGTTCATATTGATTTGTGGTCCTATTGGAGTGCAAAGCTATTATGGTGACAAATACTTTATTCAATTTGTTGATAATTTCTCTAGAATAATGACTCTGATATTTCTAAAAGAAAAATATGTCATTTTTCAAATGTTTAAGTGCTATTTGGCTAGAGTTGAAAATGAAACAATCAAAAGTCTCAAGTACTTGAGATCAGATAGAGGAGGTGAATTTATATAAGATGAGTTCAATATATTCTACAATGACAAAGGAATCAAGAGACAAATGTGTACACCAAGGACTCCATCACATAATTGGATAGTTGAAATAAGAATAGATTAATCATGGACTGAGCAAAAACACTGATGATAGAAAATAATATTTCACAAAAGTATTGGAGACAAGTTGTAAGTATCATTGTTTATACACTAAACTGAGTTTAAGTCAAGAAAGGTACAAAGAAAACCCCTTTTGAACTTTGTTATGGTTATGTTTGAATGTTAATTATTACAAAGTATTTGGGAACAAGTGTTATAGATTGAAAGATGTAAGGAAAGGAAAACTTGATGCAAAGAGTGATAAAGGTATATTCATAGGATATTCCACTAAAAAAAAGGTAACAAGTATATGAATTCTAACATTAACAAAATTGTGGAAAGTGCAAATGTTAAAGTTGATGAATCCACAGAAAAGAATGAAGAAGATTGCAAGAAAGAATCTGGAAATACCATAAATTTTGTATATATCTATGAAAGAGAACCAAGTCCCTTACCACAACTTGAGAAGGAGACTACCTAGCATCAATAGACGGACACTACCGACCATCAATAAAAAATATATGTCGAGCATCAAGCTATAGGAGTCCAATCACACATAGAGGAGGTTGAATACTAGACAAACAATGTCGAGTTAAAACAGGAGACACCTAAAGAAGAAGAGCAAGCTAAACCAATTGAATTACCACAAGAAGAAAGAATATATGAACCTGTCTTAGAAAAGTATGTGAGTAGACACCATACACCAAACCAAATCATTGGAGACAAAGATCCAGGAGTCATAAAATGAAACAAGTTGAAGAATGATGCATATTTACTATGTGAGTTTGAGCCAAGAACAGTTCAAAATGCTTTGGAAAATCAAGATTGGATTAAATCAATGAATGAGGAAATTGATCAAATAGAGAAGAATAAGATATAGACACTAGTACCAGGGCCAAAGGACAAGAATTTGATTGGAAAAAAGTGGTTATTCAGAAACAAACTAAATAAGAAAGGTGAAGATACAAGGAACAAAGCAAGACTAGTTTGTAAGGGATATACACAAGAATATGGAATTGACTATGAAGAGACATTTTCCCTAGTTGGAAAGTTAGAAGGGGTAAGAAAATTACTTGCATATGTTGCTTACAAAGGATTCGAGGTATATCAAATGGATGTAAAATCTACATTTCAGAATGAAATCTTAGAAGTAGTCTACATTGAACAACCTAAAGAATTTTTTGGTCTTGAAAATAAGGGCATGATATGTAAACTACACAAACTATTATATGGTCATAAACAAGCCCCTAAAGTATGGTATGAAATGTTACATAGAGATTTTGTGAAAATTAGTTTTGCAAAAACTAATGACAATATCAATTTGTACTTGAAAAGTGAATCTAAGAGAAGGATATTGCTAGTTGAATATTTTGTTGATGATATCATGTTTGGAGGGCATGATTCATTGTAGAAATCATCTTCTAATGAGAAAAAGAAAGAACATGAGATGTCTATGCTTGGAGAGATAAAATTCTTTGTTGGCTTGCAAGTTTATCAAATGAAAGGAGGTATATCTATTACACAAGAAAAATATATCAAGAAGATATTGAAGACCTTTGGAATGGAACATTCAAGACTAGTTGGAACACGTATGGTGATTGGACACAAAATTTCAAAGAATGATGATTTTGCTAAAATAAATTAGACATTATACATGTCAACCATTGGTAAATTGCAATATGTTGTATATAGTAGATCAGAGATTGCATTAGTTGTTGGTATTGTTCTAATATTTTCTACTAATCCTAGGGAAAATCACATGTTCACTATCAAAAGGATATTGAGATATCTAAAAGGTACAAAAGACTATGGATTATGGTACAAGAAAAACGAAAAGTATGAGCTGAGAGTTTACATAGATGTTGATTGGGCTGGAAACATTGATGACAGGAAGATTACAAATGGGGGATCTTTCTTTCTAGGCAAGAGATTGATTTCATGGACAATTAAGAAGTAAAATTATATTTCCCAATCCATAGCAGAGGTTGAGTATGTTGTTGCATCAACTAATTGTTCAAACATTGTATGGATCAAGAAATTATTGAAAGGTATGAATGAGGAGAGTATTAAACTTGTAGTGATATATTATGATAACATATGTGCTATAAACATATCTAAGAATCTTGTGATGCACACAAAGACCAAGCATATTTCAACCAAATATCATTAATTGGGGGAGTTAATACAAGACAAAAAAAGTCAGAGTTGAATATGTGAACACAAAGGAGAACATAGTTGATATATGCAATAAGGCATTACCTAAGGATGCAGTTGAGTATCTAAGAGGTAAGATAGGGGCCATTCCCTTTTCTAAAACAAACTAAGAAGAGATGCAATATTAAATTAATTTTTATGATCAGAATATCTCACACATTGATGCAAGAGGTCACACTTTATGAGCTACCTAAAACTGTGAAAAGATGGACAGTGGTATGAAAAGATGGAGAGATGTATCACAGTTACTATACAAGTTATAGATATAGTAAGATTTTGTGTTATAATCCAATTACCAATTACAAGAACAGATGTCACAAAGGGAGTCAATACAAGTGCTAATACAATTGTTGTTAGAATGAAGAATCTACAGTTGGTATCATAGAGGGACAAATATAATAGAATCAAAGAGGAAGCATTGTGGAGGTTGCATGGATGAGAATTAGAATGAAACTAAGGATATTAATGAAGATCCAATACAAACTACAGAGGGAGCTGATAGAGTGAAAATCATGAGCCAATCTTTTGCATTTGCATGGTAACAAAAGGTATTGTCATCAATGCCAAAGAGAGGGATTGTTAAAAACTATAATTAGAACAATTGTTATGTTATCATTGATGTCAAACATTACTTTTAAGACATTTTTTAATAGTGTAAAGTTCCATATCAGTTGATTGATGACAAGGATTTGAAAAGAAGAAATAGCAAGGTAAGCTAGTGAAGTTGTTAAGAAAAGAGGGTTAAGTATTAAAAATTACAATGGACACTTGATCAGTTGGTATTTGACAAGATTTGATCATTATATGAAGTGAAGAAGATAGTTGAGTCTATATATAGAAGAGAAGAGAAGAAGTTGAGAAAAAAACTAAGATTGATCGAATAATAGTTTTAATGTGGCCAATAAAGTAGAAGATTAAGGAAATTAAGAGATAATCGAGAAAACAATATTATGCGAGTTATAATTATGACCAAGCAAGATGAAGGAGAAAATGAAGTAGTGACCAAGCATAGTGAAGATGAAGTGAGTAGAGTGGAGGCCAATGTAAGTATAGTAAAGTTTTTAATTGGAAAACTTATGAAGGACTTGTGAAGAATAGAGTAGCAGAAGAAAAATGATAATGGTGAAGTGTGGTTGCTTGTAGGGTTTCCACACAAATCAGTGATGGAGAATATGATGAAGTCCAATGGATGAATCCAGAATGATCCCAATGAAGAGTTGAATTCACAAAGTGGTTTGTATCTTAAAAGAACAAACCTAGCTATTCATTTCTCAAAATTATGGCAATAAAATCCTTTAATCAAGTTTGACCTAAAATTCATTTGTAAATCCTTTAATCAAGGTGACATTCTAATGGAATGATCCAAATTTATCTAACAAGGCCGTTCCTAATAGTTTGATTAAAATATTGAACATGGTCACACCTAACAATGTGTTTTGTAGCCTTTATCATACATAAAATAAACCAAAACCCAAAATCAACAAGCACAGAGATAACTCATGATTTTGAAAAGAAGTAGATAGTCAAATACGTGTCCTCCTTTTCAAGAAAATAATTAGGCTTTGGTTGGAATCAGACCTAGATCATCTCCTCATTCTTACCATTGAGCTATTGCAATAGGGAACACTCATCTTGACAGTTCAGGGAAGTCAATGCCAGATACATGCAACTTGCATAAAAGACAAGCATGCACATGCACATATATATCTAAACTAAAGATGTAATTATAAGGAGTGGTTCATCATGTAGATCCTAACTCGTAGGTGACTACTACTCTCTCCCTCAACCACATCATATATATCAAACAAAAAAGTAAAACAAACACACATAATAAACATGCAAGTATGGGGTAAGTACCATAAATAAATCATGAACAAATACCATAAAATTCCAATATAAACAACTCATCATCACCAAGATATAGTAATCATCATTTGATGACATATCACATGACATCATCATGAAAGCAATTATATTTAGTAACTAGAAGTAATTAAAGAATCATTATTATGAGAGAAGTCATAATCATCAAATGAATGCATGAAGTGCATCAACTACATAATCATTACTAACATAAAATATAATCATACAATAGTGTCATACAATTGTAAAACCAAACACCCCAGAAACCAACACATGCACGAAAACAGGCCTAATAGAAGTCACGAATAGGAAAATTAAAGAAAACTATGAGTGAGCACTGCACCAATTGTCTTTGAATATGATCAAAAATGTTGACACACTAACATGACAAGAACAAAAATCACTCAAAACCATGTTTGCATGAAGATTGTTATAACTTATCACTCCACAATGATCGGACATGAAGAAGACTTGGAGGATATTATGAGATTAAATTTCACCTTGAATGCCTATCCTTGATGTGTGTTATGTAAAATGAACTAAAAGAATGCTCTTGTATAGGATTCTCAAGGTATCTCATGAATTAAGACCACTTCTAACAACCACATCTAGATAAAGGATCTAGGAACAACTAAAAAGAACCTATCACCAACATCTTTAAATTTAAACCTTAGTTGATGGGTCAATAGTTCTCTAAAATTTAATTAATAGATCAAGGGAATCCAAGGGGCCACTAAGCTCCCAGACTAGGGGAAAAAATTGGAAATCAAGTACCCTTAATTTGAAAGAGTGGCTCTGACTAGTATGTAAACATATTGCATAAGCTTTGTACTATATCGAATAGAAATAGGCTTGGATAATAGATAGGAGACAACAAAATGGAAAAATAGAAACAAAAAAAAAAGTGGTTTAAATTGCATAAGTTTAAAATTTACATAGTTGCATTTAGTCCCCACTTTAGTGTGATTATGAGTTTGCACACATACACATAGTAAACAAGTTCAAAGGAACAAGCACCCAACCTTATACTTGTAACTCATATTTGATCATGTACAAGGATACACAAAACAAAGATAAACCAAAAAAGAAACAAATATAAAGAAAAAGGAAAAAAAATGGTTAGTACTAAAAACCTAAGATCAAAATGTATCAATCACCTAGTTGAAGAAAACTCCAAGATCAAAATGTCTTGACCGCTAATATCAATCTCTAAATGTTGTTGCAAGAGCTCAATTGGTTGCATGGAAATGACAGGAGCATGCATTAATGGGTGAGATAAGAAACCATGATCCAACCAACTAGAAACATGCATTATGCTATTTGTTCATGGAAGGGTGTAAATGATGCATGGATTCCACAAGATAGCAAGCTAAGTTATGCTAAGAAATGCATGAAAGAGCACATATTCTACAAAATAACAAGTTGTGTTATGTTTTTTAATCCATGTGAAAAGATTCTGGGAAGAATCAAAATAGTCTAACAAGTTTTCTTATGCTAATGTCACTCATCCTAAAAACATTGGTGCAAGGAGAATCAAATAGTCTAGTAAGTTGTGCTATGATAGTAAACTATAATGAACACTTTTAGAGAGGGGGTGTAGGAGGGTAGATCAAAATGCAAAAGAACTTCACTGATTATGTAATACACCTTTTATCAATTAACTTCAATCCAACTAATTATTAATAAAATATATTACAATGAACACATATACAAACACCAAATTTATGTTGAAAACTCAATACAAAGAAAATGAGAATCTATTGGCTATATAAATAATTATTTGCAGAATTTTATTAAGGCACACTACCCTAGAAGCATGTTGCTCCATTGTTTAGAACATACATGCTAAAATACACTACCTTAATGTAAGACAAATACCTTCACAAGTTGCCCAAAGAAAACACAATCTTCGAGAAAGTGCAAGGAAATAATGTTGTATATATAAGATCTCTCAATCAAACCTTGTGAACACTCTATTAAATATGAACTCTTATGTCTTGGTTCTTTCTTGTTCACATCCTTTTGCATTCACACTTGATTCATATATTATTCATAATAATTCCACACTTAATTAGTCCATCGCACTCATACATATACAAGTTTGAACATCAAAACCATGTTTAATAGGCTAAACAACAAGGAGGTATGTCAGGCAAGAGCCTACAACGCATCAATAAATTGTGAGCCTCCCATTAGAGAGGTCTTGGGTTAAAATCTACTCTCAAGATTAACACATAACAATAATGCATCTAACAATAATAATATAATGAATAATAAATAATCTAGGATTCGGTCGATTACCTATCAAGAAAAAACTAAGGGGCATGTCAATTTTCCCACAATATTACAAAACTATCTATCTATTAAAACTTAAACTATTCCAATAACAACTTAAGATTTGTCGGTTTAGAACATTAAACTTACATAGTAAATATAAGCATGAAATGCACATAAAAATTGAAATACATAACACAAAATTTTATGTGGCAAAGCCAAGATGGAAAAAACCACAGAGAAACTAATTCAAATGAAATATGAACAACACATATTAAGGTGACACCCAAAAGTGATTTGACTCATTAAAAGAAGGCTAGCTATCATTCGACTCGTTGTCAATATAAAGAGGCCCACTACAAATACATAAGGTCTAATTGCTAAAAGATATGAAAAGAAATAGAATCCACATCTAAGAACTACAAACTAGTTTGAATGAACATTGATCACCTTTGCATGAATTTTTAGTCACTTTGCATATAATCCACATAAGCCACAATGGTTCACTTGTATATTGCATTACTATCTTGTGTTCATGCCTTATACACAACCACCAGATCCATCAGGTCACCACACAATTTTGAAATAGGTTGAACCAAAATCATTCCCATGGTGAGAAGGAGAAAAATGATGACCACTACAACCAATACAACACACCAAACTTTAAGCAAATACAAAATACTTTCTCCAAGGTATACAACTCCAATATATACAAGCAACACATTTGAATACCATAGCTAGGCCAGAAACACATCCATATAGGATCAAACCAAAACATATACCCTACTACAATGTAAATTCCAACAACAAAAAGCTATCGATAAATACACTAACCAGTATGCTAGACTATCCAACTAATAAACTAGACTATTGGTGCACATCAACTGATACATCACTATGTCAAATACATAGAAAATGATACACACCAAAGAAAAAATATAAGTATGTTGACATCAATGACAACTCCACTGGATAGCATCGATTTGGTGAAAATATCTGTAATTTTCTTCATTGTGTGTAGATACTTCTTCCTAACTAAACCTTCATCAATCTTTTCTCTAATAAAGTGATATCTAATATCAATACATTTTTCTCTACAATGCATCACTACTTTTTTTTAAATACTCATCACACTAATATCATCATAAATGATAGGAAATGGTCCATCAAAACTAATTCCTATATACTACAAGGTTTTTTATAATCTATAAGTCCAACATGAGGACATTTTAATATATGTTAATTCAATAGTAGATAACATTACAAAATCAAGCAACTAACTAGGAGCCAAGAAAGAATGATCCAACCCTAGCACTTATATTTTCCAAACAATCTACCTAAACTACATCTGTATATGTTCTCAATGAAAAAAATGATGTTCTAAGGTACCATAACCTAAACTCTTTTGTTCCTGTTAGGTATATCAAAATCCTATTTACTGCCATAATATGTGACACTTTCAGTTATAGCTAAAATTTGGCTACCAAACATACTAATTGTACAACAATCCTCCAAATCATAGATCTATACAGACTTGCATCTACTCTTAATGATTCATATTTTGTAGTCACCTGGGTCTTGGTAACAATAGGAGTGCAAATTGAATTTGAATTCTTTAAACCAAATTTCTTCAATAGGCTCCATCCCATAGTTGGGATGAAAAATAAAAATACATTTATTGTTCTTACTTTCTTGCTATCCAAGAAATAAGTTTAATTCTCTAGTCACGGACATTTCAAACTCCTTTTGAATTCTTCTGCAAACTTCTTGCACAAGGCATCTTTGCCACTAAAGATGATTTCATTGACATACACAACTGTTGAAAACAAGTTGTTTTGATGGAATCTGGAACAATCATTATATTGTCAATGATGTTAAACCTGCTACTTGTTGGCGAGACAATTGCTTGCTTGGTCTAAATGATATCATATGTTTGATTGATGAAGGGGATTTGATCAAATGTGATAACAAGAGCATCTAGAGGAAAGGTTAAGTTATTTGGTATATAAAAGGAGTACTTAGAAAAAGTAAGACATGGATGATATGTTGTATTATTTATCTATTTAAAGCTGAAGTTGATGGATACACTAGTTAAGTCTTGAAGAACAAGTAATAAAAATTTTGTCTGCTAAGCTTGACCAAGTAATTAGTTGGCGATGAAAAAATTTAGTTCAAGCCGAGCAGAAAATTAATTAGTGACAAGAAAAGTGAAGATCTAGTGTATGTCGAGTGAACTTAGTATCTGCCGAGTAAATTCTAGTTGGTGCCCAGTGACAGTAAAACGCAGTATGTATCGAGTGAACTGTTAGTGGATGTTGAGCAATACAATATGTGTCGAGCATCAAAGGTTAGTTAATGTCAAGTGACAACATTATGAGTTAGATCATGGATTCGTTGAATCTGAGTCGACGAAGTTGATTTCTTGGATTGTGTGAAGCGTGTGAAAGATATACTTGATGAGCTGGAGGCATAGAATTAAAGATAAACCATTTTGAGGTGAATTCAAAGAGGATTGTAGAGGAACTTTCTAGAGGGAACAAAATGGAAAAGAGGGAAGATTTAATGAATATGACCTAACCCTAAAATGGACAATTTTTATTGAGCAGAAAAAGACCTAAATTCTCTTGATAAGGAAATACAAGGCTTAAAATAATATTTGGCATGTGCGAGAACCCAAGGAAGACAAGGAGTCTAGGGTGTTGCTTCATATGGTGACCAAATAAGCGAATTTATAATTGGCATGCAAATAAAATAGGCTTAAGAGGATGAATGCTTGAAGGGTGAACAAGCTATCAGAGCTATAATGCATGAAGCCAAGATGAATAGAGGACTAAACAAAGATCTATAAATTTGCAAGTGAGTTGTGATTTGTTATCAGATCAAGTCCTACTGTTACTTTCTAATCATCATATCAGTTTAGGATAAATCCTTTGGATTAAGGTTGACCTAACAACCATTTGTAAATCCTTTAACCGGGTGACATTCTAATGGAATGTTCTAAAGTCCTCTAACAAGGCTCACTCCTAACAAGGTGATTGAAATCCTTTAACCTGGTCATATTTAACATTGTGTATTGTAACCTTTAACAAGGTTGGCCTTTCACAGGGCATTACTTCAAAAGAGTGAGAATTAGTAGCATGTTACTAGTGGTTTTTCCCAAATTGGGTTTCCACGTAAAATCATTGTGTCAAATGTGTGAATGATTTTGTTATGTTTCTTGTTTATATTTTTGCAAAGTAATTTTGACCTAAGACAATAACCTACAAATTTAAGTATTGAATGATCAAATGGATTAATGCAAGATACATGAAAAGGATATTGAGTTTTGTTAAGTGTGGAAAGGTTTTATTGGGACACTTGGACCTTGGATAACTAATTCACCCACCACCCCCCCCCCCCCCCCCCCCCCGCCCCCCCCTCTTCAGTCATTCTAAAGTATTTCAACACAACAACCAAAATCTTTTCTAAATTTACCTTGAAGTACAGATTGCTATTGACCCATTTTTTCTTGAGTCCTTGACTGATCACTATATATATATCTAACTTACCATACCAACATTTAGGTGTCTGCTCCAACACATATATTGCCTTCTTTAGTCTAAAAAAAACATTAGGATCCTTTTCTGATCTAAAAACTCCCAGTTGTCTAATGTATACTTCCAACTTTAGTTCCCCATCTAACAAAATTTGAATCTATGCTTCAAATTCCAAGAACATCATAATAGCTACAGTCCAAGCAACAAGAGTATATGTCTCCTCAAAATAAAATTCTCCAGTGTGTGAGTAACCTTTGTAAACTAATCTGGCCTTGTTCCTTACAAGTTTTCCTTTCTCATCTATCTTGTTCCAATACATCCATTTTGTACCTATCAAATTTTTGTCCTTTAGTTTGAGAAGAAGTTCTCAAGCTCGATTCTTCTCTATTTTTTTAAGTTCTTACTTAATAAAATTAATAAAAATCAAATCATTACAAGCCTCTGCTACAGACTTAGGTTCAACTTAAGAAAACAATCAGAACAAAGCATGATCTCTTTTTGCTTTGCTTCACGTAACAACTCTTGTGCACTATCTCAAATAATCTAATTGTTACCTAATTTTACCTATAGGCTCAATCAGGTAGAACCTTTTCTTTTCTTAAAAGGTCAAAGATGCATTCGAATTTAACCTAGATTATGTGATTCATTAGACAAAAATTAATTATATTGATCACTTTTACACAGATAATTACATTTAGTGAAGAAAAGAATGTAACAAAGGAATCAACCCATTACTAAAATAAATTTCTAAAAGTGTAATTATTTATTTATCAATATATATTTTTTCTTCACACAACTTGTGAAACTAACTACAAATAAATTCAAATTTTGAATCTATAATATGTATAAATGAAAAAAATAATAATAATATGGTCAGTCATTGCCTAAATGAGTGATTATTGTGCTTTTAGTTCTGCTAGTTGGTGTTCCTGCTTTCTTGTTGTGTCATCCTAAATTGGAAGCACTTCAGTTTATGACGATTTAACATGTATTTAATGTAATTTAATGGTAAAATTTTATTTTAGATTATTTATACCTCTCTCATATCTACTTAAATAGGTTCTAGGTAGGACCTAATAAGTCCTCCTTGGCATTCATCTCTTACAATGTAGAACTTGAGGTAGGATCTATTTATCTAGGTTCTCTTGTTTCCTTTCCTTTAATCAACATAACTCGTTTTTCACACTGAAATGATAATTCCTAAGACTCTGGACTTAATTTCTTGATTCCAAGATCCATTTTGGCATCTCGAGACTACTCTGAGGGCTGCTACATTTGGTTTCCAAGGACATAATACATCCCTACATAGGTCCTATTTTGGGTCCTAATCATTGGTTCCTTCTCAAGGTCTAGTCTAGAACTAGGTTTTTGAGCCTATTTGGCGCACAGAAGAAAGTTGATCTAGAATCCTTTACAAGCACCCTCAATTACTTTAGTTGGCATAATTAGGCACACGCAAGCAGCCTCAAGCAAGATCAAGCAAGCAAATACAAACATACCTAATGTGGACCACCCATTTTGGGCATCCTAATTTGTCTTAGCACATTTGCAAAGTGGAAGGATGAAGGCTTGGAAACATCCTTTGAAGCAAGAGAGTTCTTCATCTTTCTCTTTTTATTTATCATTCAAGATTCAATCATGGAGTAGAAAATATGAATCATGAGTATGGCTTAGAGTACTTTAGCCTTGCAGGATTAGTATGTTTTCTAGGTTATCCTCAGATCTATCTATTATTGCTTCATCTACATTCAAGCATAAAAAGTCATGCTAGGGTTTGCATCATTACATTGCACATTCAAAGCTCATGCAAGAGAATCACAAACATTACATTTGACATAATGACTGTTTGTGGAGGTAGAAACCACCAAAACAGGGGGTTGGTTAAGAAAAACCCCTATGTAGCCACCCAACACACAAAAAATTTGATATCAATAGATCCTGGAAGGAAAACTAGTCACAAATCAAAGTACCATTTTTGTCATTTATCAGAACTGTGAAATCAAAATCAGTGTTGCACTCATTCTTGCAAGGTTGATTGGCTCATTATTGATCATCCAAATCGACCCTATGGATTTTTGAACGATTTTTGGGTTTTATCTGTCTCACAGTTTTCAACTCAAATCCAACCTTGTTTATCCTTACAAGTATCTCAACGCATAAGATTAGTATGCTTTCTAGGTTGTCCTTAGTTCTATCTATTATTTCTTCATCTATATTCAAGCACAAAAAATCATGGTAAGCTTTGGATCATTGAATTACATATTCAAATCTCATACAAGCACATCACACACATTATATTTGACATAATGATTGTTTGTGGAGGTAGAAACCACCAGAACAGGGGGTTGATTAAGGAAAACCCGTACATAGCCACCCAACACACCAAAATTTTGATATCAATAGATCCTAGAAGGAAAACTAGTCACAAATTGAAGTACCATTTTTGTCTTTTATCAAAACTGCAAAATCAAGTGTTGCACTCATTCTTGCAAGGTTGACTAAGTCATCACTAACCATCCAAATTGCCCCTGATAGATTGTCAAACAATTTTGGGGTTTTATTTGTCTCGCAGTTTTCAACCCAAATCCAACTTTGTTTATTTTTGGAAGCACCTTACTGCACAGAAATCAAGGTTCAAATATCTAAGATACATTTATTTGTTTCCCTTAGTCATTTCAGTATCTTCTATTTAATTGAGCACTTTCATATTCTCTACTTTGCATTACATATCTTGTATAGATCTAAAAGTAATTAAATAGGACCTCAAGGGTAAGATGTTGTTAGTGTGGGGTTTTCATTGCACCAAAAGACTGATCTATCAATGTCTGATACAACTACTTAAATTATAGTACATAGGAGGTGGTTGAGCCTTTGTCACGAATCCTGAGGGGGGTGTTGAATAAATTTCTAATAATCTCCCCCTAAGCATTACCCAAGGGTCTAAGGATTTGGACATGTCACCAAACTCTAATACCACTTGTTAGAGTGGGGTTGTCATTGCACCAAAAGATCGATCTTTCAATGTCCAATACAAGCACTCAAATTATAGTACATTGGAGGCAATTCAGCCTTTGGCACAAATCCTGAGGGGGAGTGCTGAATAAATTTCTAACAAATGTATTCCTTTACTTGTCTTCATAACTGTTAGATCTTGGCATGTTTTGATGCTCCTTTATCACTTGGATTCCATTGACCTGCTAAGATTTAACACCTTTGAGGGTTGGTTTGAAAGAATCCCTTTCCTTGCACTCAATCCTTTTGAGTTGTGTGTGGTTATGTGATGAACTTAGGGTTAGTTTCCCCAATTCACATTTCTCCCTACACACTTGCCTCTCCACTGTCTTATTTTTTGTACATGTATCTTGGAAGTGAAAAAACACAACGAGATTAGATCTAATGGATCTTAGTAATGACTAACCCTACTACACAAGTATAACCCATATACATGCATGTTTCAAAACTAAAATATAGATTTGTTTCTAAAATGTTTGTTTCTTATGCAGTAATCTTGTTTATAAGTGGCATGTGGATGTAGTTGTGGCTCCTACAAATATTTGAACCCAACACACCATTTAGAGACATGATACAAGTATGAAGACCAAGTATAAATCATTAATCAATGTTAGAGGGACATGAGTTTAAAGCATGAAAGCTTTTATTGTGTTCAAATGCAAGCAAGTGCAAGAGATAAAATATATTTCATTATTAGATGAAACCTTACAATTTAGAGATTATGTTACAACAATCAGAGAAAAATCAATCAACAAGTGTGAGAAGACAACTATTCATAACTTAAGTGGGAAAGTGTCAGGCATTCCTAAAAGATGATGGAGCTAGTCAAGGGTTTCTCAAGAGAAGATATAAATACTTATAAGTAAAGATGACAATGGGTTCAAGACATCACAAGTTAAGCTACGGAAATAAATAGTTTATCAAAATAAAGAAGACATTGAAAAAGGAATAGGATCATCTGATTCAAAATTAGTAAGGTTTGAAAGTCTACACATATAATCTTTCTAAAACATCATTGTTGCATCAAAGAGACACAAAAGGATGCTTTAAAATCCTAGGCAAAATATCCAATTCTGAAGGAAGAATAAACTAATGATATTTGACAACTGTAGAGTCTAAAAGAGTGTCATATGAGTTTACACCCAATAAAATTGTAGAAGCCCTAGGCTCTCCAAAAATAAAATGAGGTTGTTTGAGTAAAGGAGAAGCATAATTGATCTCCCATGGGTCTAGACAAGGCTTGATAGAAATGTATCCTAAATTATTCAAGGTGTCTCTACCTAATCAAAAGTATGAAAGAGGTTATAAATACAAATTAGATATTCAAAGAAAAACAAGTTACATGTTTCAGAATTATTCACTTTTGAAACAACTCAATGTTTTATTTCTGAAACATCATTTATATCTCTCAATAGTTTGGATAGTTTTAAGATGAAACTAGATCAACATAATAGAGACTCATCTGAACTGCATTACTCTACATATTAGGAACAAGGTACAAGAGACAAGAGTCACATAGTTTCAATTCTTTCTCATTGCACGCAAAGCTAATGAAAAGGTTTAGGGAAAATATTAAATTTGAAAGGTAAAATTAAATCACCTACATTTGAAGAGGTGACAACTCAAAGGCTCCTAGAAGAAACTTTAGAAGTAGAATTGGGTCCTTACAAAAGGAAGCCGAAAGAAGACAAAGACTTAGAACAAATTTTTACAAAGGATTTGAAGAATAAGTTAGGTGCTAGTCATGATAAACTTTCGAAAGAAATGGGTAGGTATTAATAAAGGAGGTCATTGATGTTGTAAAGCCTCACCTGGGGATCCTTAGCAACAAGGACACAGATTAACTAACATATTTTTTTTAAGAGAATTGCATTAAAACATGAAACTACAGTTATACAATTGAACAAAGATTGCATTGGAAAACTAAATACCAAACTACCAGAGATCCCCAAGCATCACTACTTACTAACCATTCATTGCCATTATAAGTTAATTTCCAAATATTACATAAGAAGTAAAATGAAACATAAAGAATAATCACAAGAGGCTGAAGATATACGATTTGTGATGGATTAGGAAGGTGTAGAACCAACAAGGGTTTTTTAAACACTAGTTTTCACCTTTTGGAAGTGTGTGGAAGTACCAATTGTTTCCCATATGAGGATTCACATCAGCAAAGTCTCGTATGAGCATTCTCACCTTACCAAATGAGTAAACACTAGTCCTATACAAAAAATCACATCAAAAGGGTTTTTCTCGTAGGAGATTTCAATCACAGCCAAAAATTGTATTCACTCCGGAGGCCGTAACTTTTGTATATGGACTCTTATCAACTCCATTCAAAATATGTTGGAAATATCTAAACGAGATTTATGACATGAAAAAGATAAATAAACCCTAGTCTATGCATATTTTAGATGTGATGAAAAGGAATCCAACCTAGGCTAAACAAATAATCTTAGTTAGCAAGATATGCAATAGGATGGTGCCCTAAACAATAAATGAAAGGAAAATGTGTACGACATGAAATGAATGTTAACTCACCACTGGGGAGTATCAGATCCACACATAACAACATCAATATGAAACCATAACTCTAGCACACTAACCATGAAGATACAAACTACATTAATCCATAATAACCATCAATACGATAATGTAATCATAAGCAACATTGCAATGAGGAACATGGATACATAAGATGTTATCTCTAAACATGATAAGAAAGTGTCAACAATAACATAAATCATAAGGGAAACATACTCTTGAATCCTTGAAGAATCCAAGTGAAGCATCAAGCTCTGATCCAGAATTGGAAGTAGGCGACTTTGTATATCAGTCCCCAAAAGTGGTGCAGGTAAATACACCTCCCAACCACGTGGTACTCGTAGGCCCACTCTTGCCATGACGATCAAGATAGTTATCTGACCAAAAACACAAGAAAATTAATCTAAGGATAACACTCACACTAAGAAGAATAAGTGAATGAAACCAACATCATTAGACAATATAGTACAATTGGTCTTGGCCAAACACTCTATGGGATAACTATATAGGGACTCAAGTGGAGTGTACTCGCTTGGCATCATGAAGCCTAATCTATAGGTGGTGCAAAACTCGACTCCCTTGGGAGTTCATCACTATGTGCCCTCAAACCAACTCTCACAAAATACTGGCAACCATGTATACACCATCCTCAAACTGGCTCCCTTGAGATGCTCAACAATTGTACAAGCATTCACTTATGAAGTTTCTTTACCCATTACTTAATTTGGTTATCACTTATTGGAACCTCTTCATGTTACCTTGTCGACCAGTTCCGAGTCAAGGTACACAAGAGAAGTCAATCCACCACCTACACTGCATACCCATGTGCATGACACAATCAGTGCTTGTAGGCAATATAATTTCCCAACCCAACCCCAAATGAATCACATCTCAGTTAACCTAAATATGGGAGTTTGGATCTGGGATGATCTCGTCATATGCATGCACACGTGCTAGTGTGTAGGCACAACCAAGTTCACAAAATCAAGAACTAACAAGCATTGGATGAGAAAAGCCAAGATATACCAAGTGTAAAATTCACTCAACCACACATATCGCCACAAATACAGATTCGGCATGAATCCCAATTAATACAATGAAACCATGGTCGGATTGGAAATCTAACATATAATCCAAATCTATGACCAAAACATGTGCCAACGAAAACTTGAGAAACTAGGTAGCACACAGAATAAGGCAAAGTGAAAATCATTCAAAATTAAAAGATGCTCAAAATCGGGTTCAAACATCAAAAATCCAAAAAATTATAGCTACAAGCTCATATGCAAAATTGAATAGCATAACACCACAAAACTTTCAAATTTAAACATCAAAAACCATCCTATGTTCATTCCCACCCAACCGAATAGAATTAGCATATCAAAACAAAGGGAACTCTAGTTTTCAGCTTCTAACCAATTAGCAATAAAAAATAAAAGCTAAAACAAAGCAAAAATGAAAAAGAAAAAAAAAAAACCTACATCGCAACCAAAGGGGCTAAAACAAAAATTGAATCCACAAAATATTGGGACCACTGAATGCAATGAAACACTCGACAAAGCAAGTTATTGTCGCTCTAAATCCAACGATCCTATCCTCGTGCATATCTAGTGAGTATAGTTCTCCCAATTAACAAATTATCAGAAGTTCACAAGAGGTTTTTGGAGGATTTGCTCCATAAACCATAAATTAGAAAGTGAGAAGTGAGAAAAAAACTCACTTTTTGGCTTATATATGCACTTTTAAAAAGTGACATTGAAAAAGGAAATAAAATATAAATAATTCAACAAATCCCCTTTTCCCATAAAAAATTGAGAAATTGCAAATAATTGCAATTCAACTTTGAATTATTAGTTAAGCCTTTAAATAAATTAAATCAAATATTAAATCTCTCTTAGACAATTAAATCACATTAATTTAACAATTTTCGTGACTACTCTATATTCCTCAATGCACAAACATGCTCATGAGCCTAGTCACAAATGCATAATGAATCCAGACTTACCAATTAACTGGAGGTTTTATTCTATTAATTAAAAATAGATATGTCGCTCATATGGGGGCAACATTGGCTTAGTATGAACGACCAAAACCACTAAATCCATGTGCCACTGTTGACGATATGAGTCTTGCACAGTAAACATAGACGTTTATTTTGCATGTCTTATGCTAAGTCTAAGGAGATTAATGAGGTATTTATGGAAAGACCTTGTCATGGGGGGAATTATTTTAAGTTTGGAGACTTAAGGATACAATTTATGGGTTAGTTTTTACTTTTCAAAAGAACTTGGAGGTGTTAATATTGTGTGTCGTAGTCTTTGTAGGGAGTTTATGTTGTGCTATCGAGTAGGTTATGCTTTGATGAGTTTTTTTCATGTTTTGTGTTCATTTCATAGAGTGAGGAGTACTTTCTTGCATCTAACCATGGATTATTGTTCTACTTAGTTCTAGTTATGCATTTTGGAGAGCTACTTTTCCTTACTAAGGTTTTGGGTTATATTTGCATCATTTTGTAACTCATTTATATATATGTTATTGGCAAGGTCTTCATTAGAAGTAGTATTCAAAAAACATTATATCATATTCAAGTTTTGGCACTGTTCGATGTGATTTTGATTAATAAAATTGGCAGTGAAAGTTGTATTTTCCTTCCATCTAGTCTTAATTTAATTCATAATTTATGTCATTGAAGTCACATACAGGTTACAAATTATGTTTGGACAACGTCGGTGATACTTTATTCTAGATACATATTATTTTTAGTGATTAAATGTGCATAAAGAAGCTTTTATGTGAAACATTGTTGCATTATGCTAAAAAAACAAGCTGTATGATCTATTTACTTTTCTTGATGTTGATTATATAAGTAACAAAAGGTCACCACAAAGTATACATCCCAATGTTTTGGTGCATCATGATGGGATTAGTTCTATTTTTTCCATTAACTTTCTTCCCTTTCACTCTGAAATATAGTACAATTTAGGTAAAGTATCTTATATGAGTTGACCTAAAATCCACAAACCCACTCCCTTTTTTGGAAACCCACTACCGAGGAGTGTTTCCATTTATCTACAAAAGGTCAAGCTACAAAGCTTGACATAGGGCGCAACTTTTGTTAGATAATGCTAATTTTCATAATAATGCTTCTACACATACCTTGGATTTTGAGCATTGTCAATGTTATATCATCTTCCTCTCTTTTGTCATCTTTTCTTTTTTCTTTTGCATCAAATTTATACTCAATGTGTCTTTTGGGAACCTTTCAAAATATTTATCAACCTTCACATTCGTTCTTTCCTAAATTTTGTTCAATCTTTTATTATTGCATCAATACACTTTACTTCTAGTAGAATAACCCAAAAAAAGTCCTTCATAAATTGTGCTATATAAACTTGCCAAGATTGTCTTCAACCTTCCAAATGTGACAGTTGCTGCCATCTTTTTTGAAATACTTCATAGTCGATAATCTTCCATGCCATCCTTCATATGAATTCTCACCAACTTTTTCTGGTAAAGAACTCTATTAACCGTGTATATAGTTGTATGCAAAACTTCTCTCCATTACATTTATGGTAGATCTGGTGAATGATTCATCCTTTCTACAAGTCTATTTGTTGCAATGTTCTTTCTATAGATAATTGACTCTTATTGGAATGCTTCTCACAATAATTTTTAAATGCATCATATATAAATTCTCCACCTTTATCATATGTCAAACAGTTAATGGTTCTTCCACATTCAATCTCAACTCTAGTCTAAAATATGTTGAAATAATCAAATGTCTCGGATTTATCTCTACCATAGAGATCAGATTCTGTAATCTCCAGCACCTCAGTATATGAATTATCTTTTTCCATGAATTATTCTCTTCTCGCCTTCCCTTCTTGACAACCATTGCAAATGATATTTTCCAATTCATACAATCTAGGTAGATCTCTCACTACATGAGATGACCTTAACCCCACAAAATTACCAAAATTAATATAACACATCCTCTGATGCCAAAGCCAACTTTCATTGGTATGAGATAAAAAGAAACATCCTTCAGATGCTCCTTCACTAGGGTACATATTCCTACCTATCATTTTTTCCATTGTGGTTCTATGTCTCAACATGTCTTTTGGATTTCACATTGTTCATCCTTGAAAATAACATCAAATCTGCTCTCACAAACCTATCCAACACTCTAAAAATTGTATAAACCTTTCACATAGTAGACATGTTTAGTGTTATTCCTATCATCAAATATAATAGATCCATAACCAACAATGTATGTTGTCTTACCATCACCAAATCTACTAGCACAACCCTGATATTTACTAAATGATTAAGAAATCTTTTATCTTTAGTCACATGATAAGAGAAACCACTATCAATTAGCCATTTTTTTCCTTCTAGCATATAAAGAAGTTTCAATGATATTACCAAGTTTAACACAAATGTCAATGATATCAATTTCGAATTTCTCATCTTCTTTATTATAAATTGATAAATCGACAATTTATGATTCATCATATTTTTACTAAAAATCTCAAACTTTTGTCTAGCAACTTTGTAGGACATCTAGTAAACAAATGACCAATCTTACCACACCTAATAAATTTAGGGGTAGCAAGCATTGTACTTTCTATTACCTTTCTTCAATCTCCCTACTCTATTTTTCTCAAACTCTTAATCATATTCACTATCAAGATCATCCTCTGATTTTGTTGCTTAGAGTAGTCCTAATATGCTCGTCTCTCCCAAACTTCCTCAGCTCAAATGTGGTTGAGGTACCAAGAAAATATTTTATGGTAAACTTTTGGTTAGTTTGTGGTGACTTATCAGGGAAGTATTGTACATACTCCATAATTCCTCGACATTTTATGACTGACATGTTGTAACTAATTTTAACCCTAAAGCAGCAAAAATACTTGTATAAAAAGGACTTAGGGTTAGGGATGTTCATAAGGATGATGCGAAAATTTCTTCTTGTGGCAGTATTGAGCTGTAAGGGATTACAAATTCTCATCATGTTGTAATTACTAGATCGTAATAATATTGGACTTGTCGTTTGTTGGATGTAGCCCAGGGATTGGGTGAACCACATTAAATCTTGGTGTCTTGTGTTCTCTTTTGTGCGATTTATTTTTTTTGATATTGTTTATATTTACATGTAATTGTTATTTCTGTCTATCACTAATCCTAACAAGTGGTATCAGAGCCTAATTATTTTTTTAGTTATCATCTGCAAGAAAGTCTCAAAGTTAAGTGGAAGTGATGGTAGACGAGGGTAAGATGAAGGTGGAGAAGTTTAATAGGAAGAACTTTTAGTTATGGGAAATACAAATGGAGGACGATCTTTATTAGAAGGATTTATGGAAACCATTGGAAGGAAAAACCAAGAACTAGGGAACTATGACAGATGAGTAATGGGAGATTTTAGATTGAAAGGCAATTGTAAGCATTCAGTTATGCCAGGCACCATCAGTGACATTTAACATTACAAAAGCAAAGACGACAAAAGAGTTGATGGAAACCCTAGCAAAATTGTATGAAAAGCCCTTCACTTCAAATAAGGTATTTCTCATGAAGCGTTTATTTAATATGAAGATGGTAGATGGTGGATCTGTTATAGATCATTTAAATAAGTTTGATACTATTACTAATTAATTATCTTTTGTGGATGTCAATTTTGATGAATAAATTAGGGCTCTCTTGATTTTGTGTTTTTTGCCTAAAAGATGGAATGGCTTGGTAATGAATGTGAGTAATTTTTTTCTAAATCTAATACCCTAAAATATGATGATGTGATTGGTGTTATTTTGAGTAAGGAAACTCATAGGAAAAGCTTAGGAAGTGCTTTGAACACACAAAGCAAAGACAAAACGATTGAAAGTGGAAACAATTCCAAAAATAGTGAGAAATCAAGAGGAAAGTCAAAGGGAAAGAGGTCTCAATCGAGAGGATTGAGAGATTGTTGGTATTGTGAAAAACCAGGGCATAAGAAGAAAGAGTGTTGGACTTGAAAGAACAATGAAGGAGATAAACCAGAAGGGAACAAGGAAGCAAATATGGTAGGTAACAAATCCAAAGAGTATGCTTTGCTTATTTTCTTAGAAAGTATTGATGATTCTTGGGTTTTAAATATTGGGGTTTCGTTTCATGATACAACCCATAGATTTTATTTTATTGATTATGTCCACGGGGACTTTGAGCTTGTTTATTTAGGGGATAATGAACCCTGTAAGATTGTTTGGAAAGGGAAAATTTAAGATTAAGTTACAGAATTGGAATCATTGGCTACTACATGAGGTAAGACATGTTCCAAGGCTGAGTAAAAATTTAATTTCAGTGGGCAACTTCGTAATGAGTGTTGTGTAGTTACTTTTAATGATAAAAATTGGAAGATTTTCAAAAGGTTCCCTTGTAGTAGAAAAAAGTGTGAAAGTAGGAACCTTACATCTTTGTACAAGTCATATTGTTCCTTATACTCTGATTGTTTCAAAGAAAAATGAATGTTCAGGAACAGTTGTTGTTGTTGAGCAAGGAGAACATATAGTTGTTGTAGATTCATATCATTCCTTATACTTCATTCGAAGAAAGTTTTACCAGGTCTGAAATGTGTCAATATGGATTTATGTGAATGTTGTGTATGAAAAACAAAAGAGAGTGAGTTTGTGAAGAGTGGGAAGGAAAATAAAAGTGAGTGATTAGAGCTTTATGCATACAGATGTTTGGGGACCAGCTCAGGTATATCCCCTTGGTGGCTCTCATTATTATGTTATGTTTATTGATGATGCAACTAAAAAAGCATGGATTTATTTCCTTAGACAGAAATCTGATGTATTTCAAACTTTTAAGAAATGGAAATGCTTGGTTAAAAATGAGACTGGTAAGAAATTAAAATGTCTCAAATTTGATAATGGTGGTGAATATTGCAATCACGAATTTGAAAATCATTGCTCCACTAATGATATTCATAGATAGAAAAAATTTCCAAGGACTCCACAGGAAAATGGAGTGGTTGAACGCATGAATAGGACAATAATCGAGTGGAAAGGAACATGAGGTTGCATGTTGGATTGCCCTTAAATATGTGAATAGAGGCTACCAATATTGTTGTATATTTGATTAATAGAGGTCCCTTTACTCCTTTGGGTCATGGTATTCTAGATAAAGCATGGACTAGAAAGAAGGTGAGTTATTCTTTTCCCAAAACCTTTGGTTGTGAAGCATTTGCTCATATAGATTCTAAAAATAGAACCAAGCTGGAAGCTAAGTCTAAGAAATGTATACTTGTTGTATATGACATTGATGAATTTGGTTATAGGCTTTGGGATTTTGAAAATCATAAAGTTGCAAGAAGTAGGGATGTCATATTCAATCAGAAAGTGTTGTACAAAGATTTGTTACAACAACATAAGAAGAAAGAAGATGATTAGTAGTGTTGGTTATGTAGTGTTGGATGATGCTCCAAAAGATGATGTTCCAAAAATTCTTCTTGATCTGCAATAACAAATACCACACGACCCAATGAATGTTAGACGATCAACATAGATAAGTAGACCTCTAGAAATATTTTCACCTTCTTTCTACTCTATTTTAGTAATAGATGCTAGTGAACCTGAATATTATGATAAAGCTATGCATGTGGATACACAGGTTCAGTGGGAGTTTTTCATGAAAGAAGAAATGGACTCTTTGCTGAAAAATTAGTCATGGGATTTATGCAAGTTGCCTACAGGTAAAAGAGCTTTACAGAATAAATGGTATAATAGGTTGAAAAAAGAGGATGAATATAAAAAAATGATTTCAAGCTAGGCTAGTGGTAAAAGAATTTGCACAGAAAAAAGACATTGAATTTGATGAGATATTTTCTCATGTTATTAAAATGACTTTTATTCTCACTATTTTAAGTATTGTGGCTACTGAAGATTTACATTTAGAGTAGCTTGATGTTAAAACAACCTTTATTCATGGTGATTTGAATAAAGAGATATATATGGCACAATCACAAGGATTTGAGATCAAAGGTAAGGAGAACTTAGAGTGCAGATTGCAAAAAAGTATATATGGCTTGAACCAAGCACCTCGGCAATCGTATCTAAAATTGGATAGTTTTATGCATGAACCTGGATACAGTAGGTGTCATTCAAATCATTGTATTTATTTTAAGAGGTTGGATGATGGCAGCTACATTTTTTATGTTTATATGTTGATGATATGCTTATAGTTAGGTTTAAAATGGATCACATTAAGGGTCTGAAATGCTAGTTATCAAATTCATTTGCTATGAAGGATTTGGCAGTAGCAAAACAAATCCTTGGTATGAAAATTTGCAGGGATAGGAAGCAAAGAAAATTGGCATTATCTTAGGTTGTTTATATTGAGAAGGTGCCACAACATTTCTCTATGGAGAATGGTAAAGTTGTTAACACAAATTTACCTGGTCATTTGAAGTTGACTAAAGAGATGTGTCCAAAAACACAAGAAGAGGAGGATAAGATGTCCAAGGTACCCTATGCTTCAGTTGTAGGAAGCTTGATGTATGTTATGGTATGTACTAGGTCAGATATTGCACATGCAGTGGGAGCTGTTACCAGGTATATGAGTCATCCAAGGCTTGACCATTGGAATGCAATTAAATAGATTCTTACATATTTGAGAGGAACGTCCAATAAGTGTTTACATTTTGGGGGCTTTACTATTGATTTAGAAGGCTATGTTGGATTTGGCATTGAATATTGATACTAGATGGAGTACTATAGGTTATGTATTTACTATTGGTGGGGTAGCAATGAGCTAGGTTTCTATGTTACAAAAGGTGAACGATTTATCCACTACAGAGGCAAAGTATGTTGCTATTACAAAAACAACCAAGGAGATGGTATGGTTACAGTTTTCCCTAGAAGAATTGGGACACCCTCTGAAGGATAATTATTTGTTTACAGATAGTCAAAGTGTCTTTCATCTTGTGAAAAATTATGCTCTGCATTCAAAGAGAAAACACATACAGTTGTGATACCATTTCATTTGGTCAGTTTTGGATGATGGACAATTAAAGTTGGACAAGATACATACAAATGACAATCTAGTGGATATGTTTACAAAGGTAGTGACAAGGGAGAAGTTGAACTTCTCTTCAGCTTTGGTTGGTCTTCTAGACTAAACATAATAAAAGAACAATAGGGTCTAGGGTGGTTTGATCTAGTGGCAGCCTCATGGAGTAGCGACATAGCTACAGGATTAGTCTCCAAGTGGGAGATTGTTGTCTAATGTAGAGCCTAATCAGTTCCCAATTGGGAGATTGTTAGTTTGTGGTGATTGATCGAAAGTATTGTACATACTCCATAATTCCTTTGCACTTTATGCCCAACATGTTGTAACTAATTTTAACCTTAAAGCAACATAAATAATTGTATAAAAAGGGCTTAGGGTTAGGGATTTTTATACGGGTGATGTGAAAATTACTTCTTGCGGCAGTATTGAACTATAAGGGATCACATATTGTAATCAGGTTATAATCACTAGATTGTAATAATATTGGAGTTGTTTGGTGGATGTAGCCCAAGGATTAGGTAAACCACGTTAAATCTTGGTGTCTTGTCTTCTCTTTTGTGCAATTTATTAATTTCTAATATTGTTTTTATTTGCATGTAATTGTTATTTATACCTATGGTTAATCTTAACACTCCTTTGGACCATATACCTCTTCAATTAAGGAGATTTTTCACTAAAACTATATAACAACTGGTCTAAATTGTCAAGATTTTATAATTGTAATTGATTTCACGATGAGATCTGGTGTTAGGGGCTCATATTTTCCTAATTAACTAGGGGAGAAGGGTTCAATTTTTTTTTTCCTAATGCTCTTTTGGATCGAGGTGTCTCTACGACTCCCAACTCTGCTTTCATCGTAGATTCTTAGAGAACTTCTCTAGGATCATTTGGTGTTTTGGTTTGTTAAGAAGGGGCCTTTCCTTGTCTCAAATTTCATTGTCATCACACTGGAGGTGGAGACAATAGAAGATATGTCAATTCAGAGACTTTTAGCCTAGTATCCTATAGATGTATATATGGATCTCTCAACATTGGGAGATAATTTTTACTGGTACTCTCCATATTTTCCCTTGGCCATTTTTATTTAAATGGTAAATTACATAATATTGAGGATGGAAATTTGACCTTGTGTGATCATTCCTCTAGTGGATGAAGAATCTTCTAATATTTTTCTCTCCACTTGTGTCTAAATCCTAGTTGATTTTGATGTTTCTAAAGGCCTTCTTGGAGAGATTAAATTCAAATCTTCTAAAGGTTGATGGGTCCAATCTTTGCACTATAAAGGAATTCCTTTTAGATGTAGAATATTCTTTAAAACTGGTTATGTGCTGACTCATAATGAATTAAATAAAAAGAGAAAGTGTACATCATGATGGAAAAGTGCCTCTTCTTAGTATAATACAATTGACAACGATTATTCTCAAAGGATTTTCTCCCATGTGGATGTACATGATCCTCTTGGTCCTAAATATACTCAATCTAATCCGACATTGAATGGTGGATATGTTGAGGTCAGCATGCATCAATTTGATCAAATGGTTTATTCTCTTTATGGTGTCTTCTGAGATGGCAGGTATTTGGCTTAGCACCTATTATGTCTTACAATATTGATGTCTATGAAATGGTTCTTGTTGGTGATTGTGCTTTAACATTTGTATGCATTGTTGTTATTGTCCACATTATTGTTGCTAGTCCTGCCTCTTGGTATTTTGATGACCCTAGGTGTCGTTCTTCTATGAGTGTTCTTGGGACCCTACTCAGGGTGTTAAGATTCTAGCATTGGATTCATTGCTTTGGTACGTTGAGGTTGCTAAGGTGAAGGAGGATTGAATTATGGTAAAAGGAAAAAAATATCCAAGATGTCTTCACCCTCCTTTGACATTACCCTCTATTCTCACAAGAGCAAAGGCTAAAGGAAAATATTGATGTCATGTCATTATGGTTGTTTGGAATGAAATCTCTCCTAGTTATTTATTTAGAGTTTAGTTGTATGCTAGATTTTTTGTGTTGCATTTGTCTCAGGTTGAGGAAGCCTAGTCATAACTTCCCTGTTTTTCTTTGTTCTTGAGAGCCATTTAGATTTCCACCAACTTGTCGTGTGGGCTCTTGTGCCTCTAGTTGTTTGGTGCCTCATGATTCTTATCTTGTGACAATGTCTTAGTTCTTGTGTTCCATATCCATTCAAAATAGATTTGTAAAGGGTTTTGGGATTCCTTCAAAACATTTTTCTTGTATTAATCAATAATTGTTCGATAATGTCATCCAAAGTTTCTCCATAAAGTCCTCATTGGTAATAGTTCTTCCCTTTTTCTTCATTAAATCTATTCTCAACTCTTTGAAAATAGATTTTGATATCCACACCATCTTCCATTCTCAGGTTCTCATAATCTGTCTTACCTATCAAATTCATAGGTAACTTAACTCTATCATTTCCTTCAACTTTTCTCATCATTGGACACGCTCTTCGCATCTCCTTGGGATCTTTTAGACTATAATCTCACCAGCTACGTATTCAAACTAATTCCCAGATCGGCAGGGAGGGCAAGATCTGTCGGCTTTGTCACCTCGAGGAGGTTGAGACCGAGTCTCTATTTTTTGTTGTCCCATTTACTATGAGATCCAAGGGAGATTCTATTGTTTGTTCAGAGAATGTCGGTCTCTTCCCTCATTCTTCAAATATATTGACCAACATTGTCTTGCACTCTACCTTCAAGAGACCATGCAACTTCACGAGCACACTATAAAGCTCCAACTTTGCTCGACATCGACCCCTACGCAGCTCATCACCTCTTTCTTCAGTCCTACAGCCCCTGCCCAAGGATTGAAGCGGCCTTCCTATACTATCTCGAGTCACAACAAATCTGTGAGATCTTGCAGAGATCACACTCAGCAACGACCTTCTAGAGTACCTAAGGATTGAAGCGGCCTTCCTATACTATCTCGAGTCACAACAAATCTGTGAGATCTTGCAGAGATCACACTCAGCAGCGACCTTCTAGAGTACCTGATTGCTCTAATGCCCACCTTTCTAGTATGGACTACTTCTCGCCTGTAAGGAGTTCTTAGTTGTTGTTATTCCTTTCCTTGGTTCTTTTGTTGTTTTGCTTTCACATTCTTTCTATGGACACTATTTGGTGCTCCCCCTGCTGGCATTTTCCCTTTGTATTGTTTCCAGTTCCTTACACCCTCATTGGTCTCTTGTTGGACTTTAATAAATTTATCTTTATCTTAATAAGTTGTTTTTAATGAAATTACTTTATCCAATTAAATCTTTGAAAAAGGACTCGTAATAGCACACCTCACTTTTGTTTTCCACATATTCCTAATCCTCTTCTATTGTAGTTAGTCTATTTTAAGGAAGACCATAATTTGATTCTACATAATTTCATATCTTGTAACCAATTGATACCATGTAGCCATTCATCTGATCTTTCTACGAATTGTAGTCTAATCAGTCAAACATAGAAATAGTCAATTTGTCTGTCATTAGATCTACCTCAAGGGGTTAAGCATTTCACTAAGCAACCAAGATCCGATAACAATCATTGAACAAGTCAAATAACTAAAAGGTGGATGAATCAATTATTCTCACACAACTTTACAAAGATTTTTCTCTGCCAATAACACTTATAAACAATTCAAATAACTTAAGGTTTATCATTCTAGTACTTTAAAAATCCATATATAAGCATAAAATACTTAGCAACACCAAAATAGATACTAGATTTTATGTGGAAAACCTAGGATGGGGAAAACCATGGAGAAGCTAATTATCATTAAATGTGAAAAACACCTATTAATGTGAAACCAAAAGATGATTTGATACAAAGGCTTTATGTAGAAAGGCTCACTACAAGAAGGCTCACTGGCAATATCAAGAGGCTTAGTGGCTAATACACGAGGGATCACTACCAGTGCATAGAGGCTCACTATTGGAAGATATGAAAATGAAAAAATTATACCTTTAAGATAAACAAAGTAAGTTGAATGAAATAGATGTTCTTTCCATGAATTTGTACTCCTTTGCATGTACACCATATTAGCCACACATGTTCACTTCTATATTGTATTACTCACTTATGTCCATGCCTTACTTATACACAACAATGAGATTCATTATGTTTTCCACACAATTTTGAAATACATGTGGTGGGAAGGAATGAAATGTGGACTACCACAACCGAAACAACATACCACACTACACAAGAATGTAAAAACCCTTCTCCAAGGTACATGGTTCTGATGGATACAAGCAACACAATACAATAGCATGGCTAGGACTCAAATGCATTTATAGAAGAGCAAACCAAAATATGCATTTTACCACAATGTAGATTATAGGAACCACAAGCTATTAGTGAACACACAAACCGATAAACCAGACCATCAATTTACATCAACTTATACATCACTATGTTGAATTGTGGCAACTGATCCACACAAAAGTTAAACAATAAGTATGTTGATATCAATGACAACATTAATGATAACACCAATGGATATTATAAACTTCACATTCTAACAAGTTGAATAAGGTTAACCATACAAAGATAAAACAATGTTTATGTAGAGTCAGTCACCATGAACATAAATATTTAACGTAGTCCACCTTAAGAGATGAAGGATCCCCAAATCATGAAACATTTGAATAAGGATAACCAAAATAAGTATGTAGTTCACTTGGAAATCGTACAACATTTGAACAAGGATTATCATATAAAGAGCAATCTTTCTAAGGAAATCTTGAAACAATTGAACAAGGATATGCAAGAAAAGCATGATATTTGTAATTTGATACCATAACATTTCCATTAAATAATCCCCCAACAAATGTTGTTCATGAGGAAATCCAACAACATGAGTTGTGAGGAGGATATGCCCTTCTACCCCTTCCCCCACCCCAACATCAATATGTCAACATATGACTATGATGATGTCTAAAAGGAAAGGAGAACAAAGATAAACACCTTAATCACCAAGGAAACATCCTATAATAAAAGATGTACATACAATCCAAGTCAAAAAGGGTATACTTTTTTTTTGGAAGCAATAAGGAGATAGCTATAAAAAGATATCTTACAAAAAGTGTAATGGGGTCCTTTCAATGGATGTGTAAGGGAAGGAGAAAGATATATTTCCTTAAAGACATACCTCGAAAGGAGATCTATAACAAGGAAAAAGTCATTGACTAAGAAAGGGACAAGAGATTTTTTTAAAAATACACATATTCCTTATTGGTAGGTAAGGGGATTGTTGGTGGAGAATAACATACTAAACACACCAAGTAAGAGATCATTTATAATATAAAAGCACTTCCAAGAAAGGAATAAGTCATAATCAAGGATGTAAACCTCATAAAAAAGACATAATACTGATCAAGAACAAATAATTACATGCAATAAATAGTGTCCTATTATAAAAGGTACAACTCAACAAAGGGAAAGTTAATCCTCAAAAGGAAAAAAAAATTGAAAAATGTTCTCGAGTCCCATAGCATAGGGCCAAGAATGATTAAGCAATTGTGTTGAGCTCCTAGAGTATGACTAAACGTAAAATTTGTACTACCATGACTTAAAATGAGCACCCAAAATATAAGCTACTAGTGTCACATGGTGGAAAGCATTATAGTAGGAAATAAGATGTTATTTAGAATGATCTTTGATAATGATGCCACCCATTGTCACATGTTACTTTAATGGTTCCAAAATCAATGAATTGTTCAATTCTGATTGAAATTCCTAACATTCATTAGTGGAGTGTCCATGGAATTTGTGATACATGCAAAAATTAGAATTATAAAGATGTTGTCTAGGATTTTTTCTGTGTTTGGCTCAAGTAATCAACTTGGCATGAATAAGGTTGGACAAAATTCTAATTTTTTGCAATTTAAAATTGCAAGTAGAATAGAAACCTAGAAGTGGAAACTTACAATTCTAATTGTGAAACTTTGACCCCTTCAAAAATAAGTAAGACATGGGGAGGTATTATGAATTTATTGACCTAATCTCTTGCAAGCTTTAAAGGATGTCATCCAATGTTGGCTTAGTGTCTATTACAAGTTTGTGATGTTTAACCCCTAGCTCAAAGAAACCTATGCATACACTTTGAAATATTGTTATTATATTTTTCATATTTGCTTCTTTAGCATTGTGATTCTTTCTTTGTAGGACCCCAAAAAGTGTGAACCAATGGGATATTATACAGTGAAAATGAGTCATTAGATTATGTCTATGATCGATGTATGGGTTATTGCAAGGGATTTGTTTGTAGTCACCTAGTTCATAGAGGTAAACCTTCTAAGGCTATTGTGGATTTGATACAATAACACTTAACAAGTTGTCATTAGACTGTGACAATGACAAGTGCCTATAGCTACTATTGTATCTTTTGGATTAGTCAACATTCACCTAGTCCAGAAAGGTGAATGATTTATTGGGGCTACCCAAAATTTGATACACCAACAATTGTATGAGTACTTTCCTTCCCATATGGGTCACAGCAATTGAAGCTAACTATGGTATCACAAGGGTTCACCAATATCACTAAAGGTCACCAAGTGGTATATGTCAAAAGCTAATTCTTCTAAGTCAAACAAACGTGTTGCCAATGGCTTATTTGCAACGATAGTTGGAATTCACCAAGCTAGGTTAGTTCACTACTTGTGAAGTTCTTTCTATGACCAACAAGCCCACAGTGTAGCATGGGATGCATCAAATTTGCTTCCTAGATATTTAATGGTATACTTGATTATGTTGGATTAAGGAAGGATCCTTAGAGTTGTATGGGGTGCACCAACTCCTCTTCCCAAAAATCTATTGGTGCAAAAGACAAGGGAAAGGAATGTTAACCCAAGTGTAGTGCACAATGAACCAATATTCTCTCTATGATGCACTATAGAGAGGGGATGGTTAGCCATTACGTATGAGCAAGTCACTATTATTTGTGATGTTGTATGAGTCAATAACCATTATCTTTGTGATGTATTTATTAGCTAGTTTCGATGCCATTCGTGATGCTTGTATGAGCTAATTACCATTGCCATTGTGATTTATATATGAACCATTCAATATCACCTTATGATGTATGTCAAATCTACTCATTATGTACATGATATATGGCAAAGTTATCCATCTTCTAAACCTATGATGTGTAATAGCTAGTCCTTCGTGTAAATATGGCATATGCTCAAGATTTTTGATATGACCCATATACATATGCAAAACTAATGGGTGGTAGTGATGGGTATGGAACCAACACTTGATAGCAATGTATATCTTTCATTGTGATAGTACCAAGTTAAAAGATTAAACTTAATTAACAGTCATGGTTTAGAGAGAGATCAGAGATCTCATCAAGAGGAGAGAGTAGACTCCCTCTACATGTGAACTACAAAGCCTCTAAATCCCACAAGAGGATATATAGGTAGTGTCATCATAAGTGAACCCTCGAGTCTTAGGTTTGGGCCTAGAGATGACCCTAAATATGGAAACATAAAACTATCAAGTGTACATTGTGATATTGAGTTGTTGCTACTATGGTGAACAAAGGAGTTTTAGAATTACCGCTTCTAAATTAAGTAGAAGAATCTTGAATATTTAAATTAATGATTGATGTTATTAAAAAAAATTGGGGTGGTCAAGGGGCAGATTTTATAAAGAAGAGACAACCACCCCAAATCAGCCCCCATTATATTCATCAAAGTATTCTCAAGAAAAAAATCAAGAGCAGGAGGAAAACGAACTACCCCATCCTCCATTGACATAGACAGACTGCGAGGAAGGAATTGGACCTATACACAAATACATAATTCGATTAGGTGGAACTACCTCCCAACGAAGGTGAGAGAAACCCTTCTTTCAACACCAAAGACTTACTAAAATTAGAGGCTTCCATATCTAAATTCAAAGCCCTAATTTTCTAGAAGCAAGCTTCCAATAAGATATCCAAAAGATGTTCATCCTCAGTCAACAAAGCATATCCCAGTATTTTATCCTAGCATTATTGTTTGAATTCTAGCAAAACATTTGTTCGAACTTCAGTCAATTTTGTTTAGTACTGATGTCTTTTAAAATATGAAACAATAAATTTATTGCTTGAATTTTGATCGAATAACGATTACTTCCTTGGGTTGTAGAGAGTATTATAAGCTCTATCAGGATTGGAGAATTGACACATCTGTAGCAATTGTTGTAAGTTTTTTTTTTTTAATCAATAATGTCCTTACAAATGTGCCATTCTTTGAAGCCATATTATTTATTACAAAAAAACGAGTATGAGCGTGCTTAAGTTGCCTTCAAAGATGGTTTTGTCCACTTCTCAAGTGAATGCTACGAATCACATAGTCATCTATTGAACCTATGGTTTTGTCCACTTCTCAAGTGAATGCTATGAGTTACATAGTCATCTATTGAACCTAAAGATATTAAGGACATTGAATAAATATGTTTTGGGAAAACTGTTGTAAGTTTGTATAATTGTACCAAATTTGGTATTAAAATAAATATTAATGTAATTAAAATAGCTGATAGTTGTTTTGTAGCAAATATTAAAATATAAAATTTTGTTTCTGTTCAAACATTGTAATAAATAGAAGTAAACATGCATCCAAACAGATAGCACTGAAAAGACAGTCTCGACAGTTCCCCACTTATTTTCTTTCTGAGAGCAGTCAAAGAATGGACCTTTAGACACCCATGAAATAATTGAAGAATATTTCAAATGTCCCCTGTTGTCATAAGGACTACCATACATCCGATCAACACACAATCTCCATAGCATCCATACAGAGAATATCCCATTGTCTGGACAATAATTATGAAGACAGAAATGATTGTCTCAAATATTTTGTAATGATGGCATTCTGTAGAATGCTTATTTTTAACGTATGAATCTATATTATCTATAGCACAATGGTAACTTGTGAGCCTCTCATCAGGGGGGTGATGGGTTTGAGTCTACTCGAGCTTTAACACTTAATAATAATTAATCTCAACAAATAGTAATAATTAATCTAGCTGTCGACCCATTAGCTATTAAAAAAAAGACTATTTGTATACTGTATATTTTTATTGACACAATGCAGAGTACAGATGAAGGAGAAACTGCAGCTCAATGAGATGCAAAGAACATAGATTTCCCAGCTGCCAAGTCATGTCTGTACATCTTTAGTATGGATTCTTCTACCTTTATTGTGGCCACCTGAAATTGCAGTTGCATATTATAGATTTAGCATGTCTAGATAGAAGACAATTTTTCAATTATATGCAGGAATCCAATAGATTTATTTTTAAGAAAGCAAGTTTATTTTAGAGCACAAAACAGAATCTTTTGCAAAAACAATGTGTAGTCAGTAATACAGCATACCAAAGGCTACCCAAACATCTCTTATCATCGCGCTTTGCTGGTGTCAGTATAATAGCGTACCTCACCTCCAACATGCAAAATCACAATATTACTTAAACAAAGATCTCGTTGTTATAACTTCAAAAGGCAAAAACTTTCTCTGAAATTAACTCAACTATACAATTTGAATTTTAAAAGATTGGCACACACTAAGGCTCCTAGAGTTCCACATCACAAATGTTTTGAAACATAAATAAGAAAAGGTACCTTAACATCTTCAAATGACAGATCAATAGTCAGGCAATAAGACTTTATAGGCTCATGAAAGAGGTGACCATGGTTTATCAACACAACCACAAATAATTTGCACATAGTCATATGCTTTATCATTTTTCTGTGAGATCAGAGCCATGCATCATATTGTAAACCCCTTGCTTTTACCCTGAAATAATCTTATTCTTCATGTGATTGGTTCTGAATCCTGATGATTAATTGTTTCTCTTTGACTAATGAAGAGCTCAGTCCAAACATTCAATTCTTTTATAATAGATTTTCCCCCACTTCATCCTCCCCAGTGTATTCTCTCAGTATGCTCTGATGAAAAGAGTGCATCCTATACCACCACATTTTGATCCAATGTTATTATTGATTTTTTAGGTTTTTCTCATATCGTAAATTGGCTACTTTTGAACTAGTTATTGATCAGAACAAGAGAAGCAGCAGGGTGAAGAATCTATGGCATAGGAATGGATGTTTCCTATCAGGTCATTAATGAGCAATGACATCTCATCTTTCCAAATATAAGTGTGTGGGAAAGGATGAGTACAAGGCAGAAAATAGATTTATAAAAAGGATTTTAGAAAGGAGGAGAACTATAGGGCAATTGGAGGTGAAAAAGATCAGACCCTATTAGCTTTTTCAACACCCTCCTGGCTGGTGTCAAAATGAGAGCTTTGAACAGGCATCAGAGCATAAAAGGAAGTTTGTAGCCCTTTCTGCTGTCGGTTTCTTCATTTTAAGCCAAGTCATGCAGAGGGTGGTGCAAACAAAGTAGTGCATTTTATGTGAGCTTTGGAGAGGTAAAGTAGAGCAAGTTGTGGACAAAACTCTGGCACAAAGGAAAAAGAAAGGACTTGCAACTTTGTAGAGGAGACCAGAAGAAACACAATTGGAAGGCATATGGCCAAAGTTCCACAACCATTACTAGCATTCTCCTCAAATGTGCGAAAATAGGAGGTTTTGAACAGCATAAGGAAGCCATCAAATGATAACGAGAGGTGGGAGCTGTAGAGAGTAAGATATTGTCACAAACGTGGTAATTGGCACTGCCATGTGAATTTAAAGCAAGAGCCTGGACCGAGTGGAAACAACAAGAGAGACGGGAATACAAACTTCTTTGGGACTAATCACGAGCTCTACAATACTTATGTGGAATCAAAACAATGCACCATAATGATAACATAACCTAAAGTAATTTAATTATTCATATGACCAGTTCCAATGATTAAGTGTTTGGCTCTTTTACTGACTATCTTGGTCCAAACATTGAAATTTTTCATCATAAATTTGTACCATTTCATCCTCGTCAGAGGATATTTTCTCAGATATGGCCTAACGCACAGGGTGCATCTTTTACATTATCAGATTTTGTTCCATCATTAAATTAATTTCTTTCCCTTTTGATATATATTTGGTTTCAGAAAAAATTCCATTGTTGATGATGTGCACGTACACTACGGACAACCACAAAACATAGTAGAGGAGGGCAAGGAGACAAACCTATGGTGCAACTATGGCTGTTTCATATCATGCCAATAATAACGAACAACTTTCTCTCTTAGAATTTATATAATCTGTAGCAAGCAACAAGGACAAGCCAAAAAAACAGCTTTATTAAGAAGGATTTAGAAACTTGGAAGAAAAAAAAGGGTAATTGGAAGTTATGAACTTTCTGATTGGTGTCACAATGGGATCCCCAAACAAGCATCAAAGCATAACCAATAGAGGAACATTTTAGCCCTTTCTGGGGTATATTTCTTCTGTCTAAGGAGCACAACTTTAAGCTAAGCCATGAAGAATACCAGCAGAGAGTAAACAAAGAAGACAATATTCTAAAAGTTTGAGAGGGACGAAGAAGAGGAGATCTTTGGAAAAATACTAGTGTGAATGACAATGAAGAACTCCCAACCTCATAAAGAGGAAGAGCATATACACAATTGGAAGATGTAAAGCCAACATTCCCAACTATCACTAAGCATTCTCCTTGGTTGTGCCACACAATTTGAAGTAAGAGCCTATGCCGAGTACGGCAACAAGGAAAGAGAGAGGATAGCCATATTATGACAAACCCATGATTAGAGAGATCGAACTTAGTGGTGCCTACTGAAAGAGACAAAAGATTACTGTAGTTGGTATCTTCCCAGCTACCCCAATATGACATAAATACACACTGGGCGATAAATTATATATTAATGCCTACCTTAGAGGTATCTCCAACATCATCCTTGAAAATTATTAGAAATGGCTTTTGTTTTAGTGGAAGCAAAGTTGTAAGTTCCCACTTCTGGGTTTCTGTACCACAGACATAGCTCAAAGATAAGTAGTTGATTTGACATACTTTTCTTACACCTTAAATGGCTTTTGTTTTAAACCAATGGTGTACCATGTAAGTTCCCACATCTGGTTTTCTATTCCATAGGCCTAGCTCGAAGGTAAGTGCTTGCACTGGTATACTTTTCTTCCATCCTAACTGTAAACTTAGTGCATGCTGATGGCTATAGTTTTTTCAGTTTAAGGGAATTATCTCAATTTTAATAAGGCACAGTACGACAATTCAGTTTTAAAAGAATTGTCTAAATTATAACAAGACATAATATGACAATTCAGTTGTAGACCCCCAAACTAAAAATTCCCATAACAATAAACACTAAGTGACACCTATCTACTAAATGATTTGTCATAGTCATCCATTCCCATTTCTCTGAAAAATATTTCCTAAAACTTTTTATTTTCAAAGCTAGTGCAGCAATTAATACAGAGAATGATCACTAATAACAACTGAACTCTTTTGATATTTACAAGAGAGCCCATACCAGTATACCCCTTCTTCATTCTGCAAGGCTCACACCAATATCTCTTAGTTTATTCCTAAGGTAGTATTAATTTATAAATTATTGTTTTGTAAGAGAAAAATATTTAATGGAGTTGCATATTGTCATTATGGGGATAGAATCCATATTTAGTTTTTATATTGCAGGTTATATAATATCAAGCTAGATTATAATAATGATGTGTGGAATTAGATTTAAGACCCCCATATTTTTAAAGCGAAGTTTTATAGTATGGCTTCCTAAAGTATGAGCTTATTTATGATTTTCTTTCTAGATTTAAGTATCATCATTTGGACAAGGGGCTTTTTGTGTGCAAATTCAAAACGTATGTTCGTTGACAGAGAGACCATGTGAAGGAAACCACATGTCACCTCGATCACTTGTAGAAACAAATATGTAGGAAATGTTTGCCCCAACAATGATCTACAACCTAGAGTTTGTAGGGAATGGCTCCAAAATTTAATGATTTCCTGAACTGGTTTGACCTTCCCTCTTCATTGGTCGCAATTTGGGGTTAGGATTTGTGTTAGATGGCTATGAATGAGTTTAAAAAGCTCGATAACTCATACCTAATAATGATGTGAAATTTCGCTGGCAAAGTCTAAAAAGACAAACAACGTGTGTTTTTATTGGCTACACATGCTCCATTTCTTGTAGATATGTGCCCAAGTTTAGGTTGAGCTTCAAATGACATGCCTTAATTTTGCCTACCTAATTAGATATTTTCCCCCTTATCTATTGAATAAATCAAGTGTTTCTGAATAGTGTATTTTGGATAACAATTTGAATTAAGTGGGTGGATTTGATCACTATGTAAGTCAGTTTATGTATATGTCTTGAATAATGACCAACTAATGTAGATTTAATTTTATCCTTATGTGTTTGAAAAATTCAACTCTAAACCTACATGACTATGTATAGGATCTTAATGACTTTGATGAACATATATTTATGTCAACTTCACCAATTCTCGTAAACCCATATGAAGCATATATTATGCATACATTGCTATAAGACCACCACTTGCCATGACCAAGTTTGATGCTCGAACAATTAGCAAGTTGTCATTGGATTGTGTTGAAGAGAGATGTCTAGAGCTATTGTCGTATCGGAGTGATTGAGTTTGGTATTACCTCTAGCATATGTTGATGTCAATTTTGTACCACTACATAACATATAGCAATTGAATACTTGATATGGAATATCAAACACTCAATCCCTCTATTGAAAAGTATATACTCACGAAGACATGAGAATAACTCCAATGTTCCTTACAATTGTGGATACTAACTCAGTTATATTAATGTGATTTGTTGGTTAATCACGTAGGCAGCTTTACATTGTTCATTCAAGGATAACTTGGACTTTTGGTGCGATGGTGATGGATCTAGCTTTGTAAAATATATGAGCACCAAATGATGTTGATGGTGATGATGATGGAGGATATGTCTACCAATGGTGTTTCTCCTAACTAACTTTCTAAGAATGAACTCCAATTACTAAACTACTTGCTACTTTGCTCCTACTCCTATGAATGGAAAGATTAGCAAATGGACGGGGATCGAATCTAATGAAAGCTTACCAGCAACTATACCTCCATAGATGTAATGATTTGAGGGAAAAAGACTAGATTACCACACAGGGCTTCCTAACAAGCTGCTAGGATACTAGTGGCCTAGTTTATAGATCCCTATCAAACATCCACTAATATTACCATATAACTATCCATCTACTCTTACTCTTAACAACTCTCTTGAAATAAAATCTATTTTAACAACTTCAAAGGAATCTAACTTTAACTATTGGAAGTAGAAGCCATGCAATAACACCAAATGTTCTTAATCACCGTGCAAGTCACAACAATGATAAAGAGAAACAATTTTGGTATTATCTTAGCAACAATTTTCTTCAGCCCTTTACAAATGAGAGCAAATGGCCTCATATATAGGCGAAAGTTACAACCAATGGTAGAGATTAAGAGGCAAAATCAACAATCTAGATTAGATCCTAGAAAACCTAATTAGGGTTGCCACCCCATCGGCCAATTAGAAGATGCCACCTCATCAATGGACCAATGAAAAAAAGGAAAAGTGGCAACCAATGAGAAGGCACCAAAATGGTAGCCAATCAGAATTAGACACCTATCCTACCCAAGAAGGAGAATTTGCAACTAGGGCCTACATCAAATGATCTTCTAATATAATTCTACCCTTTTCTTTCATCCTTTTAGCTAAAGCAATGAACTTGGCTAGCCTGTCGTTGACTTCCTTCATGGGAGGGAAAAGCGTGTGCTTCATCATGAGCTCAGCTGAATTCATCATGTTGCTCGTTGCTTGTAGTGTCTTCTCATGATCCCTCTCATACTCCTTCACATACCCGATGAAGCCATTGAGAGAGGCAAGGGTGCCCAAATGCTTCTTCTTGATGGCAGCCTTCCCCAACTCATCCAATGCCTTGCTAACCGTTGGTATAGCAATATGAACTTTTCGATGACTCTCATCATCAATCTTGATTACCTTTGCCACCATTTTTGCAATTTGTTTTGTTTCTCACTATCACCTTTATCCATCAACCCTTGGATATATTCAACTGTTCGGGCAGTCACCACCTCACCTCTTGGCATAAGCATTTGCCTTGACCATAGTGGTGCAATGCGTCTCCTTATATCTGGATTCAATTCGACTAGTAAAGCATCACCAATGGCCTCAGGCACTGGCTTATTTCCTCAATATCAATTGGCCTATCCTCTTCTTTACTAGTGACTGTCACATCATCTCCATGCTAGTTCTTCGAGAGAGGAAAGTACTCGATACTATTGTTGTAACTGCTTGATTTCGAATGAGAGCTCACCTCTGTCGCAACCCCTTGTCCACTTCTATTATCTTCTTGGCTTCTAGCCTCAATTATGCTCTCCCTTGATGGTGTTGCATTCCGTCTCTTTGCTGGAGGTTCTTGACGTTCATTGCTTTTCTCAACCTCCAAATTTCTCTTCTTGCTCTTAACTGTTCTTTGTTGTTGGCTACTGCCTTCACCTTTCTGTCCAATTGACTCTGCTGGACCTTCCTCTGGTTTTAACTTCCCATAAGTAAGGCATACCTTCTGACTTTGTAATTACCTTAACTTCCCATTGTACCACGACTTGGTGTGTAGATCAACTATCCTTGTAATTGCTTCTAAGGAAGGATCTTGATGATAATCTTAATCCACTGGACCCAATTCTATTCCATCCACAGTATTATAATCTTCTCTTAGCACATTTTCATCCTCTTCCAACTCATCAGGAATATCAAGGCCTCTCCATCTGATTGCCCTCATCATGGTCACTGACAATCTTGAGAAAGCCAGCTTTCTCACACGAAAGTCATCCTATGCATTGGCCCAAAAATCTTTTATAGTAGGAATATGTTTGAATGTGTTTTCATGAGATGCCTTAATAAGACCATTAGGATCAAATCCCTGTCTTGCTCTATACCATCCAAGATGATACCATTCTAACTCCTCCGTAGCTGCAAAGGCGACAAGATTGGGGCAAGTATCATTGTCTATTCCAAATGAGAAGGTAATCCCTGTCTCACCTTTAAGTTTCATCATCTTGTCATAATGCTCAAGTTGCCCAGCCAACTCCATCAAAACTATCTTATCGGGTGGGTACCTCGGAAGTCTCTTGGGACAAATTATAGTCCCTGCCACTCTAATGTATGTAAATTGTGGAAATTGGATGAACCGACTCTCATACTTCTTAACTTTTACTTCTACTTCCAATGAGAGCCTCTTAGCAGGTGTCCCTTGTAATATCCTTACCATCTTCATGGCAAAGGCATCATAAAACATCTTATAATCTTTGGTGTTGTGCAAATGAAGCTATGGATAGCAATCATGCACCAAACATTGCCTCAACCCATTGCCAATCACTCCTAACGCCTTAAGTCCAAGACTTTCATATAGTCTCGCAATCAGATAGAAAAGATAGGATCTCATATAGAATTGCTTTTGATTTTGCATTAGCCTAAGTTGCAACTCTAAATTTTCACTTATAATTCCAGCCCAATCAAATTTTTTGTTTCCATTTTCAATTTCATCAATAAAGTAGTACATCTAGTTCTCGAATTGCATACTTTGAGCCATGCCCATGATTCGGCTGAAAAGCACAACAAGATCGCCATATTTTGATTTGAAATATGAGTTGGTAACTCCCTTCTTGCCCTCGTGTAACCAATTATGCTTTAGATGAATGAAGTAAGCCTCATGATTATCCTGAAATAACTTGGTCACCTGATCCATCATTACCGTTGTCATGCCTTTATATTGAGGAATATTCAATACTTCTTCAACCACTTCTCCGCCAATGTTGGCTAACACTCTCTTCCCTTCATCAAAAATGGACTTGAAAACAATATCAAACTGGGATGCACACTCCATTACCAATTCCGGACAAGGCAAGGTAGGAGGAAAAGCCACTGCATGTACAATTCCACTCTTGTAGATCTTCTTCACTATGGGGGATTGTCCTTCCTTCAATTTGTCCTTCAACTGTATCATGTTCACTGTACCGATATTGATATCACTTATTCGCCTCACTTTCGAGAAGAAGGTGGTCTTAGGGATCATGTCTTCTTTGTCTTTTTTGGTATTCGTTCCCTTTGGGTTCTTGCTTGCACTAACATCTACCATCCTAAACACTTATTTCTACCCCTTCATTCTAAATGATATGGACTACACTTATCAATCTTAAACCTTCTTTCTATCAATGGAATCTAGCTTATTCCTGCCTCTCCAAGTCCTATCTCTACACTTATCAATCTCCAACCCTCAATCCTAGAGGTGGGACTATCACTTATTTCTACCTCTCCAAGTGTCCTATCATGAAATCTACACTTATATTTCCCAGCTTCAGCCTATCAATGGAATGATGAAGTGGTGGATGATGAGTGCAAGAAGAAAATAAGGGAAACGAACCAAGCAAGAATGAGAAATGGAATCCGCCTTTAAAACCAATCTTCACCTCTAAAAATGAATAGAATTTTACCTTAAATCTGCCTTTACCAATAACCGGATCCTCTTCAAGTTCGGATCAGATCTTAGAAATTTGAATCCTCCTTGCAAATAATGATGACCTAACAAAAATAAGAATTTCGACTTCCTTGAAATTGCCCACACTTGCCCAAAAAATTAGACCTTAAATCATATAGCCTCTTCACCAAATAAAATCGCCTAAATCTAGAAGGAGAAATCACAGCCAAAGATGGAAAAATCAAACTTCAAAAAATCACCCAAGCTGAAAAAGAAATCAGATCTGCTCCAAAATCACCCTAGGGCAGAAATTCGCCCAAACAAGGAGGAGAAAATGTTGCCAAGAGATGGAAAATTCTGCCCCAAAAATCGTCCAAGCTGGAAATTCGCCTCTAGAGGAAAATTGCACATCCAAGGAGGAGGAAAAAGGAATGAGAAAATAAGGGGAGGGGAAGCCCCTCTTATACCACACTTTTTGCCTCTCCAAGTGGGCTGACCTACCTAGAGGGAAAACAATTTTTAATTAACCCTTTCAAGAATGGCCCAGATTTAAATGCAATGTTAAAATTACTTAGACCATAGTGAAATTGGCTTATTTAATTGCTAGTTTTGATCAAAAATTGCAAAATAGAAACAAGGTAAGCCTAGGAGATGTCAAAATTTTCATTTAGTAACATTTTGGCAATTAAAATATCATTAAAATTGAATTTAAGAAGCTAAAATCAATTTTCAATTCCAATTTACCAATTTCCTTCAACATTTTTAAAATCTTATAGGCAATATTTCAACCAAATTAATGCAATTTTGCAATTTAGTCCACTTTCAATTTTGCAATGCAATTATAAATTTTTTTTTAACAAAATAAATCCTTTTCCTAGTAGTCAAAATTCAAACTCCAGCATCAATTTCACTATCAAAAATTTATTTTTCACTGGAAAAGTTCAAGATTTTCCGAAATGACTAAATCTAACAAATTCATTTTTGAAAATGATACGATTATTTCAAATTTTCACAATTCCATCTAAGTGCAAAATTTGCAATTTTATCCTGCCAGATATTATTTTAATCATCGAAAAAAAAAGTTACTTTTTTTTTAAATTTTGTTTGCCCTAAGGATACAATTACATGTTCCGAAAAAATCAAGTTTTGCACTGGTTGAAAAATAAACCAAATCAAATCCCTCTTGGCCCGAAGGTGTCCAAGGTGTAAAATTTTCAATCGACAATCTCTGGACAACTCCGAAAAAAATTGTTAAGGCAACCTAAAAAAGAGGGTCCCCAAAAATTTTCGGGCGATGATGTGAAAACCTCACAACACCATGCAACTAACAAAAATCAAATCTGAATGATGTTTTGAGTAGTTACCAACCAATTACCTTAGAGGATGAAGATAATTGATGCTAGCTGCTATCCAAATTAGAAAGGGATTTGTTGAAAATATAACCAAAACCATTGGATGGCATTAGCATTGAACACTACTCCTTCCTAGGAGTACAAACTTCTCATTGATCTCCTAATTGCAATAGACAAAAGAATCAACCAACATCATAATTTAGTGGGCTGTGGGAATTTTATTCAGAACCTTAAGTAAATTATAGTGTTATGTACCAGATATAGAAGTGTTTATATGCCATATATGGAAATGGTATTGTTACATGCCAAATATGGAAGTAAAATTATCACTGTAATTATGTACTAACGTCATCCAACAAGTTCTATTAATAACAAAGGAACAATATGAAGAACCATACAATAGCAAATCCACAACACATTCAAATGCCAAGATGTTACTTTATTGATTGTACCGAAGTCTTACATTAAAGTCCATATCCACATTCACCACTCTTTCACTCATTCCAAACTCTTTACAAATAGACTTAACACGGTCAGTTAAGTCTCCAACCATCACTAATTAACAAAACAACTGACACCCCTCCGGAATGATGCTTTATTACATTAACTAACACAAAAGTCTTATTCAACTATTCCAGGCATAATTGCCGCCTACATCATCCCCCCAAAAGTTGACTTCCAAACAAGAAGTATACATCAAGTGTTATCAAGGAAAACCAATGACAACAAGGTACATAATCACTTGTACTATACAAACTCAAAGTTGTAGTGCAGTTCAGAAATAAAAGGGAGATCTAAAGGAAACACCCCCAATAAGGTGAAGGAGCAGTGACCCTTGTAGGGGTTTGAGGGCAACGACCCCCATTGGGTCGAGGGGTAGTGCCCATGGTGCCAAGACCAAATTTCCACCTTCAAAAACCACACAAAACTCCATCACACACATCAATTTCTTGATTTTTTTCCAATGCCATCTCTCCTCTGCCAACTTCCTATTGATGTTTTGAAGCTTTACTCAAATAAATTATACAAAGATATGTATGAGATATATATTACATTAAGAGTATATATATAACTATAAGAGTTTAATTATGATAATGAACAGACATTTCCCATGAAAAGACATATCTATTCTCTCACTCTCTTATTTATATATGGGGAGGGTGCAGTTCGAAATCACATGCCAAATACAGAGCGATGCTTAGTACATTTGCAACGGTCCCGAAAAACCATCATGGTATCAAAGCTAGACTATAAATGAAGACCAAAGACTTAAGAAGTTGGTCAAATATGATATTTGCAATAGAGAAGAATAAAGACAGAAATAGAGAGACTAAGGGTACAAATGAGGCAATCATAAAATAGTTTGTTTAGAGCAATTAAAGTACAATAGGTCTAGAGTACTTCCTAGCAGCATTTTCTAGTTTTGACTTGAAATAATTAATATACAAATTAGAGCTGGCACTCCTCCACTCTCCTTAAGAATGGCATACAATCAGACAAGGCCTTCACCATCATTTGCACGCATCTCTCTTGTTGGGGGCTGGAGATCAACTATTTTGAGCGTTCTAGCCACTTGAAGTTCCTTTCTTCGTCAAAATCATGCAAACAAGGTAGCAAGACAAAAAAAATGATGAGCTATGCGCATAAATGCTTTCATTTATCAATTTGTACCGAGAACCCACATGTAGTAAACTATTGCATGAGTCTCGTGAAGCTACTAAATTCGATTACAAAACTTCTTCAAAACTAAATGCCCAAGGCATTATGTTCATGGCAGCTAATCTCCAAGTGAGTCCCTTCCCAAGCCTTGAAATTCTCTGTATTTTGTTTAACTTCATGCGTGTAGTGTTGCCTCGGTTGCAAGGGTACATTGATTTGAAAGTTCCTACCATCACTCTTGATTTGCTTTCCCAAAAGAGGCATTTTATTTCTCCATTCTTCAATTCCTTTGGATGAAGTTCCTTTTATTTGCAAATAAATCTTGCAAACCCCACTTTGCAAATTAAAATGCCTAGAAAAGACATTAAAAGAAGCAAATTAAAATATATTGTTTGAAGCAAGGGAGTATCACATGTATAATTGGCAATAAGAGGAAGTGGAGGGGTATATGCACTAGAATAATCATGGCAACTGTGTCTCTTTGTTCGATGATCAATTTGAAAAATTATCTAAGTCCACACATTTTAAATTTAGTGTATGTGTTTAACATAAACCGGCTCTGCATCTACTTTTGTTGGCAAACAAAAATTATAGCACCTGGTTATATTAAATCATCGAAGAATATAAGTACAGTGAAAGAAATTCTATATTGTGTCATGGCTATTAGTTTGGCATCGGTTCGAATGACAAATCTTCCTTGACTGATTATATATAAAATGGATCTAAGACTTTTTTGCCTGTCAATGAATGGTATATTCGATGGAGTGTTGTGTTTCCTACAATCCTATGCTGTGGGTTGTAAGCGTCTTATCACTTGGTAGAAAATGTCACTATACAAAATAAACATAAGTTAATTGCAATTTTCGGTGGGTCATCTGTTTTAAACGCCTTATGTTTTAATATCTTTAATGAAGGGTGCTCCCCTTAATACCACAAACACATCACAAAAACAAAGAAATAACAGCAATTAGCAAGAACAAAATACGGGCTTCTTATTATCGCTGCAAATGCAAAACAACGGAATTCTGAAATACAATATGCAAACCCACATGTGTGCCTTCCATACAATAATTTGCAACACAGAGCTACGAACTATCACCCAGAGCTGTCATAGACAATGTATGGCAATTCCCTAAATAGGAATTTTTATACCACCCAGGAAATTTCTAGACATACAACCCTAACGCTTGACACGTATTTTGAAAATTTTGGCCGGCCCAACTTCGAATGGCTATAACTTTCGAACCGTTCCTCTAATAGGCTATTATAACCACTTTTCAAAATCCTCAGCTTTTGATCTGCAACACTTAACTCGAGCAAGCTCTAGTCGACCCCATTTCAGACCCCATCTGGGGCCTCTAAGGTCTTCAACACATATTTTGGAAATTTTGGCCGGCCCAACTTCAGAAGGCCATAAATTTCAAACCATTGCTCTGATTGGCTATTATAACCACTTTTTGGAATCCTTAGCTTTAGATCTATAGCACATAACTCGCGAAAGCTCTAGTCGACCCCATCTGGGGCCTCTACGGTCTTCAACAGTGACCCTGAAGTTTTTATACCAAAATTGGACCTAAAAATCTGCAATAAATCCACGAACACTCATGATATAGCACTAAGCCTCAACTAGTACGTTGATATATCCAAGATGAGCATCCACCTTTGAAATTGGGACATTCCAAGCTTGTATGATTTGACTTACCAAGCAACAAGCCTCCAGAAACAACAACTTTGCACTGAGACAACCCTTATTCAAGAAACAAAAAGAAAATGTTTTTGGGTGATGCAAGATTGCTCTTACACCCATTATGCTCTTGCATCAGACACCTGGGGTAATTTGAGAAGTGACCCCGTCACGTTTCGGGTGTTAAGAAGAAAACCAAAGCAGTTAACCTCCTCTCTTGCTAGCCATGTGAATCTTCTACTGGCCTCCCTTTCCATTTGACCAAAGTACTCTTCATAAGTTTTGTTCCTTGTACTTTTGCCAACATAGTTGTCCAGTATCTCCTTGATCTCCTTTGTAGCCAAACTAGCTCTTAGAAAACTCCACTATGCTTCTAAAACTCCATCTCCATCACCTCCTTCATAATACTCTGTCAGATCTGAGATGTTAAATATTGGTGAAATATTTGATTCAACAAGAGACTCCATTTCATAGGCATTTCCAAAATCATGGCTCTTCACTATCTTGCATGGTCCAAACTTCTTTGTTTTCAGCTTATTATATGTAGCCACTGGAAAATGCTCCTTTCTCAGATGAACCATGACTTCATTTCCAATCTGAAATTCCTTATACCTATTTTTCACATCTGCCTTAGCCTTGTACTACATATTCATCTTGGTAATGTGCTTCTTCACCTCCTCATGGATGTTCTTCAAATGTTCAGCAAATTCTTCTGCTTCAGCACTACTTGTTTGTCCTTTATCCAATTGCTTCAATTCAAAAGCATTTATGGGACTGTTCCCATCTACAATCTAGAAAAACAACTCTGCCACATGAACAACATATTGAATCGTACCCTCGTTGTGTCCCTAGTAAACCAAGAACGAAGTCCATGCTGACATTCTCCCACAGCTTCTCTAGTATAGGTAATGGCCGATAGAACCCAGTATTCTGCTTCACTCCTTCCATCTAACATACTCGACACAAACTTCTTCACATCCTACTACAACTGTGGCCAATAATAATTCTCAGCAACCAAACCAATGGTCTTATCTCTACCAAAATGTCCAACCAACCCTCCATTATGCTTCTCCTTGATGAGATTATCTCTCATAGAACTTTTGGGCTCTAATACCACTTGATGAAGGGTGTTCCCCTTAATACCACAAACAAATAACTGAAACAAAGAAATGATTGTAATTGGAGAGAACAAAATATGGACTTCTTATTATCGCCGCAAATGCGAAATTAAAGAATTTTGAAATACAAGGTAAGGGCATTCTTTAAATAGGCTATTTAACATCGCCCAAGATGTTTCTAGACATCAAACCCTAACCCTTGAGACTGACTAACTCTAAAATTACATATAGAGTCAGCCTGATACACCTTTGACACTTATTTTGGGGATCTTGATCATATCAGAATCAAAGAGAGTTTTGACTTCATGTAAACTTTTGATATCATGTGTGATTGCATCATTTAAAGGGCCTACTCCCTGTGAACATCATGAGGAAGTGACGACTTCCAAATGATCATCACATGTATTTGCAGAAGTTATTGAAAGGTGACGATCTTACAATAGCTTAATTTTCTATTATGATGGATATCTTACGTCTATGTAATCATGATAAACTATGCATGGTAGATGTTTATATGGTAACCATTATGATAATGCGTGTGCACATACCTTATAAACATTTTTTGAGTACAAGGTGAATGTTATGCATATTGATATCTTGGAAGGCCATTATACAGAGTACTTGTTGAATATCACATGGTGAATGTTATCCAAATTGATATTCTAGAAGGCCATTACATAGAGTACTTGTTGAATATCACATGACTTGATGTTCTAGATTGCCATTACTCATAGAGTACTTGGTGAATATCATGCGACTTGATGTTCTAGAAGGCCATTACTCTTCTAGGTCTGATTTTCCACTTGTCAAAGATTTTGAAAATTATGAGTGAAAATCATGAAAGATTTTGCAATTACCATGCTTAGGGTTCCAAAATTTCAATTAACCCTTATAAAACCCTAGGTCAAAGCATTCCATCTTTGATAGCAGTAGAAACCCCTTTTACAAAATTAATTTGAAAGATCCAACATAAAGATGTACAAAATTCTTTGATGTATCATATAACCTTATTTTTTACAACATTCTTTCATATTATTTTATCATGGCCTTTGTGTGATTTAGTCGCGATGTTGTGAAATCTTTTCCACAACATCACACCCCCTAGCTCACTAAGCATTCAATGGGTGGCAAGGGAGCGAAGCGGTCTATTTTAAGCACTGCGCAACCTCACAACAGTCAATGGTGACTTTCATTTCCGAGTTATGAACAGCCAAAAGAAGTGTAAGCACAAGATCGCAGGTCTTCCTGACTTTAGCTAATTCAAAGTGGTGACCGTGCGAATAAAGGAGAGCAATTAATATAAAAGTTTAAATTGCATGTTCGCATGTGAAATTCAATCGTAATCTTCTAAAAGTTGCGAAGCAGTGTAAGGAAGACACGTATTCAAGTACAACCAGATGCTGAGGCCAAATTGAAGACACATGGTTTAGTCTAGCACACATGGCAGAGGAATCTAACATGAGCGCATGATCACACGATTAAGTGGCCAGGACACTTTTCAAGCTGCAAAGTCATGAAGGATGTATGGCCGTCAAAAGAAATGATCAGTGCTGATTTGTGAAGCTCTAAACATAGTTAAGGTTTCAAGTTGCAATGAAGTGATAGTCAACTTTTATACCACCGCTGAAGTTAGTGCTCAACTCATGATGAAGGCTGCAAAGTAGCGAATGCAATTCATCGCATTGTCGCAGGTTCTAACCCTAGTTAGCAAGTTGAGGTCATCAACAAGCGAAAGTAGGATCAAATTGTTAATGTTGTAAGGCATCAAATGTTCGCAAGAATGTGTGTAGCAGATAAGATTTAGGTCACGACGCTACGATTAAGGAAAACAGTGAGCGCGGCATCGCACACTTAATCTAAGTGTCTTGCTAAACCGTTGCAAAGTTGCGAAGTACTGAGATGTAGGGCCCTAATCGCATGGTCGCATCTATTATTTCTAAATGCATAGAATGGCTTTTCAATGACAAAGTCTAAGCTGGATTGGGATGTGGTGAGTTGGATGTACGGAAATCTAAAAAGTGTAGATTTGGCCAGTCCTTCGAGAGATTGATAGATTTTCAAGTGTGCCACTCTTAATTGTAAAAAAAAAAGTCAGGGCCTCATTACAAAAACTGATAAAGTCTGAAGAGCAGAAGATTTCCTTTACTGTTTTCTTAAGTTGTCTACTTTTTCTAAGAACTTTTCAAGTGCAGGGTGATATCCAAGGAAACTTTTTCAGCTCTCAATATACAGAATTAACCAGTTTTCTTGTAGAAATGACTCAGACGAAGGGAGTGCTAATTGCACGAGCAGTAATTGAGCAACCAGATGCACCACCAAAATTTCCAAGCACTTTTGTAGAAGAGTGGATTCACATTTTGCCTAGTTTGACTAATGCACAGAAAGTGGATGATTTGGTATTCAAAGACCCATATGCATTGTGTAGAGATGCAGAAGTTCCTGATAGAAATGGGTATTAATTGTTTTGGTTCTTCTATAGAAACAGAGCATCAGAGGTTCCGGTTTGTAACCCATGGGTAAGAGACTTGGGCAAATTAATTATGCTTGAAGTATTTATACATGTTGACCTCGTGAAATCCCTAATTAAATGTTATAATTCTGTCAACAAGACATTTCATAGAAAGGATATAAGTGTTTTCCTATCCCTGCACAAAGAGACATTTATAGAGGTTTTCGGCTTAGGGGGACCTATGTCAATGCCCATAGAAGTGGAGAAATTAACTGATAATTTCAGCAATCACAAGAATTTCTATATGGGCCAGAATATGACCAGGCATATTCCATCTACAAAGAAGAATTTAGGAGATATTCGAAAGAGGAAGGATCTGGATAAATGTATTCCTTTGGAATTCTTCCAAAGATATTTACAAAAAACTATGTTTGAAATCAACAAGGTCCTAGGTTCATACATTATATTATGGCCTTGAATATTCAAGACCCAAATCATAATATAGGTTATGATTTTGTGAATTACATCATTGAGAGTATCCATAAGGAGATCACTACTACTCAGCAAGGAGACTTGGCGAATTTCAAATTCCACCATTACTCTCTACTAATGCACCTGATCCTGTTCGACAATTCGAACATTTTTTATTAGAGTTTGTTCGAGTCTACTCAAGAATGGGGAGAGTAATTGCCAGTGCAATGATGGACAAGGGTATGGCAAATATTCTACCCATATTCCAATGTAATTGTTTTTTACCATGATTTTGTTCATCCAGATTAAAGATGATAGGGTTGATAATTGAAAGAATCCCTAGGAGTGTAAGAAAGGTTGTTAAACCTAAGCTGTGTTTTGATGTTGGGAAGCAGTTAACTCATGATTCGGGTCGTATCTTTTCATTTGAAGAATATACTGTTATTAGGGTTTTTGGATGCCCTCAACCACCCCCATATTCTACCTAAACATGTACCTGAGAGGTTAGGATTTGTGAAAATATTTTGGCAATTGATTTCTCAAAACAAAGAACACTTAAGCAAAGGTATTAAAAAGGGAATTTTCCTTTGTAGATGTACCAAGGTGGGAGACTTTGAAATTGGCAAGAATGCCATTGAGCGAACAAATGAAGTTTTAAGGAGATATAAACTACTGCCAACTGGGCCAGCTAGGACTTATGATCCTTGCAATGTGATTAGACATGCTTTGAAAAATATGAGAGAATATACCCTGCCTCATTCAAAACCCATGTGGGAAGAGGATGTCATTGCTGACAGGATAAATGAGGTTGAATAAAGAGAAAGAATGATTAAGTATAGGGATATTGTCAGTTTTGAATATGAGATGAAAAAGGCAGATAAAAATTTCAAAATTGGACAACTGCATGACAAATTTTGATGAATTAGTAGCCCAAGTTCCAAAAGCAATCAGTAAAAAGGTTGACCCTGAGTACTCAAATGACGAGATTGTTATTGAAGTCTTTGATGACGAAGAAGATGATATTCCTGAGAGTTTTGAGTGGACAAAACAGAGACATAAGAAGCAAAAAATGGTTGAATTAACTGAAAAAGCCCAACAAAAGGCCCTTCAAATTTTGCCAAGAGGTAGTAAGTATTTTGATGACATAAGGAGAAGATATTTAATATCTCAAGCTTCCGAGGATGAGCAAAGAGCAAAGAAGTTACAGCTGGAAGCTCAAATGATAGACCATAGAATCATAGAGGCTCGTGAATTCATGAAAGATGGCAATTTTATAAAGAGTGATGAGTTCAAGAGTTTTCTATTTAAGGTAAAACAAAATGAACTTGCCCTACAAATGAAGCCAAGAGATTCTGATGAGGTAGCTGCTGCACTAGTAAAAAAGCTGCAAGAATATGACCCTGCAAGTGAGAGGCTCATTGTGGAGGAGGCAAGAGAACTGGTAATGAGGAGTGGCATGATTGTATTTCCAAGATGGGATCTTAGTTCATCCTTTTTGCTAGATCAGATGAGAAGACTGGACAAAACAATCTCATTTGAAGATGAGAATTAGTATGGAGAACTGAGAGGGTTAGGCTACAATATGGATGCTCAAACAATGGCAATTTGGAGTTTAGCTCCTCAGCATGATATACTTACCCTGATGGAAACTAAAGAATCCCCTAGGGGAAATGTTATCTTCTGGCATGTTCAATCTACCTCTAGTGATCAAATATTTGAATTGCATACTTCAGTTGGACTAATGAGCAAAAACAAGATGGATACCCTTCAAGCTCAATTAGAACAAACATATGAGAGATATCTGAGAACAAAGAGAAGCTATGAAGAGGAGATGAACAAAACATATGTTTTGGAACAAAGGACCATCAAACTTGAAATGGAAATAGCTGATTTGAAAAAGAATGTAAGAAATGATGCAGAGATCCATGACAAGGATGTGCAAACAAAAAGCCAGACACATAATACAGGGGAAACATCAAGCCATTCTATGGAGATTGATGAAGAAAAGCTAGAAGCTAGCAAGGATGCAAAGATTAGAGCTATGAAAAGCTAGAAGCTAGCAAGGATGCAAAGATTAGAGCTACCTTGCATTGGAAGGAGTAGAGTACAAATGTGCAGAGGCAATTGCCATGTTATCTCCATTGTTTAGCACATGGGGGCCATATATACAATTCTTTGATAATTTAGTTACTATGCTTCCACAAAAGAAAGACCTGCCAAAAATAACCATTGTGAGCACTAGAAAGGTAATTCATGAAGTAAGGGATTTAAATGGTTTCTTGGGAGGTAAGATGCAGCTGCTTCAAAACAAATTGAAAACAATTGTTGCAAGGGCACCAAACTTTATACCTACAATTCTAGACAATGAAGGAAAAATAAAGGACTGTGTAGAATGGTCATCATCTTTTGATAATATTCTTGATCCTCCTAGATTTTTGTCTTTTTGTAACAAAGAAACAAGTCCTATTGCTGTCTATGATATGATTCATATGATCTTTAAGATAGAGGCAGAGATGTCCCAGGTAATTGCTGAAGTCAGTGCCATAACTGATGCCAAGTGGACAAAGTGCTTAGAGGATTTAGAAACAATCCGAAGTGCCACCTGGCCTAACATTGAAACAAGCATTACCATATAGGAACTAATAGCAGACATCAAGGCTCTACCATCCCAAGAGGATGATTAGACAGATACAACTATGAAGCTACTATGAGAAGACAGAGGGAGATAGAAGAAGAGACAACAGTTAAAGCAAAGGCTTTTTCCATAAATGACATTTACTTTATACACCCGCTTTCCTGTCTGTTCTCCAAATGCAAAGAATGAACTAATGTAACCTTCAAAGGGTTTTTGCCTCTTGTTTTTGACCAAATCGTTTTTGACACCTGCCTTCCCATCTAAAGCTTGTTGCAATCCTCTATATAAGGATTCCCACAATGTGCAGTAGAGGTCAGTAACCTATAGAATTTTCATGTTTTATGCCTTTTTGCAATCTACCCAAGTTTTTGGTAATTATATGGATGTTATTGGTTCTATATACGCCAGAATATAGTGAATATTAAGTATCAATTGTCAAATTCTGAGTTATTTCTGAATCTATGTCCGTATTGTAAGCATTTTCAAAGGAAAGCCAATGCAAAAGAAAAGGAAATTCTCTATATATCTGTGTCTTTGAGTTTTGTCTCCTTTCTTATATATCTATAATCTTGAGATTGAAATGAACAAGTTTCATTCAGTTTAATGCAATTCACACAAATTGTATATCTCTTATTGATTGTTGTTGATTCAAAGAATTAGATAATCGCTTTCTGTAATCGATAGGGTTTAGAGTTTATGAGAAGGATATGGTAAGAATGAAACTCAGAGCTCATTGTTGACAGATTTAGTTACAAGTTGATTAAATAGGTCTAAGTTGCCGATTTTGGCTCTATATGACAATGGATAAGGCACTAGTCATTAATTTTTAAGTTGCAAACTGATGATTCATATAGTTGCTGAATACACAAATTACAAACAATCAATTTACCATTTCACGTGATGAAGAACTAAATTTGCTAGTCATTACTTACAGCATCTTCTCAGTTGCAGTTAGCCACTGTGATAGGGAAGTTTTTTGTTAAATTATAGAAGAACTTTGACAATTGTTTGCTATAGGGGATTGTCTTGAAGAGAAGAATATTATAAAAGTAGTAATATCAATCCCTGAGGTTTGCCCACCTTGGCCCTGCAGAGCCTAAAGTGAAGGGAGTCATAGTGATTCTGCTGAAGTTGGTCGAGAGCTAGGATAAACCCAGTTGTTTATAGGTTTTAGCTATTTCTTAAGCTTGATCTTTGTCTTGTGCATTCTAGTATTAGGCTCAAAACAACCTAGTATGTTCCTTACCAGTAACAAATCTAGAATGCCATTACTCATAGAGTACTTGGTGAATATCACACAACTTGATGTCATCCTACCTTCTAGCATTCCTTTATTCCAAGGAGGTTTGTCTAGTGCTTTGTTGCTAGCAACCTTGGTGATGGCTACACTCAATTGTGGCAATGTTTCTTATTGATCTACCACTTGTACTGGTAAGGTGGCTTGCAACATATGAATCTATGATATTTGCCTCCAATTTTGACCCTACACAAGTACTCAATGCTCATGCTACTATGTCATAGTTCTCGCTCTTCTTTTGTTTCTCGTTCCACATCTACTCTCGCTTCCTTCAACCTCTACTTCTTGGTACCAACATTTGGATACATGAGTTTTCTTGTTTTCGACTCCATGATGGAAAGGACCTCCCCGTTAGGGTGTGTGACTCTATCATGTTTATCTCCTTTGTCATGGGAGTTGGCATCCTCATGGTTGTCCGGTCAACACCATTTACATAGCATGCATCCACCTTGTCTGCTACTTTGACAATCCCGCCAAAAGTTACCCTAATCATCATATCTCTAGCACTGCATCATGGGGCATCCCTTTGCGTCGTACTGAATGTGGCTTCATAGTGTATAGTTGTTTCTAGTAACATTGCTTCCTCATCGGTTGATAAAGTAACCACCATACGAGGCATCTTTATTCATGTTTCTTGGAGGTGTGGTAGGTGAAGTTGCTTGCTCCCCCTACATAAAAATTCCTTGAGTGCTCCTTGCATTTAGATTGTACAAACACTCGTTAATGGAATACCCTAGTACCTGACAGATGTCATCAAGTGATTTCTTATGACAATTGGCTTTTGTGTGTCCATTTCTACATTTAGTGCACCGTAATCCTTTTTTCCCTTCGCTTCCATTTCCCTCTTTATTTCCTTCATCATCTACATCATATCCTTGTGGAGTGCCTAGATTGTTCAAGATATGTCATCATTCTCCTTGTCATTGTTTGTCATCACACACATTCTTCTTGTTTCTTCACTTTTGTCTTTTGCTTTCAATATCCGTTGCCCAATCACATGCATTTTTGCACGTGGAAGTCGGCACCACCTTCATTTTCTTCCAAATAGAGGGAGTTATTAAGCCCTCTATTAACCACCTCTTTTTTAATTTGACAGCCGGTTTATCCTCCAACTTACCCTTCAACCTCTGATGGTAGGCCACAACCATGTCGCTCTTGGCTTAGCATGTGTTGTAAATTTCTGCTGCTACCTCATAATCATCCTACAACAACCTAAATCCTTCTTCAAAATCTTTTTTCAGATTACTCCCAGTTGTTTTCTTGGCGGCTAGAAGGTCGATGTACCAATCAATGGTTATACCTCCCACAATGGCCAAAAAAGCTTTAACCCAATAATCTTCATCTTCCTACCTAGCTGCCTCCCAAATAGATGTCTTATAATGTCATGTTGGGTCTTCCGACCCTTCAATAATAAACTTGGGAAGTTTTTGTTTGTCTAGGGTGTTTGACCTTTTTCTTCCTTATTGGTACCTCCTGTATTCTAGGAGTTAGGTGGGTCAGTCATTCCTTGGTGCTCCCTTAGTACTCTCGTACCATCAAGCTGTGAAACTTCCCTTCTTCCATAGTCCTCGGGTATACTTTGGTGGCACCCATAATCGCTCATTCCCGAGGTCTCCAACTTTGTTTTCCATATTCTTACTTCGTCAAATATGGCGATACTCCTTATCCGGTGTACCATATTTTCAAATAGATCTGCTACCTTTCCTTTCAAATTTCCTTCTTTGTCTCAAGCTTTAGAATGCACAAATGGCTCTGTTTCACCTGACATGCTTCCGTGACTATCAAGTTCTTGATTCTGCCTATGCAGCACTACCAAATGGGGACCCTCCTTATGGTTCTCACTAGGTTTGTGAGGATGTGGGGAACTTTGACAAGGTGTTACAACCCTCGTATAATCCTTCTATCTATTATTGTATTCATGGGGATCATCTCATTCTAGCCTTGTTTTCCTTTGGGTGTCTCCTTATGATGCCTCTTGTCCTTATTCGGTTAGAGGGGAATAATTTTCTAGAGTTACCGCATGTCTAGTGTTCGTTTGTGTCCCGAGATTCCTCCTTTCACCGAGTTCTTACGTGCTATATGTTGTTCTCTTTACTTAGCCTCTCTTTCTTCTTCTACCTCTACCAACGTACGTGTCAATAACCTTGGAAGGCTCCCTAGGAGATCGTACACCACTTTGTTCATTAAGAGTTCGGCTCATGTCGTACTGGTGGGCAAAACCCTCTACTCAACCTCCTTTTGTAAGTACTGGTCTACCGCTATATCCAATGCCTAAACTTGTTCCTGTGTTAATTGAACCTCTCAGATTGCTTCCTCCTCGATGTCACTACCCGTTATCACTACTTGTTGATCAAAAGTAAGACCCATTATACTTCCATCTGTTCACCTATCACCTTGAGACCTCCTAACTCGTTATGTGCCAACTATGGAAGTGTTTATATGCCAGGTATGCACGTATTTATATGTCAAATATGGAAGTCGTATCATTACATGCTAAATAAGTAGTATTATCATTGTATTTATGCACTAATGTCATGCAGCAAGTTCTATTAATAACAAAGGAAAAACATGAAGAACAATACCATGACAAACACGTGACATATTCAAATGGCAATGTCACTTTATTGATTGTATCTGTCTTACATGTACATCCATACCAATATTCACCACCCTTTGACTTGTTCCAGACTCCATACAATAGACTTGACAAATCTGGTTTAGTCTCCTACTGTCACAAACTAACAACACAACAGAACCCCTTCAGAACGATGTTTTATTACATTAACTAACAAAAGTCTTATTTAACTATTCCTGGCATGATTACTGCCTACATTTTCTTATGCATTATCGTGATAAAATAGGATGCTTGCCATCATCACAATAGGGGTAGAAGGCCAACAAAAGGATGAGACACATAGTAAAGTATGGGATGCAGCAACATTCCTTTTCAAGTTGAGATGCACTAAACGATTAGGTGTTAGTAGCTCGTTGTGGATGTACTAATCACTCAATATGTAGATATTAGTCACACATTTGTAGTTCCACAAATTGCCTCCAACATTCTACACATCGTTACATGATGTACTTGCCAATAATGACATCAAATATGAGACGCTTGATCAACATCAAAAATCATGGCAGATGTTTATAACGTAGTCACTATATCAAAGTGGATGCATGCATACTCTTCCCCACTGCAACAAGCAACTAGCATTAATGGTTTCATTGTTTCAAAAATTAATTGTATTCAATGTTGCTTGCAAGTATATAGGTGTTTTCCTAAAACTTTTTGTCATGCTTCTACAACCTAGCAACAATATATTGTTTCAAGTTTTTACGAACAATCATCCAAAAAGTTGTTTACAAATATAACAATATAGCATTACCTACCCTAGGATTTGCCGACAACTTTTTGTCAATCTTCTGCAACTCGGCATGAATAATACAAAATGGAGAATAAATAAATGTGATTTATTTTTACCTATGTTACCTGAGGACATGTGCTTATCCTTAAAGGCCTTGTCTCCATATCAGAAATGGTTCCAAGACTTGGAGACAACAAATCTCTTGCTTGAAGCTTGGAAGAGGTAAGTTACATCCTTCCATTCTTTTGTTTCAATTTTTCCCAAAGTTTGAAGCTTGAAAAGTCTGATATTTTTTTTTTATTATTTGCATGTTTCCAGTATTCATTGTAGAACTGAAGCCAACCTTGTGGTCTCACAGTCGTAAAACTTGGAACCTTTACAAAGAGAAAAGAAGAGAGAGATATAGACAAGAAGAAGAATCTCAGATCGGATCTACTATTGCCGAGTGTACAGCTGAAAACCTTCATTCTGCTGTTGTTGAAAATGTCTCTTCCCTCATCTACTGGCAATCAAATCTCATCAATTGTTGTTGAAATATCTCCTTAGAATAATCAAAGAAACTCTCCCCTGAAGGAAAATCAGATATCGGATATGAATATAAACATCTTTCAAACTGATTTACTTTGTCCTTGATTTCCCTTGCCGTGAAAATCCTCAACTGCCCCTATCGACAAAACATTCACTCCAACTACCTTCAAAAACATTCAATTCTTCCTTTATGGCTGCCAGTGCATCTGATCTTACCAAAGAATCATTCAAATCTGATTGTATTTCATCTGCAATAGCAAAACTGCATTCAAACTAAGGATGCCCCGGAAACCATAAATCTGCATGTAGCTTCTGCCATTGAAGACCTGTGTAAAATCTGATTGTAGAAATAAAAAATTTCTCTCTTGCCGATTCCAACAGTATATCATACTTTATGTTTCTGATAGAAATTGTGCCCCTGAAGTCAGTTTGAAAAATCAAGCCCCAGGCCATGAACTGAACAATTTAATTGAAAAATTTAAATGACCATATAGTCGAAACTATATAAAATCATTAAATTTATTTAAAACTTCAACATTTGAATTTCTGATGTGTTGAAATATCTTTGAACTTTAATTTTTTATTCCTCACCTTACCTCACCAATCCATATGCACCAAGTGGCGGATTCTGATTGGCCATCACCATTCGGGCAGGCCCAACTTACTTATGCATCCTTTTGAAACATTTTAATTTTGCTTTTACGATCTTACGACAACGACTAATCATATCATCTTATCATCAATTTTACCCTCTTACAATCTCACAATGCATGGTATTGTCGTAATTTCGTAAGCTTTTAACTTATCCTTCTCGACTACATGATATTAGGCAATTTCGTGATATCTTAGCTTGGAAACCTTTTATGATCTCACGAGATTGTCGTGACATCTTAACCCTTCAAACTTCACTTCTTGATCCTAAGCCAATGGGCCCTGTCGTAATATCTTACATCTTCAAATTATGTCTTCCAATCTTACGATATATCGTAACATCGGAGCCTTCTTTGCTATACCTTATGACCTTACGAGATCCCCCGCAATCTGCCACACGGCATTCCATGGTGTGTGTTCGAATGGTCAAAATAATCCTTTAGTCGCTCCTTGTCTAGCCGAGCGAGCCCTATCCACATGAGCTTGGTCTTTCAAACGACGGGTTTCCTTCAAGACACATTGTCTCTGAGCGCTTACAGTTTTAACAATTTGAAAAAAACAATTTCGGGTGATGTGGGGTAAAAGAACAAACTTCTGCCTCCATCAAACTCCCGAGTGCAAGCCACGATGTGAAAGATCCCTAATGGATCTCTTCTACTGATCTGTTGTAATTTTATATTTTTAAATCTATTTTCTAGTTTATTTGTGTTTTCTTGCAGAACTAGACAGAAGTGCAAAAAGGTTTATTTGTTTTTGATGGTTTTATAACAGAGAAAGGAATAGAGAACAGCAACCATGAAACAAGACTGAAATAAATAAGGTATTTAGTAAAAATCAGAATTATTGCAAACCATACTAAGCAGATTTGTCTGAATTATAGAGCCAAGCAATAAATCCAATGCATTACCCAAAGCTCATATACAAATTTGATGTCAAACTAGAAGGTGAAGATTGTTCTTGAATCCAGCATATATTTGGAGGTGAATACAAGCAATACTCTACACACCACATGGTGTATCTGCCACAAATGGCGTCCCACAGGCTGCAATGAACCACGTCCCAACTGGAAGATGATATGCCACGCTGAAACCCCAATGAGAATTGATGCCTCTGTCCTTAATCACCACGCACAATGCCAAAAAGATTCGGTGCCAAAGATTGTTGAGGGCTACATCCCAGCCAATCACTAACCTGGGGTTTGCATCCCATACTAGAAATCGCCCATTCAAAGCAAATTCATAAACAAGTTGTCAAATATGCAAAAGATGATTTAGAATGAAGCTTTTATCTCCTTATAACCCCTCTCAATTGCAAATTGAACCCTAAGTGTCTCCAAGTGGCGTTGGGTAGTGAAAGTGTTATAATTTCTTATTTTAAAGTGGTCATGTTACTAGAAAATGACCTTTTTCCTCATAGACAGAAATCTATTCACTAAATTGCCCTGAGACCAAAGAGAAAGATTTAGAGAATTTCGAGACCTTTCCAACGAGCTATCACACCATAGGATGCGCATCTAGATGAGGCCAAAAACCCCTTATTACTCCAAAAATAGCTAATAACTTAGCCTTATTTAATTATTAAACGCTAACTTAGGAAATATTAAAAATATAACCCAAATAGCCACAAAATGCCCAACTAACATCACAAACCATAAAATCATCCTGTCACCTATCTGTGACTGAAGTCGGAAATCTAGGACCCACTGGCAGTCTCATCCCTAAAATCTAGGGATGCTCCTAAAATTTAGGAAACAAGCCCTAGCCCTCTGAAATTGAACCCAAAGAGTAATCTCATGGAGACCCAACCTTGGGCAAGATCATATCTCCTAAAAAGTAAGAACTACCTCCTAAAAAAAGGAACGTCTCCAAACTGATCAATAATTGCCAAAACATCAAGTCCCCAACACTGAATAACCATTTTGGGTCTCTATCCAACCTTGTCTGCCTACAAGACCCCATAATAAGCTAAATCACATGTCTCTACTAAACTGAGCTAAAAGAGGGGACATGACACGATGCCCCGCAATTTTCCATGTCCCTTCCTGTTTTATACCTCAACGGCAAATGCCTGCAAATAGTTACAAGGAGTAGAGAAAAAATAGAAAAGTGTCTTTCTTCTATATCCATGTCATTTCTATTCTGGTTCGTCCCTTTCCCTCACTGCAATCGGCAACTCCTTCCTTTGTTGTGAGCTCCTTTCCTTATCCTTGCACATCGAGCCTTACACATGCATGTTTGCACCAACTGTGGATGCTCTTCACCTTCTCTACCGTAGAATGAACTACATTCCTCTTCAACATTGGTGGAGCTCAGACCCACCCTGTGCGAATAGCCTGAACAGTTGCAACAGCTCCAGCTGCACCTAGCAAATGTCCAATCAAAGATTTTATGGAATTCACCTTTAGCTCAGGATTCTTTCCGAATCAACGGTTCAAGGCTTTGTACTCTTGCAAATCACCAACCTTAGTTGAAGTTGCATGAGCACTCACATAGTTCACACTTTCTTTGTATCTGAAGGTGTATCTCTCCTTGACCTTCCCGAGTCGTGGTCTTCCTCACCTCCTCACCATCGTGGACTATTATGTTCCAATTTTTGGCTCACAATCTCGTCAAAAGACTTGCAAAGATTGTTGTTGATAAAGTTATAAATTAACCGACAGGTAGATTAGCATATTGTCAGTAATTGTTATGTAGCCAACGAATAGAATTAATTATATTTGAATGGTCGCAACAGTTGAGTCACCCCTTTGGAATGGTATATATAAACAGTCCGAAATGGACTTTGGAGGATGGTTGTAATCATCTTTGGAAGCACTATGTAATCTCTTCGACATATATGCGAATAATAAAAAGGAGTATTGTTGTATTACATGTTCTTGTCTATTGTCTGTATGCATTAAACTATTTACCTCATACGATAAACATTTGGCATCGTTACCCAATGGACCTGAAACGAAGGCAAAGGAATGAAGACTAATGCCGAATCAGCTTAACAAGGATAGGAATAAGCTAAAGGAAAAAGATGAAATATGCACCGCACAAGGGAATTTAATTTTGGCACAAGCCGAACGCAGGCGAAGGTTTCAACAGATTGCCGACGGACATTGAAGCACCGAGGAATTCTTGGAAGAGACTCCACGGCAGTTGGATTTGGTAGAAGAAGCAAACGGGGAATTTCTTAACCTGTATACGCCGAGGGAAGAAAATCCAGACGAAAGGGAATTAACTCGCATGACTCAAAGTGCCGAGGGAGCACGAGCGTGGAGTGAACTCTTCGTCCACGATACACTTCCAAAACGAACAACTTCGCTTAACGAAGACCCTTTTTCACCAAGTAACGCAACTGTTGGAAATAAGACGACTGTCCGAAATAGCGCCAGTGTGCAGAACAGTGCGGCTGAGCAAAATAGCACGGGTGTGCAAAATAGCGCAGGTGTACAGAACAAAGCGGGACTACAAAATAACGCGAGCACACAAGTACCTCCAACTCGAATAGTAATGGCTGGACCAAAGAAAAAATTGTCAAAGTTTGATGGTGATGGAACGGTCAATCCAATCAAACACTATAAGACATGCGAAACAATTTGGACGGCAAATGGCGTAATTGACACAGATGAATGGGTCCGACAATTTCCAACAACCCTAAGGGGTGTAGCAATTGATTGATTTGCCACGCGGATCCCCAAAAATTAACTACATGGGTGGGAGTTAAAAAGGAGTTTATCTCCAAGTTTTAATTGCTGCGAGACGACAATGAGATCGTAGCAAAAATCTACACCAAAAAGCAAGGGAAAAATGAAACAATCCATGTATATGCCAAAAAACTAAAAGAATTAATAAATAAAATGGAAAGTGAGCCGATAGATGGGTTGAAAAAGAGATGGTTCATTGAAGGACTACGCCCAGAGTTAAGAAAGGAAATGAAGATTGTGCCACCATCATCATACACCGAAGCATACAATCATGCGATGGACTTAGAGAGTGAACAGAAGATGAAAAAGAAGAAAAGTAGCTCATCTAACTCAGATGACTCGTCTTCGGAAAAAGATAGCAGTGGTGACGAAAAGGGCAGTAAGAAGGTCCGAGCTCTCCAAAAATATATGATCAGAATGATGAAGGAATTTAAGAATATGCAGAAAGAGACAAAAGGAAACGAGCTATGGTGCACAGAATGCAAGGCAGAAGGTCACACGAAGGGGTCCTGTTCGAAAAACCAATTCTGTGATATCTGTTAGATTATGGGACATTCCACAAAAGAATGCCCCTTCAATATGAAAACAAGAGGGCATCAACAAGTGCTCTTGACACAGGAGACTTCTACGTCAGGAGGGAGCGGAAACACCAGCAATGACAATGCCACTTTGGGTGGGTACAGAAATAATAGAAGAGGGAAAAACAACAATACCAACAATAATAATGGGAACCGCAACCGAATTCAGTACGATGCAAACGGCCGCCCAATGGTTCAATGTTGAGCATGCAATTTGTGGGGCCACTTTGCACGGAACTATACATCAGCAAACACACCAAAGTTGTTATGTAGATGGTGCGGTTCTAGAGATCGTGAAGATGCCAAATGATCAAAATCAGGAGTGAATTTGATCAGCATCGGCACGGATGAAGAAGTCTTGGCAATCACCCGTAAACAAGCAAAACTATAACCCAACCTGACAGAAGAAAAGAGGAGATTGGAAGAAGCGCGGGCGGAAATTAAGAAAGCAATGCAGGCAAAGAAATCACAATTGAAGGACACTACCAGTACCTCAATGAGGAACTACACAAAACAAAACATCATAAGGTAGATATTACAAACTAAAATACCAATCAAGTTAAATGATTTGATCCTCACAATGCCTCAACTACGAACGGCACTCACGAACATAGCCCCGACTACTAAACTATCAGGAGAACATGGATGGGAAAAGGAAAGTGGAGCAAGTGCAGCGGACCCAATGCTGCTAGCCCTCACATCCAGACGACATCCGACAGTCATAGAGATGGGTATATTAGGAACGGTCCTTTTAGATACAATTGTGGCCGGAGGTTTAGGGGTAAACATCCTACCAGAAGATACTTGGAAAAAGTTGGGACGGCTGACATTGTGGCCACCTACATTCCAATTACTAACAACGGACCAACACGGCATGAAACCTCTCGAGATCCTAATGGCATAACCAATGACTATTGGAACACAGTCGTTCCTACTCAACTTCGTCGTCATCCTGCTGAAGAGGAGAGGATATGATGCCATTGTGGGCCGAGGATGGCTTGTACAAGCTAGGGTTAAGCATGACTGGAAGAAGAATACCCTATCAATGGAACGCGGAGGCAGAAGATTCATAATTGACCTGTACACACAAATGGTAGGTGAGGAGGCAGCGTCGTCAGATTCCGAAGGCAAAGGTGGAGGGGATGACGAGGGGAAGAAGAGAATGGAACCTGATGAAGAGGGAGTATTGAGATTGGAAGAAGGGTTGAATGAGGACGATCTAGATTCGATGAACGAACTATTTCACTAGCAGATGGAGGATAATGAACTCTTCCCGAGCTGCAACATGTTGGGCATCAAAGAAGAAAAAGGAAGAAACGAGTTCCCAGAGGAATATAGTGAACTAAAGGAAGGAGAAGCGTAGCTGGATGAAACACCAGCCCATACATTCAGTGAAGATAAGCCGATAAAATATAAAGAGGCCACAGTACAAACCATGAACTTCGGAGATGATATTGAACCAAAAAACAAACTAGTGGGAGAAGAGAGAGCTTTGACCCACGCGAAGAAGAGAAGAATACACCGTACGACTAGAAATTTGTAGGAAGAGACCTGGAGGTGCACCATACGGCAAGCACAGGGAAAAGGAAAAATATCGTACAGACTGGGGGGTTCCGTCTGGACAAGAAGCTACCACCGTACCGCCTTCTGGAAGTAGGCAAGGAAGTACTATACGACCTAGAAAAAGCAACTGTACGGATTCAGAAAAGGACTGTACAAACCAGCTAGGATACCGTACGTACAGGAGTACAACATCACCGTACTATACATGAACAAAACCATACAGACACACATGCACTGTCTATGAAGGAGAAAGCATCGTATGGCCTTCTGTATGGCAGAAGATAAACATAGGGTCGTACAGACATATACGAGCATTATTGGGAGGAAGAAAGTATCGTACATCGTATGAAGGAGTAATTAAAACAACAGAAAGACATGGAAGCAGCCATATGAAGATATTTCGTACGATCGTACAGCCTAGAAGAGCAAAGCTGGATTGTACGTCCAGGAAAGAAGTGGTTGTACGACCCTTGCAAGATTGATGGGAGAATGAAGGAGGCATTGTCATACGATCAATCAAAGGGTTGCAAAAGACAGAATGGCCATTATTGAATGGGGGTAGAGGTAACTGATAGAAGGGGACAGGGAGAGTTCAAAAAAAAAAGAACGAAAAAAAGGGGGGAAAAAAGTTATAAGATCAACGTACGGCCGAATAACTAACCCATAGAAACCGTATGGTCCCTTCCTAGCATCGTACGACATCTTGGCGCATCCTAGAAACTCCGTACAGCATCTAAGGGCAGTGGACGGGTAGCATGGAAAACCGTACAGGGAGTGTTTATGAAACCGACCGTACGAGCATTAAAAAAACCATACGAACATCCAAGAAAACTGTACGGTTAAGTTGGAGACTACATGACACCGTACGGTCACACAACAAATGGGGGGAGATACACTGCAACCATACGGATGCCATGACACACTGTACGGTTAGCATAGAATACCATACGATGTAGGAAAAAGAGGAATTTATGAGATCTGGTGACATTTGTACCGCTTCTACCACTGTACAAGCTGAATAATTGAGAGATCGTACAATATTTTAAGCCATACAAGGGAAGTTGTTCACAGAAACCTTGCAGGAGGGCTGTACAAATGCCTAGAAGGAGAGGAATTTGTGAAACAAGGTTGTACAGAAAAGTAACTGACCTAACAAAGCAGAAGAACAAATGGAGTCTGTAGGAAGAGGAAGTGAAAGAAAAACTTAGAGGAAGAATCTACGTCAAAAAAAGAAAAAAAGAAAAAATGACAACAAATAAAAAATGTTCGGAATGAATAACGTATGATGCCAAAGGGAAGGGAAAGACATAAATAGGTAGAAAACGCAAGTGGTTGGCTAAAAGAGTATGGGATCTGAAGAAAATCACGAAAATGGTGTATCCCATGGAATTTTGTTTGACTTGGAGAGTGCTAATTTGGTCTTAGCGACGGAGGCACTGCCCCTCGACCCCGCCCTGTATCGCAACAGAGAGCGCACCTAGGGCGCTACCCTAAGACCCCGCAAGGGCGCTGCCCCTCGACCCCATTGGGGCGTTTCCCCCTAGACCCCCAACCGCTTCAGTTATCAGTTGTGGGAAGTATGACCAGTTGATGAGACCTGGAGTTGCTGCAGGCATGGAATGTCTATGTACCAAAAGTGGAGAGAACAACAAAGCAAGCCTTTCGAGAGGGGTGATACGTTTTGAGGCACTCGGAGTAGGTGTTGGACATGAGACTGTCTTGGTGGATGCATAGAAAGCTCGGGAGGAGTTGATCATCTAGTTGAAGGCAGTACAGCGACACTTGGCTCAGTTTACCTAGGAGTTGGAAGCAGAGAAAGTGGGACGGGTGACTATCAACGTCAGCTAAGGAAACAATATTGTGTTAGCAAAGACTGTAGATGCAAAGTATTTTGGAGACCAATTTGATGCAAGCACAGAGTGAATGTGAAAGTGGTGTGACAGAAACATATCTATCTTGTTATAGTTAGTCAATTATTGTATCTCGTTTTGTTAATCTATCTCGGATATTTTTTAATTGTCGTCTGGAGACGACTTTTCTTTTTTCGGGGGAATGATGTTGTCGGTAAAGCCATAAATTAGTCGACGGGTAGATTAGCATGTTGTCGATAATTGTTATGTAGCCGACGAAAAGAATTAAATATATCTAAATGGACGCAACGGTTGAGTCACCCCTTTGGAATGGTTTATGTAGACCGTCCAAAATGGACTTTCGAGGATGGTTGTAATCATCATTGGAAGCACTATGTAATCTCTTCGGCATATATGCGAATAATAAAAAGAAGTACTGTTGTGTTACATGTTCTTGTCTATTGTCTGTATGCATTAAACTATTTACCCCATACTGTAAACAAAGATCACCTTCAACAATCGGATCCTCCACATCAACACCACTGGGCAAGAAAAGGCATCACAACCAATGACCCACTTTAAAACAATGGCACTTGAAAGAAACTCCAGACGAGTGAGAGGATCCATCCACATTCCTCCATTTTGTTGGCGAATCGAGGAGCACTCACAGTCAACAAAACGTTGATATAAACATGCATATGCTGACAACTTCTTACTTCCTCTACCTCAATCTCACAAGTCTAAAATACTCTATGACATGGCACATATGGTTCCACTTGGAAAGCATAACAATCTATCATTAAAACAAGGTAAAATGCCCCTTCCATATGTTTAACTTTCTCTCCTATTACTAATTATAGCGTGCACAATCCCACATCTAACCTTTAATGGTGATGTGTCTGTTGGAAAACCTTTTGCGCTTGATCAAATAAAAACTATGTTTTAAAACATATGTATCATTACTCATAATATCCTCTAACCACAAAGTTTTAAGGATCCAATTCATTTAACACCATCACTCCCACACATCAGCTTATTTAATGATCATCACTATGACCAATCCTCTAGAACTTTTCAAGTCTCAAAGTGTTTTATCAGGCTACTGAATTTAGTCGGATCCCAAAGTGGATCCAACTAAAAAAAAAGTTTGAACTGAAACATCTGATACATCAAAATGATCCAATGAGCATCTAGCAATGATTAAAATCAAATTCGACCACTAAAACATCATTAAAACTTATTTTATCACTTATCTTTAAACTGTGATTTTCTGACTGAGAGGCCTGAAAGCCAGCTTTAAAAACTGACATAAATAGATAACAAGGTTGTGAAAGCTATCATCTTGATACTCTATCCCGCATTCTTTCACCCTGCTAGATCTCGTCTCATGACGACTTCGGGGTCAAAAGATATTGACTGTTAAAGTTGCTCAGTTAAAACTGTTTACAAATAAACAGGTTAGAAAACAGGAAAGTGCATTCAGTTTCCGCTTTGAAAACAAGGCAAACAGATACTTGAAGGCTTGAAAATTGAGGTGTTAGTTCATTGCCATGAAGGGAATATAATTCTGTGATTTGGGCTTATGACGAATAACAAGACGCATTTGGCAAGCTTGCGAAGTGAGGTACTCAGATTTGCAAAACTGGAAACATCAGTAGAAATGTGGTTTTTGCAAATGGAATGGACTTGGGAAAGTGTGCAGATGGATTGGTTAAGACTTGAAAACTGGCACTTGAAGTATTTTCGGAGTAGAATGCAGTGGTACAATCCATTTGGTTCAAACAATCATGCATTCAAAGATATGCCATACTGAACAGGGGTACTGATCAATTTGCACTTTATGACACCAGTAAAACTTTATAACTTGCATTCGGAATGAAGTTTGAAAACTGATCAAACGGATTCGTCATAGGCCCAAATCCGGAACATAGCGTGTGACCTCTAGAATAAAATGCAAAAAGAAATTTCTCAATATGATGAACTGGGTCAAAGTTATAATCGGTCAAACAGGGCCTCCCGAAATTCAGGGCAATTTGCATCAGCATGACAGAGATAAGTAACCAACTTCGAGAGATTCAAAACCTAGTTAAAACATATCAAAATGACATGAAAATTGGAACATAGGTCCACTGATATGCATACAAAACACTCCCAAAGTGGCGAGTCATGAAGCATAACCGAGTGCAAGATATTCAAATGCAAACATTGTTCAATATGGAACTTCACAGAATGACTTGGAATGTCAATTTATCAACATAAGACGCGTGGATATGCTGAATGCAAGGTGTTAGAAACATAAAACACCTTATAGGCCTCAAAAGGACAGCCGGGTACATAGGCAAGAAAAGCACTTTAAAGGGCTCAAAAGTTTATAATGGTACTCAAAACGGGAATGCAATTTTGAGTCCCATCAGGATGATCTTATGGACTGCTTGAGTGGAGCTTAGTACTTCACAAAGATAGACCTCAAGCGTGGCTATCACTAAATACAAATCGGAGAGGGTGATGAATGGAAGACTACACTCAAGACCAAGGAGGGTCTATATGAGTGGTTGGTCATGCCCTTTGGCCTAACCAATGCGCCAAGCACCTTCATGCGGCTTATAAATTAGGTAATGAAGAAATTTATGGAAAATTTTGTTATTGTTTATTTAGATGATATTTTGATTTTCAATAAGGCTCTAGATGAACATTTTCTGCATATTTGTAGAGTCTTTGAATAGTTACAGGAAGAGAAACTTTTGATTAATTTGAACTGTAGCTTTGTCAAAAGGGAGTCAGTCTATTTGGGGTTTTTTGTGTCACCAAATGGTCTCAAAATAGACCCAGATAAGATGAAGGTCAACCTGGAATGGCCTACCCCAAGGTCTGTCACTAAGGTGAGGTGCAATGTCCCCTTTGAGTTGACAATGACATATCAGCAAGATTAGCCTATTAACACCTCTCGTAGGCTAATGAGGCATGGTGAGAGAGTCATCTGGCAGTCATTCAATGATTACTTGGCTCAGTTTTTGGTTGGATTAAGGTTTTCCGTGATATATCATTATTGTTTCTATTTATGGAAACCTTATTTTATAATTTGATGTTGAGATGCACTTTATTAATAATATAATATTTTAATATTTTATAAAGTGCAACAATTAAAAAAATATTGGAATCTTCTAGAAGTCAAAAAAAGAAAAATAATATTATTTTATTGAGGCTGACCTCTAGAGGAAAAAAAAAACTTAAATAGACCTTGAGGTCTCACTATTGAGGCAGGCAGATTTGATATTGATGATTGATGATTTCTTCTTGAGTATTTGTGGAGTCAAGTGGTCTGCAGATAATCAATTTGTCTTTGCGAACGAAAACTCCCAATGATAGTAATTTTGAGGGTGTGAAATATCACCCGAATTATTGCAGATTGGAGGTGATATTCCAGTCACTTCACTGTGCCAAATTTGTGGCCAAAGGCCAGATTTGTGGAGAAAGAATAAGTTGGGTGCTGCTACAGTGACGCGGCTACAGTAAATTGTTACAGAAACGCTGCTACAGTGACGTGGCTATAGTAAATTGCTACATAAACTTTGCTACAGTAATTCCCTACAGTGTTATTACTGCTACAGGAACTTGCTGCAAGAAAAATCCAGATTCCCTTGAGCAGTTTTCCAGGGGCGGCTGCTTCAGACTTTTCTATTGGGCTTTTGAGGGCATTATTGGAGATATTGATTGCATTTTCATTGGAGACTCAAGGTGACTTCAAGAACCAAGCACCATCAAGCTGCAGTCCCAAATATCCATTCCTAAGGGGACGATTTGCTAATACAAGGAGGGACAAATTTCTGATAACCTCAAAGCAAGCTGGGCACACTACAGACAGGGGCGATTTCATGTTTTGGAAGCATCAAAAATCAGATAAGAAATTCAGTGAGTTTGTGGTCCTTCTAGTAGCTTGGGCGCATCATTTTGGAGCTGTTTGGCAACCTCATTTTGAAGAATCGAATAATTTAAGGAGGCTGCAACATAACCAGATTTCCTTTGTTTATTCATGCATATTATATGTTATTTAGATGCTACTGCTGTAGGTGGCAGTCTATATCAGACTTACACATTCATTCATATGTATGATCCCAGAGTCTTGGCTTTTGATATTAGCATTGTATTGGATGAGGAGAATTAGTAGTTGTTACAAATAATAGTTGTGTATTCAGATCTTGTGTTTGTAAGCCAAGTGTTTGTAAAGATGTCTTGGCTGTAGATGCATCATATTCTCTTAGTATTTTATCTCAATGCATTAAAAGGTGAAAGAAAAGCATAATATTTCATTGAAGAGCTTGCATAGTAATTGTAGAAGTGTTTGAAACAATCTTAGCAACCATTTCTATCAAGCAACTTCAAACGGAAACGCTATATCAGCAAGTCACAAGGTTGCACATGAACTGTTTGACAAAATTACAAGTAGCAAATAAGGGCAATTTGTGAGCAGTTTTGAGCAAGGTTCATTACATGAGGTCTTTCCATGGTTTGGCTAGTTTCTACAGAAAGTTCATTAGAAATTTCAGTAGTATTTGTGCACCCTTAATTCAAGTGGACTGCAGGAGCTATAAGGAGTTTTGAGTTGTTGAAGAAGAAGGTGACAAAGCCACATGTGTTTTCACTCCCTGATTTCAACAAGGTGTTCCAGGTGGATTGTGATGCTAGAGGTAGTGCCATTGGATATTTATTGAGCCAAGAAGGTAAGCCTATTGCATATTTTAGTAAGAATTTGAATGATGCAAAGAATAAGTATTTTGTTTATGATCAGGAGTTATATGCAGTAGTTCAAGAATTAAGAAATGGAGGCATTATTTATTGCCAAAAGAATTAGTTTTGTGTATTGATCATCAAGCATTAAAATCTCTAAATAGCCAGGGTAAATTAAATCAAAGGCACTTGAAATGGATAAAGTTCTTGCAGAGCTATACATTTGTGTTGAAATGTAGAACTGGACAATCTAGTAGGGTTACAGATGCATTAAGTAGGAGACAAATATTACTAACAAAAATGCAAGTTGAGCTGGTTGGGTTTAATGAACTCAAGCCTCTGTACCCTAGGGATCTTGACTTTGCAGAGGTTTGGAAGGCTTGCAAGGAACCTATTACTCTAGATAGGAGAAGGTGGCTAGAGTACATGATCCAAGATAATATGTTATTCAATGGGAGTCAGTTGTGCATTCCAAGGAGGTCCATGAGGGAGAACTTGATCAAAGAGAAACATAGTAGAGGAATGGTCAGACACTTTGGTCGAGATAAGACCATTGCCATTGTTAGTGAGCATTACTTCTGGCCTCAGCTATCACAAGATGTGAAGTAGTTTGTGCCAAGTTGTCGAGTGTGTCAGACAACTAAAGGAGTTAGCCGAAATATAGGACTATTAGCCATTGCGTGTTCCATCAAGACTCTAGGAAGACATAGGCATAGATTTTGTTCTTGAGTTGTCAAGGACATAAAGGGGTAATGATTCAATATTTGTGGTAGTTGACGGGTTTTCAGAGATAGCTCATTTCATTCCTTGCCACAAGACCCATGTTGCGATTCACATTACAAACTGGTTTTTCAGAGAGGTGGTAAGGTTACATGGTCTTCCAAAGAGTATAGCTTCAGACCGAGATACAAAGTTTGTTGGGTTTTTTGGAATACCTTGTGGAAGAAGTTGAAGAAAGAGTTGAAGTTTATTTCTGCACATCACCCACAAACTAATGGGCAAACTGTAGTGGTGAGTAGAAGTCTGAGTAATCCAATGAGGTGTTTGGTAGGTGATAAGCCCAAGGGATGGGATTTGATTTTAGCACAGGCCAAATTTGCTTATAATAATTCTGTGAACAGGAGAACTGGTAGGTCACAATTCCAAATTGTGTATGGGAGTAGTCCAAGGACTGCACCAAAATTGAGGAAGATGGAGCAAGGAGGCAAGAATAGTGCTAAGGCAGAGGACTTTGCTAAACATGTCAAGAACCTACATGAGGAAGTCCGTGAGCATATCACCAAGATAAACATGCAATATAAGGCTAGGGCAAACTAAAACAAGAGGCATGAGGAGTTTCAAGTTGGGGATCAGGTCATGGTAAACTGGAGAAAAGAAAGATTTCCAGTTGGCACCTACAACAAGTTGAAGATGGAGTAATTTAGCTCCTACAAGATTTTGAAGAAACATGATTGAGGGAATGCATATGAGGTGGAGCTGCCAGATGGAATCCACGTCTCTTGTTTTCAATGTTGCAGATTTAAAATAGAGTATCATGAAGATGGTATAGAGGAGGAATTGATACTTAAGCCATGTCCAATTCCTACCTCTAAGGAGGAGATTGAAGAAATCCTAGATAGTCATGTGGAAAGGAGTACTAAAAACAAGCAGTATGAGGAGTAGCTTGTGAAGTGGAAAGGACGACCTCTAGAAGACTCAACCTGGTTATCTAAGGTGGAGGTTGACCGCGTGGGTTTTACTCAACCAAGTGAGAAGTGACGAGGTCACTTTTCAAATTACACTGGGTGTCTGATGCAGGAGCATCCAACGGTGTAAGAGCAATCCTGTGTCACCCAAAAAATATTTTTAGAGATAGTTTTTGTTTGATGTGTTTGCATTTATGGATACTCATTGGGCAAAAAAGAGATTCCAACTCTTAGATTTCCTTTTTTACTTTTTTGGGCTAGTATTTTTGCACACCTTGAGATACATGCAAAAGTAAAAAAATGGATTATTTTGTTGTAGAACCATAATTATGAAGAATTAGAGGGTGTAAGCTAGAGGGGAGGTTGTAATTGAAATTTCAGGTGCTCTAGAAAAAGAATCAAGTCAGAAGGTTTCACAGTTTGAAAGTTATGGCAATTTTAAGTTGTTTGGAGACCTAGAAACGCTTCGCAGTCAGATTTGAGGCACTAAACGGCCTTGTATGACCCCGAAAAACAAGGGGTGGTCGTAGGCGTCTCGTAGAGCCATAGAGCGCTCAAAGTGTTTTTCAAAAATGCAAATGGTTCATGAATCAGAGTCTTGGATCAAAAGTTATGCCTCCGAAAGTTGGACTAGTTTTTTTGGAACCTTCTATTTTTGCACAAACTTCTAAGTTCAATTCTAGAACCTTTGTTTTGGTGTTGGCCACCAAATGTCAAAATGAAAAATGTATTCCTAACCCTAAACCTTAGACAAGCTACTTAAGGCCCATTCTTGTAGTGTGAAGGAAAATTTTGGAGTTTGGGAGACGGTATTGTGACAAGGGTTTTTCTCCACAATCTAATAATATTATAGCCCATAGGGCATGTAGTTGGGTCTAATTTTTTTTTGTTCTAATGCATGTTATAGCTTCTCATTTCAAACAATTTATGTTTCCTTTTCTGATGTGTTTATTTTTGTCTCAAGTTGTGCCCTCATCATATATGTATATACATATGCTTATATATGTATCACACACACACACACATATGTAAATAGGCACTTTCCATTCCAAATTAATAAGTTTACAAATGGTCATTTAAATAAGTTTAGACTGACATTAAGGCCATAGTTATTGACTGAAGATGTGATGGGACTATGATGGAGCTCTTTAAGTTGTTATGATTTATTATAAGAATCACAGGAAAGTTCATATCTGTAGATTTACTTCTATGAATAAGAAGGAGATCATCTATCAAATAGACTAAGCTTAGAATCTATCTTCCTTCTTACTGATAGGAATGAAGTTAGGGGTACTTGTACTTGTTGCTGATGTTGCAAGTACAGCAAGTGATGTGAAAGCGGATAGGATATTTGACTGCTTGATAAGTATCCTCTCTTATAATAATTTTTAAAACTATAACACAATATATAACAAACAGATATTAGTCGTATGGATGCTTATTACTCACTTACTATTACTAACACAGATTTGGAAATATCTTTAACTAAGAGGTAGGCAGATTTGCATCTTTCACTCTTTAACTGCAGTAATTTTTATAGTATGGCTGATTAAGTATCTAAGGTATTATAATATGTTTATGTATGTTTACAAAAAGTGACTAACAATAATCTTGGCCAAAGGAACAGTGATTTGCAGATTATGTGTGAAAGATTTCAGACTCTAAGGAGTCAATATTTGGATGCTACTAAGAGGAGACAAACTTCCAACTTGAGACGCTTTGAATAAGATTGGACTTCATTTAAGAGACGTATACAGGAACTGAATTTACAAAAAAGAACATATAATATTAAAGAGTATTTTTTAAATTATTGGATAGGTCTATACTAGAGGTTTTTCTTTCCTCTGTTCTTTTCCATTGGTGCCCTTATGAATGGAGGTGTAAAAATATTTACATTTATTAAAATAATGGCCTATGCTTTTACTGAGTGAAAAAAAAACAGAACAAAAAAACACAAATAAAGAAAGATTTTAAGAGTAAAAAAACTAAATTTACACTAATAACATAGGTATAGAAGAAAATAAGCAACAAAAGGAGAGAAAACAAATGGAAAAAAACTACGAAAATTAAAAATGAAAGAGAGAAATATAATAAGATGAAGTAGAAGCAGCCAAAAAGGAATGAAGATAAAGATAAGGAAATAGAGATAGAACGAAAGATGGAAGAAAGTGTGGTAAAGAGAATCTAAGATAAAAAAATACCACAATAAGTTAGGTTAAATAAAATAAGTCAAAAAAATAGAGAGAGATAAATAGAAAAGATGATAATATAGAGGAAGAAATGAGGATATAGATAGAGGGAAAGAAAAATGTATATAATGAGAAATAAGTAGAAAAGACGATAAAGAAACAATATAGAAAGAGAATAAAAGAAATAAAGGTAAACAATGTATAATGAATATATATATATATAGTGTTAGTGTAATTATTTAATTGATTTCACTTAGGCTTTTAAATCTAATTAGTCGTCCATATATGTATGACACTTGTTTATGCAAGTAGTCATCATTTAGGAGTTGTTTAATAGATCTGCGATTTCATTTTATTCATTTAATGTTTGAGTCGACATTTGATTCAACCCAACCACTCTTCCTATATGTATCTTGTTCATCCAATGAATGGTACGTCGACTTTGGACTTAATTGGTTATTGTGCTTCTTATTATCTCTTTAGATCTTGCAAGTATTTTCATGGTATTAGAGCAAATAGAAATTATTTTTGAAGCCATCGACATTCAGCAACTCAAGGTGCTTATGAGAAGTTTGTGGTGCGTGGCAAGTGAAAGGTGATCTTTGATGTACAACATCCATGTGCATTGCAAGCAACCACGATGTCAACTCCCATAGACGGATTGGAGATCCTCCTACCCGTGGCTTGAAATAGTAGAGTGAGTCATGAGGAGCAATGTACACTGGGGTTCCAAATCATCCCCCATTCAAATTCACAGCGACTCAGCTTTCTACAATCACTTTGCAATCCAATATGACTATTTGCGGCTTGGCCCAACATCCAACTCTCAATTATCTACAGCATGCGTGGACAACTGATCCACAGTTTGAATGACTTGTCATCATGAAATTTGAAGGATCATTCTCGTCGTCATAGAATGCTCTACTATAATTGCAACACCGTCAAATTCAGGGGCTAGCAGGTGGACAATTAAAGAAGCTTTTCTAAAGTAAAAAGTTTGCAATGGATATCAGCTTTTATTGAGTATTTTATGTCACTAGGCATGTAAATCATCTCAACAAAGTAAATCAATTACTGAGAGAGTTAAATGTTCCTTTTGTAAAAAACTACTCATGAAGATCATCAATGCATGAAAAAATTGAGTACCTCACTTTTCTACTCAAAAAGAATAAAGTGTCTCCTTCAAATCGGGAAATTACTAAGGTCAAATAGAAATTGAAAGGCAGGGTCTTGTATGCTCGAGCAATTATGGATTATGGTGCTACACACCATATAGGATCTCAACTTCATGTGGACTCCTTCAAATTCAGATTCCAGACCTAATAATTTAGATAATTTAGTAGATCTGGCATTCATATTTGGCCGGATTTTTAGGAAAGGCCACAAGCTCTTCTTGGTGTATGCTCTACATCAGCAGCATCCTTTCTTTCTTGTGGGGGTGGGGGCTTACAGGCTTCTTCTCTTCTTTTTTCTCTCTTTTGGAGGATAATAACTACGATATCCACTAATAATATTATTTTTTCTCATCCACTAATAATATCCACTAACTCGATTTGGCCAGATTCTAGCCCTAATAATATTTTTTGTTAATAATATCCACTAACTCAATTTGGCCAGATACAAATAAGAGCACATGAATAAATTATTTCAGTAAATAATTGTTTGCTCTATATATTATCCTAAAAAATATTATCCTTGCGCAAAAAACTTTCTACACTGCAAGGAGTGCTTGTAACATATAACAGAATTGGACATGTGACATTTGAATGACAAACAACTTTAAGAACAAAAATAAAGGAGGAAAATGACACATATTTATATGCAGATCATACAGTCTTTTCCTCAGTTACAGATGAGAGCACACAAATAAATTATTTCAGTTAATAGTTTGATTGCCCCAATTATAATCCTGAAAAAGATTTTTAAAATTACCAGATCAATCCGGTCCCAGTCCACACCACATGACTTTAAAGCTCCCCAACTCATCCTTTTGGATCCCCAGCTAGTGAAACATTTCTACATTCCTGCGCAGAGGCCTCCATGAGAGAGTGGAGAGAAAGGCATAGAAGAACAACGGTGAGAAAATTGAAGAAGGCAATAAATATAATACCTGCAGGGTCAACGAAATATTTGATCGACAGAAGTTTGTGAGGTCTTCTTCAATGATAATGGATCGAAGTCTTCGGCACGACGACTGTAGCAAAACTCCTAGGCCAAATTTGCTAATCGAATTACCGAATAACACAACTCTATGAATGAACTTCAAAACCCTCTGTCAAACTCCCGTCCGCTTGGTTGGGCATCAAAACCCTCCTTTGCTTAATGATCGTTACAAAGCTCCTAAGCTCGAAGTCTGGCCTTCAAAACCCTAGGAGGCCAGCTCTTCTACGGTTGGTCGTCCAAGAGAAGAGCGCTTTACCGAACATTTTCCAGCCAGAGCATTCTGCACAACCTGTTCAATTTCACTCAACTCTGTTCAAACACAACTAACTGTCCCCACACAAATTATAAACTCTTATTTTCTGTTTAAAGTTACCCAGCTTGAGCTAACTTTTTTCAACCGAATTCATGGGTAAAGAAACCGTAACGGGCTACTCATATTCAGCTCTCTATTAAGAAACCAATTTCAGAGCATTTTCATGGTTAAACTCTTAGATTTTTGCGGGAACTTGTAGAGGATGGAATGAACACGCAAACAGAGCCACTGAAAAATGAAAAACAATGCAAACCGTGTTACTGGCCATGGATTACAGGGAAATTTGTCAATAGATTTCCAAAGAGCATAAATAAAAAGTAAAATCACCATAGCCATACCTTATAAAAGGAAAGATAGGGTTGTAGCACAAATCATCAGAGAATCGGAAAGAAAACAGTGTGATTGAGAGCAAGAAAACTAAATATCCTTAAACCCAGATACCCATTTAAAGAAGAATAAGGAGCACATCCAATTATTTAAATATATATATTTATATAAATGCACAAAAATTCTTCATACCTGAGATCCAGAGATCTTTAAATGCCTCTTTGGCATCCTTGAACATCCGACCTCCTCCTTTCAAAGAGCTAATGGAGCGTGCAAGATACCTCTTCATCGATTAAATACAGAGACTCGATATTTCTTGTAAAGCAGCAGGTGCTTGGGGCAACGACCATCCAGGCAGGAGGATCGACTGCCTGGATCGCCGAGTTCCTCGAACGTCGTGCGGATTCCTGCCCCGCCCTTCCCCTCCACTGACAGTGTCAGATCGTAAATTGTAACCTTACAGAGTAAGAATAATTTTATATTCGAGATAAAAACGTCAACTTTACTTTTATATTTTACGAAGAGGCCATGAAGATGATCTCATATATTATGAGCATGCACATTCAAATATTATTATAATACCTTTTAAGTCTTCAAATTGTTTATAAATCCATTGAAAGGGTTAGCTTAATCCACGAAATTTCTTATCTATGCCTTTGCGTTAAGCTTTTGTTTCTCCTTGTTTATTTTTATTTATATATATTTTGACCAATGTCTATCCAAACGTTCCCATTGTTTAAACAATTTGGTTGGTTATTAAACTTATAAGTTGGCATTTAAAAACCCACAAAATGATTTGGTTTTGGTAGTTATCTTGATATAAGCATCTTGAGACAAATTTGTTATTGTGGGTATGTTGTAGTATACTAATTTTTTTTTAACTCTTTACGTACAAAATTCATGAAAGGGGCAACTGAATAGAATCCATGATTGTTTATTTGTGAGCATGCATCAAGATTTTGTCTTTCCTTCCATGAAAATGGTCAACATTGAAGACCTCAAATAAATATAAAATATATGCACTCTTACGTGACTTGCAATGTACATTGCAAACAAACAAATTTCTTGATTTTTTTAAGTCAAATTTGCCCTCGCATTATTAGATTTCCATAAATTAATTCATTGAATTGAGATTTTTTTGATATTGAAATCAATTAGACTAGTAGAATATTTTTAATTAAATTTTTTAAAATAATAATTATATATTTAATTATTGATTTTAAAGTTATTTTAAATAATTTGATTCAAATTTAAAAACATATTTTATTTGAATTCATTTAGTGTTTTAAAATCTTTCAATTAATACAACTTTCTTATGGATAATAGTATTAAAAAATTATTTATTTGAAAATGAAATTATATCAACCTTACATAAAGAAAAATTATTGTATAAGAGTAAAACAATTTTATTTGTTTTGTCGTTGATTCCATACTAGTTAAAATCAATAAATTTGACTCTATACTAGTTAAAATCAATAAATTTGACTAATGTTATTGTTGCAATTTAGTTGATTATATAGTATTAATTTTTTTAACAATTCATTACAATTAAAGATAATAAAATAGATTAAATAATTTAATCCAACATAAAAATATAAAACTAACTAACATAAACCAGCTTATAACTTTATCAAAATATAAAAATAACTAACATATATCTTAGGAAACTACAAACTCTATTTAGAATTTAATTTTCCATACATAATTAATTTCTTCACTCTATGTATTTCTTTTAAATATATTTTTAAAATGATTTATTAATTTTTTTTTTAAAAATGAGACCAAAAAAGATTATATAAAAAAAATCTATTTTTAAAATCAACAAATTTTGACTAATGTTATTGTTGCAATTTAGTTGATTTTATAGTATTAATTTGTTTTATAATTCATCACATTAAGATAATAAAATAATTTAATCTAACATGTACATGATTAGGAAAATTGGCCCTGTGATAAAAATGAGAGAAATTGAAAGTCCACCTATAACTTCATCAAAATATAAAAATAACTAACATATACCTTAGGAAAGTGTGAACTCTACGTAGAATTTAATTTTCATACATAATTAATTTCTTTACTCTATTTCAAGCCAAAAAAATAAAATTAAATATATTGTTTAAATTTTTTTTTAAAGATATAATCAGTAAACCTGGATCGACTACCTAGATTGACTACCTGGATCCAAGTTTAATGATTATACCTTAAAATTTTAATTTTTAAAATAATATATTTAATTTTATTTTTTTAGCTAAGTTATTATTTAATCTTTTATGATTTTTAAGTTATTTTAAATTATTTGATCGAGATTGAAAATTTCACAAATTCTTAAACAAAATGGCTTATTGATTATATTAATCTAGTATAACATTAAAAACAATTCTTAAAAATTTCACATAAAATTATTGATTTTAAAAATAAATTATATTATTTTTCTTATATAATCTTTTTTTAATCTTATTTTTAAAATAATTAATTAACCGATCATTTTAAAAATGTATTTGAATTTATATTAAGTTTGAAATAGAGTAAAGAAATTAATTGTGTATGAAAATTAAATTCTAAGTAGAGTTCACATTTTGCTAAGGTATATGTTAGTTATTTTTATATTTTGATGAAGTTATAGGCGGGCTTTCAATTTCTTATTTTCATCATAGTACCAATTTTCCTAATCATGTACATGTTAGATTAAATTATTTTATTATCTTAATGTGATGGATTTTTAAAAAAATTAATACTATACAATCAACTAAATTGCAACAATAACATTAGTCAAAATTTGCTGATTTTAAAAATAGATTTTTTTTATATAATCTTTTTTTGTCTCATTTAAAAAAAAATTAATTAATAAATCGTTTTAAAAATATATTTGAAAGAAATACATCTAAATATTAAGTTTAAAATAGAGTGAAAAAATCAATTATGTATGGAAAATTAAATTCTAAATAGAGTTTGTAGTTTCCTAAGGTATATGTTAGTTATTTTTTATATTTTGATAAAGTTATAAGCTGGTTTATGTTAGTTATTTTTATATTTTTATGTTAGATTAAATTATTTAATCTATTTTATTATCTTAATGTAATGAATTGTTAAAAAAATTAATACTATATAATCAACTAAATTGCAACAATAACATTAGTCAAATTTATTGATTTTAACTAGTATGGAATCAGCGAAAAATAAAAAATTTGTTTTACTCTTTTACAATAATTTTTCTTTATGTAAGGTTGATATAATTTCCTTTTCAAATAAATAAAATTTTAATACTATTATCCATAAGAAAGTTGTATTAATTGAAAGATTTAAAAACACTAAATGAATTCAAATAAAATATGGTTTTAAATTTGAATCAAATTATTTAAAATAACTTTAAAATCAATAATAAAATATATGATTATTATTTCAGAAAATTTAATTAAAAATATTCTACTAGTCTAATTGATTCCAATATTAAAAAAATCTCAATTCAATGAATTAATTTCTGAAAATCTAATAATGCCAGGGCAAGTTTGAGTTAAAAAAATCAAGAAATTTGTTTGTTTGCAATACACATCACAAGTCATGTAAGAGTGCATATATTTTATATTTATTTGAGGTCTTCAATCTTGACCATTTTCGTGGAAGGAAAGACAAAATCTTGATGCATGCTCACAAATAAACAATCAGATGGATTCCATTATGTTGTCCCCTTTCATGAATTTTGTATGTAAAGAGTTAAAAAAAATAGTATATTACAACATACCCACAATAACAAATTTGTCTCAAGATGCTTATATCAAGATAACTACCAAAACCAAATCATTTTTTTGGTTTTTAAATGCCAACTTACAAGTTTAATAACCAACCAAAATGTTTATTAAACAATGCGAACGTTTGGATAGACATTGGTCAATATATATATATATATATATATATATATATATATATATATATATATATATATATATATATATATATATATATATATATATATATATATATATATATATATATATATATATATATAAACAAGGAGAAACAAAAGCTTAACGCAAAGGCACAGATAAGAAATTTCATGGATTAAGCTAACCCTTTCAATGGATTTATAAACAATTTGAAGACTTAAAGGGTATTATAATAATATTTGAATGTGCATGCTCATAATATATGAGATCATCTTCATGGCCTCTTCGTAAAATATAAAAGTAAAGTTGACATTTATATCTCAAATATAAAATTATTCTTACAATGTCATACAAATCAATGATGTTGACGGTACGATTTACGATCTGACACTGTCAGTGAAGGCGGCAGGGCAGGGCAGGAATCTGCATGGCGTTCGAGGAACTCGACGATCCAGGCAGTCGATCCTCCTGCCTGGATAGCCGTTGCCGGTGCTTGGACCTCTCAACTTTCCTTGCAAAGCACGAGGTACACACACTGACAACTGAAATGCGAATGGGAGGTACAATGTTAAAAATATGCAAATCTCCAGGTCGCCGTTTGTTAAAGAGTCTAAAAAAGCAGACAAACACAATTCAAAATTTTAAATTAGTGAGGGTTTATTGCTTCATGCTATCTTTCAGTTTTTTGTGTATGGCTTTTCATCTGAACTTTCTTTCTGTTAGCGCCACTTGTCACATCGCATTTACTGCGGGATTTTTTAGGCTAAGATATAATGGTTCCGACCAGCGGTAAACCAGTTGTTTCTGGTGTTCAAGCTATTGCTCCGGTCTGCCATAGCGCCTCCTCCAAACAAACATCCGCGCAAATTTATCCCGAAGGTTTTTCACGAGGTAATCTTGACATTATCCTTCCTTTGCAAGAATTTGATGCTGCATGTGATTGGTTAGAACAACACACCTTGATAGGTTATTTTGTGGGTAGGACTCCCCTGGAAGCTATGTTCCGAGAATGGGTTAACAAGAGTTGGACTCCTCATGGAGTCTGCCTTGACGCTGTGCAAAACTTTACCAAAAGTTTTTTTATTTCGCTTCGCTAACCCCTCGCAGGCAAACACAGTCTTTAACAACGGACCATGGTTTGTGCATTCTTCCTTGCTTGTTTTTCAAAAATGGTCACGAGACTTCACAGTCTCGGATGATAAAAAGCTTAGGGTTCCTATATGGGTAGAGTTCCCAGGATTACCCTTGCCTTGTTGGCCTTTCATTGAGTCCATTGCCAAAGCCCTTGGCAAAGTTGTCACCAAGGAGCCTAAGAAATTCTTCAATGCCCACTCGCAACGACACGTTTATGTAGAGGTGGATCTTTCTGAGGATCTCAAAGATTCTATGGAAATTCAGATTGGGACTACAACCTTCTCTCAAAAGGTTCTTTACTTGAACCTCCCCAACACCTGTTATAGGTGTTAGTCTACAGAACACAAGATCAAGGACTGCCCTCTAGCTACGCCTAGGGTCAAGCCCACGCCTAAAGAGGCACCTATCAAACAGGCCGAAGGGAAAAAGGAAGAATGGGTCACTGTTGGGCGTAAGGGCAAGGCTCCCTCAAATCCCTTGCCCCCCAAGCAGTCCTATGTTGAGGTCACTGCAGTTCCTCCTGTCCCTACAAGAGCATCAATTCCAACTAGCGTAGTGATGCAAGTGGCAAACAAAGGAATAGCTTCCAGAATTTCACATGTTTCAAACCCTACTGGCTTGCAGGGGATCAAGGCAGCCGCTAGGGTTTCTGCTTTGGCTAGGGTGCGAACTCCTCTTGTTGCCTCTTCCATAGCACCACTAGTGTCGCGGCATTCTCGCAATCCTCCTAGACGTGTGGAGATACCAAAGGTGAAGCATCAGGTTGTAAGTCCAAAGGGTTTTCCATCTGACTTCAACCATGATTCTACCTTCTTGCAGAATAGCTACTCCTCTCTTGAGGATGAAGATGATATGGAAGAGTTCTCATGAACTTCCTTTCATGGAATGTTCGAGGTTTCACAGACCTCCCCAGAAAGTACTATGTTCGGGATGCCTGTCATAGACTTGGTAATTTAGATTTTCTCTGTTTGCAAGAAGTTAAAATTTTTGGTTTCATGCTTGCTTTGGCATGCTGCATAATTTGGTAGGATGGCGTGATGTTTTCTTCCTAGCACAAAGCTGGCCAAGGTGGTGTAGTTACTCTCCTGTCACCTCGCCTTCATTCTGCTATTATTTTGCACGATTCTGACCCCACGCATAGAATTATTTGGCCTTTGTTTTCCATTAACAATCATTCTTTTGGAGTCATTAATGTTTATGCTTCCAATGATGTTGTGGAAAGATCCCAGATGTGGGCCTGGCTAGCTGACAACCTGCCTCTAGCTACTTGGGTTATGTGTGGGGACATTAATATGGTTGAAGTGGCCTCTAACAAAGACAACATTCTGCCCTTTCACTGGATCCCAATACCAACCGTCGATAGGATAGTGGGGTTTGGCAGACCTGGTCCAACTTTCGAGCTGGCTCTGACCCCATATTAAAACATCTTGATCGTGATATGATCACTACGCATTCTTTTTTCTCTTTTTCTAAGGATTGAGATTTGTCTGTCATTCCCCTGCCAGATGTGACGTTATCTGACCACTCCCCCATATTTTTTGTCATTTCTTAGCAAATTGTTGTCCCCAAGGTGGCCCAGTCTCAGTTCTTCCTCAACACATCTATTATGTTGCATGCTTCTACCATCTCACACATCCAACATGTTTGGAATTTGGAGCCACGTCCACATTCCCCAAGGGGATGGATTCAATGGTGGAATGATATCATTACCAGAACTGCTTGGTTCTTGTGCATCTATGGACGTCAGCTAGCTATATTCAACAAAATGTTCTTATGAGGCCAACACCATTGCCCTCAAAAAAGCCTCTGAGGCTCTCACCTTCAACCCCTTTGATGTGGATTTGCAAATTCAACTTGCCAACTTCGCCATGACAAGCAAATTGCTGACAACTATGTTGCCCAAGGAGCCCAAATCAAGGCCCGTCTCCACTGGTTGGAAGTTGGCGATAAGGCCTCGAAGGAGTTCTTTCAGGCTCTCCGAGCCCATCATACCAATGTTGGGATTAAAAAGATCAAACAAGGAACAGTTGTTTTGTCCAGTCTCCCCGACATCCTGCAGGCATTCGTTCATCACTATGAGAACGTCTTTGCTTCGCAGGGAACTTCAGTTGCTTAGGAGGAAGCTCTCAAAATGTGTATCTCTGTTACTCCAAACTGCCTAGCAGTTGAGTAACATGCTTTTTCTGAGCAACTTCTTTCCCTCAATGACCTCAAAGAGGTTGTTTACTCCATGGCGAATGACAAGTCCCTTGGGTGTGATGGATTTCCTTGTGAATTTTACAAACACCTCTGGGAGCAAATAGGTCCTAATCTGCACAAAGTCTATCTCGAAGCATATCATTCTAAAAGCTTAGGAGCAATTATAAATAAAGGGAATATCAAATTCATACCTAAAGCTAGTGATCATGAGGACATATGCAATTGGAGGCCCATTACCCTTCTGAATGTGTCTTATAAGATCATTGCCAAGGCGCTCTCTCTCAAAATCAGGCACATGTTGCCCTTAATTGTGCGGCCTGAGCAAACTGGCTTCGTCAAGTCCAGATATATTCTTGACAACATCATTGTTGTCTGGGAAGGTATGAAATGGGCTCGCAAGTCCAAGCAGCAGGCTATCTTTTTAAAAATAGATTTTGCTAAAGCCTATGATCGCATTAAATGGCCCTTTATCTTGGCTATGGTTCAGGCTCTGGGTTTTGGTCCCAATTTCCTTCAGTTTGTGGAGATGCTCTTTGGTGATGCTAATGCTTGCATTACCATCAATAATTCGCAATCTAAGGCTTTTGGACTTTTTTGTTCAATCAAGTAAGGTTGCCTTTTAGCTCCAGCACTTTATGTCCTTGCTGCTGAAGGTTTTGGCTATTTGCTAGCTCATTCTATGTCTTCAGGGCTAGTTCATGGCATCTTCTTGCTTGAATCTTCCTCTTAGTTAGTCAATGGTCATTTTGCTGATGATTCTTTTCTTACTCTTCTTGAGGATGAAGAAAACATCCAAAATGCTTTAAATTGTCTAGACACCTTTTGTCAAGCCTTTGCCTCTACCATTCAATGGCATAAAATGCTCTGCTATCGTCAGTCATTCTTGCCAGCTCCACCTTGGCTCAGCCAGTTTCAACGGAAATGGGTTATTCACGAGGAAATCTTCAACTTTCTTGGCATTCTCTTTGCCTTCCAGGCTTCTCCTGTGGAACTTTGGAATGTTGTGCTTGCCAAGATTAGCAAAAAACTCGAAAATTGGATCACCCAGCCGCTTTCTCTTGCTGGTAAATTTCAAATTTGTTCGAAGATTCTGGTAGCCACTCATGTGTACTACTCTTCTTGTTGGGCTCCCTCCAAAGCTTCCTATCTTAAGCTGAAACGTTTGCTCCGAGATTTTCTTTGGACTTTTGGTTCTGATCAACATGGTTTTCATAGAGTTGCTTGGGATTTTTGTTGTCTCCCAAGAGAGTCTGGTGGTCTTGGCATGCTTTCCACTCTGAAACAGGGCCTTGCTCTCTGTGCAAAATGGATTATCTGAGCTATTTCTGGAGATGAAGCCTGGAAGATTTTGGTTCGACATTGTATTTCTTTTGACTTCCCTATTAACAAGTCTGTGTGGAAGGGGATTGGTTTTCAAACCCTTCTCATCATGTGTGAACCCGTGGCCATACAGGGCTCCTTTATTATTAAGAGCATCTAGAAAGCCTAGGAAGCTATTAAGCCTTGGCTTCGTTGGGCTAGAGATGAGTTTCGCAACGGTTTGGTGGTCTCCCCTATTTTTCGTTCAAGGTACTCCTCTCAACAAGACTCACGATGTCAGTGCTCTGCATTTTTTCAAACATGGCATCCGAACTCTTAAGGATCTCTTCTCCAGAGTCACCATGAGTTTTAGGTCATTGGAAGATATGCAAGTCCAATACCGCCTTGCCAGTACAAATCGACTGACTTTTGACCTTTTGTTGTCTTCCATCCCTGAGCACTTAGTTCATAAAGTGGGGATTCAGACTATCTGTCCTTGGTGGCATGATTGGAAGTGGTATCCTACCACTCCATTTTCCAATTACAAGCCCAATATGGGGTATAGATGGCTTTTGCCCCATCTTCTGATGGTGGACATGCTTAACTAGTGCTGGCATTTGCAATCTTCGCTTTCTCAATGGAGAAAATATTTTGACACCATTTGGAGTGCTATTACAGCACCCAAGATTGCCCACTTTGCTTGCTGCCTTGCCTTCTAAGGTCTTCCCCTGGGGCCTCAGCTCAAGCACATTGGGGTTGCTGATCCCAGATGCCCTTTTTGTGGTCAACCAGAGTCCTTTTTGCATATATTTTGGTTTTGTAAGCGTGCTCAAAATGATTGGCACTGGATTCATGATTTTTTCAAGTCTTTCAAGCCCAAACCATTTTTATGGTACATGATCCTACTGGGTGATTCCCCCAAAATTCCTCAGAAGTTCAACCAGATTTGGCATACCTTCATGATGGAAATTTTATTTTCTCTGTGGAAATATAGGAATGTTGTTCTATTCACTCACAGTTTTTTGGATGTTAACATTGCTATGCACACTAAGGCATGCATTTGTAACAATGTTATTATGCAGATCCAGGTGCAAGCTAATAAAGTTGCCCTAGAAGTTGCTCACCTACAGGAGTTGTTAAATCACTCAAGCAATGTTCCCTGCACTATTGCCAGAGTGCCTCCTGATGCTTCGGCTGATGTCTTGACGCTTCATGGCCACTATTCTCAGTGCCAGTCCTCAGGCTGCCACTCACACACGATGCACTCCCAGGCTTCTCGCCACCACTCTCCCTGTGGTGGTGATGGCAGATGGAGGCACCACTCTACTTCCCCACCTTGTGGTGGTTCTAACTAGTCCCCGGCTCCTCCTCCTAGTCCTCGGTGGGCGCAGTCTAGAAAGTATCCTCACTTGGCCTTGGCAATTTCTCCTTTGTGGCCCGAGGTTAAAGATGTGGAGACTGCCACTAATCCTGCTGTTGCTGATGACGGCTAGACTGTGCCTAGCTCACCCCACAATCTCACTTATGCATGGGGTTTTCCTGACAAAGATGATCCTCCTCCCTTGGCTGGCATTATTGTGGCCGCCTAAGGTTGCTCATTATTTTTTTTTTAATGAATAGTTGTTGTTTTCGACTGAGGCCGTGTTATTAAGTCTGACTTTAACTGTGTGAACTCTTTTGCAGGGTGATCTTGTATCCCTCGGCCCCTTTTTTGTGAATTGTATTCTTAGTATATTTTTATTAATAGAAAAGGACTATTTATCAAAAAAAAAGAATAGTTGAAATGCTCAAAAAAACTAAAAAGCAGGTTAGTGTTCCAACAACAATAACTAAAGATTTTTCTCATCTTTGACATATAGAAATTGACACAAAAGAAAAAGAAAGTGAAAACACATATATTACATTTAAAACTGGTATACACAATGAAAAAAGAAAGCAAAAAAGTGTCTCTTTAAAAAAAAGAAAAAACTGAAAACTAGTGATAAGGGGAAAAGTATGCATTACTAGGAGATATCTAATTGTGTATTACTATGGATATGAAATGAAATGATGAATATGAATTGAAGATATTTTATTTATATTAAAATTAATTTATTTTGTTTTAAATCATAGTTGTTGAAAAGAAATTATTCAATTTTTTAAATTTTAATTATTATATTTATTTATTTTTATATAAAATTTATCTCTCTTATTATTATTTTAAAATATTAGAAATTAAGATTTTTATTTTTTTTTAAATTCTTTATTTTTAAACAAGATTAATGGTTTTGATTGATGAAATATTATTAAGTAGATTGCAAGGATCTTTGGCTCTACAAGAGGTACATTCTTCTTGGAGAGGTTGACTTAAGATATGAAAACAATTGTTTGCCTTGCACGAAGGTAGTCACCACCTATCTATGATTGTGTGTGTGATTACTCCTCGCATAGTCCAACATTTATAAAATGCAAGACAATTTTGAAGATGGCATCGAATGGACGACCAAATGGCAAGTGCTCAAATGCCACTACTCTTTTATTATGCCTAACTTTGAGATAGCTATGGAAATAAACAATAACAAGAATAGACTTTAAAAACCTTGATATGTTTCTTACAAAGTTAGACCATAACTCATTGTCCTCTAGGAACTACATGAATAATGGTGTTATAATTCCTCCAAGGTCCTTGTGGTCGTTGGTCCATATAGCTTCAATAGATTTGAATTTCTTATCTTGGAACATTAGAGGGCTAGAGTCCTCTGATATGATGTAACTAACAAATGCATTAGATCCTAGCTTAGTGTTGATGTGCTCCTATTACAAGAGCTAAACTTGGTGCATTTTTCTCTTGAGATCAACTTAAAAAGAATCTAGAATGACGCACTCCATTTAAAAACCAATCATAGTAAGGCGAAGGGTGATGGAACCATTTTGATCAATCACAAATGGAATAAAAAATAGTGAGATGGGGATGTTCTCTCTACAATAGAGTGGTGTGGGAAAGATGTACGAGAAAGTGCAGAAACAAAGCAAAATCTTCATAAATCTTGTCTTTCTTGATTCAACTAACTCCAAAATCATTTTTGTAAGACTTATACATGTTTTTGGGTCAGTTAGGACCATTCCTAACAATTTTTGGGGTTATATTTTTTATTTTTACAACAACAACAACAAAAAATGCAAAACTTGCAAAGTTGTAACTTTGCAACGTTTAAAGCAACTTAGCAATTTCTTGCCTTTATGAACTTGAATTTGTCCAAGATGATCCAACCACCTAGGAACCATCCTAAATCCTTCTTTAACATCAAAAAATCCTATTTACATCACATTTCACCCTCAACCACCAATGCTGGCTCTAGGCCTAAAGTTACTCACATGCAACTTTTAATGCTATAACCCAAAATTGGATTGTAATTGGGTCAATCTCACTAGAATTGTTGCCATTGGTTCTTACTACAAGAAAAAATCTCACACACACTTAGGACCATCCCAAAATATTTGAGGTACTCCTACACCATAGTCTTGGGGCATAAAGAAACCCCATGTCCCATGAGTAGTTACGTCCTATATTGTCTTACCATGCCTAAGTATGTTTGCCTCTTACATCCAAGTGGATTCTTCTTCTTCTGGTAAGTCAAGCCATTTCACTAAGTATTCCTTATATGCATCTTTCCTAGTTTTCTTCAACACCTTGGTATCTAGTATGCACTCTAGTTGTAAGGGAGTAGAAGGTGGTAAATCTATAACTCAATCCATTTCCTCTGTCTACTTGTGTTGTGTTCAATCTTCATCTAAAACCTTGCCCTTATAAGAATACAAATCACTGAAATTAAATAATAGTGAGATTCCTATATCAGGAGGCTACTCTACCTAATAATCATTATCCTCATACTTATGAACATTCTTTAGGGGACCAATTTTTTCATAAGTGATTTAATTGGTTTCACTTTAGAAAATCTTTCTTTCCTCGAATGGGCCATGACTAAATCCCCTACCTTGAATTTGACTTCTCTCCTTGACTTATATGCATGTTTCTTATATGTGTATGCACTTTGTTGCAGAGTCTTCTTGACTTGCTCATGAATGTGCTTTGCATTTTCTGCAAAAAAAAAAATCCTAATCTACTCCTCTTATCCTAGCTCCCTATGTCTTTGAGCTCCATATACCCCTAGGATGATATAGAGATGTATTATTTCAAAACTTCTACTAGTACTTCTATTAACCGATTCATTGCAAGCATATTCTCATTGGATAATCACCAAATCCCAAGCTTGAGAACGTTATTTAGTCAGAGCTTAATAAGTTTCCCAAAGATTTGCTCTCAACTTTAGTTTGACCATTTAATCGAGGATAGTAAGCATATGAGAACGCTAAGTCCGTGCCCATTTTCTTCCAAAAGTCCTCCAAAAATATCTCACAAATTTTGATTCTCTGTGTGTGCTAGAAAATGTGACCTGTTAGTAGCATGAGTTAACAAGCAAACATTAGTTAAAAACCTTGAAAGTGCATCAAAGATTCATCAAAATGAAAGGAACAAACACTAACTAATGCTTTGCTTGGGTTTTGCAACCCTAAGTAGCTAACAAATCCAATCTTCCAGCCACCTCTACAGCTCAACAAAAGCACCCATAAGAGGCCTTGTTGGTGTGTTAAGATGGGGGGGAATGTTTGGTGTGCTCTCCCAAAAACAACAATGGAGTGAATCTCTTGAGTGATTATGCAAATGTGAATGAAAATGAAATATGAACCTAGGCTAGACGAAATGAAGAACACCTCAAGAAATGGCTATGGAGAAAGCCATACTTGAAGGCATTCAAGGATGAAACTATGGAATGCAACTAAGAAACTAATGAGATGTGCAAGCTAAACTAAGATGTAAATGAAATGGAGATGCTAATACATGAAGAAACTAGACTAACAATGCATGAAAAAAACTAAATCAACTACCAAATTGTTAGTATGATTCTAGAAATCTCTATGAAAATCAAACTACAATGCAAACTCTTAGCATGAGAACTCAAAACTCAAAATGGCATGGTAACAATGCAAAAATGGGAGATGACAATGCTTGAGACAAGCCCTCTATTTATAGGCTTGAGGGAGGGCTTGGTGAGGTGGCATCCATGTAGATGCCACATAAGGTGACATGCAAGCCATGCAAATGGTCAAGAATTCAAAGTTTGCTCACACATGTGTGAGCAAACTTGAGAAGAAGAGTGGGAGACAAGAGTGTATAGGCATGCCATCTCACACATGTGTGAGCACACTCTTAGGCTAATGAGGGGGATTATGGAGATGATTAGGAATGATTAAGTGAGATTAGAGAAGAAGTAGGCTTATAGGCTAGGCTCTAGGTTAGGCTTAAGATTAAATTAAACAAAATTTAATTTAATCATGGGTTTAGAAGAATTAATAGGATGTGAGGATTTAAATAAATAAAATTTATTTAAAAAGGGGGAGACATGGAGGATCATGTGTTAAATTAATTTAACACATTAGAGCTAGGAGTATTTAAATTAAATTTAAATACTTAGGAGAATGAACTCATTTAATTAAAATAATTTAATCAAATAAGTAGAAGAATGTGAGCAATATAATTAATTAATTACAATGTCACGGGCAATATTAAAATTAATTAATATAGTCTTTAGGGACGATTTTAAGCGTCTACACTCTATCACTCACATTACTGATTAGAAGACCATGAATCTTCATAATTACTTTGAAGAAAATATAGCTACAATGTATAAATAATTATCAATGATTTTACATAGTATAAAGTAGGCCATATTATTGAACTATCAACCACTACACAAGCAACATCTTAACCCCTTACTATTTTGGGTGGTTCTAACTCAAAGTCCATATGTAGGCACTACCTAGGCCTATTAGCTACAGTCAGTGGTTGATATAGTTTTACACTAGATGGAAACCTTTTTTCTCTTTGACAAATAGCACATCATTCCACAAAATTTCTAACATCTTGTTGAAACTTGGGCCAAAAATAGAATCTAGTTACCTGCTCAAGAGTCTTGTCCAAACAAAAATGTCCTCCAACGATTCCTTGGTGTTTCTCCTTAAAAATATTTTCCATCATAAGGTCTTGAGTTATAAACAAGAATGGTCCTTTGAAAAGGAAACCATCTTGCAACAAATAGTCAACATATTCAACATGAAAGGTGTTAAAAAAAATAGAGCATTGCATATAGATTTCTGCAAAATCATTGTCCTCGGCATATAGGTGTTTTAGAGCTTCTAGCCCCATACTTTGCAATTATATCTCCTATATAGCCAACACTCTCCTACTCAAAGTATCATCTACCTTGTTTGTGGGGCTTTTGTTGTGTTTAATGGTAAAGGTATAGGCTTGTAAGTATTCTACCCATTTAAGATGCCCCTAGTTAAACTTATCTTGTTGATTGAGAAATTTGAGGGCATAGTTATAAATGTAGACGATAAACTCCTTAGGTAATAAATAGTGCCTCCATTTCTTCAATGCTCACACCATTGTATACAGCCCCAAGTTATAAGTGGAATGTTTTTTTTTAGCTTCATTTAACTTCTCTAAAAAGAAAGCCATAGGGTGATCTTCCTAACTCAATACTGTGCCTACGACTAATTTTCTAGCATTGTGTTCCACTATGAGGAACTTGTTAAAATTAGAAATTCTAAGGGATGGTAAACATGCTACCTAACTTTTTCAATAGTTCAGAAATTGCATTATCCTTGGGTGTCCAAGCCAACTGACATTTGACACCTCATTTGATGGTAGTTAAGATTGGTGCACAAACATGACTAAAACTTCTTACAAAATGAGGCCAATCCGTGGAAACTTCCAACATCCCCTACTATCCACGGGTGAGTTCAATATAGCTTAAACCTTACAAGGATCCATTTTCAAACATCCTTGATATACAAAAAAGCCAAGGTACACTAGTTCGGTCATTAGGAACTCACTCTTTTCTAAATTGACCATCAACTTTTCTTGGTATAATTTCCTTAAAACAATGTCCAAATGATTTATGTGCTTTTATTTGGCCCTGTTAAAGAGTAGTATACCATCAAGATAGAAAATCACAAATTTTCCAGTGAATTCCATATGTATCTCATTCATTAACCTCGTAAAAAACCTAGGTCCATTATGAGCCAAAAAGACATCACCAACCATTCATGTAAGTCCTCATTAGTATTGAAAGTTATTTTCCACTCATCCTCTTGATGAGAACATTTTCCATGATGATGGAGATGTTAGAATGATTAGAATAACTAAGAGGGGTGGTGAATCAATTATTCTTAGGTCCAGATGTACCAATTCCACTTTTAACAACTTTAAAAAGCTTAATCAAACTCATAAATTCACTCACTCAATATAGTGAATCATCAATAATTCAACTTACTCATATCAACACCTAGCTCTTTGTTTTATTGTTAGCTAAATTACAAAAACATGTAATAGTAAATAGTAAGAAACATGAAAACAACATTCACACAAGTATGGCACTAGGATTTAACATGGAAACCCAATTTGGGAAAAACCACCAAGTAAAATGTCATCACTTTTTCATACTTCTAAAGTGGGCTCAGTTAAGAGCCAACCTTGTTAAAGGTTACAAAACTCAATATTAGGTGTAACCCTATTAAAGGGTTTAATCACCCTATTAGGAGTGGCCTTGTTATAGGTCTTCAAAATCATCCCATTAGAATGTCACCTTGATTAAAGGGTTTACAACATTACTGTTAGGTCAACCTCGATTAAAAGAATTTTACTGCCAAAATGGTTTGAAAGTAACAAATAGGTTGATCTGATAAATTACAACTCACTTTGCATGTTTAGATCTCCATTCAACCCATTCCTAGTTCTCCATCTTTGATATGCTTGGAAACATCTCAAGCAATCTCACTTTCACCAACTACTTGATTTTTCTCTATATCTCCTATACTTCCACTTATTCTTCACAAATTTTCCATCCAACTTGTTAATCATCTCATGTGCCTCCTTAAATAGATAGGTTTAATCCTTTTCCACTTAAACATAGTCATAGATCTTAGGGTTTGAATAGATTGATTGAATTTTTTCATCATTTTATCTATATTCGTCTTTCCTTAAAACTTCTGGAAACTTCTCATTGAATCTTCACCCTATATCTCTTAACAAGCCTAATTTATACATTAAATATGCTAGCTCATCAATCCTTATCTTTAACACATTTTGAGTATTCATAAATTCAATTGTGTTAGCCTCAATTCTTGATTCTTTCTGAAACTATCAATATGCTAACACTTGGTCATCACTATGTTATTTAGCTTGGTCATCATTGGGTAGCTCAGTCACTATGATCTGTCTCACTCAGCTCACATTGGCTTGCTCATCCATCACTGTGCTTGGTCATTACTTTAGTTTCCCTTTATCTTGCTCTGTCATTACCATCACTTGGCTAATACTTAAGTTCCTCAATCTTCTGCTTGGTAATGCTTAACTTCTTTATTGACCTAGTAACCTTTTGCTCAGTCAAACTAATATTTTACTTATCTTCTTGATTATTATCAATCATCTCTTCTACACTTCAACTCATATTTCTTCTTTGCATAATATGATGATCAAACAACATATCATCTTGTCAAATATTAATTGATCAAGTGCCCTTTGTAGTTCCATCATACATAGTCCTCTTTACTCGACCACTTTACTAGTTCATCTTATTATCTCTCTTTTCAAATCATCTTCATCAATCAAATAATATGACACTCTACATTGTTAGCAAATGTCTTACCAGTAAGTTTTAACATTAATGACAATATAACAATTGTTCCAATTGTGGTTCCAATAATCTTCCTCTTTAGCATTGATGGCAACACCTTTTGTTGTCATGCAATGGAAAACGTGTTCTCTAGATTTTTACTATCAACTCCCTTTATGTTCTATATTAAATCTTCATTAATATCCTTAGCTTCATTCTAATTCTCATCCATGCAATAGCCTTAGTTTCATTTGGATTCTTATCCATGAAATATGTGATATGCTCCCTCTTCACACTTCTCCTTCTATGATACGAATTGAGATTCTAAATGTAATACCAAATGTATTGGCTCCCTCTTTGACATATATCTCATTTCACTTTAGATATTGAATGGTAATTTGGTACACATCTCCCTCTTTGACAACAATGCTAGAGTCATCATGTAAATGTCTTTCTCTAATGTTTAAATTGTCTCTCTCCCTTTCATTTCCTCCTTTATTTATATTTGTACCTGACTATATCACCATGTGCCTGCTTGCAGCTTTATCAACTCATACTGCTGTCCTTCTTTTCACATCTTTAGGCAGCTCCTAAAATGCAATCTCTTGCATCAATCTGTAAGATATTATGATTATAACAATTTATGCATTGCTGCATCCCTTCTTAGTTTGTTTTAGATAGGGGAATGACCCCTAACTTACCTCTTAGATACACAAATGAATCCTTGAGTAATGCCTGAGTGAATATATTAGCTATTTTCTCCTTTCTATTTACATATTTCAGTCCTACTTATTTATCTTGTACTAACTCCCTTAAGTAATGATACTTGAATGCAATGTGCTTTATCTTTGCATGTATCACAAGATTCTTGGATATGTTTATAGCACTTGTGTTATCACAACATATCACTACAAGTTTAGTAATATATTCCTTCATACCTTTAACAATTGCTTAATACACACTATGGTTGAAAAATCAACTGTTGTTGCAACATATTCAACTTCTACTATGGATTGTGAAATACAATTTTGCTTCTTACTTGTCCATGAAATTCAATCATCTGCCTAAGAAGAAAGCTCCTCCATGTATGCTCCATCTAGTATCAATGTTTTCAACCCAATCATCATCCATGTGAACTTTCAGCTCAAACTTGTCATTCTTCTTATACCAGAAACTATAGCCTTATGTTCATTTTAGATATATTAATATCTTTTTCAATCCATCAACTGGTCTTCCATAGGATTGGTAGAAAATCTTGCAACAATTCCCACAACTAATGCAATATCAGGTCTATTATGAACAAAATATTGCAAATTATCAATCATTGACCTATACAATGTCTAATTTACTTCAGCAAAATCGTCATTCTTTGAAAGTTTATGTCCAGTAGTCATAGGTGTTCCAACTTGTCTTGAATCTTCCATTCTAAAGGTCTTCAATATCTCCTTGATATATTTTGATCATGTAATGTATATACCTTGTTCAATTTGATAAACTTGCAAACCAACAAAGAATTTTATCTCTCCAACATTAAAATCTCAAATTCTTTCTTCATCTCATTATAAAATGATTTGCACACTAAATCTTGTCCTCAAAATATGATATCATCAACAAATATTTCAGCTAACAATATCTTATCCTCAAATTCACTTTTCAAGTACAAATTGTCATTATCATTAGTTCTTGCAAAACCAATCCTCACCAAATATGCATGTAATCTTTCATACTATGCTCTAGGGGCTTGTTTCAAACCATGCAATGCTTTGTGCAACTTATATACCATGTTCTTCTTGCTAGGTTCAACAAATCTTTTAGGTCATTCATTGTAAACTTCTTCTCCCAAGATTCCATTAAAAAATCTAGATTTGACATCCATTTTATAGACCTTGAATCCTTTGTAAGAATCATGTGCAAGTAATGTTCTTACTCCTTCCAACCTTACAACTGGAGAAAATGTCTTCCATAGTCAACTCCTTCCTCTTGTGCATACCCCTTGCAAAAAAATATAGCTTTGTCCCTTGTGACTTCACCTTTCTCCTTCAACTTGTTTCTAAATACCCACTTGGTTCCAATAACATTCTTATCCATTGGCCTTGGTACCAATGTCTATGTTTTGTTCTTCTCTATTTGATCAATCTCCTCAATCATTTCTCTACTTTGACCTTTATTAACTAGTGCATCTTTAATTATTCTTGGCTCAAACTCACATTATAGGCGTGTATCATTCTTCAACTTGTTTCTTGACATGACTCTTGAATCTTTGTCTCCAATGATTTGATCAGGTGTGTGGTATCTTCTCATATATTTTGATAAAATAGGTTCATATTTTCTTTCTCTTTATTGAAGTTCACTTGGTCTAACTTGTTCATCTTCTTTAGGTATTTATTATTGTAACTCAACTTCCTCTATCTAGTGTTCAGTATCCTCTGTCAGTGACTCAGCCTCTATAGCCTGATACCCAGAAACCTTTATCTTGTTTAGGTAAAGTATGTGATTCTCTCTCATAGATGTATACAAACTTTGTGCATTCTTCAAGTTCTTTCTTGCATTCTTCTTCATTTTTTCTACAAATTCATCAACTCTAACATTTGTACTTTCCACAATTTTGTTAGCGTTTGTATTCAAACACTTGTATGCCTTACTTCTAGTGGAATATCCTAATAATATACCTTCATCACTCGTTGCTCAAGATTTCTATTCCTTCAATCTTTCAATATGTAACAGTTGCTTCCAAATACTTCAAAATATTTGACATTAGGTGCATAGCAATGCCATAGTTCAAGAGGGGTTTTGTTTGTACCCTTTTTTTTCTTGAACATGGTTAAGTGTATAACAACAATACCTACATATTCTCTCCAATATTTTTGTGATCTTGTAGTCCATGATGATCTATTTTTTCTTTTGGTTGTCCCAGTTTGTGGTGGAGTCCTTAATGTAGACATTTGTATTTTGATTCCTTTGTCATTTCATAATGTATTGAACTCCTCTAATATAATTTCACCTCCTCTCTATAATCTCAAGAATTTTATACTTTTACCTGTTTCCTTTTCAACTCTAGCCAAATACCGCTTAAACATTTGAAAAGCATCATATTTTTCTTTGAGAAACATCATAGTCATCATTCTAGAGAAATCAATATCAATAAATAGTATAAAGTACTTATCACCATTATAATTACTTTAGACTCCAATAGGATGACACAAATCAATATGAACCAATTCCAAAATATCATTAGAAGAATAGATCTTGCTCTTGAAACTAGACTTTGTCATTTTTCTCATTTGACATTGCTTGCACATCACTTTATTAGGTTGTTTCAATCTTGGTAATCCACTTACTCTTTCAATCATACTAATGTTTACTGAATTATCAAAGTTCACATGACACAACCTCTTATTCCATGACCAAACATCTTCAAAATTTGCAAATAGACATGTATTTTTAGATAGGTCTAGATAGAACAAGTTAACTCTTGTTTGGTCTTTACTTCCAATCAGTTCACCAATAGCATCATAGATTTTTTCCTTCTTGTTTAAAAATTCAACTTGGCAGCCTGAACTATTCAACTATGCCACACTTAAAATATCATATTTCATCCCATCTACCCAATATGCTTTGTCACATATGATCTTGTCATTAAATATAATAGATCCTTTACCTTTCACATAACATGGTGCATCATTTCCAAACTTAACATGACTTCCATTATAGTGTTCTATCTTTTCAAACTTACTTGTATCACCAGTCATATGATGTGAAAAACCATTATCAAATATCTATTTATTATTCTTACTAACACATGAAATAAAAGAATTTTTCTTAAACTTTTCATCTTCATTAGATTCATCTTTCATTGCAACATAAACAAAACCTTCATCATGTTCATCATAAACACTTTTAGAAGCATCTTCTTCAACAATGTAACAATATTTCTTACATTTTCCTTTGTAGTCCTAATTACCTTGGTTGTCTTTTTTGTCTCTCCTTCATCGGTATATGTTGTCCTTCCTTTCATCCTTTTCATCTTTGTCAGGACACCTTAGAACAATATTACCAAATTTATTACATGTAAAACAAATTGTAGAAGGTGTACCTTCGTATTTTACTTTTTTTTTTCTCTTGGTAGCTTTCCTTCTAATAATGCTTCTAGATCCTCAAGGTCATCATATAATTCACTATCACTATCCACAAGCTTAATTTTTGATCTCTTTCTTCTTAAATTAGATCCATCAAGGTTTAGTTGATACTTGAAGAAGATTCAACACTAGAAGGTGTATAATTACCAAAATTTAATAATCCAAATGTAGTGAGTCTATCAATTAGACTATCTAGGGCCAGGTCAATACCAGGTGTACATCTTAGTTCTTGTATTCTAGATACTTTAATGACATCGACATGAATTAAAGTTCTTAATACCTTGTTGATCACAGTCTCTTCAGTTACGTTTTCTCCAACACCTTTAATTGTATTCACTACTTCTTTGATTCTTCCACAATACTAGGCAACAATTTTTCCTTCTTTTATTCTCATGTCATCAAACTTGCCTCCCAAACTCTCAGCTTTAGCCCTTAACACATTTTGTCTCCACAATGAATTTGTGCCAACTAATCGCACATTTTCTTTAAAGTAGTGCAATCCTTCACATCATCAAACTTAGTATAACTTAGGGAAGATGCCAAATTTATCATCATTTGATTGTGTTTGTGTGTTTCTTTTATTTGCTCAAGCGTCATGGGTCTAGATGCTTCTATGTATTCATTGTCCAAGTAGTATAGTGTAGAATCTCCAACTCTAGATAGATACAATCTCATCCAATGTTTCAATGCTAGGAAGCTCTCTTTTTTTAGCTTGGGCACCTCTCTTTTATACATCTTGATCTTTAGCTTGAGTCCCTTCAAAATTTCCTTGCATGCACCACAACTCTGATATCAATTTTTGGAATGATTAGAGTAAATGGGGTAGGGGGTGTGTGAATTAGTTATCCTTAGGTCCAAATGTACCAATTCCACTTTAAACAACTTTAAACAACTTTATCAAATTTACTCGGTTAATACAGTAAGTTATTAATAATTCAATTTATTCATATCAACACCTAGCTATCTATTTTAGTGTTAGCCAACTTGTAGAAACATGTAACAGTAAATAACATGAAACATGAAAACAACATTCACACAAGTATGACACTAGGATTTAACATGGAAACCCAATTTGGTAAAAACCACCAAGTAACATGTTACCACTTTTTCACTCTTTTGAAGTGAGCTTGGTTAAGAGACAACCTTGTTAAATGTTACAAAACACACTATTGCATGTGACTCTATTAAAGGATTTAATCACCCTATTAGGAGTGGCCTTGTTAGAGGTCTTAAAAAAAATCCCATCAGAATGTCACCTTTGTTGGAAATAATTCTTCAATTGTATATTGTCATTGATGTTTACACAAATGTTAGTATTAACTGAGCAATGTAGAGTTTATAGTATTAACCTTTTTTTATCTCAGTATTAACTAGGCAATCGGGTAAATAAGACTTTCCAGTATTAACTGAGTAGTTGGTTAATAAATGGATTCATGCTTGCAGTATTGACTGAGTGTTGGGTATCAAAGGCTTGCAGTATGGACCAAGTCAAGCATTGAAGAAGTCACAATGTCAACTGAGTGTTTAGACCTAGTGTTGACTAAGTGACAACATAATGTAATTTGTCAAATATTTTATTAACTAAGGTTGACTATTTTGATGTTTATTGATGTTAGAAGGGTATTGAAGCCAACTTTTCCTAGCTTATGATATATAAGAAAGGTCAAGTTATGAGGACAAAGAAGAAACAAGTGGAATATGTAAGCAAAGGCAAGGTAGAGAAGAAAAGTGTGGAAGATAAGCTACAAAGAACATCTAATCAAGAAGGATCCAGAGGTCAAGCTAGAACAGAGATCTAAATATGCAAAGAAGGTTGCTTCATAAATCAAGCCAAAATTATTGTTTCATTTTAACCATTCTAGCAATAAAGAAATATCTTAATAGAGTTGACTTAACAATTATTTTGTAAATCCTCTAACAAGGTGACATTTCAAGATTGAAGTGTTTGAAGACCTCTAACTAGGTCACTCATAACATGGTGAACCAAATCCTCTAATAGAGTCATACTTAACAATATGTTTTGTAACCTTTAACAGGGTTGACTCCTAATAGGGCTCACTTCATAAAAGTGAAAATTATTGTGACTAGTTGCAAGGTGGTTTTTCCCAAATTGGATTTCTACATTAAATGTTGGTGTCATCTTTGTTCATATTACTTTCTTATTCTTTATTTTTCTACAACTAAGTTACTAAAGGATATAATAGTTTAATAAATCTTAAAATAGCTTTGTTAACTGAGCATCAATAATATTCTAATGTTAACCGAGCTATTTAGTATTACATGATCAATGGAAGTTTGTATAGACATCTAAGGGACAGGGATTTGTTTTTGTGATATCTGAATCACCCCTCCCCTTTCAGTTACTATCTTACATTTCTAACAAGCTTGATTAAAGGGCTTGCAACATGATTTTTAGGTCAACCTTGATTAAAGGATTTTTACTGATACAATGGTTAGAAAGTAACAACTAGGTTGATCTAATAAATTTCAACTCACTTTTCATGTTTAAATCTCCATTCAACTCATTCTTGGTTCACTGACTGGTCTTAATCAATTCTCCATCTTTGATCTGCTTGGAAACACCTTTGACAATCTTGTTTTCAATAACTCCTCACTTTTCCTCTGCATATCTTGTACTTCCACTTATTCTTCACAAATTTTCTAGTCAACCAATTAATCATCTCATATACCTCCATAAATAGATAGGTTTAATCTTTTCTTGCTTAAATATAGCCGTAGATCTTAGGGTTTGATGATATTCATTGAGCCTATTAATCATTTTGCCTTTCTTCTTCTTTTCTTGAAACTTCTAGAAACTTCTCATTGAATATTTGCCTTAGATCACTTAAAAACTTTAATTCATACATTAAATGTGCCAGCTCACCAATTCTTATCATTAACATGTGTTTTGGCTATTCTACAAGTTCAACTGTGTTAGGCTCAAATATTGATTCTCAAACCATTAATATGTTGACACTCAGTCATTACTATGTTCTTCAACTTGGTCATCATTGGGTAGCTTGAGAACTACTAATCTCTCTTACTTGACACACATTGGCTTGATCGACCATCACTATTCTTGGTCACTACTTTAGTTTCCCTTCATCTTGCTCGGTCATTACATTAGTTGGCTAATACTTAAGTTCTTTAATCTTCTGCTCAGTAATGCTTAACTTCTTCATATTACCCAATAACCTATTGCTTGGTCAAACTAGTGTTTTGCTTAACTTTTTGACTTCTATCAATCATCTCTTCTACCCTTCAACTCATCTTTCTTCTTTTCTTAATACAATGATCAAACAACATATTATTTTTATCAAATACTAGCTGAGAAAATTCTCTGTGTAGTTCTATCACACTTTACTCCTCTTTACTCAACCACTTTTCTAGTTCATCTTGTTATCTCTCATTTCACATCCTCTTCATCACTTAAATAATATGGCACTCTACACTATTAGAAAAAGTCTTACCAGTAAGGTTTTACATCAATGACAAATAAAAATTGTTCTAATTGTAGTTCCAATACTAGAATAGGCTGGCAAAAGTAGAAATGGGAAAATATCAATATCTAAAATTTTGGTATTTTCTATGTTCTAGTGATTGGCATTTTCAGAGGTCTTCGAGGCATTTATAGGATCATGAGAAGTAATAATAACATCAATAATACTTCTCCCCCATAAAACCTTTTTGGTTATTGAACACCAATTTATCCTAAATGATCTTAATTTTGTTAAACATGACCTTAGATATGATTCTGTAAAACATGTTACATAGGTTGATGTTCATAAAGTCATTCATCAACCTGGGGTCTTCATTTTTAGGAATAAGAGAAAAATAAGTGTATTTGAGTTTATCAACCATAGAACCAATTATGAAGAAGTGAGAGACAAATTTCAAGACATCTCCCCCCATGATATCCCAGTATTCGTGGAAGAAAGGAGGGAAGCCATCCAAGCCCAAGGATTTAAAAACCTAAAAGGAGAAAGAATCCCTTTTGAAATCTTTGAAAGCAACTTTAGCAATCAGAGCATAATTGTACTCGTTCAAGACCAACATAAGGATACAGTCCAGGAGATCATCTTGTTCATTAAGATTCAAATCATGCTTTACCCTTTCTCAAAAGTATTTAATATCCTCTATGTTTATGTCTTCCTCTTCAATAACAATAGAACCAACATTAAGAGTCAAATACACAATTCTATTCCTGCTTCTATGCTTTAAGGTGGATTGGTGGAAGAACCTCATATTTCTATCCCCTTCCTTCAACCATTAACCTTTAGATTTCTGTTTCCAATAGTTCTCCTCATGTCTAGATAATCCAAACCGTTGATCCCTTAGGTTTATTTCTTCCTAGCACATCATAGCATTCTCGTAGCTAGATTCAAGGATTTTTTGTACTTCCCTAAGTCTGGAAATAAGGGTTTTTTTTCCTGTGAAAGACATTTCTAAATGAGATTCTATTCCAAATGTTGACCTTTTCCTTAATATTCCTAAATTTGGAGCATATGTTAATCATTAGATGGGTAATAATATGGGCCTACCACTAGTTTTTTATTAGATCATGAAGAAGAGGATGAGAGATCTATATATTCTCAAATCTAAAGGGGACAACCACATGTTTTCCAACTTTCCATTCTAGCAGGATCACATTATGATCAAAGCAAGTTATACTCTTAGCAAGTAAGTGGAAGTCATCCAAGTTATTCCAATTAGAGGAGCGAGTAACTATATCTAATCACACCTAGATCAGATTGCTACTTTTTCTTTTGTATGACAAATTAATATAGGCTCCTTTAAGATCCAAGTCTATAGGTCCTAATTTTAATATGAACTCCTCAAGATCATCCATAATGTCCATGTTATCCTTATTTCCCCCAAATAATTATGAGGGGTATAAGGGAGAGTTGAAATAACTATAACTATCCATTTAATGTTTCTATTATTTCCCATGTAGTTAGTCATATAATCCTAAAAGTGTTTTCTATAACCTTTGTTGTTGTGAGCATAAATATTCACCAAATTCCACAACCAAATAGAATCAATGTCATTGAAATTAATGATGAGAGAGTTAGGAGAAGAGTGAAAATGAATATGTGATATTTTGTTCTTGTTTTAGATGATTTATAGAACTCCAGATGCTCATATAGAGTTAATCACCTACCAATCAACATTTAGACACATATTTTCAACCATTTGTCGAAAACCTTCCATTTGCATTGTAGTTTCCTAGACGAGAAGGATATCCACCTTATATTCTTGTAAAGTACTTTTCAACATATGTGTCATGTGATCCTCAAGGAACTTATGGTATTGTCAGTTAGTACAAAACACTTAGTCTTTAATTAGTCAAGGTTGGTCGATCATCACTACGATCGAGTCATCCTATACAAGTCAAGCAATGTAATGAAGGACTTGTATATATTTTAGTTTATATTGAGACAATAGATATTGTCAAGTAATTCTATGGTTTCTAAGTATGCCATTTTTAGCCGAGTTATCAAAGGAGTAGTTGATCTGAATTTAAGAAGTGGGCTACAAACACTATATCTAGTGAATCAAACACCTGCAATACCAATGTTCAAATTCTGGAAAATCTTGCAAAACTCAAAGATTTGTATGCAAACCAAAAGCCATCTTATTAATCAAAATTGAAAGAATATATAAAATGGTGGAATATCAATAGTTACCATAGCCATGAATTCAAAATATTTATGTGGCTATAAAAAAAATTAAAAATTATACTAAAACTATTCAAAACTAAGTGTCTAATCATCCTAACTTGTCAAGGTCATAAGAAACAGACTAAGTGGTAAAAAGACTCAAGAAATTAATTTTGAAGATCTGCCTAACTCTTGCTATGCTTGTAAGAAATAGGGGCATTTGGTTAAAAATTGTCCATGCAAAAGTAAAAAGCATCCAAACAGTGTTCTGGATGGGAAAAAGACCAAAATCTAGCAAAAGAAAGTATGGAAACCCAAAGAAGATCCTAAATCATCACATGCTAAGGTGGATGAAGAGCTTTCATTTGAGAAAGAAGGACATGGTTTTCAATCTAATACCATAATGCTTGAGCAAAGAATAGATGATCTGACAGATTTATCAAAACAAATTGCTATTTATCAAAGGATAGAAGATCAAAGGAGAGATTTAGAAGATAAATCCATGCTAGAGGAAGGTGAATTCTTGGCTGAAGCTGGAAATAAATCAAAGATGGGTGATCTTCCTGTTTCTCAATCCAGGGAGTTCCAGGTTTTATCTCAGGTTGATTATGACCTTCCTTTGAATGAACCTCCTCCCCTAGATGCTGTGATTGATAAAGGAGATAACTCAAAGCATAAACCAAACCAAAGAAAAAGAGCTGATATCAAGAACATTACTAAAGGGGTAGAGACTAGAAGCAGCAAAATAGTTCAGTAAACCAAGATAAATTCTCTTGCTTCTACTCTAGATAAATCTAGAAAAAGAGTAGAACAATAGTCCAAGGTGAAACCAGATGTTGGTCCTCTAGAAAAATCTAGAAGAAGAACCACTAAGAAAACCAGAGAGTTGGAAAGTATGCAGAATATTGCTGATGGTAGGCAGGCAATTATTCTGGATTTTACCCCTAAAAATAGATATGAAAATCATTACTTGGTATATTAGGGGGTTGAATAGTATTCATAATCTGGATATTGCTAGGATTTTTTTACATAACAAAAGCCTAAGTTTCTCCTGCTTCAAGAAAAAGTGCTGGAGAAAGAACATTTCTAAGGAAGTTGTGACTAGAAGAACAAATTTGATCAACAATCCTAGGTGATTTTCCTGGTCTGGGAGGCTTCTCTGGTTGCCTCGCTTTCCAGTCTGTTTTCTTTCCAGGTTCCAGTGTCCTCGTTGGTTTCTCTTTCTGAACACTTTTGTTGGTTTCAGGTCCTTGCTTAACTTGGCTTAATTGTACTGTTGGTTTCAGGTCTATTTAAAACTTGGTAGAGCTTCATGGTATATCTTTCTTTTTTATGTAAAGGGTTTCGAGGCCCATTCAAAACTTGCTTTTACCTTAATCTAAAACTTGTCGAGGTCATAACTTTTGACCTAGAGCTTAGAATTCAAAACCACTTACACTATTGGAAAGAAGAACTAAAAATCTAATGTTAGTCCTTAAAACAATAGACCTGTGATCACCCAATTTTAGGGACTAATGAAAGTTTCATCTTGAAATTTTGAGAAGAAGACCTCCCAAATAGGCCAATTAAAAAAACATTGAAAAGGTTTTTAAAAATATGAAAAAACACTTTCAAACATATGATCTTCTGTATAATTTGGATCAGTAGTATAAGACAAGTTCATTTGTATGCCGAGTAGAGTTCAAGGAGAGTGATAGTAGGAAGATTAGCCATGGCCAAGCATCAACAAGTTCAAGTGCCAAGTAAGCCAATTTTGACAAAACATTTTTGTCATGTTGGAGATAATTTTATATGATTAATAAGTTAGTTATGGAGGTGATTATGTGTTCCAGTAAGGATCATTAATCCATGTGCAAGCAATTTTACCAATCAAAAAATTGTAAGGACTAAGCGATAAAAAGAATGAATCTAGAGCATTGATCATGATCTAGACACTTTACCTAATGACTATTTAAGAAGGATTAATGAACTATTTCATGTGTGTGGAGCATATGTGATTAAGTATTGGGTTGTATGCAAAGTATGAAGGTGAATTAGGAAGAGTGACTGAGCATTGCATAGAAGCAACAAAGTGCAGAGTTAGTGGTAAATCATATCAGTAAAGTGATTAGAAACTGTATAGAGGAGATATGCCATCAACATTGTAGTCCAAGATGAAGAATCGGGTACTAATACATTCTAACAAGTGTTTTAGGGTATAAACCTATTAACAGAGTGATTTAATTGACCTTTGTAAATCTCTTAACAAAGTACTCACTTAGTTGTGAGGTAAAATTATTTAATCAAGGTAGATTGAATAAGTCTTGTAAGCTCTTAGCAGGGAAGACCCCTCATAGGGTAGATCATCAAAAGTAATCAAAATTGTATCCCTAACAGGTGAATTTTGTTGTTGCAATAGTGAAGACTTTGTGAGTGTCATCCCCACCTCAATTTTAACTTCACCTTAGAGGGTTTCTGCGTAACCAAATCTTTGTGTCATGTGTTATGAGTTGTTTATGTGTTGTGAGTGTTATTCATGCAAGTAGATATTATATCTGATAATATATTATAGTGAATGTTTGATTTGGTTTATGGCAATACTGAGATAAGGGTTAATGGTGAAGTTATCAGTTATGGTTAATGTTTGAAGTGTTAAAGTATAAATAGATCCTAATTCACCACCCCTCCCACTATCTTACTTTCGTATTAGATTTTCAAAAATTGGTATTAGAGCTTTGGTTCTCTTATCAAAAGTCTAACCACTTGAGAAATAAGATCTTGAAGATGGAAGCTTATAAGTTGGGAAATACAATTGAGAATAAGAAGATTTATTTATAGATTTCCTTGGAGAAATTCAAGGTTGCTAAAGAGGAACTAAGGAAGATATTAAAAAAAAAAAAGGAGCTGGAAATAAAACAAAATGGTACACAATATGAAGAAGAAAGTGTTGAGGACATATGCAATGAAGGCATGTCAAGTGACACTGATGTAGTGATAGAAGATCTATTAGAAAGGAACAAAAATCTGAATGAATAAATAAAAACAATAAATAGAGAACATGAAATGATGTCAGTAAGGTTATGTCAAGTCATTTAATATCTAAGAAAAAGGATGAAGATGACAAAGCTAGGATTGAAGAAGTCAAGAGATATATGACTACAAGGTTGGACGAAAAGATTACTAAAGTGAAAACTTTTGCACATAATCAATTTGACATGGTTAATCAACTATTGGGTTATACTCAAGAGAACACAAGAAAGGATTTTGAGATCATGAATATGACATATGAGAATGAGTTCAAAGTTGAGAAGGAGTTCATTGAAATGATGAACAAACCTAAAGAAGCAAAAAGGATGCTTGATGAGAAGATGTGAGCACAAAGAAGACCTCATGATACTTCTAGACCAAGCTATACCGAGCAAGGAGAACAAAGGAATGCAAAGCCAAAGAACAAGAAGCCTACTTGTTATCATCGTGGAAAGTAAGGCCACATAATAAATGTTTGCAAGAGAAAGTTTGGTAAGTCAAAATCTAAACCAAAATTCAATGGTTACTGTTACAATTACAATAAACAAGGACATCATGCACATGAGTGTAGAGAAATTATAGGACACCATTTTAAAATTATAAAATAAGATCAAAACTTTACGTTTATAATTAAATCTTCACACAAAAAAAATCATTTACCAATTTACTGATATTTTACAATTAGAAATATAATTAAAAATGAAAAAGTACAATATATTAAATTTAATCTCTAATTAAATTCAAATCTAAATACATTTATCAACTTTTTAAAAATCTTATGAATTATTACATATAATTTTTTAAATAATTTACATTATTTTAACCACCTACTACGAGGTTTTTTTGTAGGTTGTGGTAGTTTTTTTTTTTTATAAATATAATTTATTTATTTTAGATTTATTTTTTAAAGAGGGGTAAATGCTTTGACCTGGAGCTATGAACCAGTGAGGCCACAAAGGGGGGACCTCGTCCCTATTATATTTGAACCTTGATGGCAAGGATAACAACTCAACAACTTAACCATCACAACATGCCACTATTGACATTTATTTATTTTGGATGTTAGCACTATTATACACATACTATTTTTTAATAATTTAATATAATTTATTTTTACTTTATAGTACATATTATTATCGATTTGAGTGTGTTAAATTATATTACATTATAATTATAATTTTAGATTGTACATTGTAGATTGCGGCAAGTGAATGATTTATTATATAAATCCACTTTTCAGTTGACTATTGTTTTGGGCGTTAGCTTTAATATATGATACCTATTACTATTATTGATTTGAAAAATAGATTATAATAAAATTGTACATTATAAAGATAATTAAATGATTTGTTATATGCATCTACTATTCATTTAGACACCAAAGTAATACGAATACAACTTACGTTTTAGCTTTTTTGGTATTCATTTATGTCATAGCATACATTAGTAAATCTTATTAAAAAAATATCATTCAACTTGTTATAAATAAATATTATAAAATATAAGTATATGCTTGGAAATGTTTCACCTATTGTACAAAGTAATAGAAATAGAACTTCCTTTTAGCCTTTTTGATATTCGTTTAAGACATAGCATACCTTGCTAAATAAATCTTATTAAAAATATTATTCAATTTATTAAATTTTTGTTATAAAATATTGAAAATTTATATTAGAATTAGAATTATACTTTTTAATAAAATTTTCAATATTTTATAATAAAAATTTAATAAACTTAATAATCTATTAAATCTATTTATTATAATTTATTCAATCTATTGAATAGACATTGACAAATTTTTTTAATTCTAATATAATTATTTATTCCTATTGATATTTCTAAGTTATATATTTTCAATTTTATTATATTTTTATTACGAAATATATAATTTGAATTAAAATATATCAAATAAGTACTTAATTGTATTACAATAGTTTTAAAATGATAATAATAATCAAAATATTACTATAATAAAAAAATTAATATATTTAATATTTATTATAATTATTATTTTTTCAACTATTTCTTCTAAGGAAAATACTTAGCTACACTTGTTAAATGTTGGATAGTCAATCATCTCGATCTAAGAGTACTTCAAAATATTTTCCTTAGCACAGGAAAATAATAAAGACAAATATAAATATTCGTAATTTTTATCAACAAGTTTTTAATTTTGTTACAAATGACCTTTAAATTAGTTTTGGTAGCATGAATTAGACAGGAATGGGCATTTGTAAATTCTTAAAATTTTGAATCCTCTATTTGGGTGTGTCGAATTGGAATTGAGAATAGGAATACAGATTCCAATTTTGGCCCCAAAATGAGCATTTGTTAGTCCACCTACATAGGTGGTATTGGAATATGTATTCCTATTCCAATTTTGACTTTTCCATATTTGATGAAAATTTCAAGTCCATGCCCATGAGAACAACCCAAATTGATGATGCACAACCACTAAAAACATATAGCAAAATAACAAATATACTGCATATCCTAAACCCTTCCATGTCGATATTGGAGCTTGAACTTGCAATCTTTGAGCCAGAGAATGCTCAAGGTCAAGTTTAATTAGGTAAGGTTTCTTTCTAAACACTCATGAACACCATTTACACATAACAATATATGATGTAAGTACTCTTTTCCTCTAGATTGCAAATATGATTTTTTAGACCTAGTAATTTAAGCTCAATAAATGAATCAAAATTTCTTAAATTCAAATTTTATTGTATTTGTGTTGTAAATACATAATACTCATGGTAAATTTTTTAGAGGTTCTTCTTGTAAGGAATTGGAAAAAATCATGAAGAATTTTTTGCCTACCGTCTAAGATATGCGATACATTGTCAAATTTCTCACTTCAAAAATTTCAATTTTGTGTAACTAAACAAAGAGAATAGGAATACATATTCTCTTTTTCTATTTCAGAATAACAAATCAATAATACATATTCTATTCCCATATTCCTATTTCCATAGCTAAACAAAAACTTAAATGAGTGATAGTATTATGTAATTAACAAATAAGTCAATGCTACATTTTCTATGTTGCATAGAAAAATCGCAAGGTTGGAAACAAGTGGAGCATGTTTGTAGATCTTATAAATTCTATGTTTGTACATAAATCTTTGTTATTAGTTGGATTGTGCTTGACACTCTTATAGTGCATCATGACGGGTATAAGTTTCATTCCTCACGAATCAAAGCACTTGTTTTGCCACACATAGTGTAAGCAGGATGGACCTCTCACATGCTTCTACACTTCTTTAGTCTATTTTCCTCACAAACCACATGGTATTCATAATGACCAATGTTTTTAATGCTAACACACGCTGTCAACCTGTCATGTCCCCAATTTTTTGGTGACAGTTTGATTTAATTAATTTAATTAATGGTTGTCCAAGGACGACTAATTAATTATTTTAATTAAATAAATAGTTATTAAAAGATAACTTTATATTTAATAAAGTGACTTGGATTATAAAAATATTTAATAAAGTCACTTGAGGGATAAGATCAAAAAGATTCTAGAAGTCTCTGGAGAGGATGGAGGGAAAAGAATAAATAGGCACCCCGGGGCTCCATTCGAATTAGGCAGTTGTTTATCTCTCTTTGCTTTTCAGATTGTGATTCAATCACAGGTGCATTGTGGAACCTAGGGTTTTCGCAATTGTCACAGTTGGCCATTGAGAACGGTAACTCTCAATTGGTGTGCAATTTTGAGGGTGTGAAATATCATCTGAGTTATTGCAGATTGGAGGTGACATTCAGTCATTTTATCAGAGCAATCATTTGTGGTTCGTACAGCATTACTTTGGAAGGATTTGGTACAGATTATCAGGTTGATAGCACAATTGAGAAGTCTGGCATCAAGCGGGTTTCAGAAGAAGTTCGATTGCTGACTAAAGAAGAAAAGGTTTTGATATTCTTAACTGACGAGCTCCAATCGCAAGTTGTGAATCATATTAACTTGCTCATAATATCCGATGGCCGCGATAAACTGATAAGGGCAGATTAAACTGGGATCTATCGGCTCTGAATATTCAAATAAGCAGACCCGACGGATCAGAGGGCAGAGGTGCATTGGATTTCTTTTCCAACCGACTTTGATTATCTAACACTATTACAGTCGGACACCAAATAAGGAGAGGGAGTCGCATCAGTCCAAGGATATCGATCTCAGTTTAAGGTTATTAACTTGCCATCTGTATGAATCCGTGGGTGAGATTTGTATCAATGACAAGCGATCTTATGACCTTCGATTTATTTGTGGAAATTGCAGAAGTAGTTTGAAGTATATGTTTCGTGGAATGCATCAGCTCAGGGAGTCGGATTGAAGGGTTTAGCGTGGCCAGATTTTAACGGCTTCAGATTATTAAGGACTTCCGATTTCCATCAACAACACTGCAGAGGACGGAGATATCCCAAAATCTTACATAACAACTTCCATTTTGCCCTTGCGTCTCCAGACCAGCAACGAACTCAGATTTAAGCTATCGGGCTGAGGAAGTTAGGAATGCGCTTGGGAGTGATCAGCCATCAATCAAAAACAGTGGCGTCGGGTTATGGCTAATGATCTGGACAAGAGACAGTGCGAACCTCCCCATCTCCACTGCAGGTAACATTAGAGGGTTGTGCGGTTGTTGTGATTGGGGAAAGGAGCGGACGAAATTTGTTGGAAGGTTTCGGGGAAGCAAATTGCGAGCCTGGAAAAAAAAAAAAAATATATATATATATATATATATATACAACCTTATAACCGGAATTAGACAGCCCGCATAGCATCATTTCAGGTTTTCACTCGGTAGCAGCCGCAACACCAATTTCATCAGTCTGGGTGATTGATAATCAAGGGGGAGAAAGAGTTAATAGTGCGGCAGTTGGAGTGGGAAGCAGGTTAATTGGAACGGCCAGACGCCATAATCACTGAGTGGGCATCAGCACGCAGAGTTGCAGAGAAAAGCAATCATATAAATCTCAATCAAGTTTGAGCTTTGAAAGTATTGACGCAGCGGGATCAAAACTTCTAGGAACAAAAACTGTTTATGAAGTGCTCCAAACATTGGACAGAGAAAAGCACACGAAAGAAGGACCCGTTTACTACTATGTCTTCAACACTCTGCTTTATTGTTTGCTTGTCCTGCATATATATTGGTGGGTTTTGATTTACCGTATGATGAAATTATTTCAGGTTTATTGATTGCAAGGTTTATTATTATATGCAATTTGTAATCGATCCGTTTTTGAAATAGATTTTCTTGAATACTGTTGGCACTACCATTGTCACATTGCAGTTAGCTCATTTGGTGAATTATTTGAGACATTGCACTCTTAATCTTTACTAGTTGTCTTCCTAGTATGAGACAGGTGTTTTTACGAATTGTCTCAGTTTAGGCATTTGGTTCTTTAGTGATTACTTGCCAACTGTTTGACGAAATGTCAAACTCTTGAAGTTTTAAGATTTTTGGTGCTTAAAGAGTCAATAATCCTGTCGGGGATATTTCAGTGGTATCAGAGCGGTTTTCTTGCCATCCTGTGGGGTGAGAACCGAATTACATGAGTGATCAGCACTCTACTTCAACCAAGATGGACAGGTACAGCACAAAGTCTCCAAGGACACAATCTCGGACAAGTAATAGACACAGTATTCAGAGTCGGAATTGTGGAAAGGAGGACTATTTAGGCATTCAAGATGAGCTCAGAAAAATCAAACATAACATGTCTGAACTATTGGTTAAACACCACCGTATGCTTGACAGGCTGTCCGTCCCAGCTAAGGTGAATAAATCAACTGGATTTCATTTTGGCACATCTTCTCACAAAGCGTTGACTGATACAATGAGAGATGCTACTAGGAACCTTAATGAGGAATTCGAGGAACAAGTGTGCAACCGGTCAGAGGCTTCAGTTCAGTCACAGGAAGAAGCAGTGAAGGACATTACGCTGATGGATAGTAACTGTCAACTTGACACTCAAGTTGAGACAATTGAATACGAGCTTTCCAAGGGTGATGTCTCAGCTCAAGGTAGTTTGGTTCCGACAAGCAATGATTTCAGTGAAGTGAATTCAGATGACGATGAAGATGTCATTGTGCATGATGATGAGATACCTGGTGGAAATGAGCAGACATCGAGCATTCATGATTTTGCTGAGAGAGAGTACCAGGCTCAGTTAGATGCTTCATCACATGAGGATGAGAATGGCAGTACTTCACAAGATTTGTCCAGCCAGCTGAAGGTAAGCAAAGATAGTATTGTGACTTCCTTATCTCATCATGACAGGATGCGGGATATGTTAGAAGAGCACATTCAGATGATTCAGTTACAAGCAAGACATAAGGGAGTTCAAGCAAAATCTTCTTGTTGTGACTTACATGCAATTGGTGAAGGAATGGGAACGACGAAGTTGAGCTATTTGCATCTTCTATCAGACCGTGATCATCTTCTAAGCCTTGCCAAAGACTATTCAGATGCCTTGAGGAGGGAGGAGGAAGTTGTCAAGCTTTCTTGCGAGCTTGAGGACACTCGAGCAACTTTGGCATTACAGGACCGGGAGAGACATGGGAATGAGCACGACATGGAGCTGAGCTTAAGTTCATCTTGCACTCAGTTTTTGACAGAAGAGGGATCATGTGAGGTTGCTGATAATGCTACGAGTTCATCTTGCTTTCACATCCAGGATACAAGGACAATGGTAGACAGGTATGTGAAGTTAGTTGGTATTGGTCACATTACTCAGGTAAGGAGTTTGCTTGAGTTACCAGCTATTCCTTGTTTACGGATATGGACTCGAGAATGTTTCAGGGGTATTTGGGATTTAGTTGACTGGAAAGCACTTTATGGTAGCCGTGATTATTTGGATGCTATCATGGATTTGATCAGCAGAGTATACGGTGTTGTCTTTCCTTGTGCCAGCAGAACATCCGATGTTGGTATTAGTTTTTATACACCGGTATTGGGTCTGGTTTATATATGTAGACGACCATTCTTGCTGAAGGGTGTTGAAGATTTTTCATATTTGGAACCATGTACAGATGAATCCCAGGATCGTTTTGACCTTGATGACATCCAGGAGGATGAAATGGACAGTTTTGAAGACACAGCTTCTTTGACAGTTTCTTTGGGTACAGAAGAGCTTGACAGCAGTACTACAATTTTTGACAATTTGGATATTGATATGAACCTTGGAGATGATTCACGAGATATGGATGTTAATATTGAGGATACTCCTTTAAGAACTCCAGAAGAAGCTTGTAGGAGACAGTTCAGCCAGAGCCATCGTGTGACTAGCCAGTTGAAAGTTAGTGAGCGAGACATTGCTATCGCTTGTGAGCATTTTGATACTGCTCGCCAGTTGTTGGCTGTTACTGGTTGGGGTTCTTCTATGACAGATGAGTCCAGCGGTGGTTACTTTTCTTTGGCAGAGATTCATGCCTTGCGTGAAGCTGTTCGGATATTGAAGCAGGATTATTTACGATTGGTAGCCGACCGTGATCACTTGGTTGAGTGGGGGAGTACAGCATATGAGGCACTCTTGGATCGTGAAGAGGAGGTGAGTGAGCTTTCCCAAGAGCTCATAGCGACTACTGAGGCGTTAGAGGACACACGGTGAGATCTACAGAAGTCGCAGTTTCAATTGAAGGAGGTGACCGTGGAGTTGGAGCATTTGCGGTCAAAACCAGCTCCAGACCCAGTTCATTTGTCTATTGAGGTAGATGACGATAAGTACACTCCTACAGTTGTTTTTGAGGAGCTTATTGTTGAGACTGACACACATGTTCAGGGTTTGGAAGAAGTTGGTCTTAATGAGTTTGGGATACTGGTAGAGTCAAGTTTCCAGATTGATTCTTCTCAGATAGTTGATAGTGTGGTACAGCTGAGTATGCCACCCTTACAGGAGGACCAATTGTGGTGTAAAGGGGAGTATGTTAATGTTTCCTCATATAATTTTTACTGCACTGAACTGTTCATGGAATATTTGCTGGATAGGGCATGTGTTCATTTGGACTCGCATAAAGTGACGGAAGGTGTTCTCATCCAAGATACTAGTGTTATTTGCAGATTGGTTGAGAAGATTATAAGGGTCCTTTCTACTATGCTACCTCACAGGGATCTTGAGGAGGGGTTTGTTGAGCAGAATGCATGGGATCCTAGCCAGCCTACAGTCACTTGGAGTCAGAAAATGGAGCCATCTGTTGATTCCCAGTTCAGTGATGATGAGCCAGCAGCAGAGTTTGGAGGTTCTTACCGGCATTATATGGTAGGGTACGCTCATCATTTTTCTTTTGACATAGAGATAGAAGATTTTATTTCACGCAGATGTAGATTGGCTCCAGTTTCTTACCATCCATTAGGGGATAGATTGGCACCATCTTTTGAAAATAAAATTGGTAGTAGCAAGTTACTCGGCCTGCAGCATCGACACACCCGGAGCAGTTTTTCAGAGATTGGAGTTGATGGCAATGATTCAGGTACCTATAGCTGTTGTCATATCTACAGTGCAGTTGGGTGCAAGTGTCATTTTGATGGGGGCTTGAGTTTTGATAGAGTTGATGTTTCAGTTGGCTTGAGTTCCGCAGAATGGTTTCTTCTACTGACATCTACAGTTGGGTTACAGATAATTTCATCAAAGTTGCCAGTTGTTTGTATGTTGAGTACAGTTTCTCAGCTACTGGTATTGATGATTTCTCCCTGGAAGTATGATGAGGATTGGGATGATACACAGATTTACATTTGGGATCCAGGAAGACTGATTGGTTCATGGTTCAGCCATTGCTTGTGGACAAGCAATTTCAGGAAGGGCGGACTGTCATGTCCCCAATTTTTTGGTGACAGTTTGATTTAATTAATTTAATTAATGGTTGTCCAAGGACGACTAATTAATTATTTTAATTAAATAAATAGTTATTAAAAGATAACTTTATATTTAATAAAGTGACTTGGATTATAAAAATATTTAATAAAGTCACTTGAGGGATAAGATCAAAAAGATTCTAGAAGTCTCTGGAGAGGATGGAGGGAAAAGAATAAATAGGCACCCCGGGGCTCCATTCGAATCAGGCAGTTGTTTATCTCTCTTTGCTTTTCAGATTGTGATTCAATCACAGGTGCATTGTGGAACCTAGGGTTTTCGCAATTGTCACAGTTGGCCATTGAGAATGGTAACTCTCAATTGGTGCGCAATTTTGAGGGTGTGAAATATCATCTGAATTATTGCAGATTGGAGGTGACATTCAGTCATTTTATCAGAGCAATCATTTGTGGTTCGTACAGCATTACTTTGGAAGGATTTGGTACAGATTATCAGGTTGATAGCACAATTGAGAAGTCTGGCATCAAGCGGGTTTCAGAAGAAGTTCGATTGCTGACTAAAGAAGAAAAGGTTTTGATATTCTTAACTGACGAGCTCCAATCGCAAGTTGTGAATCATATTAACTTGCTCATAATATCCGATGGCAGCGATAAACTGATAAGGGCAGATTAAACTGGGATCTATCGGCTCTGAATATTCAAATAAGCAGACTCGACGGATCAGAGGGCAGAGGTGCATTGGATTTCTTTTCCAACCGACTTTGATTATCTAACACTATTACAGTCGAACACCAAATAAGGAGAGGGAGTCGCATCAGTCCAAGGATATCGATCTCAGTTTAAGGTTATTAACTTGCCATCTGTATGAATCCGTGGGTGAGATTTGTATCAATGACAAGCGATCTTATGACCTTCGATTTATTTGTGGAAATTGCAGAAGCAGTTTGAAGTATATGTTTCGTGGAATGCATCAGCTCAGGGAGTCGGATTGAAGGGTTTAGCGTGGCCAGATTTTAACGGCTTCAGATTATTAAGGACTTCCGATTTCCATCAACAACACTGCAGAGGACGGAGATATCCCAAAATCTTACATAACAACTTCCATTTTGCCCTTGCGTCTCCAGACCAGCAACGAACTCAGATTTAAGCTATCGGGCTGAGGAAGTTAGGAATGCGCTTGGGAGTGATCAGCCATCAATCAAAAACAGTGGCGTCGGGTTATGGCTACTGATCTGGACAAGAGACAGTGCGGACCTCCCCATCTCCACCGCAGGTAACATTAGAGGGTTGTGCGGTTGTTGTGATTGGGGAAAGGAGCGGACAGAATTTGTTGGAAGGTTTCGGGGAAGCAAATTGCGAGCCTAGAAAAAAAAATAAAAATAAAAATATATATATACAACCTTATAACCGGAATTAGACAGCCCGCATAGCATCATTTCAGGTTTTCACTCGGTAGCGGCCGCAACACCAATTTCATCAGTCTGGGTGATTGATAATCAAGGGGGAGAAAGAGTTAATAGTGCGGCAGTTGGAGTGGGAAGCAGGTTAATTGGAACGGCCAGACGCCATAATCACTGAGTGGGCATCAGCACGCAGAGTTGCAGAGAAAAGCAATCATATAAATCTCAATCAAGTTTGAGCTTTGAAAGTATTGACGCAGCGGGATCAAAACTTCTAGGAACAAAAACTGTTTATGAAGTGCTCCAAACATTGGACAGAGAAAAGCACACGAAAGAAGGACCCGTTTACTACTATGTCTTCAACACTCTGCTTTATTGTTTGCTTGTCCTGCATATATATTGGTGGGTTTTGATTTACCGTATGATGAAATTATTTCAGGTTTATTGATTGCAAGGTTTATTATTATATGCAATTTGTAATCGATCCGTTTTTGAAATAGATTTTCTTGAATACTGTTGGCACTACCATTGTCACATTGCAGTTAGCTCATTTGGTGAATTATTTGAGACATTGCACTCTTAATCTTTACTAGTTGTCTTCCTAGTATGAGACAGGTGTTTTTACGAATTGTCTCAGTTTAGGCATTTGGTTCTTTAGTGATTACTTGCCAACTGTTTGACGAAATGTCAAACTCTTGAAGTTTTAAGATTTTTGGTGCTTAAAGAGTCAATAATCCTATCGGGGATATTTCACAACCCCACAACCTAAGGTGTTAGATGACTTGTCTTTCCCTATCTGGTGCCTCTTTGATGTGACAACCAATCTTGCTTCTTTCCCCAAGCTCTCCTAGGGTCTCCTTAGGTCATACACTTGACCAATTAGGGATTCTACTCACCCTATGCTCCCTAGGATTCTATTCAATAGATCATAACCATTCAATTGGTGCACATCAATAAGGTACGACAAACTTGCTTGCTAACTCCCATCAACATAAATAACCCTAAATGCTCATTAGACATACCAAATGGATGGATGGTCACCTAGGAATATATTTGGACTCCCTTCAAGGTCCTCAATCAAAATCAACCTTAAAACCCTATTCAAGTTCTAACTACTAAGCAAAAATGCATAAAATGCTTGAAATAGGGCTATAAAAATTAGCCCTCCAAATATAGAAAAACCCAATTATCTTATAAAAATTCTTAATAAGGAGTCCAAAAAACCACCATTCCAAGTACCCTTTTTTAGACACCTTAATGATTTTGGTGGTCTAGGGTTCCAGAATTGTTCGTACTATACAGGAACAATTTTAGCCTTAAAACAAGGGTTTTAAGAGTTTGGCTTGTTGTCTGATAGAAAAAAGTGCTTTGCCTCCCTTAGGATTCTACCAATAATTCCCATTTGGTTTGGGGTTACTCCACAACACCTTCTAGCATATTCAAATCTCAGGTTGAAGTATTAGACATGTTCAACCACTCTAACCCCTCTTGCTCTGCTATGTGATCCCTGACCAAGTTACTAGGACTTTCCTAGGGAATAACTTCATAAATAGCTCCTCATATTTCTAGGGCCCCATATCCATTGTACACAATGTACATGGAGTCATGTTCCAATTCCCAAAAGGTCATACAAAACCTATGGTGGGAAGTAGCCCTATGACTCCATTTGCACAAATAGTCTGATTCAGAAAAACAAACTACAAGGAAACAAAATATTTATTTCAAGAAAACTAAACCTTATAAAATCAAAAACTAAAATTATAAAAAATCTTAAATCTATAAACTCTAACACTTACAAAACAAAAAATTCCAAATCTAATCCATTTGTAGACCAAAAATACTCAAAAGCATAAAACTGTTAACAATAACTTGTTGCCTAGTTTGTACAATGCAAAAACTAATTTCTCCAACCCCTTGAACATGTTGAGAATGGAATTATATAGGATTATCATAAGTTCTACTAACTGTTTCAGATAGTTATCTCCTCTCCCAGACAAAGTTGCACAAATGCAAGACAAGTTGTCAATGTTGTCATTGACAACATTGACAAAAATTGAGCAACTTTTACATCTTAATGAGTTAGACCCTCAAACTTGCTCTAAAAGCCATGAAACCTTGCATAAAGTCAAAATATGATATAAATCACCTAAATATGACTTAAAAACCACTATTTGACTCTTGTACCCTTCTAGGCCCTAAAATATGTAGTTTGGCCTAGTAAGCAACTATGGGCAACTTTTGCGTTATTGGGCTTCTCAAACTTAACACCCACATTCTTAGGACTACATGAGTCCCTTTATTTACCTAGTGGTGTGTCTAGCACCACTACAAGCTAAAATCCCAAATGGATCCCTAAGTCTTCCTTAGCCCACCTAGGTACCCCTGCACCATACTCCCCTATAGAGAAAAGCTATGTCACTCTTGTGGACAGTAGGTCTTTATAGATGCCTAGCTTGTTGATATCTTACTTAGCAATACATTTGGCTTCTGAGTCTAGTTTTCCTTTCCACTTGAGAAGGTGCTTCATGTACACCTTGTTTTTAGTGTCTTTCTTAACTCTTGAGTCTAAGATCTTTTCAGCATCTAACTTGTTGGTGGAGGTAACTACTGCACGTTCCAAGTCATCCTGAAGTCCTTGACTACTAGTAGCATCACTAGGCAATGGTCCTTTAAAATGAACCAAGTCTTTGACATTAAAAAGTGGAGATATGCCCAAATATAATGGTAAATCTACTTTGTATGCATTTGCCCCATACTTTTCTATCATCTTGCAAGGTCCTACTCTCTTCATCTGCAACTTAGTAGATACACCTTTCTGCAGTCTTTCCTTGTTTAAGTGCACCATAACATAACCCCCAATGGAGAACTTAATGTCCTTTCTCCTTTCATCTATCTTGGCTTTGATATTTTGTGTATTGTCTTGAATAGTCTTTTTGACTTGTTCTTGTATCTCTTTCATAGTTTAGGATCCTTAGCATGTCCATTCCTATGCTCCATTCCTCCAAGATCCCTCAACTCACACACCCCTCTAAGATGCATGCCATAGACAATTTCAAAGGGGCTTCTACCTATGGTTCTTTTCCTACTATCATTGTAGGCATACTTTGCTTGGGAAATGATGACATCCTAAGTTTTCCTATACTCTTTAGTTGGGCATATTAAGAGATTACCTAGCACCCTATTGACCACCTCAGTTTAACCATTAGTTTGAGGATGGTATGCCGATCCAAATGACAAATTTGTGCCAATTCTATCCCACAAAGTCTTCCAAAATTGACTCATAAATTTCACATCCCTATTTGAAAATATGCTTAATGAAAGGCCATGAATCCTCACAAATTCCTTGAAGAACAAATGGGCAATGTGGCTTGCATCATTGGTTGTTTTATAAGGGATGAAGTGCCCCATTTTGCTGAACCTTTTAACCAACCTCATAAATACTATCATAACCATATTTTGTCTTGGGTAGTTCTACTATGAAATCCATGCTCACACACTCCCATGGTTTGTTAGGAACTGGTAAGGGCTGATAAAGACCTGCATTACTCATCTCTCCTTTAACTTTTACACACACCATGCATTTTTCCACATACTTAGTCACATCTCTAACTAGTTTAGGCCAATAGTAGAACCTTTGGACCAGTTCTAAGATTTTGTTGACCCGAAAGTGTCCAGTTAGACTCCCATTGTGTTTCTCCTATATTAGGTTCTCTCTTCTCGAACCCCTTGGTACACACAATTGATTACCCTTAAAGAGCAATCCATTTTGCAAGGTAAATTCAGAATACTTACTATGAAAGTGATTCTCAAAATTAGAACATACCTTGAATGCCTCTATAAAGTCTTCATCCTCCTTGTAGAGAATCTTAAAGCTTTCTATCCCAATGCTATGCAAATGTACCTCTTGAATTGTCAACACCCTCCTTCTTAATGCATCTGCCACTTTATTCATCAGTCCTTTCTTGTTCTTGATTGTGAAAGTGAATGCATTCAAGTACTCCATCCACTTCAGGTGCTTATTACTCAACTTTTCTTGAGTTTTGATGTAGCTTAGGGCTTGATTATCAGTAAATATGATAAATTCCTAGGGCAATAGATAGTGCCTTCACTTCCTAAGGGACTGAACTAAGGCATAAAGTTCAAGGTCATGGGAAGAATATTTCTTTTTGGCCTCATTAAATTTTTCCTAAAGAAGGCTACTACCCTACCTTCTTGGCTTAACACTCCCCCCACCACTAGGCCACTTGCATCACATTCTAAGGTGAAGATTTTTTTAAAGCTAGGTGGTTGAAAAATATGTTGGGTAGATACTTGCTTCTTGAGCTTTTCAATTGACTTTTTAGCTTCTATTGTCCACCTAAACTTGGACTTAGCCCCACCCTTTATGGTCTCTAACAAAGGTGCACATATGCCACTAAAGTTTCTAATAAACTTTCTATAAAATTGAGCAAGACCATGAAAACTCCTTACCTCAGTTGAAGTAGTAGGTGGTGGCCAATTGAGGATTGTAACAACCTTCTCTTGGTCCATCTGCAAGGTACCCTTAGACACCATAAATCCTAGATATGCCAGTTCTTGCTTGAAGAAGTCACACTTCTCAAGATTGATCTAGCAAAATTCTCTTTGTGCAAACTCTACAATACTACTTCCACATGCTTGATGTGCTCCTCCTTAGTCTTTTTGAAGATGAGTCTATCATCTAGATAGACAACTACAAATCTTCCTGTGAAGTCTTTCAACACTTCATTCATGAGCCTCATGAATGTGCTAGGAGCATTGGAGAGACCAAATGTCATCACTAGTCACTCATATAGCCCCATCTATAGTCTTAAATGTTGTCTTCCATTCATCTCCCTCCTTAATGTTAATTTGGTGGTATCCACTCTTCAAGTCCAATTTTTTGAAGTACATTGCTCCTCCAAGGCAATCCATGAGATCTTCAATCCTAGGAATGGGAAACCTATATCTAATTGTGATCCTATTTATGGCCCTTTAGTCTATACGCAATCTCCATTTACCTCCTTTCTTGGATGCTAATACCACAAGGACTTCACATGGGCTTATGCTCTTTTGTATTAGACCTTGGTCCATTAATTCTCATACCTACCTTGCTACTTCTAAGTTTTGGTCTAGAGTGAGCTTATATGCTGCCTTGTTGGGTAGGGATGCACCTAAAACAAAGTCAATTTGGTGACTTTTGACCCTTCTAGGAGGTAATGTAACAAGAGCTCCATCACTTACTATATCTTTGTATTTCTTAAGAAACTCCTATATTTCCTTTGGTAATGAATCTTTGACTGCATTCTCTTCTCCTTTAGACTTCAACACTATTGCATGACTTTGGCTCTCCTCATCCTTGAGGTCCTTAACAAATTCTTTATCACTACAAAATAGTACACTAGGTACCTTAGGATGTGATGTCTCTTCTTGCAATAGGGACTGGATCTTAAAGGTTCCTCCAGCCTTCTTAAATGAGATGGAATTTGGCTTTCCATCATATACTACTTCCCTATCAAATTTCCAAGGTCTGCCTAACAATAGATGGCAAGCATCCATGGGTAGGATGTTACAAAATAATCTGTCCTTATACTCTGCTATAGAAAAATCCACCCATGTCTTCTCATTCACCAATATGCTCTAACCCTTATGGAGCCAAGTCACTTTATAAGGATTCACACGAAGTATCTTAGTCAACTTGAGCTTATTTACTGTCTCCTCTGATATAATATTTTTAGTAGATCCATAATCTAATACTACTTTGCAAACCTTTCCTAGGATCTTACCTATGATCCTAAATAGAGCTCTTCTATGCTTAGGCTCATCAAGAGTAGGTTGTTTAATCAACACCCTTCTAAACATAAGATTATCTCCCTTTTCTGACTCTATATGGTCCACTTCATAATCCTTGTTGTAGTTGTCCTCTTGATCATATACTATCCTTTTGTCAGGGTTAGAAGAAGAGGGCTTGTCAGGGCATCTATATGATGGATGGCCTAGTTATCCATAGTTATAAAACTTCATAGTGGCAAAATAAGAAATGCTCCTACCTAGTCCTCTACCTCTATTTGAGCCTCCTTGGTTACCCCTACCTCTGCATAACCTCCTCTAGAAGTTCCTTCATTGGTTTTCTTAGTGAGCTTGTTCTCATCTTGATTCCTCTACTCATTATCTCTGCCTTGCTAACCTCCTCTTTGTCCTCTCTGATTTCTACCCCTGCCTCTATCTTTGAAGTTGGAATCCCCTTTCTTCTTGTTCTTTTCCTCTACCTTAAGGGCTAGTTGATGATACCTTTGAACAGTGGTAGGTACCCATAAACTAAGCTCCTCTTAGATATTCCACTTCAATCCTCTTAAGTATCTAGCCACCTTTATTGGCTCCTCTTCTTGCTTTTTGGATCTAAGATACAATCTCAAAAACTCCTCTATATATGAGTCCACATCTAGATATTTCTACTTCTGTCTTTGTCTCTTTTTGTGGAGTTGAATCTCATACTCCTCTGGTAGGGAATTCTCCCTTAGTTTAGTAAAAATGGAATTCCAATTGGCTATAGGCTTCTTACCCATGCTAATCCTCTCATCTTGGACATACTTCCACCATGTCAATGCTGATCCTCTAAGCCTTGACTTGGCCACTTTGACCTTCTATGCCTCTGACATCCCTTCACAATCAAAATGGTTCTCCATTCCATCTATCGAATCCATCACTGCATCTATATCCAACTTTCCACTAAATAGTGGCACTCATTAGAAAGCATTCCCTCCTAGGGCTTCAAAAGGGCTTTTCATTTTCCTCTTCCTCCTTAGTTGCATTAGAAAATGCATCTAGCTTTACCTTTACCTCTACTAGGACCTCTTCAAGGACTCTATTTTCTCCCTTTTCTCATCAACTTTTTTGGCTAACTCTACATTTGTCACCATACTAGACTCACTCATTGACTCTCTAGTAGCTGCAGACATACACCAATTCCCAAGTTCTCAACATGCTTTGATACCACTTTGATGTGACAATCAATCTTGCTTCTTTTCATAAGCTCTCCTAGGGTTTCCTTCGGTCATATTATTGACCAATTAGGGCTTCTACTCACCTTATGATCCTTAGGACTCTATTCAATATATCCTAACCATTCATTTAGTGCACATCAATAAGATAGAACAAAATTGTTTGCTAGCTCCCATCAACAAAAATAACCCCAAATGATCATTAGATGTCCCAAATGGATGGATGGTCACCTAGGAATGTCTTTGGACTCCCTTTGAGGTCCTTAATCAAAATCAACCCTGAAAGCCTATTTGAGTTCCAACTACTAAGCAAAAATACATCAAATGCTTGAAATGGGGCTACAAGAATTAGCCCTCCAAATGTAGAAAAACCCAATTATCTTATAAAAATTACTCAACAAGGGGTCCAAAAAATAACCATTCCAAGTACCCTTTTCAGAGACCTTAATGAAATTGGGGTTCTAGGGTTCCCAAATTGCCTGTACTGTATGGGTATAATTTTAGCCTTAAAATAAGGGTTTTAAGGGTTTGGCTTGTTGTCTGATGGAAAAAGTGTTTTGCCTCCCTTAGGATTTCCACCAAGGCTTCCCATTTGGTTTGGGGTTACTCCACAATACATTCTATCATATTCAAATCTTAGGTTGAAGTATCAGACACGTTTAACCACTCTAACTTCTCCTGTTCTGTTATGTGATCCCTAACCAAGTTACCAGGACTTGCCTAGGGCATCACTTCATAATTATATCCTCAGCCTTTCGAGTCCTCTGTAGTGCCTGCCCCTAGTTCACATTCTATTATCATTGTCAAATTCTTTTAAGCTAATTTTATGCATTGATTAGTTTTAGAGATACTAGATTTACATTATTATGATATTATTTCATGACTTTGATTACAAATGCATCGATTATTATTGCTTAGTTGATTTCATTCATGTGTTGTTAATGGTATTTTGATGATCCTAGTTAGTAAATGTGGTTTCTTTAATAAAAATGTTAACATGATGTCTTTAATGATGATTATGTTGTATTGATAGAGATGCATTATTATATGTACGCATTTGATCTTAGATTTTTGATTATTATACTTACCCCATACTTGCATGTGTATGGTGTGTGTGTTTATTTTATCTTTCTGTCTGACGTGTTTGATGTGGTTAAGGGAGGGAGTCGTAGTCACCTGCTAGTCAGGATCTACACGATGAACCACTCCCCGCCGTTTTCTATTTAGTTTAGATATATTATATACATGTACATGCTCGTCTTTTATGCAGGATGTAGGTACCGGGCATCGACTTCCCTGAATTGCCAGGATGAGCGCGCCCTATTACAAATACTCAAATGGTGAGAATGGGAAGATAATGATCAGGTCCAATCCTAGCCATAAGCCTATAATACTTGTCCTGCAAGGAGGACTCGTAACAAACTGTCTACCCTTTTTAAACCCGTGAGTATTTTTGTGTGTATGTTGTTTTGTGAGTGTTTGATGTATTTTCTATTAATTAAGTCTAATTAATAGATTAAATTAATAATTTAATTTAATGGAAAATTATTATGATATTATGAATATTTAATTATATTTAATTAATTGAGAAATTAATTAAATATAAAGAATTAAATTGAAGATAAAAGTTTTAAGAGTAAATTTAGAACATGATAATATTTATTTAATTTAATAATAATATATTTAGAGTTCATTTTTAAATAAATGCTAAATATTATTGTTATCTAAGTTAATAAATATTTATCAAGTTAAACGTTCAAAAAAAATATTAAAAAGGAAAAAAGACATTAATTTATGGAAAAGATTTAAGTTCGCATGAATGAGTTTTAAATATAAGAGATTAATTTAAAAGATAAAAACATGTGAACTTGAATAAAGGTATTTTAATAAAGTACGCATGAGATTAAAATTATAAATTAACTTTAAAAGCAAAGTCAAAGTGGAAAGTTAAATAAAGTAATTTAACAATTCACTTAAAGTGCATGAAGGATTAATAAAAGAATATCTTAATTTAAAAAGAAAATTAATTGTGCATGAATGAATTAATTAAATAAGAGAGAATTAAATATTGGAGATAAAAGTTAAAGTTTAAATTTAGAACTTGATTATATTAATTTAATTTAATAATAATATATTTAGAGTGCATTTTTAAATAAATGCTAAATATTATTGTTATTTAAGTTAATAAATATTTTATCAATTAAGTTTCTAAAAATGAAATTAAAAGTGAAAAGATATTTAATTATCATAAAGATTATAGTTCGCATGAATTATGCATGAGTTAAAAATAAAATTAATTAAAAAATAAAAATGTGAACTTGAATAAAGATATTTTAATAATGTGCACATGAGATTTAAAAAGTTATAAATTTATTAAAGTAAAGTGGAAAGTTAAATAAAGTAATTTAACAATTCACTTAACGTGCATGAAAGGAATAATAAAATAATAATTTTAATTAAAAGGGAAATTAATTGTGCATGAATGAATGAATTAAATAAAGTAATTATTATTTTAGAGTTGTGGGGACAAAAGCCCTAAAAGGTAATTAGATTCTATATTAGAGGGTTTTGGGTCATTATTGCACACACAGGTTTTTAGGGAACACACTTTTGGAAAGGGGAGCAAAGAAATCTTTGGAAGCTTGGAAGGGTTCGGATTAGCAAGGGTTTCACCAGATTGTTAGCATCAGATCAAGGTAGGGTTTGTGAACCATTCTAGAAACACTTTCGGATCTTTGTCTTCTTCGTGCTTGTTGGAAATTGCTTTCTCAAATTTTATTGAATGAATCTTGCTACCTTTCTTCTGAATCTTTTGCGATTTGATTTCTTCTAGGAATCGGGATTGAAAAACTATTTAGAAAACCTTGTTTTACTTCTGAAAGAAATTTAGTATTAAATTGAAATTTGGGTTTTGAATTAAAATGGAATTAAGAAATTTAAATTTGGAAGGGGTTTGTTTTTGGAAATGAAAATCTTAGGATTGAAAATTCGAAGGGTTCAATTTATTTTTCCTATCAGTTTAATATCGTAAATGTTATTAAAATATGTATATATTAAAATAATATTGTTATGAAGTTCGTTGAGAAAAATATTATAAAATAAAGAATATAGAATTATAATACAATTCTTAAAATTTTCATATATAATAATCTATCTAAATTTATTAGAAGGGTTGTTCTTCTAATAAACAAAATTATTGAAATTTGACTTAGTTAAAATAATAATAATAATAATAATAATAATAATAATAATAAATAAATAAATAAATAAATTAAAAAAAAAAAAAAAATTAAAAAATAATAATAATAATAATAATAAAATTTATAAAAAAAATAATAATAATAATAATAATAAAAAAAAAAAAAAAAAAAAAAAGGAAAATTGAAGCCTTACATTAATTCAACAATATATTATCAATCAAATCCAACTGTAAGACTATGATGTTTTCTATATACTGTCTATATTTCTTTTTGGATTTTGGTGTCGTTTAGATGTCGACCAGTCTAGGATGTACACCAGAGGTTTTGTGAGATTTCTTGGATACTATTATGTGGCTAGATGTTATGATGATTCTTGTGATTCAAATTGGAGTTTATACTTATGAGATTTGTTTTGTGAGCATTTATGTATATTTGGATTTAGTTTGATCCATCTTGTTATCAAGTTGCTTGTTAAGGAACCAAGTCCGATCTTTATGGGTGTTGTGGTATGGGACACAACTGTGTTTTTATGTGCTTAGGAGAGGTTGTCTAGGTATGTGACTTGGGAGTGGCTTGCAATAGGGGTCCGGGACCCAAAGTGGTCAGTACCAGGGTAACCTAATGCAAGTTATGTAATAAGTGATAATCTAGTAATTAAAATTTATGGGGGGAAACACACTAAAAAGATAAGATAGAGATTTTTGATCTACCCATGCCTTGAGTGCTTGTATAGACTAAGGATGGGAATGAGATGAGTGCCTCGTCTTCTTGAGAGGGCTTTCTAGTTTCCATATGTGTGATGTTGAGGGTCCGGGGTTCAGAGTAACCAGTCCAGGGTAACTCAACGCTTGAGGGTCCGGGGTCTCTTAAGAGATCAGTCCAGGGTAACTCAAGCAGCCATGTGATGACACTCCCTAGTATGTAGCCTAAGTCTCCTCTGTAGTTTTTGTGTATCTCTGGTGGTGTACTTATTATTGATTTTGTTTATTGTGGTTATTACTTTCATTGAGGATGATTGGTGATTCATGGATGATGTACTCTTGATATGTGGTTTTTGACTTGAGGAGGATTATCTTTTGTTGACTTTATCTTGTGATCTTGGTATTTGGTTTATACTTGGTTTGTGTATGATGTTTGGTTATGTGATGTCAGTATTGGATTGAGTGTTCTTTCTTTCTGGTTTATTTTATCTTCTTGAGTAGTATGTGTTACCTTTGAGATAGTTTTGGCTAGTAGGTATTCCATGCCTAGGAGTGTTTTATGTTTGATAGCCGTTTGTGGATCATTCATTATCTTCCCTGCACGGTGGGAGTGGAAGCCTGACTAGGTAACCACGCGGTCGGGAGGTAGTGCCTTCTTACCATTTGGGTTCCCCTTCACATTGCCAGCTGTTGGATGTTCGTTGTAGAAGATGTACCTTTATCATTCTTACTTCTTATCTCAGAGACTTCTTTTCAGATGAAGTATATATGTTATCATGTATTCTGTTGTACAGTATCTATTTTCACATACCCTGCGACATGTGCAGTGGATGTTATTGATTGGATGTACTTTCATTGTATTGTTTATACTTATGCATTTGCTTATGCGACTATGTATCTATTATTCCTTTATGATCTTGAGACATTGTACTTGAAACTTAAACTAATTAATTTAAGATTATTAAATGTGACTCAACATAAAGGAACCTTTGAGGAATTGAAACTATATCTGTAATTGCAAATGTGTATTTGTTGTGTATGTTCATATTGCTTCCGCATTAATGTTATCTTGATGTTGTTTAAACTTCACAAAAAAAAATAGTTCAGTAAACATTGTAACATGTTAGGTTTATTTCTCTTGGGTTCCCGAGCGGGGCGTTACATCCTCATCTCCATTGTACAAAATGTACATGGATTCATGTTATAATTACCAAAAGGTTGTACAATACCTATGGTGGGAAGTGGCCCTCTGACTCCATTTGCACAAACAATTTGATTCAAAACAACAAACTGGAAGGATACAAATTTTTTTTTCAAGCACTCTAAACCTTATAAAATCAAAAACTAAAACTATAAAAAATCTTAAATCTATCCACTCTAAAACTTCCAAAACAAAAATTTCCAAATCTAATCCATTTGCGGACCAAAAACACTCAAAAGCATAATTTTGTTAACAAGAACTTGTTACCTAGTGTGTACAATGCGAAAACTAATTTCTCCAACCCCTTGAACATGTTGAGAATGGATTTATATAGGTTTATCATGAGCACTCCTGACTATTTTAGACATTTATCTCCTCTCTTAGACAAAGTTGCACAAATGCAAGAAAAGTTGTCAATGTTTTCATTGACAACATTGACAACAACTAAGCAACTTTTACATCTTAATGAGTTAGACCCTCAAACTTGCTCTAAAAGCCATTAAACCTTTCATAAATTCAAAATAGGACTTAGATCACCTAAATGTGACTTCAAAACCCCTATTTTACTCTTGTACCCTTCTAGGCCCTAAAACACCCAGTTTGGCCTAGTAAGTAACTATAAGCAACTCTTACCTTATTGGGCTTGTCAAACCTAACACCCACATTCTTAGGACTGCATGAGTCCCTTTATTCACCTAGTGGTGTGGCTATCACCACTACAATCCAAAATACCAAAGGGATCCATAGGTCTTCCTTAGCCCACCTAGGTGCCCTTGCACCACTCTCTTTTATATTCTCTTCAATTTACTTCCTCAACCACACAAAAAAAGCCTATTTCAGTTTGGTCTATTTTTTTTTCTATTTTTTGCTGGTTGTATTTAGTTAAGTGTAATTTTTAGGGCTTCTACTTCCAATTCTAGGAGCCATCAATAGGTTAAACAGTTTTTTTATTAATCATCATGGTCCCAATGTTAAACACATGATGGATACTCTTCTGTATAAAGAGCTTAGAAAAGGCATGGGATCGAAGGTCTCTCTAGATTAAGAGGTTCTTGAATATGTGGATTACCTTTCCCATAGAATTAGAAGCAAAAATGAAGAGTTCCTCACTCAAAATAGCTATAGTTTTTGAGAACTATGCACAATCACAGTGGTATTTAGATGATCTCTTATTTATGCTCAAAACAAGAACTAGAATTCTTCCCATTTTCTACTATGTTAAGCTTGTAGATTTATGGTATGCAAGGAGTCTATGCTCATGCATTTCATGGGCATGAGAACAAGGGTAGATATGACTCTGAAAATATTTTGGAGTGGAAGAAGGCGCTTTACAAGGTTTCAAATAATATTGGCCACATTACTAATATCAAGGAGTGAGTTTTAGTTACTTATCATTTCCATTAGCAATGCATTCTTTGCAATATTCTTTTTATGGCCATTTTTCTTCTTTTATCTAAAAATGTGAATTGTGAGACACTGGTTTTTTTACTTTTTAAAAAATCTTTATGTAGAAATGAGGATATGTTGCTCAAGAGTATTGCTTACTCTGTAGAAAAAGAAATTAAAAAGGTATCGTTCATGGTTGTAGACAATCTCATGAGCTTAGATGAAATTATACAAGACTTTGAATTGAGTACACTTCAACATTCTAGAAGCCATCAAAATGTATCAATTGTAAGAATATGGGGCAAGGGTTGTTCTCACAAAACTACTTTCGCTAAGAAGTTCTATAATAATATATATATCCATCTATGGAAAGATCTAGCCTTTTATTAGATGTCATATGAAAAATTACTATTGTAGTCACTAATTATTAATCTCCTATCTTAAATGATTATTTAATTGCCTAAAATCAACTCAAGTCTAATGTTAAAAAACAACACAACTGTAACTTCACCAAAAAATATGGAAAGAAATAAGAAACACAATGACAATATTCTTGGATAAATCATCCTTGAAAAAATCCCTAAAGGAAAACTAGTTCTATAGATGAGGAATTATATTAACTTCAGCAAATCAAGAGATATAAAATTCCTTGCCTCTTACTCGCAAAACTTTGATACCCTCTCAATTTCTCTTGTTGATATTTCTCTACTACTATCCCCAATGCTATCACTATGCCCTTGATAACACTACAAGACTCTTTTCTATCACTGAAAATACTTCTCCAACTTGTGTTCTCCAAATACCCCCTGATCCCCTTTTATACTACTCATGTTTGAAAGCCAATTGTTGAGATTTAAACAACCTAAGAACCAATAAAAAATTTGGTTTCTAGTTACTTCTAAAAGTGATCAATTATTTAACAAATAATTCTCCCTACTCTAAGTAATTAGTTAGTTAAACAATTATTTACTAAATAATCACATATGGACTAATAATTTTCAAAACTAACCAAACTAATACTCCCTCTTACTAAGGAAGTTGTTCTGCATGAAATCCAACTTATCTATGAAGAAGAAGAATTTTGCCTTCCCTAATGCCTTAGTCAGAATGTCTGTTCCCTACTCCTCCAGAGGTATGTGTAGACACTCAAAAATTGGCAGACTTAAATCACACAATTCTGATCAATTAGTACAAATTAAAGATAAAATTAGAAGAAACACAATAGAATTTCAAATTAAAAATCACATCAGGTCATTAATTATCTATCAAATCGACAAGACCTAAATCAACTTTAAAAGAGGAGAAAAATAATTCAAATTCATAAAATGAAATTCAAAAAAGGAGAAAGAAAAAGACAAAGTGTTGAGAATAAATAACACATTTACTAAATCAACAAAATCATTTATCCTCAAAAAATGGAAAATCTACCTTTTTTCATTTTAAAAGAATAAAAAAATCCTCAATTATCCTCAAAACCAAGTCTGTTGGACTCTTCCTCCCGGTCTCTTATGAGATATTTTTAGTTTCACTTTCACCCATCAATCAAAAGTGAAAATCCTAATTCTTACCCCAACCCTTTCCAAAATCCTATAAATAGGAGGGAAATCCAAGAGGTAAAGGACCCAAGTCTTAGGCATCTACACTATAGGCACATTTTGACTCATCATTTTAGCATTTCCATTGTAGCAAGTTCATAGCATTTTAGCATTATTTTATGTTATTTAGCATCATTAATTGTTTGTTTAGTTCATTGCATGATCATTTTAAGAGCATTCTAAGAGTTATTTTCTGCATATAATCTGAATTCTAGTCATAGATCTTACATGCATTCTTGTAGATCTGCATTTCAAGCATACTCCCATTCTAGAACTGTTATTAAGATGCTAGTCTGAGAGCTATTTTAGTAGTTGTAGTTAGGGAAACATGAGATACTCATAGAGATTACATTCTAATGATGACATCTTGGGTTTAGTCTAGTTTATCGTCAGTCCATTTGCATTCTACATTAAAGTTTCATGAATACGCATTTACACTGTGTACAAATTGGCGCCCATCGTGGGGCTTGACTAAAAGCCTCTCTGTTTTCAAAATTTTCAATCTAATCTTACATTTCTAGTGTAGATATGTGTTTCTTTCTATTCTCTTGTGCATATATGATTGAATATAGGTTCTACAGTGTTTGAGAGGCCTCATATCAGCAAGAACAACATTCCAAAGTCTTCCCTCATCATACAAGGGCTGAATCTAAATCTTTTGGTACTTCTAAGATCTATTTCAATGCTTTTGAGAGATATTTTGATACTTATAAACTTTGTTTGAATGCATTTAATCTTTCTATAGTGCATATACATAGTTTTGTAACGCATTTACATAGTTCTGTAACGCATCTGCATCTTTCTATAGTGCTCTTGAAGAGTATTGTAACACATCTAATCATTTCTGTAGCACATATAAAGCATCTTATAGAGAATTTTATTTTATTATAGCACATTTGCATGATTAAATAACACATATACAATTTTTTGTAATGCATACGAGTTTTTCTATAGTGCATTTGGTAAAAATTATAGTTTCCCAAATATTTGAATATCATTTGCTTATAGGTCCCTTTTGAGTTAATGAACAAGTCCTCAGATTGCATTCAATGTGCAACAGAACAAAGACCCTCATAAATGCGCCTAGCCTTTGCTAGCTCCAAGTCAGGTAAGTGGACCTCAAGTCTTGTTGATTACAAGTGCAACATTTCTAAGTTCCAAACATAGCTTAATATAAACGTTTGATCTTGCTAATCTGACACAAAAGTAGGCCTATGCTCTCAACTCCTTCAAGTTGATTAGAATGCCCAACCTTCTATAAAGATTAGTCACAATTGAACGAGGAAATAATCCACACATAGCCTAACTAGGAGCTCCTCTGTCTGTAGTAGTATAAGGGTCGGAAATCAAAACTTCATGCCTGTTGTGTTTGGGAGGTCAAAACAGTAGGGATAGGCTCTCATTCTCCTCGAGTGATTAGACTCCTAGACCTGTCATGATTTCCATTTCCTACTTTACACTAGGTAGGATTATCTTTCCCTAGAAAGGCCACCTTCTGAGTTTCCTTAGCAGGGCCAGTGAGAGGTATTGCCTCCCAATCTTGCATTCCCAATCAAATGCAAGCCACTTGTATTCGGAACATAGCCTTCCTCTAGTAGTCCCATGAGGGATTGTGCCAAACCTCCCTAGCATTGGTGGGAAGCTCTCTATCACAATAGAGATAAACCTAAACATGGTTGGTTAAACACTAAGACCCACTAGTCACTAACCTTTAGATGACATTGCTAGGAAGCCATTTTTTCCATTTTTTAGGTGTGTGCGACTTTACATTTTGCATTGGCTCTACTATTATTGTGCCTTGAAGTGCTTTAAAACTTAATAACAAACACCAGAACGGATCATAATCCTTCTAGAAAGTCAAACTTCAAACTAGGTTTGAGAAAACAGGTCTGAAACAAGAGCATTGTTGAATCATAATAAAGTAGCACATATACTACATTAAACAATGCTTTTGAGCTTTCCTAAAATGCTTTTAGCCTCTATTATAATCCATATACCTATGTAAAAATGTATATAAACCTTAAGACAACGCATCTGATTCATGAAATAGAGCATAGGATAGTTTAATATGCACATATAAGACTTTAAAAAATGCATATGCCACCAAAACAATGCATTTGATCAATAAAACAACACATCTAACCAATCCTATGATGCATAAGAGAAAAATCATAAAACAGAGGCCATCTACATGCATGATAATGACAAACAAATGATAAATTTGGATACCCTTTTCCTTGTCAGTATTCTACAAAATCTGAGAAATCTCGTGTCTAACCGAAGACATCTTTTGAAACAAGCAGAGCTACGAACATCATCATCAACCCAACAATTATCATTGCCTCACTTCACACATCAAGCCAAAGACGTTCAGGGACACACATTCATCCCTTTACCTAACTTTGTGAAAGTGAACCTTATTCTATCAACATTGGTAAACACCTTTTCCAGTCTAGCTTGTTCCTACAAACAAATCATGATCAACGAAGACCCTCGCCTTTTGAAAAATTCCTAAAAACTAAAGGAATCCAACTCACCTTTCATGCCATTGTATAAAACTAGTGTAGCCAAAAAATTGAAACAATCACCCATACGAGTGAGTGTTAGGATAGGTAGTAGAACCATCAAATGCATGAAACCTCTAAAACTCCTTGAATCTACTATGGCAATAGATTGCTTGTAGAACACTATTACTCACAAGTCACCCTTGTTCAATCAAAATTAGAATCCTTAGCAACAGTGGTTTCATCTAATGGATGGGATGGTAGAAGTATTGAAACTAAGATCGAATATTTTTAGCAAAATCCTAAACTTGTCGATATCATGGACAAGATACTTGAGAAATACAAAGAATGCTACATACTAGCATTAGCACAACAAGGTGAAAAATTGTCGTTTGACTTTGATGTGACCAATCTAAAATGAGATGAAGAAGAGTCACCCTTAGATATTGTCACACAAAAATTACAAGACTTACAATTGGAAATGGAAAGGATGAAACAAGGAAAAATACAACCCACAGAGTTTAGTCTAGAAAAGGTGTGCCGTCTACCATTCGATAACACCATTACCTTCACACCTTTCCCTCAAAATGTGTAGATACCAAAATATGATAAATATTTTGGTACATCAGATCCACAAGATCACCTTAGGCAATTCTATATGGTAAGTATGGAGTTTGTCCATGACATAACTTACGTAAGGCATCTATTTCCCAAGAGCCTCAGTGGGCAAGCCATGGAGTGGTTCTCCAAGCTACCCTCCAATATTAAAACCTTTGACTAGTTGGCTTCCATTTTTATCACCCAATATTCTAATAACATTGAAAGGGAAGTTACAATGATCAATTTGTGTAACACAAAACAACTTCCTAGTGAATCATTCAAGGCCTTCCTACAATGGTGGAGACACATATTTGCTAGGTATCATAGAGACATACCTGACAAAGAGAAGATAGATATCTTCATCAATAGTCTCTCAAAACCCATGAATTACTGGCTCCAACTCCAAGGGCCTAAAGATTTTAAGACCACCTTAGAAAACTTTGCTAAGGTAGAAGAAACCTTGATAAACAATGACATTATTAAATTATCTAAAGATGGTAAGGATTTCTCCAACAATTCCACATAGAATCACAATTCCTTTGATTGGTCCATTGACAAACAGAAATTATGGCGGAGAAACAATAACAAAAATACTGCCAACGATGGGGTGGTTGAAGCCAACCATGTCAAACTCAAACTCAACCCCCTCTAAATCAATTGGGTCCCATTATCAACAACACCAATCTAAACACACCTCAACAAGTTAACACCTGTCTATTTTATTGATGTAACACGAAAACTCCCTCTACATCTAATCAACAAGTTGTTTATAATCAAGCTCCTCCCCCATGAAGATATTAGTCTTCCAATATGCCTAAGGAGTATACACCCATAGGGGTGTCTTATGAGAGTGCTTTACAAACCCTCTTGGTTAATGAGCTCATTGTGTTACTCGAGGCCAAACCATATGAACCCCAAGTCAAACCAATGTGGTGGAATGACAAAAAAATTTGTGCCTATCATTGAAATAGGGGCACTTAACAAACAATTATTTCACCCTTAAGGGGGCCATACAAAAATTAGTCAATGATGCAACTATCAAAGTAAACAACCTTAGCAATAATGAAGACCATAAAACCTTCAAGAACCCCTTCATGAGTCATGAAAAGGATGAATCCTCCAAGGCCAATCAAAATGTACCCCCTCACACTAAGGTTAATTATGTGCACCATTACGACAATACCATTAACATAATTTCTAGTTGTTACGACGTCGTGAATGTCATTGTAGTCAAAGATTTAAAAAAAAAATAAAATCATCAAATGTTGTTACCCGAGGACAAACCTCTAAACTTATCCTACTAGGACCTATGACAAATCTAGATTGGGTAGTTCCAAGTTCCTCCTTGCCCAAGTACAACCTAGTCAACCAATTAGTTAAGACCCTGACCCATATCTCCATTTTTAAACTATTGCAAATCTCCCCAGAGTATAAAGAAATACTCACCAAAGCCTTAGTGCCAAATGACCTGGATGTTAGTAGATTTCAAAATATGGTTAGCAATCTAGTTGCCCCTCACTACGTATCCTTTTTAGCCCAAGGTGACATGTTTGTCATCTAGCCACAAAACTCTCCTTTGCATATTGAAGTCTTCATCCATAGAAACAAAGTTAAGAAAGCATTGGTCAATGGTGGATTTGGTTTCAATATTTACTCAATTTAGTAGAAGTCCTAGGGTATATAGAGGATGTTGTTGACCCAAGAAAGAAAATTACCATCAAAGCTTACGATGACAAGGAAATATCCTCTAAAGGCATGGTCATTCTACCAATTAGAATAGGTCTAGAGGTGAAAGAAACTGTTTGTCAGATTTTAGACATATAATTAACTTATAACATCCTATTGGGAAGACCATGGATTCATGACATGGAGGCCGTTCCTTCCACCTATCATCAGTGTCTTAAATTTCCTTACATGGGTCAAGAGGTGACCATACTTGGAGATCAACACTTTGCCTAGTATTGTAATTCCTTTGTCCCTCATAATAGGGAAGAAAATAACACATCAACATATGACATCTGCCAGTCCATAGCTACAAACGTTTCACACTTTACTAACCAAACTGATAGCCACTCATTAACATCAACTAAGGGTAAAGAGAAAGTGGTTTGTTTAGGTCCTTCCATTTCTTCTCCATCATCATCCAAAGACCCTAAATAGTCACACTATGAAGAAATGGATAAATTGATGAAAGAATTTGATAGAAAGTGTAAATTGCACCACAAAGGTGTAGGCGAGTACTCAGTCTCCCTATTTGATCCCCCACTTTCTCTGAGATCTTATAGAAAACCATCATCCACCAAGCCTTATCATGCACATTTTATCAAAGCAAGTGGTGCACCTCCAAACTTAGTGGAAGAAATCAGTCAACAAAACATTGACAATTCCCCCCACCTACATGGAAAAAGTTTTGACCTAATGAAAAAGATGGGATACATAGGAGATGGTCCCTTAGGGAAAGGGATAGGCATCATTGAAACTCTAATGGCACAATTCAGATCCAACAAGTCCAAAATAGTGGTAGGGTATGGTGGACAAGGTAAGGTAGAAACCTCTTCTGAAGCTCGTCCTAAGCATAATGATCCCTCCTCTTCTACCTTGGTGTGGGTATCTAAACAAAAGGACAGTTATAACCCGACAACAATTGACTTTATAAATGTAAATCTATCCCTCTCAGGTTCACATCCTATGAAAGAATCATGCATACATATCTCTAATAATGAAGACAATGACGATTCCACTAAATGGGAATTTGAATCATTATTTGAGGAGTCTCTTCATGATAAAGAATGTGATGTTGTTCACATATCCACATCTAACAATTTGACTACACAAGGAACAACCTCTAGTCCAGGATCTGCTTCATCAAGAATTCAGATACAACATGGCAACTTAGAAGATGATGAACATGTTGAAGGGTTTCAATTTCAAACCGTATCCCCTGACTTCTTTCCAGTAGAAGTTGAAGATGATTACTACGACCCTCTCACAAGCTCTACTTTTCCTGATACTCTAGAAGAATCCCATGTTATAGATCTAACAGATATAGTGTATGAGCCATCTAATGAAATTATGTCTTTAAACCCTGCTGAACCCTTTCCATACTATGAATCGCTTTCCCTAGTCCATTGAAAACTCATTAATTGGGATACAACCGAGCCTCACCACATCCCTCCTTCTAACATTGAACATAAAGTTTTCATCTACCTTAACATGGTTGAACCATCTCATCGTCGAAGAATGGAAGAAGGGCATATAGTTGGGTCTGGTATCAATCACCTCAGTCACACTAGAACAGGGCAAGCATTCCATAACCTTAATGATCACTACCAAGTTGTGGCTAATCTTGAGAAAAAAATGGAAACAAATAGAAGTGATGCATGCCAAGGTGAAAACCCAACTGTGACACCCATGGATGGGGTAATTGATACCTTACTTGAATACTCTGAGTGTTGGTGTAAATAAGTACTTTACTATTTACACTTACTTAAGTTTACTTAGGTTAATGCATTATTTAATTATATTGCATTATTTTATTATTTTTATTTGTGAGACACTTAGGAGTTTGTGCAACCTTGTAAGTTGTCATGTTGACAACACAGGAGTATGCACCTTTATTTGAGCACATGGTGTCTACAACACTGTTTTGCATGTCCCACCCTTCTAAGCTTATCCTCTCATCATCACACTTACTTTCGTGCTTAATGGAGGATAATCCATATCTAGTGGACATGTGCTTGGTTGTATGACACATCATGATGCTAACTTCTATGCATTCTAGAAGCTCTCCTGAGGCCTTTATATTCAGGCACTCCTAGTGTACTTGAAAGCATCAGTTATTGAATACATTGTTATTCTGATCATACTCTCTCCATTTTTGGTCTACAGTTGTGCTTGTGTTTGAGTTCTTAGTTCTTAGGTGAATTTTGCCTTTAGGCAAATTCTTACATGGTATCAGAGCTTGGAGACTTCCTCATCACATAGCCATTTGAGACCTCTTGCTTCATCACCTCAGCCTGAATTCGGAGTTCTGTAGAAATTGAGAGTGTCCAGCACCAGATCTGACCTCTCCATTGCGTCCGAAATGCTGAACCGATAAAAATTGACTATAAGCACGCCTACCTTGGCCCATAGTTGATCGTGAGGCAAAATTTTTTTACAAATTGAAACTCGGAGGCCCCGATTTGCAGTATGGGTATGGTCATTTTTGCAAATTTATGGATTTATTTTCAGATCTGCATGCATTATTGTTATCTCTGTATTTTAGGACATTATTTCAAAATATTATTTTTGGAATTAAATTTATTGTCCGTCAGAGAAATTTTTTTTGCAGTTTGCAGTACGGGTTGTCAAATCCCGTACTGCACATTTGGGGTGGAAATTTTTGAATTATTTTCGCAGGTTTCAATTTTAATTTGCAGGCATATACACTACTATGACAAGCTCAGTCACAAGCCGACATTAATCCAACTCCCACCAAACTGGCAGCCCGTTCCTAAAATCCCCCGCCGCTTCTCTGATTTCCTTTCGCGACAGTAGGCTTTTATATATTTGCTAAGCCTGCGATCCCACAGATGTGGGACTAAACCCCAGCTACCGGCGGGCAATTTCAACTTTGGTCATCGCAGCATTTAGGGTTCATTTTTTTGGCAACAACGCTGTATCCAACTCCGGCGGCCTCAAATCACATTTCTCGGGACCGCTGTAAACTCTGCGGCAACCTGCTACGTTTTTGACGGATGACATATATTTTGCGGGCATGCAAGATATTTTTCCCGCCCACTGTGGTAACCTCCTACCCGCGACCATGCAGAGGCCTGCAACAATGCCATGCAACGCTCCCTGCCCTCACTATAACCTGTGTGTTGATCTTCGCCACGTCAACTCCTTTGACACACAGGTGTACACGCCAACTCAACTATGACACCTCATCACCCAGGACTGCCACATCACCCGTGGAACTCGATTTTGACTTGCCACATCATCCGTACAAACTGCCATGTGTAAAATTCATACAGTTCCACGTCACAGACCGTACGCCAAGTCAGCATCTAGTCATATGCCACGTCATCAAGACAGCTCAAATTTTGCTGACATCATCATTTTGTGAGCCTAAATTTGATGCCCATTTGGACGTCATCACAGGCCACTTTTCAACTGCTGCGATGGTCATTTGACCATCAAATTTAACTTAACAGTTTCTCCTCCAGATCCCTCTCCAATTTGCTTTTCAATTTGGTAGCCTGACTTTGCGAGCTCCTAACTTGGACATCCAGATTCTGATTCAGGTGCAATTTTTTTTGAAATCAGGTAAAATTTCCTGAATTTTCCAGTGGTGGTTTTTTTTTTGGTTTTGGTGCACAAATTTTGTAGAATTTGCATTTTTTGGTGAGTGTACCTGCATAATCCTGCCTTTTGCAACTTCAGAAGCTTTGTACGGGCACATCTGATCACCTTTTTAGGTTTTATTTTTTTTGAAAGTGTGTATTTTTTCATCTACTTTCTAGATCTGAAGTTAGATTCTAGGGTTGTGTGGACAAATTTCTCACTTTCAGAATTAGGCCTTCTTTGGCATTGTAATGCTTTGATTCTTTTTCAGAATTGTTGTAAAACTAAGCTACAGTCCTTAAGTGATAGATTTCAGCCTTATAAGGCAGTTGTAAAAGCCAAATCAGAAAGTCCACTTTGTTTATTTTGACAAGTGGCTCATTGTAAACGCACTACTTATAAAGTGTCAAAGCATCTTATTTGGGGGGGGGGGGTCTTTTGATTGAGTGAAAAGGGGGGGTGTGCACTGTGTTTTTGTGTCTCTTTATTGTGCTCTTTCAATTCTGCATCATGGGTTTTAAATGTCCTCCTTTAACTTCACGCAACTATTCTTCATGGAAAGATATTGCATGGAGTAGATTAATGGAAAAAGGATATAGTCTTTATGTTGATGGTACAATCACTAAACCTATTGATGCTAGAGAACTCATTGATTGGACAATTCATGACCGACAAGCTTTAGGTGTAATTAGAAGTTGTGTACATAGCGATCTTCTCTTCCACATTAAAAATTGTTCAGAATCTAAGGAAGCTTGGGACAAACTTGAACAGTTGTATGGTAAAGTGGATGAAGAAAAGGGATTTCAGATTGAGGATGATCTACTTCTCTTGGATCCTAAAAATTATGACACAATTCAAGATTATATCATCAAAGTCAATGAGTATAGGGCACTTCTTAAAGATTGTGGAAATCCCATTAAGGATGATAGGTTGATACATCACATCCTGAAGTGGCTACCTTCTGAGTACGCTAACTTTGTTTCAAGTTTTAATACTCACAAGTTGACCATGGGATCTGCTTACCAGAAACCTTCCTTTGATGGATTTGTAGATATGTTGATTGTTGAACAATCTCACTTGGTGGATTTTGGACTTCTCCAGTTATCTAAGACCAAAGCCTTGGTGGCTAGTGATGATTCCAAATCTAGTCAAGGGGGAAAAAGCAACAAGAAGAAGAAGCAGTGGAAGCAGAAAACACAATCTGAGACACAACATGAATCCTTTCAACAAGGCGGTTCTTCTTCGAACAAGAAAGGAAGTAATGAAAAGAAGGACAAACTCTTTTGTGCATATTGTAAAAAGCCAAATCACGACGAGCATCATTGCAAAACAAAAAGAATCGATGAGTTAGAAAATCTACTCAAGAAGAATAAGATACAAGTGCTAGGTACTTCCAAGGATTCTACTCCTAACTCTTCAAAGGGTAAAGGTCAAGCACTTATGGCCAACACAAGTTCTTCTTCGAAATGGATACTTGACTTAGGTACCTCCTACCACATGGGTTCTTCAAAGCAAGACTTTTCTTCATTGAAGCAGTCAAAGGTGCTACACATCTTCGTGGGAGATGATGCTAAGATGGAAGTTGAAGGGAAAGGACATGTAGAAATGGAAGATGGGGAATTCAAAGATGTTCTCTATGTTCCCAATCTAAGCTCTAATCTCCTATCAGTTTACCAAATCACTCACCTTGGAGATGGTCATAAGGTTGAGTTCCTTCCCAATTCAGTGATGGTGCGAAGTCTCAAAGATGATTCATTGGTAGCAGTTGGGAAAGTCAATGATGACAGGAGGCTTTATTCCCTCTCCCATTTTGTGCCTAAGAGTTCTTCTCAAGCCTTGTTAACTCACTCACATTCAAACAACAATTTATGGCATGAGCGGTTTGGTCACCTTGACTTCCGCTCTCTTCAGCAACTTTGCTCAAAACACATGGTCAAAGGTCTACCCAACATCATCTTTTCTAAGGGGGAGTGTTCATCTTGTTCCGTGGATATGCATCTCAAGGAGAAGTATGATAAAGGGAAGTCTTCTCGAGCTCTAGTTGTTCTTCAGCTAGTTCACATGGTATTAGCAGGACCGTTTGCAGTGACTTCAGTCAGCCAAGGTCGCTACATACTCGCATTTGTTGATGACTTTTCAAGATTCACTTGCGTCTTTTTCCTTCATCACAAGAATGAAGTAGTTCACAAGCTTCAAGAATTCAAGGCTCATGCTGAACACAAGTCAAGGAAAGCCATCAAAGTACTAAGGGTGGACAATGAGAACATATATGTTGACAGAAGACTTAAGACATTTTGCAAAATTGAGGGAATTGATCTTCAGAACTCACCAACATTTAGTCCACACAACACAGATGTTGCAGTTATGAGGATTAGGACTCTCGAGACCATGGCAAGTTGCATGATAAAGGCCAAGTCTCTCAATCCTACACTTGAAGTTGAAGCCATTAACAATGCTACTCACATACTTAATAGATCTCCTCATCCAGCCTTAGATGGCAAGACTCCTTTTGAGGCATGGTGCGGCAAAAAACCAGTTGTGAGTCACCTTAGAGTCTTCGGTTGTCTAGCATGGGCAAACCTTTCTTCCAGGAGTTGCAAGGCACTGACACCTAGGCCTTGTACCTTTATCGGTTATGAAGACAATGTGAAGGCTTACAGATTGATGGATCCAAAGACTCATGAGATTTTTGTGGAGAAGGATGTTCACTTTGAGGAAAGTTCTTCGAGCTTATCCTCTACTCCTCTCCGCACTTCATACACAGTGGAAACTGATAGTGACACCAGTGATAGTGTTTCAACAGGTTCAGACATGTGGGGTTTTGTCGACAGTTGCAGTGAGAGGTCACATCAGTCCAGTCCACGTGCTTATATTGCCACAGTGAAAGGTCCATCACAACATGGTACATCTTGTCTTCCAACTCTAGCTTCATTCGACTTGGGAAACATACTTGAGGACACAAATCTTCTCATTGATGATGATACTTCTACAGTTGTTGCGAGGGATCACTCTGACCCTCATGTCCATTCTCTACACGATCAATCTGAACAGGTTGGCGTGATTGTGGATCCTTATGAACAACAATTAGTGGACGTCTCTTTGTTAGTTGAGGAGACAGATGGTTCAGTGGAACAGGTTCAATAGACATCCTTGCCAGATCTGCATTCATTATTTTCAGCACAGTTGGATAGGGTGAACTTCAACATCAGTACAGGGATACTTGAGCAGGTTTTCGGGCTAGCACACATCTTCAAGATAGTACCTTGTGCATTGTTTCTTCCTAAGGGGAGGAACACCATTCTGCATTCTTGGACCAGCTTCTTCATCGGAGGAGCTTTCACCTGTTGGCATTCTTCTTTTGGGGGGGGGGAGCCTATTCTGTCTCTCTTCCTTCTCTTATTCTCTTTTGTATATATTGGATGTATGTCATAATGGGGGGGTCTTGATTACTCCATCCATCGATGCATCCTCCTTTATCTCTCTTTTTGGGGGAGGGTTTTTCCCATGAGGTTTTCCCTCTTTCCCCGCTTTATGGAAGATTTGCATTTCATTATGTACTTGGGTACCTAACATGGCCTAGTAGCCGGGACCCATTCTGCATATTCATCCTAGTTTGTAAGCTTAAGGGCATTCCCCTAAGTTGCACTTAAGGGGGGGTGTTGGTGTAAATAAGTACTTTACTATTTACACTTACTTAAGTTTACTTAGGTTAATGCATTATTTAATTATATTACATTATTTTATTATTTTTATTTGTGAGACACTTAGGAGCTTGTGCACCCTGTAAGTTGTCATGTTGACAACACAGGAGTATGCACCTTTATTTGAGCACATGGTGTCTACAACATTGTTTTACGTGTCCCACCCTTCTAGGCTTATCCTCTCATCACCGCACTTACTTCCGTGCTTAATGGAGGATAATCCATATCTGGTGGACATGTGCTTGGTTGTATGACACATCATGATGCTAACTTCTATGCATTCTAGAAGCTCTCCTGAGGCCTTTATATTCAGGCACTCCTAGTGTACTCGAAAGCATCAATTATTGAATACATTGTTATTTTGATCATACTCTCTCCATTTTTGGTCTACAATTGTGCTTGTGTTTGAGTTCTTAGTTCTTGGGTGAATTTTTCCTTTAGGAAAATTCTTACACTGAGGAAAGATCTTCTATTTTGATTAAATCAACATAACTAGTCAACATCAACACAGAACAAGAACCAAGGGTCATTTATTTGGCACAGTCCTTAAGCACAGAGGAAAGAAAGGAATTCACTGACTTCTTTGAAGAAATATAGATAAAATTTGGATGGTCTTACGTAGACATGCATGACTTAGACCTGACTTTAATCTTCCACCATCTCAACATTTCTTCAGAAGTCAAGCCAATAAAACAAAAACTTAGAAAGATGCATCCCCATATAGCTCTATTAGTCAAAGTAGAGTTAGAAAAATTAATCAACACCAATTTCATTCGGCCCCTAGTGTATGCATCATGGATATCCAATATTGTTCCCATATCAAAGAAGAATGGTAGCATATGCATCAGTATCAATTTCTAGGATTTAAACAAAGCATGTCCCAAAGATGACTTTCCCCTCCCCAACATTGACACCATTGTCGATCTAACAATAGGTCATTCCATGTTTTCACTCATGGACGGGTTTTTAGGATATAATCAGATCAAGATAACACTAGAAGATCAAGAGAAAACAAATTTTACTTGTGCGTGGGGCACATTTTGTTGGAATGTGATGCCTTTTGGGTTAAAGAATGCCAAGGCTACCTACCAATGGGCTATGACCACTATCTTTCATGATATGATGCATATCTTCATGGAAGATTATGTGGATGACATTCTTGCCAAATCCCATAGTCGAGAAGAACATCTCCCCATACTAGCCAAGATATTCACTTGCCTAGAAGTGTTCAAAGTTAGGCTTAATCCCAAGAAATGTGCTTTTGGCGTCAAATCAGGCAAGCTTTTGGGATACATTGTATCAGCCAAAGGGATAGAAGTTGACCCTAAAAAGGTACAAGCCATAATCAATATGCAACCTCCAAAGAACTTGAGCCAGTTATGCTCCCTTCAAGGCAGGCTTCAATTAGTTCATCAATTCATTTCTTAGTTGGTGGAAAAGTATATACCTTTCACACACTTACTACACAAATACATAAATTTTAAGTGGGATGATCAATGTCAGAAGACTTTTGACTTACTTAAAACCTACTTGATGAATCCACCTATGTTGGTACATCCTGTATCACACAAGCCTTTGTTATTGTACATATATTTAATGGATAAGTCAATTGGAGCCCTCTTATAACAAGAAAATGACCAAGGAAAAGAATGGGCCATCTATTACATCAGTTGTACCTTGGTCAACTATGACCTCAATTACTCTTTTATTGAAAAAGCTTATCTAGCCGTAGTTTTTGCTTCCCAAAAGCTACGCCATTACCTCCTAACACACAAGGTCAAGCTCATATAAAAAAATGATCCCCTCAAATATCTCCTTAGAAAAACAATATTAACGGGTAGATTGGCCAAATGGGTTATGATACTAAGTGATTTCACATTGAATATGTTGATAGGAAGGCAATAAAAGGATAGGCCATTGTCGATCAATTGGTAGATGTGCCTATCGAGAGTTCCAATCCTATCCTAGCTAACTTCCTAGACATGCACATCCTTCAGATAGAGCTAATGACATAGAAATTCTATTTTGATGGTTCCTACACACACCATAGATTAGGTACCATTATTTTGTTCATCATGCCACTCGGTGTTACCATCCCTAAATCCTACAAGCTACTTTTCCCCTACACCAACAACATGGCAGCATATGAAGCTTTGGTCTTAGGTCTCAAGCTCACTTTAGAATGGAAACTAACAACACTAGAGGTTTATGGAGACTCTTAGTTGGTCATCAATTAGGTCACCAACACTTACCAGACCAAAGATGAAAAATTATTTCCCTTAAGCATATGGTTGACACACTCAAGGCATGTTTTGTTCACATTACTTTTGAGCAAATTCCCAAAGAGAAGAATAGAGTAGTAGATGCTATGGCCACCTTGGCCTCCTTACTCCAGCTCCTAGAGCAGCACAAGCGGTATGAGTTCTTAATGGAAGAGGTGGTTCAACTTGTGTTTACTCAACCCAATTCCCTTGTCATTTTCCACTTAGACGCTCCTGATTCCCTTTGGTATAACCCCTTCATCACCTACCTTCATGATAATAACATTCTGTCTAACCTTTCATGTAACTAAAAGAAAAATTTCATTCAACAAACCTCATGCTACTCTTTGGTGGCTGATGCACTATATAGGAAGGGTCTTGATGGTACTTTATTTAGATGTCTCAAAAAGGACGAGTCTAGAGTCGCTCTACAGGAAGTCCATGTAGGAATTTGTGGGTCACACTCCAGTGGGTTTTCACTAGCAAAGAAGATTCTTAAAATGGGCTATTTCTGGCCAACCATGGAAAAGGATTCTATCGACTATGTCAAAACTTGCAAAAAATGTTAGATCCATGGTAACCTTCTTCATGCACTAGCCCAAGAGCTTAACCTTTTAGCCACACCATGGCCTTTTTATCAGTGGGGTTTTAATTTGATGGAGCCATCCATCCACCTTCCTCCAATAGACATAAATGGATTATCACCACTACCAAATACTTCACCAAGTGGGTTGAAGCGCTGCCACTTGCCAACTCTATGGGAAAACAAATTTCATCCTTCATCCTAAACCATATCATTTGTCAGTTTGGCATACCCCATGCCATTCTCACGGACAATGCCTTGTACATTAAAAATTAAATAATTGATGAATTATGTGAAAATTTTCACATTATACACCACTCCTCATCAATTTATTATCCCCAAGGCAATGGCCAAGTAGAGGCCACCAACAAAACCATCATCAACATTCTTAAGAGAACCATCAATAATATTGGTAGAGATTGGCACCTACAGCTTAACCTCACCCTCTAGGCCTATAGGACAAGTATTAGAACACCTAGAGGCATGACACCCTTCTCCTTGGTTTATGGCTGTGAAGCTATTCTTCCTTTAGAGGTTGAGATCCCATCCTTAAGAGTTACCCTTTGAGATGTCCTATCAGATGAGGATTACAAAGTGGCTTGTCTAGAGAAACTAGAGTTCTTAGAAGAACATCAACGTGCAACACATCACCACCTCAAAGTGTATCAAAATAGGCTATCAAGACATTACAACAAAAATGTCAAACCCAGTGTCTTTCAGATTGGTGACCTCATGCTCTGAGAGAACCCTAAAAACCAAACAATGAGGGAAAAGAAGGGAAAATGGGAGGCCAATTAGATTGGTCCTTACATCATTACAAAGTCCTTTGGGATAGGTACCTACAGACTTTAAGATTGTGATGACAGAGACCTAGCGAATCCCATCAATAGCATCCATCTCAAACGGTTTTATGACTAGAACTCTAGGAAACACATCAAAATTACCAAAAAAAAAAGAAAAAAAGAAGAAGATAAACCCCCCCCCTAAAAAGAACTATTTTGGTACAAAATAAGTGAGAATGTCACCTTGGGTTTGAAAAGGGGCGAGAGACAACACCTTTGGACTTCCTTGCACAACACAAGTCCTTCAATGCTGAAAAACCATCAAGACAACCCTCAAGCAACTCCCTTTGGACAAATTTTGCTTGTTTAAGGCTCATCTAGCACCATCGAGTTAATTTCACACATACCCAATTGAGAAACACTTGTGGGTTACAGTTTCGGGGTCTTTTGGCATCAAATGTAGTTCATAGCAGGAGAAACAACTAGTATGATAGAACCAAAGGGGAGAACAAAAAATGGAGGACAATGGGGAGTCAGATTATGTATTGAGATACCATAGACATGAATTGTAGGAAAATTAATGCACATCTTAGCTATCCACCCTAACCAATGGTCACCAATGCTTGCTTTAGCTCTCATCCGACCCACTTGATGTCCCAAACTCCTTTCATTACCCCCTGCATCCCAAACATAGCCATTTATGCCCATGTTTTGGCCTTTTGGCCCATTTTGGTACCCTTACCTCTTTAGGTGCCTCCCACGATCCTAGTTACCCCTTGTATTCCAACAAATCTCACTCATGTCTTCACTCCTTTCCCCAAAATTCAAAAATCATCTAAAAATATCAAAAAAATCCAAAAATTATCAAAAAAATTCAAAAATCATCTAAAAAACCAAAAAAATAAAAAATTGTCTAAAATTATCAAAAAGAGTTCAAAAATTGCCCAAATCTACCAAAAATGTTCGAAAAGGGTCATAATTGCCAAACGTAGTTGTAAAAGCTCAAAAAATTAACAACACCCCAAAAGTCCTGTCAAATTTTACCTCACTTTGGCTCAATAGGCTATATAACACATGAAGTGGCTTAATGGTATTAAGAAGCAGTGTAGTAATGTCTTGCAACATCTCGCTAGGCTTTGGAAAATCTAGCACAACACGAATAGCGCAAGAGGTGTCAACGGAGTCCTCTTTCCCCCTCTTGTAATGAACAACTATTCCCAATGGATCATTAGTCTTATTTATGTTGCAGTGGCCACGATTGGTCTAGTCCCCTTCAACAAATATATCAATGCTATCCCGAAAGCCCAGATATACATCAAACTCTTTCATCCTCATCCAACCGAGGGCACAAAATAAGTAAGCGTAAGCGTGAGAGTTTGGCCCCCCCTCAAATGCCTTTTTAGGCCCCAAGCACCTTTCCCAAGGCCCAAGTGTCCTTTTTGGACTCCTCCAGTGCCTTTTTAGGCTCAAAGTGCCTTTTTTAGGAACCCTCAAATGCCTTTTTAGGCCCCAAGCACCTTTTTCAAGGCCCAAGTGTCCTTTTCAGACCCCTCCAGTGCCTTTTTAGGCCCAAAGTGCCTTTTTTAAGCCCCCTCAAATGCCTTTTTAGGCCCCAAGCACCTTTTTCAAGGCTCAAGTGTCCTTTTTGGACCCCTCTAGTGCCTTTTAGGCCTCAAGCACCTTTTTCAAGGCCCAAGTGTCCTATTTGAACCCTTCCAACGCCTTTTTAGGTCCAAAGCACCTTTTTATGGCCCCAGCACCTTTTCGACCTCACAAAACCTTTTTTAAGGTCCAAGTGTCCTTTTTTGGACTTTTCCAACACCTTTTTCAAGGCCCAAGTGTCCTATTCAGACCCCTCCAATGCCTTTTTAGGCCCAAAGCATCTTTTTAGGTTGGTTTAGTGCCTTTTTGGCCTCACAACACCTTTTTCAAGGTCCAAGTGTCCTTTTTCAGACCCCTCCAATGCCTTTTAGGCCTCCAACGCCTTTTTCAAGACTCAAGTGTCCTTTTCAGATCCCTCTAGTGCATTTTTAGGCCCAAAGTGCCTTTTTTTAAGGCCCCTCCAGTACCTTTTAAGCCCCTAAAATGCCTTTTTCAGGCCCCTCAAGTGCCTTTTTAGGCCCAAACACCTTTTAAGCCCAAAACACCTTTTTCAAGGCCCTATTTCACTTTTTTTCAAGGCCCAGGTGTCCTTTTTGGACCCCCAACACACCTTTTGGGTCCAAACACATTTTTCAAGGCCCTATTTCATCTCCTCAAGACCCAAGTATCCCTTTTGAGCCCTAAAATGCCTTTTTATAGGCCTTGAGAATGTCCGTCTTAGCACACACCTAGAGGAATATCCCAACATTGGCCTTATAATCGTTTGTAAAGGTAAATAATACGAAGAGTCATGCTTTACACATCATGGCTCCCCATATATTACATAACTTTGTATTCTTCTTTCATCATGGTACCACATAGACATTCTCGCCTATTCGTAAACAGTTATCCCTACTTTAGAGATTGTATTATCCCCACTTTTACAAGAGATTACAACTGTTTCAATATTTGTCACAAAACCCAAAAAAATTCAAATACCAAAAGCATTTACATATTCCACAAAATCCAAAAACATTTACATATTCCAAAAAACACAAAAACATTTATATATTCCACAAAATACCAAAAATAAACATGACACGAAATTACAATCACCATTAGTTATACCTTTGATTTCCACAACAACAAGCACAAAACTTTTATCCTACTACAACGACAATGATAATATTACATTCCAATAGTGTCTAGCGGATCATTTATTCTGGCCTCCTTGGGGGAGGAGGGAAAATAGGGTGTCCAATCAATGGCGTCTCTTATGGCCTAGCTCTAAATAGAGAAGCCCTTGTTGTCAATACCCTACATGCACACACTGCATCCATGGGAATTGGAAACCTCAGGTCGTGTAATTGCATGTTCAGTAGATGTGTAAATTCCCTATCTATGAACTACATCTCTTACCGACCCTTGTTCGAGAATGCCTAATAATAACGTCCCATCTAATAAGAAGTTCTGTACGATGCATTTCCACGAACACATTCTCCACCAACTTGCTTACCCTTGATGCAGTGATTGCTCATTGGGCCACATCTCACTCCTATTGCATCTGATTAGTCATTATTCACCAATGCTCCACATTAACTTTTGCCTCGCCCAAGCACTACTGCAATTGCCTCACCTTCCCCTCACTTAATGCTAACAGCTCCTATAACTTCAATGCTAGGGAGTTTGCCTTTGTAATTGCTTCCCTAAAAGACTCAGACTGTGACTGCAATAACACCAGTTCATTTTGAGCACTCTCTAAACCCACTTGCACCATCTTCAATGACTCCTGTAACCACTGAGCCCATGATCATTTAGACTGCATCCCCACATCATTTCCCTCTTCTTGTGAGTGCTCCACATGTAGCTCTATCTCTAGCAATTGCACCACGCCCACTCTGCATCCACCACTACCTACAATCGTCTTGCCTCCATTTGTGCCCCATCCTCCCACACTTTCTCCATCAATCCCAACAAAAATGTGACCTCCTATTTTGCATTCTCCGCTTGAACTCTCTCTATAGATAACATTCTTTGTAATCCTTCCACCTCCCATGATGAGTGATCTTTGCCTCCCATCTCTAGTTGTGGCTCCTCCACATTTACACTGCTCGTTCCCCCTTTTGTTGACCCTCATCTTGATATCCCGAGGCTAATCAACCAACACGTCCCACTCATTACTTCACCCCCACTAACACCTCCCACATCCTTCAAAGTTTCTCCCACAAATTTTTTAGGAGATTTTATTTCCCCCACCTCCTCTTCCACTCCCGACACACTCTTCATCTTCTTAGGTGGACTATTCTCTGCCTGTATCATTGGCTCATCATTCTATACCACCTATAATGCTTGTTGTGTTGCCATCCCGATAACATCATTAAAGCCGACAAGGGTGTTTCTTCTGCCCCCATCCCCACCTCTTCATATTGCACTGACACTTATCCTGGCTGACTTGCCTCACCTCCACCCAAAACTAACATTTGGAGTTTCGACTAATCCACCCACTCCTTGGAGGTTTGCCGAACACGCTTCACTTTTTACCCTTGCCTCATCCACCTTTCCTGGCTAGCATCACCCTCTTGCTGCAACTAATCTAGTGAGCCTGACATGCTTTCAATTGCATGATTCCTGCAACTTCTCAATACATCCAATAATCACATTCTACTCTTCACCTCACCTTATTTCATTCCCATACTCTCTATCTACTTATAGCTATCACTCACTCGAGGCTTGTACTTTCCTCATCTTTCATGTATCCACTCTCTGCATCTCGTCGCACTAGTACTTGGTACACTTGACCCTTGGCTCTGACATTCAACCACGCAAATTCCCACTGACACATAGATAAAACCCATTTCTAAATCACCACTGATACATGCCATACTTTCTTATCTGCCTGGTACAACAGTTGCCCCCTAGCATAATTGAACAAACTCGATACTATTACGCATAACTGGAAGCATGCTTGGTCGACAAATAATTATTTCTTATGCTATCATGTGCTTTTAGTGCCTTAATGATGTACTTAACTAGAGGTACTGGGTTGAAGTCATGATCTTTTTATTGGTTTTTCACTATTTCATTCCAGTGATCCTTTGGTTTTGCACATTATTGGTGTCCACTCATAAGTGCCTCCTCTCGTATGGAACGCCATGTGTACCTCAACCAATTTTGTGCACTATCTTATGTGAGGTCTTTTATTTGACACATGACTACTTGCATGCCTATTTTTATTATTCTGTGGCTATAACTTATGTTTCTTAGTAGTTGTCATGTTTCCTTGTACATTGTTCATCTTTGCTGGTACTTCTCAGCATGACATAGTATTCATATCACTATAGCTGAGCTAGTGGTGGTTGTACTTCATCACTTTTTATCACATGCTCTATGATGACAATTAATTTGTGTCTCTTTAATAAAATGACAGTTAGTTACATTCACCTAGTTTGCATTCTTATCTTGGGTTCCTTGAAAACAAAACGGTTGGCACATAAATCAAGATACAATTCACAAACATTAGTCAGTAACTTCATGACTGGTTTTCAAATAATGGCCAACAACATCAACATCAACACCAAGACGAGCTTCTAGCACTCAACTACCATGGACTTTGTCTCTTCGCAACATCCACACCATCGTTATACTTCATAGGTTTACATTTTCATTCTACTCATTGCATTACATGGCTTTTGACTCTTAGACAATTCTAGTCACTATCAAATTTCACCACCTCATCTATTGCATTATGTGGCTTTCGAATCTTAGACAATTCTAGTCACTATCAAATCTCACCACCTCATCTATTGTATTACATGGCTTTCGAATCTCAAAAAATTCTAGTCACTATCAAATCTCACCACCTCATCTGTTACATTACATGGCTTTCGAATCTTAGAGAATTCTAGTCACTATCAAATTTCACTACCTCATTTGTTGCATTATGCAACTTTCAAATCTCAGAAAATTCTAGTCACTATCAAATTTCACCACCTAATCTGCCGCACTATGTGACTTTCGCATCTCAAACAATTTCATGTCCTTTCCATTTTTAGTTATCATAAACTCATAGCCTCACTTTTCATTCCTATCTCATTTCATTTCCTCACATATTCCACTTTGCTCCATTTTATATACTTTCCCTTTTTTAGCCCATTTATGACTTGCATTCCATCTTTCCTCATCACATTAATTCCTTTCATGCATATCATTCATCCATTTTGTGGCTTTTTGACATCCCACCTCATAACCTTCGAATCTCAGACAATTCCACTTCCTTCCATTTTTTACCTTCACTCACACTTCATTTGTCACATCCTATTTCATCACATTTTTGTTTATCTTTTCATATCATTCCATCCCATCTTCACATTTTCATCCCTATTTTCATTTCATCATGTTACATTCATTCATTTACATTTTTCTTTTCACTTACTTTCATTTTCACCTCATTACAATGCATTACGTCACGTCACAACAAGTTTTTTTTATTCCATATCATTAGATTACATATCATTTCGTTCATTAAACATGTCATTCTATTTCCTTTCCTACTTCATTTCATTTCATTTCATTTCCTATTTTCATTTCATTACCTATCATATTATCACATATCATTTCACATGTCATTCCGCTTCATCACCTATTTCATTTCATTTCCTATTTTTATTTCATTACCTATCATATTATCACATAGCATTTCACATGTCATTCCACTTCATCACCTATTTCATTTTATTTTCTATTTTCATTTTATTACTTATCCTATTATCACATATCATTTCATTCATTAAACATTTTATTCCATTTCATCATCTATTTTATTTTATTTCATTTCCTATTTCATTTCATCACCTATCATATTATCACATATCATTTCATTCATTAAACATTTCATTCCATTTCATCATCTATTTCATTTCATTTCATTTTATTTCCTATCTCATTTCATTACACTATCATATTACCACATATCATTTCATTCATTAGACATTTCATTTCATTTCATTACCTAAACATATCATTTCATTCATTAAACATTTCATTCCATTTCATCATCTATTTCATTTTATGTCATTTCATTTCCTATTTCATCTCATTCAATCACATTGCATTTCAATATATATCATTTCTTTTCCACATTTCATCACCATTTTATCACATTTCATTACATTACCACGACATTTATCTCATTATGATTCATTTTTCACAATTTACTCCATTACATTACATTACAACTCCTTTTCTTACACCACATTACCTCATGTTCTATTTCATTATACTACATTTCATCCAATTTCATTACATCACATTCTATTCTACCGCATTTCATTTCCTGTCATTACATTCCTAGTACCAAATCACATTTTTATCACATCATTAGTGACATGCCATGTATTCTAAGCCATGGTCCATCTACATTAATCATTCAAACATATATACACATCCGCATCCACTGCTACCATAATCATCAAATCAAACCATCACATGCATGCATAAGTCCACAATATAACAAGTACACATATCTGAACATTGATAGGCTAAGATATCTCATAAAGCAAAAATAACAATCAGACAATACATCCAAAGGCCAAAATCACATGAATATTAGATAAACTGCACTCACAAGAACATCAAATGATCACATAACATGAATATCAATAAATCAAGGATCAACTAAGTACATCAACATACTAATCATACATAATAGTGAGTGAGGCCATAGTACATAATGCACACTCATCCAGGTGAAGGTCCCTAATTTGATGGTCCTTGCTCACTAGGGGCACTTGTATCCTCATGAGGTACCTACCTTATTACATCTATCGTTGGTGTCACATTGACTATCTAACTCATCAATGTCCCATCTATCCTCAATGACAGTGGTGGTGGTGGTGGCCTTGGTGTCATCACAGCTATGAATGTCTGTAAGGTACTCAACACCTCACCCATTTGAGCCTCTATGACGCTCATCCAAGGCTCCAAATTAGTCGATCCTTCTATCCTCTTTGGTGGTGGCTATGCACCTGGTGGTACCAGCTACTGTACCTATGGCTGTGCCTTTGGTAACACCTGCTACTATCCTTGTGGTTGTACATTAGGTGGATCTCTAATAGGATCTTGCACTTGTAGCCTCTAGTGTCAAACAAACTGCACATCCTCTGGCAACCTAGTCCTCACCTGCTCTGCTCTAGCCCACTCCACCTCTCTATCTCGCTGACCAACCATAGCTCCACCAACCATCCCTCCTCTCACCCGTGCACCACCCTAGCCTCGGATCCCACCAACCCTTCTTCCAACCATTGGTCCTTGCATTGGGCCTCATGCCACCTCCCTCTATGGTAGTACCATAAATACTAGGCCTCGTGTCCCCCGTGCTCTTCCCACTCTGACTCTAGCTCATCATCTCCCTCTACCTCTCCTGGACCACCCTCATCATCATCATCATCCTCTCCTCCACTTGATGGTTCATCAATCCTTGGAATAGGGTCAACTGAATCTATGTATCTAGGGAAGGGATGATCCCAAAACCACCATGCATAATCCCCTTCCATCCCTGCATCTACCACCCCATCTCGCAAGGTCCATGACTGTGGTGTGTCTATCATTTGTAAGAAGGCCTCCAGATAGGCCTCATACTCTAGCATTGCCCCCCATACTACCCTCTTTGACTATACGTGAGCATAATGTACTGTCCCCTATGGCATGCCCTGCTGCCGACCAAACTACCTCTCAACTCGCCTAAAACAAAACTACTTTATAATAGAAGGAATTTGACATAGTAGATAGCTCAAGCTAAATAATTACATCATCTCATCATCATCCTTTTCCCATGGCTTTGTGAGCCTATACAGTCTCCATACAACCTCATCAATATCATCCAGAGTTTGTCGTCAATACTCTATCTTGCCCAAATGGGGCTACATGATCAGACCCAAATAGGTATACATGTATGGCATACCCTATGGCTGTTGTTGTACACATACTAGACAACTAATGGGTAGATGCTCCCATGTTCATAGCTATAAAAAAATCACCCTTGCTGACAATGATGACGCATCTGAATACACAACTTGATGTAAATCATGGTATAAGTGAGCCAAAATACAGCTGCCCCATGTAAATCTTTGTGGCTCACCAATCATCTCCTGTATCAGTCAGCCCCACCCAACTGGACACCCTCACCCTCGATGAGCTAGCAATAGAAATCCCCCTATCAAACTAGCCAACACTGCCAGCAAGGCATCATACAATAACATCTGAAACCAGGACACGCTATCATCACCAATAATACTGTCATCCTTGAACAAGTCTTGGAATGCAGCACCATTGGCAATATGATCATAATAAACCAAATATACATCCTTAGGAGTCATGGTCATCTCCCCCATTGACAAATGAAATGTGTTGTGGTTCGAGTGCCACTGCTTGGCCACAATTGTTAGTAATCCCCTATTCACTTAGAATTGGGGCATCTGTAACAAATATGTGAAACCACATCTATCTATCAACTACCGATCTGCACCTGACAATTGGCCCACTGCCTCTAATGGCCACAGATAGAGTCCTCATACCATGAGATTTTTCCTACGCACCTGTTGTTCATTAGACAAATAAAACACGTTAGTTTGCATCACAAAGTGATCATCATACATCAATCTCATATTTATATCTAGCCACCTAGTTACTAGTTCTATCTTAGACCTATTGCTCGTCTTTCTCTATCTTGAGTTGGACTTTCTTGTCTTCCCTACTCTATATCCTGAGATGGGGCATCACCTATCTATCATCATATCGATCCTACAACATCACTTCACGAATAACTGACTACTATTGTTTACTCATTATGACTATCCCTAGCTAACAAACTGAGAATCTAGTCTTTTGCATCCCTACACTCAGTTTTCACACTCCAATAATATTTTGTACTATTTCTTAGGACATATGTGGTATCATATCAGTTCAATGTGCTAAAACAAGCAAATTCACTACTTAAACATTCGAAAGAACTATTTAATACATCATATGTGCTATAAAATGTATATGTGCTAATAAAATGGTCATATGCACTATTTAACATAGACTAAGCACTAATTAGTGTGGAAGCATTCAAAAATCAAGCATATGCACTATAACAGAACTTCGATGCACTAAAAGTCTTAAGAGCACTATTACAACCCTATATTCATTATTCGTTTATCCTATACACTAATCCGCTTGACATCTAGGGTTTCATATATGCTAAATTGCCCCACGCATGTGCTAAAACATTATTCGAATGTACTAAAATAATGCATATGCGCTAAAAAAAAATTCAAATGTGCTAATCTACTAAAATTACCACATTTACCCTAAAAATTTGCGCAAACATTCACAAACACAGGTAAAAATGCTAAATCTCAAAAATAGTGGATCTCAACGACTTATTGGGGCACTGTAGTCTGCTGGACACTCATACCGATGACTCCTCTCAAATCTATGCTCTTATTAAGGGACCACCATCCTCGCCGAATTAGAGCTCCAAATCACCAAATGCAAAAGGGGAGAGTGAAAATGACAAGGGTAAAAGGTCTTTTTGACCTATTTAACCCCCCTAAGGGGCATTTATATCACCTTTTCACCTTATTTACCCACTATTGGCATCTTTTTGCTCACTAAAATAAATTGGGCATTGTATTAAACCAATGTAATCATCTTTTTTTCTGTCACCTATCTAACATTTCAGAAATAAAATTGGAACCTACTAAACCTTTGCACTTCCATATTTCCTTCCAATTTCATTTCTAAGGGGGCAGTATATCCACATCAAATTGAGGCATCCAAGTTGGGGCATCAAATTTTTTTGAAACATCAAAAATATCCTACCCCAACCAAATATTTTCAAACATCAAGCCTACCAAAACCAGGGTATCCAAATAAAACTATTGCAACACCAAATCAACGACAATCAAAACATCAAATCATCAACAATCAAACATCAAATCATTAATGGACAGACACCAAGACAACGATGAAATGTCAAAATATCATTGAATAGACATCTAATCATTAGAATTTGAACTAAACTCATAAAATCAAGGTAGTCTTTGAACTAATATGCTTCACATATTAACTCAAAGAGGGGTATTTGTAGACACCCAAAAATTGGCAAAGACTTAAATCACACAATTATGATCAATTAGTACAAATTAAAGAGAAAATCAAAAGGAACACAATAGACTTTCAAATAAAAAATCACATCAAGTCATTAATTATCTATCAAATCGACAAGACCTAAATCAACTTTAAAAGAGGAGAAAAATAATTCAAATTCATAAAATGAAATTCAAAAAAGGAGGAAGAAAAAGGGAAAGTGTCGAGAATAAATAACACATTTATTAAATCAACAAAATCATTTATGCTCACAAAATGAAAAATCTCCCTTTTTTCATTTTAAAAGAATAAAAAATATCCTCAATTATCCTAAAAACCAAGTTTGTTGGACTCTTCCTCCTGGTCTCTAATGAGATATTTTTAGTTTCACTTTCACCCATCAGTCAAAAGTGAAAATCGTGATTCTTACCCCAACCCCTTCTGAAATCCTATAAATAGGAGGGAAATTCAAGAGGCAAAGGACCCAAGTCTTAGACATCTACACTATAGGCACATTTTGACTCATCAGTTTAGCATTTCCATTATAGCAAGTTCATAGCATTTTAGCATTATTTTATGTTATTTAGCATCATTCATTTTTTGTTTAGTTCATTTCATGATCATTTTAAGGGCATTCTAGGAGTTATTTTCTTCATATAATTTGCATTCTAGTCATAGATCTTACATGCATTCTTGTAGATCTACATTTCAAGCATACTCCCATTCTAGAACTATCACTAAGATTCTGGTCTGAGAGCTATTTTAGTAGTTGTAGTTAGTAAAACATGAGACACTCGTAGAAATTACATTCTGATGATGATATCTTGGATTTAGTCTAGATTATCGTCAATCCATTTGCATTCTACATTAAGGTTTCATGAATACACGTTTACATCATGTACAGTATGTACTATAGTTGAACAACCCCCCATTGTACACAATCTGTGATGAAGTGATATATGATATCTATATGTTTGGACCTATCATGAAATTGTAGATTCTTAGACAACTTGATGCAACTCTAATTGTTGCAAGTATCACAATAGTCTCTACCTTCTAACCAAATAAGGCTACTAACAACTTTCAAAGCCATATAGCTTCACATGTTTCCATGCTAGCTGCTACATATTCTGCTTCTACTAAACTCAAAGCCACAAACTTGTGCTTCTTACTAAACCAAGATACAACTCTTGATCCAAAACTAAAACAACACCCTCAAGTGCTCCTTTTGTCTATTTTAGTGCCTGGCCAATCTGCGTCAGTATAACCTATCAATATGATACCTTCACCCTAAAAATATTTGATCCCATACTCAAATGTACCATGTAAGTAACACATCACATGCTTAGTCATTGTACAATGCATTCTCTTTGGTTCAACCATGAACTGACTAAGAGAGTTTACTACAAATGCTATATCTAGCTTGGTGTTAACCAAATACATAAGTAAACCAATCAACTATGTATATAAGTGTTGGTAAATAGATTTTTCCTTCCTTGTTTCTTAAGAATATGACTTTTAGTGCCCAAATCGTGAACAATATCTGGTTACAACAGTTGAAAAGCCGTTCTCTGATTATTGGCTTTTCTTTGAATTGATAGGTACAACTCCCTTATGGAATAATATGCAATGAATTATTTTTTGATCCTAAAACTAACACAAGGTATGCTCTTAACCCGAGAGCAGAAGAGGCAAACCGAATTAAGCCTAAGCAGAACTTAATCCAAGTAGGGTAAACTTTCTAGTCTATGAACCAAATGATAGAACTCACACATCCTATGAATTCATACACTCAACATTCAACTAATCTACAAAAACTATTAATAGAGATGTAAATGTAATAATAAAAAAAGGGTCTAATGAGTCCTTCTCTAAATATTTCACAGCACATCCTATTGGGTTTATTCACAACCTTGAAACAAAGGAATGAAATAATCCTTTCCTTCCTATTGTAACTTAGTTTAAGAGAAAGAATCAACTAATTAACAACTATCAACTTATTGGAACAAGAAATAATTGACATAAAATAATCTTCAATTGACTCTGCAACATCCAGTATCCTACACCAAAATTTGCCGACCTTTCATTAATCATTCAACTTCATACATATAGAGTTGAGATATGACCATTACAATAGGAATTTTAATCAGTTCATCTTTCGAGGATGAAAAATGGCAAGATGCTAGTTTTTTGTATTACAAAATTTGCAAAATTTGCAAAATTTACATCAGAAAATAAAAAGGGAGTGTCAACTGAATCACTTGAGCTTCTTTCCCTTTTTAGTTTTTGCTCTATATGCTTTAACAATGACTATAATTGGAATCATTTCTTCATGGTTAGGCACATGTACATTAGTGAATCTTAAGAGCCACTTACAGTGCTCTCGAGCCAGCTCCTTCACTGCATTTAGCTGATTTGTCAATTCTCCAATAGCTACATGTACGTATCCACCAAGTGTTTGCAACTCTACCACTCTATTTTGACTGCTTGAAGTCATTCCAGATAGATTACTCAAGTATGTGGAGAAGTTGTTTTTCATTACTTCTACCCCAATGAGATCTTTCCCTTGCCCACTGGTTTGTGGGTTAGTGTGTAATCCTCACATGAGCTCGAATGCTCTGTCTTGGGTCTTCCTCACTTTTTCCCCTATTTCTTTGAGTCCCTCTTTAGCCTCTTGAATTATCTCCAGCTTAAATTGCATACTTTGAAACCATTCAAATAGAGGCTCTGTCCCTTTCTTCAAAATCTTTACTTCAACTACCTCTTTTGCCTTCATTTGGATGATCATCTTCAGAAGAGAAATACATTCATCACATCTTGCCTTCTTTGCGGCCAAAGTGTTGTGATTAGATATGATATTATCCTTCTTAGTTTCCAATCGAAGGATAACATTTCCAATTTGATCGATCAGAGCAATTCCATCTGCATTGAGTTTCTTAATCCATTCTCTTCCGATCTGACCAAAATGCCTATCTTTCTGAAGCTGTGAGATGAAAGCTTGCACTTCTTTTGCTGTGGGGTACTCAGTAGCAAGCACACTAGTAATGGTTGCCAATGGAACAACTAACTACCTGATAAATCTTTTCAATTCTTCAATCTCAGCCTTCATCTTGATTTTTGACAATTTGAGGCTCTCCAATTGTTCTTCTATCACCTCATTACTTGATCTCCATAGGCCCACCTTTGTATCATGTCTAGCCTCTCTAAGATCAATTGAATGTAGAGTGAAATCATCGGGTGTCATGACCTCAATTCTCCGTGCTTTGTTTGGCTTTGCTACCTCCATTGTTAAGTGTCCTATTTCTGGATCTTGCCCAAGTATTGATAAAGTCTTCTGCTTCTTAGCTTTCACTATTGTAGACCCAGAGTGAACTGCTTGAGACACAGTATCCTTTGAAGGGATGCTCTCCTCTTTCCTCTTTCTCTTCCTTTCTAAGGTGTCTTCTAGCCAGGACTCTGTACTAATCACTTTAGAAGCAGCCCCAAGTGACTCTATACTGAACATTTTCTTCTTCACCGGAGTCACTGCCACTGTAGTTGTAGAAAAAGGATTCTTAGGATCTTGAAAGAGAAGCCTAGATGAACTCAGGGCTTTCTCTTCCTCTTGAGTTTTCCTTGCAGCTTCGTCAGATTTAGTGGACTCACTACTACTGCTCTATTCATCTCTGATCTCTACTATTTGAATGGGGGAACCAGTTGGCTTCAAAAGGGGAGCAATTGCAAATGGACCAGGGGTATGATGAGGAGATGGAGTTGGAGTAACATGAGGAGATGAGACTGGAGCAGTAACATGAGGAGGTGAGACTAGAGCAGTAACATTAGGAGGTGAAAATGGAGCAGTAACACCATCTTTCAGCTCTTCAGTCCTCTTTTCTTCGATGCTAGCTTGGGCTCCAATAACTGGTAGAGGACCACCTTGGCAAGTTGGAGCTATTGAAATGTTCTTCTCCAGGGGTTGGTCACCTCCTCCTGCAAATTGAATAGGTCCTTGAGCAGCTGTAGTTGTAACACTCGGTGTGCCACTTTGAGAAGAAGTGGGAGTAGCAGCAGTTGGAGAAGCTTGAGTAGTCTTGCTCCTACTCTGGCCCTTTTTTGCTGTCCACTCGACCCATTTTCTGATTCTTTTGACAATCTGGGCCATCATAACATCAAGGTCTTCTTCCATATCAACATATGGCTCAGAACTGATTGGAGTATTTCTCAATTTGGTCAAATATGTATTACTATACATATTTTTTCCATCATCTTCTAGCCCTTCCACATCTAAGTTAATGCCATATGTCTTTATTTGATCTACTGTCAATCTAGCAAAAGCCCAATCTCGACTTTCAAACTCATTTTTACAATCCGCCCAATAATCTTCCATAGTAGTAACATGCTTGATCACACTTCCAATTTGAAGTACATCTCTGGCATACCCATTTGGGTCAAACATAGGCCTCACCACTTCATATTCTTCTAATTTGAACTTGTTCTCGAATGCCTTGAGCATGTTTTTGGCATCTGATTGGGACTCACAATTGTAGGCCCCAATTTTTATGGGAAACTTGTATCCCTTTTTCCTCAAATTGGCACTTAGCACATTCACCTGGATTGCTTGTCTCATGATCTCAATGAGCATGATCATGTCATCTAGATATCTGGGCAGCTTCAGGGGAAATCCATTGAAAGCTGCAAGATGTAAATATGAAAAGGATGAGAATTGGATGAAATAACTACCAAACTAACTAATGGCTGCCATTGCTTTTGGGCTGAATCTCCTCTCTAGACACCCTTGGAGTTCCTTGCAAAGCCTTATTGTAAATGCATCATTAACTTTGATATACTCTATATAACTATTTTGTAATTGCAAGCATGGGTAAAACTCATAACTCTTTACATCATCTAGAAAATTCTCTATTCTAGGAAGGCCCAACCATAATTGTAGAGAAGCCAACATATATATCAAGAAAGAAGACATATAAAATGAATTTTAGAACTTAGCTGCACTGAGAGCCCTAGATAGATGTTTAGTTACCTCATACGCCTAGTCAACATATTGTGTATCCGAGCAAATAACTTGTACTAGAAAGAAATATTGTTCTACAAAATTAAGGGCTTCAACCTCACCTTTCAATCGATGTAAAAGAACTAGAATGTCCATGATCGTAGGCTTGAGATTAGTGCCAAAAAGGGTTTTATGAACTTTACTTTTAGCTCCCCTTGGCTTTTGGAACCAAGAACTCATGATCTCTTTCAGCCACACCATCTTGTTCAGAGAGAATTTAGACATAGCTCCTCCAATTGTTAATTCATAGAACTCCTCTCTTTTTGGAATCCATAGACAATTGACTACTACTTGCCTATCAATTGAGATTAACACTGTTTGATCAGGCAGCAAGATTTGCTTTGTATCTAGGTTACAGTGATTGATACATTCAATAATTAGTTTCGAGGCTTGTATTGCTACAGGAAATCCTGCTGCTTCTACCAGCCCACTTCCTCAGAGTTTCTTCATTATGGGATGGATTGGTTCTATCCACAACCTTCTTTGGAAATCTTGCATGTCAAAGAAACAGAGTGAAGTGTCTATGATATTTTGCCATGTAGACTTGATTCCACCCAATCCATCAAATCCAACAAATCTTGTTGCCATCTCGACTGAGGTAAAGGTAAATTGGAAATCTTAAAACTCAAAATAGGATAGAGAGTAGAACTTTGTAAATGTGGGAATTTTGAAATCAATAGTCAACTCAACAACATAACAGTTCAAATAAGTAAGTAGTAGTTTGAAAATCTGTTATGTTCATCTCTATATAGAAACTCCAATCCACCCGTTAATCTTTAAGATCCGCGCCACACAAACAAATTAAATGATAAATCCATTAGATTAGTAAATGTGGAGGTTACAAAAAATTCTTTCTTGTCTTTTCACTATTTCCATTGGCCCAACGATTACTTTCCTTTATTACAGTTTTACTTTCTCATTTTTCACCAAGCTGTGGAGAATTAAGAACGAAGTACTCCGCGAGTAAAAATTCGCTCAGCTAGATTTTGAATAGAATACCTTCCTCAATGTGATAAACATGCTTCCCTTATCTTTTTAAGCCTCCTATAATTGATTTTTCAAATAACCATTCTTGCAAGAGTGATTTTTCATTGGATGCGAAAAACTGCCTTCAAGGGTAGAAACCCCGTAGAGGAGAAGATGATTTCGACTTCTCTGCTTTTGCCCTCGCTTTACCTTCTCTACCCTAACCACTTTACTTTAAGCCTTCAGAAAATATAAAACTGGCTTTGCAAGTGAAAGATGGGACCCACTGACTCACTTTATTCTTTCACAAATGCTCTTTCAAAAAATTGACTTCTTGGTTCGAAGCCCGCTGAGGAGAAGTTGTTTCTGAGTTTTTCGCCGATGCCCTTTTTTATCATCTTAGTGAGTTTTGAAGGGTTCCCATAGTGAAAACATGGCAATACTTGAATGATCTATCCATAACATAATTTTCTTCTCTTCATTTAAACTCGCAAATCACATTTGTAAACCTCGGCAGAGTTTCACCTTCGGGGTGCAAAAACCTGCCAAGGAGAAGACGAAACTGGATTTTTTGCCAGTTCAACTTTCTATATGTTTAGAACAAAATGAGCTACAAGTAAGTTCATCTGAGGTAACATAATTTAAGAATCTCCATCGAGCAAGGTCCTAAACTACCTCAAAGACTCATGATGAAAAATAAAACCCACCTGGCCATACAACGCGAGAGAAGGGAAAAGATGAAAACCTGATGGAGGTACTTATCACTTGAGGAAGAAAGGATCAACTGACTCGACTAAACTAAAAACAATACAAGTCAATCTCCAGTTCACAAAATTGGTACATGGTGAAATGTGGGGCAACAATAAGGTAGGATCTACATTCTTTTCCTCAGATGTATCTACCTTCCTCCAATTCATGATCATGGGTGTAGACATGGATTCACAATCCTCCATCCCAAGTATCTTCAAGATTTTAATGCAATATTTCTCTTGACCAAGGAAAATCTCTCCATGCCTAGAAAGTAGTACATAAGTCCCAAATTATTCATCTCAAGCTCTTCTGCAAGGTTCCTCTTACAATCCTTTATTAGGCTTAGTGAACCTATAAGAAATAGGTTGTCCACATAAAGAACAAGAATGTGAACCTTACTCCCAACCACCAAGCAGTAGAGGTTAGCATCTACTTCACTCTTCACAAAACCCATTTCCTACAAGTATGTATCAATGCACTCATACCATGCTTTGGGAGCCTACTAGAGTTTGTATAAGGCTTGAGCTTCAATTTGCACACATGGGTCCCTTTTATATGTGCTACAAAGCCTTATTCTTTCTCTATGTAGACCCCCTCCTTCAGTTTACCATTAAAGAATGTTGTCTTGACATCCATTTGATGGATTTTTTGTCCCATCTATGTTGTAAATAAGATTACAACTCATATAGAAGTATACCCAGGCACTGAAGAAAATGTCTCCTCATTATCTATTCCCTCTTTTTGAAAGAACCCCTTGTTAGAAAGTAAAGTCCACCAAGATAGTTGACGGGGTGGGGCGGGGGGTGGTGGAGGTGGGGGGTGAATCAATTATCAAATCAATACAAATTATATCAACCTTATTAAACCTTAAATATGTGATCAATATAATTAGTAACCATAAGAAGATGCACATACACAATAACACTAGATATGTTAACTAGGAAAACCCTTGATCAGAGGGAAATCCCCAATGGTGATGGTACCCACAAAATGATGTATTAATATATAAGTTCCTTGTAAGAGGATGGACTCTGTTAGTAGCCAATGAAATATATTTAGTACATATCAGTCCCTATTGGTAGAATTTGAATCCATGTGAGAAGATTCCAACACTATTAAGAATTATGCCAACTATATTATGAGTTGTAGAAGGCAGATGGATCCACTGTCTAAACAACTTCAAGGGAAAGACCACCGAAATCACTCTCTAACTTGCCTTTGTATTATTCCCTTTAGAATAATAGAAATGAAATGTATCTTCATAACTCAGACTCTTGCTCTGTAATCTTATTGTGCCAATAGCACACCAAATACTTCTCATATCTCAATACCAAATCTTCAAATTTACACCACAATGATCCCTTTAATTGCTTACTCACATTTACCAACTTCACATATCACTTGCATTTTCACATAATTAATCATAATTCCATCTTTCATCACAAGGAAAATAACCTTCCTTTATACTATGTCCTCAAAATAATTCTTTGATTTGTCTTTGAGGCTTTCCCAATTAATTACAATAAGACCTAATTAAGATAATATAATGATGAAGAATGCTTCCCTTAAAACCACAAACTCATAACAAAAACAAAGAAACAACAACAAATGCGAGAACAAAATATAGACTTTTTATTGATGCTACAAATGTAGAATTACAAAATGTTAACCCACATGGGTACCTTCATTACAGTAATTTGCAAGACTAAGTTATGAACTACCACCAAGAGCTGTCTTAGATAATATTCGGGCCTTTCTTAAATAGGCAATTGTATGTTGCTCGAGAAGGTTCTAGACATTGAAAGTTAATACCTAGGGCTGGCAGACCCTAAAAATACATATAGAGTTGACCAAATACATCTTTGACACTTATTTTAGATATTTCAGGTAGCCCAATTTTGAAAGACCATAACTCACAAACTGTTGCTTTGATTGGCTATTATAACCACTTTTTAGAAGTGCCATCTAATGATCTACAGGCTTGGGACCAAGCAAACACCCTTTTATCAAGTTTTCAAACCTCATCCAGGCACTCTAAGGCCTCCAATGGTGAGCCTGAAATTTTTTCTACAAATATCTCCACCAAAAATTAGCAATAACTTCTTCAATACTTAATTTGGAGCAATAAGATTTCTATGGTAGGCTTATAACTCTAAAATGAACCTTCATGTAGAAAATAAGAACATTTCAAGCTCGTATGACAAACTTACTCAAAATAGCAAGTTCCCATAAATAGTAACCACCCTGTTACTAGTCCTTATTAAAATAGAAAAGATTGAAAATAATTTTTTTCTGGGTGATGCAAGATTGCTCTTACACCCAGATGCTCCTACATCATATAATTCATTACATATTTTCACAAATATAAAACACTATTTACTCACAAGAATTACAAATTTTTACATTTGGGACCTTGGACCTTGTACACTCATTGACATCATCATTAGGTTGTCTACTATCAATATCACTATCACTATCCGTATTAGAAGATACAATTTGAACACCATAAACCAATTCTCCGGTAGTCTATCTGCACACTATCTTTTGTAAATCATAAATAAATTTCACATGTCTTCAACTTTCAGCATGCACACTTATCCACATCATTAGGGCATATTGTAGAACATATCCTCAACCACACTTGACCTCATCATCAATTCATGGTCTATACGACCTTATTTTATGTCTACTACTTTGCAGTCTTTATAGAAACAATACTATGTTGATAACAATGAGAAACATAGTCGCGAATGCAACACGCCAATCTTCCAAATGTTCCAACAATGCTTAGGATACTCCTCCAAAGGAATACCATCCGTATTCATGCTAACACCCTTTTCCCATAAACCATGCCTGGTATTTCTTGATGCCACCATCTGCATCATGCTTTATCTTATAGATCCAACGTGATCCAACTACTCGTATATCTATTAGTCTAGGCACTGCCTCCCACATATTATTATGCATTATTAAGGAATATTTCTCAATCATAACATCTCACCATACGTAATGTTGTGTAGCCTCCTAATAGCTAGAAGACTCACTATCTACCGACTGACTAACTAATGCCACATAGTCATTGAACTTAGCTAGTTGTCATCATTGTCTCATACTCTTCCTAGGAGCTTAGACAAACTCCACAATATCCCTTTGTATCTCTTGAACCTCATGGTTCATACTACCAACTGTAGAGAATGAAATATAAACCTCTACATCTTCTTGATGTATTTCCTATTGCACCAATTGCTCCATATTCAGTGAATCTTCACATTTCAAGCCTATACTTGTCCTGGTAACTATACTTGAGCTTTGCTTCCCTTGACATGCTCTTAGAGCTTCTAGTGGCTTCTCACTTTGATCATTTGGTGGAAAACCTCTAGATATTCTAAATGCCTTGTCTTCCGTGAACTTGAGATCATGTCTGACAATATTTCTTTTGATCCCTGGGATAAAAATCCTATCTGCCTTTGAGGTTTTACTATACCCAACAAGGTACCTTCTCTTTGTAGTCTGATCTAACTTTGTACATGTATCATTTGGAATTAGAAAATATGCCAAACTCCCAAATATCCGAAAGTGACCAACATCTAGCTTCTTCCCCATGAAATCTTCCTCAAGTGTCATCTTCCCTAGCACCTTGTGTGGAACCCTATTTTGAATGTAAATTGCTGTATTACATGCCTCTACCCATAAGTAATAGGGTATGTCCTGGTCATGTAACATAGCCCTTGCTTCCTCTGATATACAATAATTCTTCCTCCTAACAACTCCATTCTATTGTGGACTATAAGGAATGATACATCTTTTGATTCCTTCGCTAGTACATAATTCTTGGAAGATTTTTCCTTTGTACTTGCCTCCATTGTTTGATCGAAGAACCTTTACTTTCCTTCTTGTCGAGTTCTCCACAAGAGCCTTGAACTCTTGGAAGTGAATGAAAACCTTATCCTTGATCTTAAAGAAGTATATCCAACTCTTCCTAGATAAATTATCAATAAATGTAACATAGTACTCATAACCTCTGAGATATGTCATTGGTATTGGTCCACAAACATCTAAATGTACTAGTTCAAGAACACTACCATATCTGGTGTCACTCCTTAGAAAAGATGCCTTCACAAAGTTCCTCAACACACATCCAGGTTACATACATCATCATTCTCTATGTTCACCTTTGGAATACCTCTCACCTTTTCACGAAGCAATTTGAGTGCCTAATGATTAAAATATGGCCCATCCTCCTATTCCATAGCTGTCCAAGATCTATAGGATTACTGTTGGTCATGAGTGCCTTAGAGTATCAAACAACAACCTATAAAGGTGACCACTCCTAACTTCAATACTTATGGGTGACTTCTAATCCTTATGCTTGATCAACACATGTGTCCCTCTAAATAGTACATTAAACCCCTTATCTCGAATTACAAATATAGAAACCAAATTCATACCTAAGCCTGGCACATGCAACACATCATTAAGTGGAATTATCTTTCCATTCTCCCTCTGAAAAATTAACAGTCCCTTTCCCAACTGAGTTGAGTTTGGACAAGTTTCCCATGGAAATCTAAATATTGGTGTTATCTTCCTTATAACTAGATAAGTACTATCTAACTCTTGTCATATGAAATGATGCCCCACTGTCTATATACTAAACACACCATGAGGTTGAGCTTACCATACAAGTTATGAGTGAAAACTCATCTTCTATTCTACTAGAGAGTTCTTCTACACTTGCTATAGTTGCCACCTACTTCTTTCCCTTCTTCCTTTTTGGGAAATCATTGACATAGTGACCAAACTCTTGAAAACTAAAGCACTTGACCTTAGAAAGGTCCTTCTTCTTCTTCTCACTTTGTAAATTTGATTCTTTTCTAGACCTCTTTTTTCCTTTCCCTTTTCCTACTAGGGCAACTTTTTCCTATTCCATCTCACTTTTTTGACTCTTTTTGGCCCCATTGACAAGACTTATTCTAAACTCCTCATGAGTAAAATCACTCCAAAGTCGATCCCAACTTGGTAAGGTGTTTCTTCCACTGACAACTTGAACAAAGACACTCCACTACTTAGTATACCCATTTAGGGCTATTCTCACTAGCTTGTCATCATTGGGACTATCTCTAATAGTTACTAACTCATCCTTGACAAGTCTAATATTATTGGGCTAACTTGTGATGTTTTCTCCCTAGTTCATCTAGGTATTTTGCAACTTCTCTCTAAGAATCATCTTCCTGTTGGTGGTAGAATTCTAGTACATATTCAAAATAACATTCCACATCTTCTTCACTATATCTAGATATGAGATATGTGGAACAATATGGTCCTTGACACCATCAAGGATCATCCTCCTCACCTTGGCATAGTCCTTCTTGTATACTGTAAGTTGTGTCACATTTGTAGTTACAACTATAATACTGATAACATAATCCTTCATACCATTCTCTTCCAACAATAAAGAAGGTCTGGCCTTCCAGATACCAAAATTCAAGGGACCATCCAATCCATCTCAAGGGATACATGCAATAATAATTTGAAAGAGATCAACCTAGGTTTTATAAACCCTTAATTTCTTTCCTAAGAAAAAGAATTTCTACTAGCAACACTACTCTGATACCATTTGAAAAATTATTATTGTAGGCACTGATTATTAATCTCCTATCTTAAACAATTATTTAACTACTAAAAATCAATTCACAACTACTAAAAAAATAACACAACTACAACTTCATCAAAAATATATGGAAAGAAATAAACAACACAATGGCACAATATTTTCGGATAAATCATCCTTGGAAGAACTCTTAAGGGAAAACTAGTTCTACAGATGAGGAATTATATTAACTTTAAAAAATCAAGAGATTCAAAATTCCTTGCCTCTTACTAGCATAATTTTGACAACCTCTCAATTTCCCATGTTGATATTCCTCTACTGCTATCCCCAATGCTATCATTGTGCCCTTGTTAACACTACAAGGCTATTTTCTATTAGCACAAATACTTCTTTAACTTGTGTCCTCCATAACCTCCTCTAACCCCCTTTTATACTACTATTTTTCAAAATCCAATGACCGAGATTTATCCTCAATTAATGGTTGAGATTAAAAAAACCTAACAATCAATAACAAAATTTGTTTCTAGTTGCTTCTAAAAGTGGTCAATTATTTAACAAATAATTGTCTATACTCTAACTAATTAATTATTAAAACAATTATTTACTAAATAATCACATATGGATGAACAAATTTCCAAGCTAACCAAACTAACATGTCAGAGATGCTACTACTAGGAACTTGTTACATAATAAGCAAAGAAAACTATTGGAAAAACTTGGTTTTGGAAGTGTAGCGGTTAGTAGTATAGCAGGTGGTAAATTGATTCTTACAAGCTGCTTGAGATCTTCTCAGGCATTGATCATTTTAGAATATGTTTATCATGTGAATCAACCGAATGCCCTATTTCCTGCTAAGGAATGTTTGGGGTTAGAAGGTTTGATTGGATTTGGTAGTTTAATTATCACCACTACTAGGAAATTAGATGTCCTTGGAAACTAGGGCATCTCCCACATATATAAAATGAAACCATTGAGTCTATCAAACAAATATTTTGTCGACATGTTTTTTTATAACAATCTCCAATGTATGAATTTGAAGAGCTTGTTGATTTTTTTAGAAAATTGTAGTTTGCCATTGTCTCTCAAAGTTCTTTATGGACAACTTTATGGAAATTTCAACAAAGATCACTATAATATTCAATTGAATAAGATCTCATGAATAGTACCCAAAGATAGATCAACAAACAACTTAGAATAAGTTAGGATTCTCTTGATGATGAAGAGGAGGCATTATTGGATTGAACTTGCTTCCTCATTAACAAACAACTTATAATAAGTTTTGCACAATTTCCCTCTATTGATATTTTACTTTGAATGACTGCCCCAAATTTAAGAAAATACAAGGCTTACAATATTGTAAAGACTTGGAGATATTGATTGCATGTACGAAGTGGGAAGCATCAAGCATAGAAAGTTTGGAGAGGCCTGAAAGATTGAGGAGGGTGATACTCAGAGAAAACAAGAGATTGGGTCATTATATTCAAAGCATACAGGTAATAAAAGTCTCTTGAATTTATAATTCTAATTATTTTCTCATGGTTGTGCTCTCGCATGAATTTTGTTGTCCAATTTATTGGTAGAAATTTCTTGTTGAAATACTAGTGTAGATATGGGCAGTCCAAAATGCGGCCTCACTTGTATACCCCTCCATATTTCCTATTGTGTTTGTTTTTGACTCCTACTCCAACCTAGAAATAGATAAGAGCCACTAGGCTCAATTAGTATAAGAGAAACCCTCAAGTGGCAAGGTCATTATTTGTGTTTTATTATTAACTCTTCTATACCACATATCCATTTGAAGATAGAGATAGACAAAATATTAGATTCCAAAATGATATGGGATATGGAGGCAAGGGAGGGAGAATGGATATGGATAGGTGTATTCAAACAATATTCTAAATTGACATCAAACATAAATTAGATAAGTATATTGAAAGATGAAAATTAAGATGAAGATGGAGAAAGGGATAAAGATGAACTAGAAGACAAAGATGAATTTGAAGATAAAGATAGAGATGAAGTTGAAGTGGAGAAAGGATTGCTTGTGATAGGAGAAGAGCTGATACTATTGGAGTATTTCTACCACTTATTCTTCTTTGTAGCCTTTTGAATCCAACACAGTTAAGTTGATAGACCTAAAAATTATTTGTTCCACGCAAAAGGGTGGTGAATCTAATAAAACAACACTAATATTTTGTTATGACATTTGGTGAGGATTTTGGTTTAAATTTTGTCACTCAAGAATTGTTTTTTGTTTAGGTTGGAGTGAACTTTTTTGAAAACTATTATGTTGTTTTATTCATGATTGAAGAAGTTGGAGAGGGTGGCTTCATCAGCATACTCAAATATTTTTACTTTTAATCAAATTTAGAGTTGACTTTCTTTTCTCTATCACTCTATAATAACTAAACATTTAGCACATTACTTGTAAATGAAACTAATATCATAAATTCAATGTTCTCCAACCATAAAATTGTAAACATAAAACATAATACACAACACACTCGTTTGGTTACAAAGAAACCCTTTCTCAAAGGGAAAATCATGGTGGGCATGGTACCCACAAATCCATCACTACTACAAAAAGAAGATGCCTTGTTAGGGCTAAAATGTTTTGTCAGTTCTGGTAAATTACTATGTTAGGAGCACTCAATTAGATTTGATAGGATTCACCTTTCTCAATTATTTTACAACACTCTTTTAAGACATTTACATAGAAGACTATTAAATCCACCTTTTTCAAGGATTTTTGACTACAAACAATGATTATAAAGTAGCAATAAATGATCTCTAATACAAAAAATTACTTTTCTTGATTATATCCTTCTACTCTCAAATTATTACATTTTGTGATAGATCTACAATACCTCTCTATACTGCTTAAATTTATGAACTCAAAACATCCTTGATACTTTCCTCTATCATATACTAGTCATTTTTGCTTCATTACTCTTCTCAAAATAATTAACAACTACTTTCAAACTCTTCGCTATCTAACTTAATTAGGGTTTAGGAACTTTCTAGATTACATCATTAGTCAAAATCAACGATATAGAATAATCCATCATTTCATTAATTTTCCCTTCTCAATTTTCATTGGTCTTTGTTACCTTGAAATCATTAAAAAATCAATACACATTCTTCAAGAATTATTTTCAAATCTTAACCTTGAACCATGTAAACCATTTTTCAAACTCATTATGGTTGTGTCTCATTAGATTTTATTCCAAATCAAACTTTGATGTAGTCTCTATATTTCTTGGTAAATATCATGTTCTTTGTGTTGTCATTCGATGAGTACACTGCTTGGTTATATCAATATAGTTTGGTAGTCTCTTAGCTTGGTATACTCTTTCTCTACTTGGTAAGTTCTTTGGCTTGGTGAATATGCAAACACTCAGTAAGTACTGAGATCATGTATAAATATGATAGTCTTACATTTCCTCCTTCATCGCTTGGTCAATACATTAACTCAGTTACAATTCTTTCTTTCACTTGATGTTTTGTGACTAATTGGAAATATGATTATATCTGGGAGTAACTAATAGGTCTTCAAGTCAAAGGTAGGTGATGATAGATCTGGTAAGATGTATAATCACTACCATAAATATGTTGACAATTTTGTGATGTTAGGTTAAGTCTTGGCACAATAAAATGCATTAAGTGACCATTCATATGTTTTCAATTAAGGATAAAATAGGATTTTTACAGGGGACCCAAAACATCAAAGTTCTTATAAATAGATTAAACAAGAAAATCCCAAAAATAAGTAGTGTCCACAACATTAGGCACACTCACAACCAAAACCACCACTTACTAGCGAAAAACTAGCGCAAAAAAACAGCTCGAAGTAAAACACATAATAGTTAACAATGAAAGAAAATAAGAAACAACACATAGGTGAAAGAGGCTAAAATGACTCTTCCCCCTTGTCTTTTAGCTCCTTTTGAATGACTTTGATCTTATTAGTTACCTCTTTAATGCCTTTTTTATCAATCTGTGGGCTTTTCTCTTACTTTTTCTTGGTTTGTAATGATTGTGTTTCTTAGGAATAACATCCTCCATATCATTATCAGCTTCCTCCAAGTCAAGGATGAGCTTCACCTCCTTATCTTGGTGCATTATACCCATCACTCTGTTCATGTAGTTGACAATAGCTTCAAGAAGACCCCCCTGACATCTAGTTAGAGAATGTTTAGTCAAATTTTCCACATTGTCAATTATTCTATTCAACTCTTCAATCAACTCCATATTTCCCCTCTTCTCTAGCTTCTTCTCTTCAAACCCTTCTCCTCCTCTTTCCTCTGTATTTCTTCAATTTTAACTTCTAGAGCTCCGTCTTTAGGTTCAAAATTTTAAGAGGATGGAAGATCCATTTGTCCAATTTGAGGGTATAAAAGGGAGACTTCTTTTGAGGAACCAACTGCCAAATCATTAATTTCTTCTTTCATAAGTTTGACATTGAACTCCTCATCAACCACTTTTACCATAGGAATCCTTGCCTTTCATTTTTATTAATATTTTTTTTCATAAGTTAATTGATACATTGAAAATATGTCAATTAACTGAAGGCTTTGGAAAAACTGTATTAATTAACTTTTGAGGATCTTGGTCATATTGATCCGAAGGGAGTAGACCATGTCAAGATAGATTCTCTATTGATCAATAAACTATAGTGGTCAAAGGACTATGATTCATGATATGATGTACCATGTGTGTAAATAGAAATCCCTTTATGTGAATGCCTAAATTGTGGATGAATACATAGAATTCTATTCATTAAGACTACATTATAAACAAAGATATAACAACTGATATTTTCTCCAAAGCCTTTAGCCAAAGTGAAATTTTCACATTGTTGAAGACAAGCTTGGAGTTATGGATCAAACCCCTTATTGAGAGGGTAACTCTGTTAGAAAGTAAAAGTATGTTGATATAACAATTGGGGGGGGGGGGGGGGAGGTTGTGGGGGTGAATTAGTTATGCACTTTAAACAACTTTTTTCTCAACTATGGATACCCCTTACGAATCTTAAACTTACATAAATAAGTAAAATGAAAAGTAAAACTATGAACAACATAAATAAATTCATAACACCATATTTTTTTAACTAGGGAAACTTTCACAAAGGAAAATAATGGTGAAGATGGTACCCACAAAATGACCCACTAATCAAAAGTATCCTACTTAGGAGTCTATTGCATCCATATAGTGTAGCCTCATAAGAAGCCTTAACTCTATTAGAAGTTGTAATTATAATAAAAAATACAAGCTAACCCACTACCTAAACATGCATATACAACTTTACAAATTATATGATTAGATACAAAACCTTGACTATTCTGATATCTTTAATCTCTCATTTTTCTTTGAAGTTCCACACTTGCAAAACTTCATACAATACTCTTCTCTTCTTTATTTATCAAACTTGCATCTAAAAAAAAAATACAAATGTGCATATAGAAATCCTCTCACTATGATACAACTCACTACTTTGATCAACAAAATTATCTTCCTTTATATTAAAAACTTTGAACTGTCGGCCTTGTATTGCCTTGCACATTACCAAAACATCATATTAAATTATGACATGTAAGAGTTAACCTTTACCAAGTTAGAATAACCTTGTCAAGAAATAATTTTGACAAGTCAAAAGAAATCCTTAGCTTAAAAATTAGTATTTTGACTATTTCCCTATTTTGCGATGTTCATCTTGTCATTGGAAAACTTCCCCAAATATAGACAAAACTTAACAAAAACCTTAGCAGCCTTCCATACATATTCTATGATTTCCATAATAAATTATTTTTATAGTATTAATTACTATATGATCATATAAAACATTAAAAATATAATCTAGATGCTTGTTAATTGGTTTTAGACAAGATTATGACAACATTGTTATTTCAAATTTAGTGTTGGGGTTAAGTAGAGTAAATAGAAGCATTGAATGTTTTCATTATAGCAATAATTTTTCCATATTAGTAAATTCTAAATCATTTTCATCTAAAAATTATTAGAGGTTGGTTGCTTAGAAGTTATTGTACATATTATTTTTGTAATTTCATCTTCGACACTAATATTTGTTCCCTTCAATATCTTTTTGATTTTACTCTTTTTAAAATTGGCATATTGTTTTCTATTGGTCAACATTTTGTGTTTTCATTTCAATTTTAAGAAAAATGGAAAATTAGTATTCTTTTCTCTTATTTGATTAACAAGATGTTGAATTGATTATTTTTTATTATACATAGATGATCATTTTTGAATTGAGGGCTTCTTAAACTAGAAAGCAAGTGAAAATTTAGACATGTACCATTTCATCTGAGAAGTTAAATCTATTTGATGGAGATGCCTTCCATTTTATGGGGCATTACTATAGTGAAGTTATAAAATATATGAAGAGGTCAATAAGATGTTATCAGAAATGTGTCACACTCAACCAAAAAGATTCACTTAACCTTGAAGATTCAAAATAAAGGACATAGATACACATGCATATAAGCATGTTTCTATACTATAATACTAAATTTTTTAAATTAATTAGTATGCAGTAATTATTTATTAACTTAGAAATTATTACTAGATACTCTGACCATTAAGTTGTATGTGATATTTTTGATTTTGCATAATGGGAAACCTTGGAAGCATCTATATTCCTTGAAGCTTCCCAAAGCTTTCCTTGATAATTTTGAACATGGCATTGAATGTGTTACATTAAGGTGATTTGGACTTGTTTATAATATACAAATAATTTGTGTCATTTTGGTTGTAAAAATATTATTAGATCATTTAGGTTATGTATCCAAGGACCTACTAGTGATGGAATCTTAAAAAATAATTCTAATGTTGAAACTTACAACCACTATTTTGAAGGTTGTTTTCAAACTTGCTACACATAAAAAAACATTATTTAAGTAAAAGTATACATATTTTTCTAAGATCATTCATAGTTAGGATATTTTCTTACAATATTAGCCATTGGAAAATGTTGATTATTGATATAATATTTTTATTCCAAATAGATATCCAAATAGGGGAAATAGCTTGGCTAAATAGGAGTGCTTCATCCCTAGATGAGACCGAGAAAAAACATGAAGGATTGCCATCCCAAATCAAAGTATCCTTGAAGCCTTCCCTAATATATGCTACATTGAGGCTAAGTTACTTCACCAATTTTCACCCACTAAATTTCTCTCCAATAGTCCTAACCAAACCATAAGATTGTTGATGTCTTTCTATAATAAGTTTAGATGGTATTATAGATGAAAAAGGTTTAACCAAAATCCATCAATCATTCTAGAGGTCTATAATCAGACCATTTCCAACTATCCATCTTGCTTTTAATTTAATAATTCCCTTGGCTTGCTGGATTCCCTTCTAAAAAGATAATTTGGTTATTCTATTATTATTCTCAAGAAAATTAGCCAAAAAGGGGGAGTCCTTTAATACATGTAATGTATTACCCAATTGTCCTTACTATCTCCATTAATCTACCATATTTTCTTAGCCATTAAAGAAAAGTTCATAGTTTGTATGGATATCAAGCTCAGTCTCCCACTTTTTTTGGTTTATACCCAAGCTAACAACACCAATCATTTCTTGTCTTCCACACCTATCCAAAGGAACATTTTATGAATTCTTTCAATTGCTTCTTGAAACTTCCTTGTGATTTTGTATAGCCTAAGAGCATACACTGGTAAAAATGGAATTAATCAATTGTAGTTTTCTAGCTTGACTATGAAATGAACCTTTCCAACCAAAAAGGTTTCTTTGGATTCTTTCAACAAAGGATGAGGAAAATGATTTTGGAAGTTTCAAGTCAAGAGGTAAACCGAGATGGGAAGCCTACAATATTCCAATTTGACAATAAAATTCTTACAATTTTACCATGTCGAGCAATAAGCATGTTGATGGAGTAAAGAGATCTCTTTTCCTAGTTAATTAGTTGACCCAAAATAGAAGTACATGTCTGCAAAAGATCTTTGCATGCTTTAGTTTCCTTAATCAGAGCTTCTCCCATTATCATTGTATCATCTACAAACTGCTCATCAGAGCACACCAAATTCTCTTAGGAAGGTTTCAAACCTTTAAGAAAACCTAAAGCTACCATATATCGCCAAAGATGACCAAGATATTTTTCCATTAAAGTAAAGAGAATGAGTGATATTGGGTATCCTTGTCTCATGTCTTTTGAAGGCTTAAAAAAGTTAGATGAAGATTTGTTGACCGTTACCAAAACTAAAGAAGTAGCTATCAGTTGATTGACAAGTTGGATAAAATGATTTTAGAATTAAAAAAATTAATAATTTTGAACAAGAAGTCCCAATCCATTAGGTCATCAGCCTTTAAGAATCCAATTTCAGTAAGAAAACTTGTATTTTGAAAGAAGTAGAATGAATTACTTCATGGATGATTCATGTGTTGACACTAAAGCATGAAGTTGATATATTCCACTGACATTGGTATATATAGGTTCATATGTTTCTAAAAATGGATATGAATATTAGTGTCTCTACATGAGAAAGGAGTAACTACCATGAATTGATAGAAATGTTGTGCTTTTTACACATAATTTTTAGGATATAAATGTTGCTATGTATACTAGGGATTGCATATGTAATAATTTAATGCTACATATTCAAGTATAGGCAAAAAAAAGTATCTCTGGAGGTGGCCCACTTGTAGAAGCTTCTCAATCATTAGGGCAATGGTGCTATCAAATTCTACTTCAGTGGACTAGACTCTACGACATGGTTGTTGCCAAGGGCATAGGTCCTCATCCCGCCTCTCCTAGATGCCACATTCCCAGACCCCTTGTTGCTCTCCCAATGGATGGGATGTTTGTAATGCCCCACCAAGGGATCCAAAGAATTAACCTAGAATTTCACTAAGATTGGTAGCATTTTTTTTTTTTTTGAAAGTAAATACCACATATAACTTATGCATAATAACAGAAGCAATAGCAATGTCCATCTGAAATTAAACATAACATACATAACATATTACATTCTTTAAGATCCCTTAACATTGAATTACATCTAAACAACTAACATTAATGAATCCATCTAGTACAACATCCACATGAAATAATAATGATAAGTCCAATGTTCATACATTACATTTCAAATGCTCAATCATCCACTGTACATGTCACAGGGTATGAAAAAGCTAAAAAGAATATACATATGTGAAATAAGATACATCATCCTATTCTAATCCATGATACATCAAAGTAAAGATAATCACATGATACACATGATACATCATCATAGAAGATATACATCCATCATAAAGATCAAACATAATAAACTAAGTGCACGGTTCCTCCCAACCGTAAATAGCATCATTAGACCATCGTGGATCCTAGCCATCCCTCCGTGCGTAACATTCCAAATCACTGAAGAGATCATCGGTATTAACATAGTAGGAATGTCACTCCTAACATATACTATATCATATGCAGAAAGTAATCTAACATGAAAATAAAAGCATAAGATAACATCATCTAACATATGCTAATCATCAATGAAAGGATACATATCCACCATCATGAAGGACACATCAACCACGATGTCTCAATGAATCTCAAATGATAAGAGTGGAGAAACACTATCACCCGACCGCGTGGTACCTAAGTGGTCCACTCCCACCGTGCTGAGGAGATAATCTCAAGTCCCAAACAGGCTATCCAAAATCACATTGCATAAAACTCTATAAGTTTGGGAATCCTAAAAGTATACTAACTCAAAGGTTCCAGACACAAAATCTGACATCTAATCCTAGAGGCACACAATGACATGTAGGAACCTACTATGCAAGCGGGAAAGTGTCATCGCATTTATCATGTACAAGTTACCCTGGCAGTTAGCTAAACTCCACGGGTCCATACTGATCTCATGCGGCCACTAGTATCCTCTCATACTGACAAGGCATACTATGGAATGCAAGGTCGCAACCATGCATTCTCACTACTCCCATCCTAGTCTATACAAGCACTCAAGGCATGGGCGAGAACCAAAACACTTATCTTTTTAGGTTCATTTAGTTAGTATTAGGTGTGAATGTTATCACTTATTAATCCAACTTATAATGAGTTACCTTGGCAGCCTCTTAGGGCCCTGGCCCCTATTGCAAGCCACTTCCTGACACTACATGCAGATATCCTACCCTAAGCTCATGGAATCATAAATCTCAAAATCAAAAAAGATAATCCATAATAAAAATCATCAAATATGCATAAAAGCATCAAATCTCCATGAGCAAGCATCCATAGAAAATCATGATCACAACAGCTCTCTATTGGCAACTGAAGTATCACTGATAATCAAAAAGTATCCATTGGTTCTCAATAACCAAAATATATCTCAATCATACTGATCGAAGACTCCAAAATGGTTGAGTCAAAACATGTCACAACATGACATCATCAAGAATAAATCCATATTTCAGTCCCATCATGGCGACTAGAAAATAACCAAGGATAACTGATCGATGACCAAAAATGGTTAAGTCAAGTGTCTCATACATAAGAATCTCAACTATAACAATCAGTAATTACAACCAATACATAGAGAATTCCATCACATAACCATGGTTGGGTTTATAAAGATCGAGATTAAACATCATCATGACATCACAATCACATAACCCCTAAGCCTCTGGTAGACGTCCTATAACTGGTCAACACTAGTCAACCCAAAAACCCAAAATAATAGCATAAAGAATACACAATGCAAACACATGTTTTGGTTTTGCTAAATTTACAAACTTGAATTTTAATGTAAAGGTCTCAGTTTACGTTTTCCAATTTAAATATCAAGTGGAGAAATTTCACGTTTTACTTAACCCATGTATTGTATTGACAGATAAAAGTTTCTCCCCAAAAACCGTTAGACTCAATTTTCTAAATGTTCTAAATGTCTTTTGCATACACATTTTGCTAATAATGACCCCCATCATTTTCAAAATAATAATTGAAATTCTTTTCATACTCCTCTTTCCAAATTAAAAGATTAAATTGATCCTACATTGCTCAACATTATAAAATAATTTGTTATTTACTCTTTAAATTCCAATCATCTATCAATATATTAATTATTTATTATTAATAATGTATATACACACACACACACACACACACACACACACACATATATTTATATATTTATACATATATATATATATATATATATTTATACATATATATAAAAATACATATACATATATAATTATTAATTTACAAAATAAATTATATAAAAAATCAAATTAATAAAACATATGATAATCGCACATTACACATGGCGAGTTTAATAACCGCCGGTCACAACATATATATATATATATATATATATATATATATATATATATATATATGACCTGTGGATCGCAGGGTACACTGCATCACAGGTACTTTGCGGTACCACAGTCCGCATAGGCATTGCCGTCGATGGGGGTGGGGAAATAAGTCCCTCCCGCCCATTTCAAATTTACTTATTATTTTTTTTATATTGTTTTTTTAAAAAAATGCTTCCCTCCAATGTAAATCGTGATGCATTTAACATTCGCTCGCTGCGAAATATATGTCATTGAACTTTTAATTAAATTTATATGTATATATACATATGTATGTATATATATATGTATTCAGATTTAAACATATATATACACAATATATAAATTCCAATTCTCAAAATTTTCCTATAAACTTTTGATCTCAAAATTTACTCAATAGTTTATCTAATGGCTTGGCTACAATTTAATCCCTAGCCCTGTGTTTTTTTTTCAGATCTATGCATATAAGATTCTCAAATAAATTTAACTACCCATATTGAGAATGCATACAATAAAAATAGGAAAATCCTCAGAAGACATATGGAAAACACGAAGAAGACAGGGGAAAGCAAGATGCGGAAATAGCATAAGTAAAATCACAAGAATCTACTCGAATTCTGATGCTAATTCGCTCTTCCTCAGAAAACCTGCAGAGCAAGCTCCTCCCTCCTTCAGAGTTCTCGAGTCCTCCAATGCTCCATTTGCTCTCCAACACTATATCTAAGCTTCTAGGAATGCCTGAATACAAAGAGCTCTCAGGAAACCTCTAGAATGCTTCTAGAAACAGCTAGAAGGTGTCACCAACTAAGCATGGGTCTTTTCCAACCTTCTAGATGAGTCATAGGGTTGTAGACACCATGTGCTTAATTGATGCACTAACCCCGTGTTGTTGACATATGAGAAATGAAAAGGTGCATTAACTCCCATGCAAGCTTATAACTCCAATTTACTTTTTATATAATTTCTATTTAAATATTTATAAATTTCATTTTAATTTTTATAACTTTTATTATTATTTATTTATTACTTTATTATTATTTTATAATTATTATTAATTTTAATTTCTAATTTTCTTTTATTTAATTCCTTTTTCCTCAATTAATTCTCATTTAATTAATTATAAACAAAATATCAAATATCATGATATTTTATATTAATTTTCTCAAATAATTAATTAATTAAATCTATTTATTAAAACTTAATTAATAGAAAATTCACCATAGACCTCCAAGATAAAATATGAAAACCCATCATAGAGCAATTCACACAAAATCAGTCTAAAGGGTTAAAAATCATGAATTATGTCATCCAACACATTCGGTAGGTAAAATATCCTGATACTTGTCCTACCTCACTAGGACAATTGGCTTAAGGGTTTGAGATTTGGACTTGAGAATTTATCTCCCTTCTCTTATCATTGAGATAGTATAATAGGGTACGCTTATCCTGGCAATTCAGGGAAGTCGATACCCGGTACCTGCAACCTGCAGAAAAACCATGCATGTACATACAATATATATAATGCTAAGCTAAATAGATAATGGTAGGAAGTGGTGCATCATGTAGATCCCGACTAAGCAGGTGACTACGACTCCCTTCCTTAACCATATCAGAAACGCCATACAATATGAAAACACGCACACCATACACATGCAAGTATGGGGTAAGTATCCATAATAAAACACATGAGATAATAAACCATCTAACTAATCATCAACAATAACTGAAAGCAATATAATGATCATCATGCATACATGAAATGTAAAGTCTAAATGATCTCATCATATAACCACTAAATCCATAACATAATGTCTAATAGTCTCAAAACAATACTACTAATCCATCAACATAAAACTAGTCCAACATAGTCTGATAATAATAGCAACAATGTCCGAAAAAGATGTGAACGAGGGTAGGCACTACAATGTTTTCCACTGTCGCTCTACTTCTCCATGACATGGCTTAGGGTGGTCATTAGATGCTCCTCTTGTTTCTCCTATTGGTCCTGGTTGGCTTGTGCCTGCTATTGACCCCAAGTGGTCATTCCCCCACTTGGACCTTGAAATTTCATTGCCCTAGGTGGAGGGTGAGGAAAAAGATCATACTGTCACTACTATTGATGATGGGTGGGATCCTCCTAAGCCACCCTCTAACCCAAATGATGCATGGAAGATTCATGTTTGACATGATTCTCCACTCTTAGCTAGCACTGCTTTACCCACCTAAGGTTTGCTTATATGTTTTCTTTTGATGAATAACTTTTAGTTTTTTTGGCTTTGCTGTTTGAACTCTCATAGGGTGATCTTGTATCCCCCAACCCCTTTTTTGTGAATATATAACTTTACTATTTAATTAATGGAGAAGAGAATATTTATAAAAAAAAATTATGATATGTTTGAATTCTATGAGTGTTGAGATGAGTGCAATGAATATGAGATAAGGTTACACACACTGAAGGAAAAATATTACCAATATGTGGTTCTAATGCATAAAGTTTGATATGAGCCTATAATATTTTTCTACAATCTAGTAAAATGATAAAATTTGGCCTCAATGGATTGAAATTTTGAAAGGAATAACAACTTCTCAATTAGTGTTACAGTTTTATGAATTTTCTTTGCATCAAATTTGTGACTTCTTTATTCTAGACATAAGTATTCCTCAAACTCATACAAGAATCTTTTTTTGAGTGAGAAATGATTTGGAAACCAATAGTTGAATTATTTTCTTTGAGAAGAACCTTATTTTGGAATATAATTCATTTAGGAAGGCCAAAGCAGTTTTATGTGTGCATTTTTTTGAGCCAATATTTGTCATTATAAAATTAATACTAGAGCAAAGCATGTGTGTAAGCAATTAGAATCAAGTCTAAAAGTATTCCCATGCTATAAAATTCCTCTTCTTGGAGCAAATTATTGTTACCATGTGTTAAAATTGCCTATGGAAGTCTCCTATCATTATAGAATTTACTATTGTTAAATTCACATGGGAATTCTCTCACTAAACACTCTTATTCTATACATACATGCAATTTTCTACATTGCTCTACTTTTCCAGTAGGCTCTTGAACATAGGATATTATAAGATATAATTTAATCAATGATTATATGGTGAAGATATTTGGCTTCTAATAATAAACGTTGCAAAAAAGGTAATACTTGGTGGTATTGGCAATGAAGGTCATATCTTTTTATTGACTATTGTTGTATAAGGAGTTGTTATATGTGCATGGGAATGACTTCTTCCAAAATGCAAGTCACCATGCCAAAGCACATAAAATGCTTATAATTTGTATGATAACTGTATGAATGCTTGTTGTAAAACTTTTGGCACAAACATTGGAGTTTTCTTCACATTGTTGTGGAACCTCTTGACTAGAGCAACAAACTTAGATATTACTTTAATGCTTTCTATAGTGCATCTCATACCTATACAACTAAGAGAGACTACTTAAAAGATTAAAATGTGACAAATTATTTATGATCATCTCTCATTGGACTTGATGGTGACTGAAAACTCTATAAACAATAGAATAAGTGATAATTTTACATTGTTAGGGTGGGGGGGAGGAATAATAACCAATGTTTCATTCCCATTTGAACCATCCTTAGAGGGAAGATGTTAGAGGAGATAAAATATTAGAGTTCCAATTTTGAACCATCCTTGTAGGGGAGATATCTCTCAAATGATCTAAAAATGTGATTACTTCACAATTAAAGTCTTTTAGATACCTTCATAATGACATACAAACAACATACTCAAATTATTTGACAAATGCTTATATAGAGGCATTTTTTTTGATTTGATGCATTGGATCAATTTATATCAAGGATGTTAATGTGCAGATAAGTATTTATTATTTTTGAGTATTACCATTATTTGTTTATCGTAGTCTCTCTCTTATATGTATGAATTATAAGATCCATTTTCCTTAACAAGGGTATTTTTTGTGGGTGATAAAACATGGGATTATGAAATAAAATAAAGAAAAAAGGATTTTTCAATGAGAGAGAGAAGACTATGATGATATTTGTTCAAATATAAAGATGGTCATATAACTAATTGCTTTAGGAATTGATCTTATGATAGTATCTCCAAAGGGTATTGGGTTTAGCACCTTCAACCACATATGAATCATACTAGATAAAAAGAGACTCTTGAAACAAGATATCTTTGACAATTGAGATTAAGAGTATCCTTTTGTATCAAGAGGGATCCTAACATTTCATTAGAGAAAATCTTGGATAAAGAGGTTAGGAGATTAATACATGTACTTAAGAGAACTATAGTATCTTATTATCTTATTTTGCTAAGCTTGAGGATAAATCCATAATCTAGTAAATTCACACATGTTACTATGAATCAAGGTATGCTTTCATGTCATATGGAGTGGACATAAAAAATGTATCAATTAACTTTTGAGGATCTTGGTCATATTGATCCAAAGGGAGTAGACCATGTCAAGATAGATTCTATAGTGATCAAGAAACTATAGCGGTCAAAGAACTATGATTCATGATATGAAATTCTATGTGTGTAAATAGAAATCCCTTCATGTGGATTCCTAAATTGTGGATGAATACGTAGAATGCTATTCATTAAGACTACATTATCAATAGAGATATAACAAGTGATATTTTGTGCAAAGCCTTCATCAAAAGTGAAGTTTTTAGATTGTTGAAGAAAAGGTTGGAGTTATGGATCAAACCCCTTATTGAGAGGGTAACTCCATTAGAAAGTAAAAATATGTTGATATAATGATGGGGAGGGACGGGTTGTGGGGTTGCATTAGTTATGCACTTTAAACAACTTTTTTTTCCCAACTATGGATATCCCTTACAAATCTTAAACTTACATAAATCAATAAATTGAAAAGTAAAAGCATGAACAACATAAATAAATTCACAACACCATATTTTTTAAACTAGGGAAACCTTCGCCAAGGAAAACAATGGTGAGGATGGTACCCACAAAATGACCCACTAATCAAAAGTATCTTGGTTAGTAGTCTATTGTATCCATATAGTATATCTATACTTATGATAGGAATACACCTTGTTAGAAGCATTAATCCTATTAGAAGTTGTAATTACAATAAAAAATACAAGCTAAGCTCATTGCCTAAACATACACCTTTACAACTTATATGATTAGATAAAAAACCTTGACTGTTCTGATATCTTTAATCTTTGATTTTTCTTTGAAATTCCACACTTACAAGCCTTCATACAATAGTATTCTCTTTTTTATTCATCAACTTCCCATCTATAAAGAGCATACTTGATGTGTTTCTAGACATCCTATCATTATGATACAACTCGCTACTTTGATCAACGAAATTATCTGCCTTTATATAAAAAACTTTGAATTGTCGACCTTGTATTGCCTTCCACATTACCAAAACATCATATTAACTTATGCCATGTAAGATTTCACCTTTACCAAGTTAGACTAACTTTGTTAAGAAATAATTTTGACAAGTCAAAATTATTCCATAGCCCAAAACTCAATATTCTAACTATTTCCTTGTTCTACAATGTTCATCTTATCATTGGAAAACTTCCCCAAATACAAACAACACTTAACAAAAACCTTCGCAACCTTCCATGTATATTCTACTATCTCCATAATACCTTATTTTATAGTATTTTATCATAAGCATGACTAATAACTATATTATCATATAAAACATTAAATATGTAATCTAGATGATTGTTAATTGGTTCTAGACAAGATTATGCCACCATTATTATTTCAGATCTAGTGTTGGGGTTAAGTAGAGTAAATAGAAGCATTAAATGCTTCTCTTATAGGAATGATTTTTCAATATCAGTAAATTTTAAATCATTTTCATCTAAAAATGATTAGAGGTTGGTTTCTTAGAATACATTATACATCTTATGTTTGTAATTTTATCTTCAACACCAACATTTTTTTTTCCCTTCAATACCTTTTGGATTTTAATCTTTTTACATTTGCCAAATTGTTTTCTATTGGTCAACATTTTGTGTTTTCATTTCAATTTTAAGAAGAATGGAAAATTAGTATTCTTTTCTCTTATTTGATTAACAAGATGTTGAATTGATCATTTTTAATAATACACAGATGATCATTTTTGAATTGATGGCTTCTTAAACTAGAAATCAAGTGAAAATTTAGACATGTACCATTTCATCTAAGCGCTTAAATCTATTTGATGGAGATGAATTCCATTTTATGGGGCATTAATATAGTGAATTTCTAAAACATATGAATAGGTCTATAAGATGTTATAAAAAATGTGTCACACTCAACCAAAAAGATTCACTTAACCTCGAAGATTCAAAAGAAAGGACATAGATACACATTCATATAAGCACATTTCCATCCTATTACACTGAACAATTTTTATTAATTAGTATGCAATAATTATTTATTAATTTAGAAATTATTACTAGATATTCTGACCAGTAAGTTGTATGCGATATTTTTGATTCTACATAACAAAACCTTAGAAGCATCTCTATGCCCTAAAGCTTCCCAAAGGTTCCAGTGAGAATTTTGGACATGGTATCGAACATGTTACATTAAGGTCATTTGGATTTGTTTATACATATAAAAATATAATTAGATCATGTAGATTATGTATCCAAGGACCTACTAGTGATGGAATCTTTAAAAAAAATCTGATTTCGAAACTTACAACCACTATTTTGAAGGTTATTTTTAAACTTGCATTTTTATAAAATATTCCTTCCTAAACTATTAGAAATATCTGTCCATTAAATTTCTTTTTCCATGTATCCATGTAAAATATTTATTGCTTCAACACATTAATTCAAATTCAGACTAATGTATGGTTTAGCCTATCCATATATTAATCTTATTCTAAATAATAATTAAAAAAATCTATCAATCTTGTTTGTAACAAAACTAAAACAACTATATATTGAAAAGAGAGAAGGATCATGTTAGTCTTCGTAGTGATGAGAGATAAAATAATGACACTAAGATTATGTTTACAAGATTATATACCCAGTTCAAAACCCAAAAGATGAATTATAAATGAACAAAGTGTTGTAAAATATTCACTATATAGAAAAGAAAATGATAAAAAACTATAAAATAAATAAATAAAGCACACTAAAATAGTTAGTACATTTGAATGTAAAAATTAGTATCCATCAACATGTGGTTTTGATATTGGATTTTCTCCTAGATTTTGTTGCTACCTAGTAGACAAAAATTGTTAGCAACATAATTTGGTACTATCTCTTATGAATATTTAACTTGCAAGTGACATAGACTAGGTTGAATAAGGAAGAATACCTTCATGACTCCATTTCTCTTGTCCTAAAATGTTACACCAAAAATATTACTAAAATGGACTACCTTATTACCTGTAATATATCATCAAGCTCATGCCCTTCTTCTTTTTGAAGAAGTGATCAAAAGGCTAAAGGATAATACGAGTCCAATAAGCCATTTGAGAAAAATGAGGGAAATTGAAAATTTTCATTTCTTGGATTCTCTCATTTAAGTACTAAGAAATCTTTTACTACACCTTGAATAAAAGTTTTAAGATAAGAATATACAAACCAATAAAATCAACAAGGCATTAAGAGACAATACCACAACATCAATAGAGAATACATTCTACCTTGATGCCTTTGTATATTAACAAGGTTGCGATTAGCATGCCAAATAGTTCTCCAACTAGTTTCACAAATATACTTATTATTGTAGAAGCCTTAAATATTGTAACTAAAATAAAGTAGGTGACATGTCTAGACACAAGGCATGTTTAAACATAAGCCCTATATAGAAAACCTTGTCAAATGTTTAAAACTTTTCAAAAGATTCAGACCTGCCTTCCTACACATTTAAAACAACTCAAAAACTAATTATTGGAGGGATTTGACATCTTAAGCTCATCTATATTTTTGACATTGGTAACAACCAAGATTTTGGAAAATTTACGATGACCCAGTAAGTAAATGCTTTAAAAGGTGGGGATATTTTGAAGTCATATGCTAGATACAACACACACTTACAGTGATCTAAAAAGATTGTAAGACCCTTTGGCTAGAGATCATTAACCAACTTTAACCCTTGTAGAAGACACATCACTTCCACTAGATGATTCATTTGAATGCTAAGAGGAATTTTCGTGGCTTTAATAAAATTTCTTTGAACATCCCTAACAATATCTCTACATCCAGTCAGATCTGGGTTTCCCTTTTTAGCTCCATCAAAATTTATTTTTATCCAACCCATTGAAGGGCAATCCCATCTTATGTTTTCTCTTTTAGTTTTGTCTCTAGTTTCAAGTCCTTCATTCTATTAGTGTTACCACCAACATCAAAGTCCACTTCGTCCTTCAACATGCTATTGTAATCTTAAGTGAGACTCTACTTTATACGTTCTACAATTAAATTAATGGGTTGAAATGAGTCCCTAAACATCCTATTATTCCTTTCCTTCCATAAGTTCCAAATTACATGAGGATAAACCAACATCCAAAGTCTTTTCTCTATATTTTCTTTAAATTCTTTCCACATTTTCTAAAGGTCCCTTATGTTCTTTGGCATTATCCAACATATATTCCATTTTTCAGGATCAACATCCATGTATTCCAACTGTACAAGAAATAAATAAAAATACAATTTATAGATTATGCTTGTGTGCCACACATAAAAAAAATTAGTTAGATAAAAGTATACCTATTTTGCTAAGATTATTCATACTTAGGATCTTTTCTTGCAATGTCAACCATTGGAAAATGTTGATTATTGGTATAATTTTTTAATTCCAAACTGATGTCCGAATAGGGGGAATAGCTTGAATAAAAAGGAGTGCTTCATCCATAGACAAGACCGAGAAAAAACATGAAGGGTTGCCATCCCAAATCAAAGTATCCTCGAAGCCTTCTCTAATAGATGCTACATTGAGGCTAAGTTGTATATCTTTTAACTTAGGAACCACTTCATTGATTTTCACCCATTAACTTTCTCTCCAATAGTCCCAACTAAACTATAAGATTGTTGATGTCTTTCTATAATAACTTTAGATGGTATTATAGAAGAAAAAGGTTTATCCAAAATATACCAATCCTTCTATAGGTCTATCATCAGACCATTTCCAACTATCCATCTTGCTTTTAATTTAATATTTCCCTTGGCTTGTTGAATTCCCTTCCAAAAAGCCGATCTGGTTATTCTATCATTATTCTCAAGAAAATTAGCCAACAAGGGGGAGTTCTTTAAATAATTGCTATGTATTACCCTGTTCCAGTCCTTACTATCTCCATTAATCTACCATATTTTCTTAGCCATTGAATAAATGTTCATAGTATGTATGATATCAAGCCCAGTCCCCCACTTTTTTTGGGTCTATAAACTAGGTCCCAAGCTACCAACACCAATCATTTCTTGTCTTCCACACCTATCCAAAGGAACATTTTATGAATTCTTTCAATTGCTTCTTGAAACTTCCCTGTGATTTTGAATAGGCTAAGAGCATTAACTAGTAAGCTTTGGAAAATTTAATTAATCAATTATAGTTTACTAGCTTGACTAAGAAATGAACCTTTCCAACAAGCCAAATTTCTTTGGATTCTTTCAACAAAGGAGAAGGAAAACAATTCTGGAGGTTTCAAGTCAAGAGGTAAGCCAAGGTAGGAAGCTGACAATATTCCAATTTGACATTATAGAATTCTTGCAATTTTACCATGTCCAGCAATAGGCGTGTTGATGAAGTAAAGAGATCTCTTTTCCTAGTTAATTAGTTGACTCAAAATAGAAGTACATGTCTCCAAAAGATCTTTGCATGATTTAGCTTCCTGAATCAAAGCTTCTCCCATTATTATTGTATCATATACAAACTACTCATGAAAGTACAACAAATTCTCTTAGGAGGGTTTCAAACCTTTAAGAAAGCCTAAAGCTACCCCATATTGCAAAAGATGACTAAGAGATTTTTCCATTAAAACAAAGAGAATGAGTGGTATCAGGTCTCCTTGTCTCATGTCTTTTGAAGGCTTAAAAAAGTTAGATGAAGATTTGTTGACCATTACCACAACTAAAGAAGTAGTTATTAGTTGATTGACAAGTTGGATACAATGATTTTATAGAATTAAAAATATTTAAGTTTTTTGAATAAGAAGTCCCAATCCATTTGGTCATAAGCCTTTAAGAGTCCAATTTTAATAAGAAAACTTGTATTTTGAAAGAAGTAGAATGAATTACTTCATGGATGATTCATGTGTTGCCACTAAAGAATGAAGTTGATGTATTCCACTGACATTGGTATATATAGGTTGATATATTTCCAAAAAGGGATAGAAAGATTAGTGCCTATACACAAGAAAGGAGTAACTATAATGATTTGACATAAATGTTGTACTTTTTACATGTAAATTTTTAGGATATAAATGTTGCTGTGTATACTAGGGCTTGCATATGTAATCATGTAATGCTACAAATTCAAGTATAAGCCAAAAAAGTATCTGTGGAGTTGGCCTACTTGCAAGAGCTTCTCAATCATTAGGGAAATGCACCATGTATGATTTCCTAGGTGCTACTAAATTCTACTTCAACGTACTAGACTCCACAGCATGGTTGTCACCAAGGGCATAACAACTCAACCTGCCTCTCCTAGATGCCATATTCCCAAATCCCTTGTTGCTCTCCCAATAGATAGGATGTTCACCACTACTGCTCTACTTCTCCACAATGTAGATCGGGGAGGTCATTGGATGCTCCTCTTGTTGCTCCTACTAGTCTTGGTTGGCTTGCATTGCTATTGACCACAAGTGGTCATTCCACCACTTGGACCTTAAAATTTCACCGCCCAAGGTGGAAGGTGAGGAAAAAGATCATACTACCACTGCTATTGATGATGGGTGGGATCCTCTTGAGGAACCCTCTAACCCTAATGATGCATGGGGGTTTCATGTTCGACATAATTTTCCTCCCTCGACTAGCATTGCTTTACTTGCCTAAGGGTTGCTTATATGTTTTCATTTGATGAATAACTTTTAGTGTTTTTGACTTTGCCATTTGAACTCTCACAGGGTGATTTTGTATCCCCTGAACCCTTTTTTGTGAATATGAAATTTTAATATTTAATAATGGAGAAGGGCATATTTATTAAAAAAACATTATGATATGTTTGAATTCTATGAGCGTTGAGAGGAGTGCAATGAATACAAGATAAGGTCACAAATCTTTAAGGAAAACTATTACCAATATATGGTTTTGGTGATGAAGTTTGATATGAGCCTATCATATTTATCTATGATCCAGTAAAATGATAAAATTTGGCCTCAATGGATTGAAATTTTGAAAGGAATAACAATATCACAATTAGTGTTATAGTTTTATGAATTTTCTCTGCATCAAATTTGTGACTTCTCTATTCTAGGCACAAGTCTTCCTCAAACTCATATACTAAATCTTTTTTTGAGTGAAAAATGATTTGGAAACCAATAATTGAATCATTTTCTATTAGAAGAACCTTATTTTGGCATATAAATCATTTAGGAAGGCCAAAGCAATTTTATGTGTGCATTTTGTTGAGCCAATATTTGTCATTATGGAACTAATACTGGAGCAAAACATATGTATAGGAAGTTAGAGTCAAGTCCAAAAGTATTCTTGGAGAAAATAGTTGTTATTATGTGTTAAAGTATCCTATGGAAGTATTCTATAATTATAGAATTTACTATTGTTAAATTCACATGAGAATTCTCTCACTAAACACTCTTAATTTATAGGCAATTTTCTACATTGCTCTACCTTTCTAGTGGGATCTTGAACAAAGGCTATTATAAGATGTAATTAAATCAATGATTATATGGTGAAGATCTTTGGCTTCTAATAATAAACATTGAAAAATAAGTAATACCTGGTGGTATTGGCAATGAAGGTCAGATCCTTTTATTGACTATTGTTGTATAAGGACTTGCTATACATGCATGGGAATGACTTCTTTAAAAATGTGAGTCACCATGATGGAGCACATATAATGCTTATAAGTTGTATGATAAGTGTGTGAATGCTTGTTGTAAAACTTTTGGCATAAACAATAGAGTTTTCTTCACATTGTTGTGAAACCTCTAGACTAGAGCTACAAACTCATATATTACTTTAATGGTTTCTAGATGCATCTCAGACCTATAAAACTAAGGGAGACTACTTAAAAGATTAAAATTGGACAAATTCTTTATGATCATGTCTCATTGGACTTGATAGTGATTGAAAAATCTATAAATAATAGAATGATTGAGAAGTTTACATTGTGGGGGTGGTGGGGATAATAACCAATGTTTCATTCCCATTTGAACCATCCCTAGAGGGAGGGAAGATGTTAGAGAAGAGACATTATTAGAGTTCCAAATTTGAACCATCCTTGTAGGGGAGATATCTCTCAAACAATTTGAAAGTGTGATTACTTCACAAACAAAGTCTTTTAGATATCTTCATAATGAAAAATTAGAACACAAACAACATACTCAAATTATTTGACAAATGCATATATGGAGGCATTTTTTTTTGATTTGATGCATTGGATCAATTTATATCAAGGATGTTAATGTGTAGATAAGTATATATTATCTTTGAGTATTACTTTTATTTTCCTATTGTAGTCTTTCTCTTATATGTATGAATAATAAGAGCTATTTTCCTTAACATGGGTTTTTTTTGCGAGTGATACCATGTGGGATTATAAAATAAAATAAAGAAAAAGGGATTTTTCAATGAGAGAGAGAGAAGAATATGATAGGATTTTTTCAAATATTTAGATAGTCATATAACTAAATGCTCTAGGAATTTATCTTATGATAGTATCTTCAAAGTGGTCTTTGATTTAGCACCTTCAACTACATATGAGTCATACTAGATAACAATAGATTCTTGAAGAAAGATATCTTTGATGATTGAGATTATGAGTATCCTTCTATATCAAGAGGGATCCTAACATTTCATTAGAGGAAATATTGGATAAAGAGATTAGGAGGTTAATGTTAGAAATAAATAATACTGAGAGGGGGGTGGGGTGGGGGGGTGGGGTGAATCAATATTTTACAAAATTTTGCCCACAATTGAATATTGCTAATTAATTTATAACTTGCATATGAAAGTAAACCAACAATACTGAACAGTAAATATAACCATGCACATAGAGAACTCATAACACCATTATTTGTTAACTAGAGAAACCTTGGCCAAGGGGAAACCTTAGTGGGGATGATATCCACTAGATGATTCACTAAACAATAGGATCCTATTAAGGACATTGACCCTGTTAGGAGTCTATGAAGTACATATAGTGTCTCAAGTCCTTGTTAGAAACCTTAACCCTATTAGGAGTTGCTACAACCTTGTTAGTAGTTGGTAGATCAACTATAATGTATGCAAGAAGGGCCCACTGCCCTAACATGAAATTATACAATTCAATTCCTTCACAAGATAACTATACATACAATACTTGATTTGCTACTGTAACTCAAACTTTCTCTAATCTTATATTAGATTTTGCATCACATAAGGCTCGCAGATAGTTTGCATGTCATATCTAATCATGCAACTTCCCAAATATCTGCACAAGATAAGATCTTTACTTATACCTTGCACATTCTCAAAAATTTTCATTGTCTGCCTTCGTGTCTTCAAACCCTTGATATAATATAAAATAACTTATGGAATAATATCCACATAGTTTAGTAATTATTTTCCTAAAGTTGTACGACTCTGTTTACTTCTATGCTCTATTCTGTATTATTAAATACCTGCACTGTTAATCTTAGTATAACTTGCACTATACTATCTGTACACATATGCAACTGGTACACATCATCATGAAAATATCACAAACCTTCTCTCAACTACATATAAGCTAACTCTATGTGCATCATCCGTACTCTTAAGATCTTTACTCTGTGCTATTGCAAGCTGTCTAATACTTAGACAATTTTCTATCTCTAAATGAATAAATGAAATGCTGAATGTATGTTTCCATAAATGCCAACCATCAAGACATATAACTAAACATATTGCCAACAATATCCCCCTTTGGTATTGATGGCAACATTTGGAAAAATTGGGTAAGTCCCAAAATGATGTCATACATAACAAAAACAAGATTTAAAAGTACCTACACAAAATTGCCTTCAAAACATAACAATTGTATTCATGTTTTGATGGATCATTACATTCCTTATGACTCCTTTATATTGATACATACACGAGCTCCCCCTTCATATACATTTCCATCCATACAAATTCTCCTCTACATAATACTATTAGATTGTGGTGACTAATCAGGAAAGTACTGTACATACTTCATAAATTCTTTGGGGCTCAAAATTTTTTTCGCCCTATTTTATCGAGATTTTGGGCCGACATGTAATTATTAATTATATAACCCTGAAGTAGTAAAAATACTTGTATAAAAGAGCTTAGGGTTAGGGATTGTTTCATAGTTGTGATGCAAAATTAGTTCTTGTGGCAATATTGAGCTGTAAGGGATTATGGATTGTAATTGGGTTATAATCACTGGATTGTAATAATATCATATTTGTTGTTTGGTGGACATAGCCCAAGAATTGGGTGAACCATGTTAAATCTTGGTGTCTTGTGTTTTTTTCTATGTGATCTATTATTTTTTGTTATTGGATATATTTGTATAAAATTGATATTTCTTTCCATGGTTTAATCCTAACAAATGGTATCAAAGCCTAGTTTTTTTTTTCAGTTATCCTCTATAGGAAAGTCTCACGCTTGAGTGGGAGTGATGGTAGACGAGGGTAAGCCGAGAGTTGATAGGTTTAATAGGCAAAACTTCTAGTTATGGAAGATGCAAATGGAAGACTATCTTTATCAGAAGGATTTATGGAAGCCATTGGAAGGCAAAGCTAAGAATCAGGTAAATGTGGTAAGTAATAAATTTGAAGAGGATGCTTTGCTTCTATCTTTAGAAAGTGTTAATGATTCATGGGTTTTAGATTTTGGTGCTTCATTTCATTCTACACCTCATAGAGGTTATTTCATTGATTATGTCCAAAGGAATTTTGGGCTTGTTTATTTGGGGGATAATGAACCCTATCAGATTGTTAGAAAGGGAAAAATTAAGATTAAGTTGTAGAATGGGAATCATTGGCTACTACATGAGGTAAGACATGTTCCAAGGCTGAGTAGGAATTTAATTTCAGCAGGGCAACTCGATGATGAGGGTTGTGTAGTTACTTTTAATGATAAAAATTGGAAGGTTTCAAAAGGTTCCCTTGTAGTAGCAAAAGGTGTGAAAGTAGACACCTTATATCTTTGTACAAGTCATATTGTTCATTCTACTTTAATTGTTTTAGAGAAAAATGAATGTTTAGGAACAATTGCTACAGTTGAGCAGGGAGAACAAATAGCTGCTGTAAATTCTAATACAGTGCTATGGCATAACAGACTTGGGCACATGAGTGAGAAAGGTATAAAAGTACTTCATTCAAAGAAAGTTCTACCAGGTCTAAAATGTGTTAATATGGATTTCTATGAAAGTTGCATGTATGGAAAACAAAAGAGAGTGAGTTTTGTGAAGACTAGGAAGAAAAACAAAAAGGAGAAATTAGAGCTTGTGCATACCAATGTATATGGATTGACTCAGGTATCTTCCCTTGGTGGCTCTCATTATTATGTTACATTTATTGATGACAAAACTAGAAAATTATGGGTTTATTTCCTTAGATAGAAATCTGATGTATTTCAAACTTTTAAGAAATGGAAATGCTTGGTTGAAAATGAGACTGGTAAGAAATTAAAATGTATCAGATCTAATAATGGTGGTGAGTATTGCAATCATGAATTTGAAGATTATTTCTCCACTAATGATATTCATAGATAGAAAATTTTTCCAAGGACTCCACAGGAAAATGGAGTGGTTGAACACATGAAAAGGACTATAATGGAGTGTGCAAGGAACACGAGCTTGCATGCTAGGTTGCCCTTACACATGTGGGTGGAGGTTGTCAATAATACTATATATTTGATTAATAGAAGTCCCTCTACTCCTTTGGGCTGTAGTATTCTAGAGGAAGCATGGACTGGTAAGAAGGTGAGTTATTCTTTTCTCAAATCCTTCGATTGTGAAGCATTTTCTCACATAGATTCTAAAAATAGAACCAAGCTAGAAGCTAAGTCAAAGAAATGTGGATTTTTTGGATATGGCATTAATGAATTTGGTTATAGGCTTTGGGATTTTGAAAATCATAAAATTTCAAGAAGTAGGGATGTCATATTCAATGAGAAGGTGTTGTATAAAGATTTGTTGCAGCAACATGAGAAGAAAGAAGATGATTATGTAGTTGTGGATGATACTCCAAAAGTTGATGTTCTAGCCATTCCTCATGATGTGCAACAACCACAACAACAAATACCACACACACCAGTGAATGTTAGATAGTCAACAAGGAAAATTAGACCTCCAGAAAGATTCTCTCCCTCTTTGTATTCAATTTTACTTACTGATGCTAGCGAACTTGAATTTTATGATGAAGCTATGTAGGTGGATACTAAGATTCGGTGGGAGTTTGCAATGAAAGATGAAATGGACTCTTTGCTGAATTATAAGACATGGGATTTATGCAAGTTGGTTGCAGGTAAAAGAGCTTTACAGAATAAGTGGGTTTATAGGTTGAAAGAAGAGGAAGGAGGTAAGAAAAGATTTAAAGCCAAATTAGTTGTGAAAGGATTTGCACAAAAAAAGGGCATTGATTTTGATGAGATATTTTCTTCTATTGTTAAGATGACTTCTATCTGTATTGTTTCAAGTCTTGTGGCTACTAAAGATTTGCATTTAGATCAATTTGATGTTAAAACAACATTTCCTCATGGTGATTTGGATGAAGAGATATATATGACTCAGCCATAGGGATTTGTGGTCAAGGGTAAGGAGAATTTAGTGTGCAAATTGAAGAAAAGTTTATATGGCTTGAAATAGGCACCTTGGCAATGGTATCTAAAATTTGACAGTTTTATGCATGAGCATGGATACAATAGGTGTCATTTAGATCATTGTGTTTATTTTAAGAGGTTGGATGATGAAAACTACATTATTTTATGTTTATATGTTGATGATATGCTTGTAGCTGGCCCTAACATGGATCACATTAAGGGGCTAAAATGTCGATTAGCACATGCATTTGCTATGAAGGATTTGGGGGTAGTAAGACAAATCCTTGGTATGAAGATTTGCAGAGATAGGAAGAATAGAACATTGATGCTATCTTAGGCTGATTATGTGGAGAAGGTATTGCAACGTTTCTCTATGGAGAATGCTAAAGCTATCAACACCTTTACCTAGTCATTTGAAGTTGACTAAGGAGATGTGTCCTAAGACACAAGAAGAGGAGGATAAGATATCCAAGGTACCCTATGCTTCAGCTGTAGGAAGCTTAATGTATGCTATGGTATGTACTAGTCTAGATATTGCACATGCAATGGGAGTCATTACCAAGTGTATGAGTCATCCAGGAATTGAGAATTGGAATGCCATCAAATGGATTCTTAGATAAATGAGAGGAACATCTAATAAGTGTTTACACTTTGGGGGTTCTACTACTGATTTAGAGGTCTATATTGACTCATATTTGGTAGGGGATATTGATACCAAGCGGAGTACTACAAGTTATGTCTTTACTATTGGTGGGGCAGCCGTGAGCTAGGTTTCTAGGTTACAAAAAGTTAATGCTTTATCTACTACAAAGGTAGAGTATGTAGCTGCTACAAAGGTAGCCAAGGAGATGATATGGCTTTAGTTCTTCTTGGAAGAATTGGGACACCTTTAGAAGGATAACTATTTTTTTACAGATAGTCAAAGTGCCATTCATCTTGCAAAGAATTTAGCTTTGCATTCAAAGACCAAACACATACAATTGCGGTACCATTTCATTCGGTCAGTTTTGGAGGATGGACAGTTAAAGCTGGAGAAGATACATACAAATGAAAATCCATCAGATGTGTTGACAAAGGTAGTAACAAGGGAGAAGCTAAACTCTTTAGCTTCAGTTGGTCTTCTAGACTGAACATGAATAAAAGAATACCAAAGTTTAGGGTGGTTTGATCTAGTGGGAGCCTCATGGAGTAGTGGCATGGCTATAGGATCAGTCTCCAAGTGGGAGATTGTTGTTTAATGTGGAGCCTAATCAGTCTCCAAGTGGGAGATTGTTAGATTGTAATTATTAATTATAACCCTAAAGCAATAAAAATATTTGTGTAAAAGAGCTTAGGGTTAGTGATTATTTCATAGTTGTGATGCGAAATTGGTTCTTGTAGTGGTATTGAGTTGTAAGGGATTACAGATTGTAATCAAGTTATGATCATTAGATCATAATAATATCGGACTTGCTGTTTAGTGGACATAGCCCAGGGATTAGGTGAACCACGTTAAATCTTGGTGCCTTATGTTTTTTTCTATGTGATCTATTATTTTTTGTTATTGGATATATTTGCACAAAATTGTTATTTTTGTCTGTGGTTTAATCCTAACAAATACCCCCCCTTTGAAATGAATGACAAAGGTGCCAAAAGCTATATCAAAAACTTGTAGCCTTCTATTGATTAGCTTGTTAATCTAGATATGTAATTTACAAAATCAATCTTTAGTCTATCAAAGTCCTTCTTCCTGTTGCCTTTGATTATATTCGATATACTAATGAGTGTGAAATGTGCATAGTATGCCACTTCAACTGTGCTAAATTTAGTGTAAGCAAATTTGTCATAGGAATTATTTGCTGAAAGAAATTCCTCTAATTGCCTCTACCAAATGACAACTTTAGGTGCCAGATATTCTCTAAGAATGGAGAATTGTCTTCTTACCTTCTCCTTTTCAAATTCAATGATTTTGATAGCATTGTGGATCTTCTCAATCTCATTCTCAAAATCCTTAATTCTGATCTTAGGTTGCTACAATCTTGTAGTGAGTGCCTGAAGCTCACTCATATGGCCTTTGATCTTTGCATCAAAATTAGATAAGTAAGTGTAGGACATTACACACTGTCATACAAATCTTTACTTTTAGCAACACATCTACTTAGTTCCCTTAGGTTTCCATCAAGTACCTTCAAATCATTGTGCACATTGGTGCACACAGTATTAAATAGGGTTGCTTCATGATTTTTGTGTGCTTGCACTATTGCTACTTCAGCCAAAGTTGTGAATTTCCCATCAAAGGTCTTCACCAACTCTTTTGCCTTGGTCTACAAGTTTGGATTTGCTACAGTTGTGGAAACTATCTTCTTCATGCACTCTAAGGCTTCCGAAAGAGTCTTCTCTAAATAATAGTTTTATTCTTCTTGAATAACTTGCTCAAGGTGCCCATGAATTCTTTTTGATCTTCATCATTAGATGGAATAGATGCTGCTATTCATGTTACAACTACTAATACTACTGAATGTATAGTAGCCTTTATCTTTTGTTCCTTTGCTTTCTTCTTATCCTCAACCTCTTTCTTTGCATCTTCTTCTTTCTTCTTCTGCTTTTCACTTCTTTTCTTACTCTTCTTTCTTCTTCTTCTCCTCTTCTTCTTTCTTCCTCTTTTCCTCTTCTTCTTTTCTCTTCTTGACCTTTTTGGCCATTTCTCCCCCCCCCCCCAATTCATCCCATCACTGATAATCAATCTAAGAGATCTTCGATGGGCTGGATTCTTTGATGTGTGTTAACACACTTTTTGGTCGAGTTAACATCTCGTGTTAATGTAGTCTCTTCATGTGCCAAGCTAGTTCACTTCATGCACTGGGCTAGTTCAACTTGTTCATGTATCGAGTTGGCTCATTTTTCCTTCATATGCCAAGTTGCAAGTTAACACACATTTTCACACTAGGTTGACATTCTGTGTGAACCATTTTTGCCATCTTGAATATTGACTTTGTTGCTCTTTCTGAAATCATGAAATCACTATTATCTCTTCAACCAAACATTCAAGAAATGTGCCAACCAATAGCTTCATGGAACATGCTGGATCTTTCTTGTACGGGCTACAATTTTTTTGGATATTTTTCAAATGCATTTGGGCTGTCCATTCTTTTGAAGAAGATCTTAATCTATGGTTTGTTTTTATTCATCGGTTGGGGAGATTTTTGCAGCACTTGAGCCGTTCATATTTAAAAGAGGATCTACAACAACAACTCACCTCATTGGGACAAATCATATCTATTCCACACAATTCAACTTTGAATTTTTTGTGGTGGGTTAACTTGTGTGTTATCCCATCCCACATTTTTTGATAGCGGTGCGAATTTATTTGTGGTAGTCATAGCACATTGCAAGGATAATTTATTCAAGGAAAATCAATATTTTGGGGCTTGTTCCATGGCGTTAATGCATCTCCATGCCTCTTTATTACATGTAATGATCATATCTTTTATATTTGATCTCTTATGGCTGGATGCATTAGTTTTTCCCTTCCTATCACTTCACTACAACAAGTTGATTTCAAGATCATATTTTAGTCTTGATATTCATTTATTGCTTCTATATACAACTTGACTCCACCTTTAGTTAGGATTTGAACTCCATAGTTTAGATTTGAGTTATGTCCGAACTCTATAAAAGGCAATTGTAAATATGTTTCAAGGGTTTTGGTTTTTTGCAAAAAAGTAGTTCTGTCGTGATATCTTAGGAGCCCTTGATACTTTTCTATATCTTACTTGTAACCACCCTGGATGAATGTTTTTCAATGCCCCTTTGAAATTTGAATGAAGGAACAGTCCTAGAACCCTTATTGTGTCTTCTTGTTGCTTAAACTTTTGATTTGATAGAATTTCTTGATATTTACTCTTCAAATCCCTATGTTCCATCTTAGTTTCAACTACAAGTGAGATTTGATTGTTCATGTGGGTTGCAAGTTGAGATACTCTACTCTTTTTCAAGTTGTGACATTGTGAATGCTAGTATTCCCTTTAACTCCTTACCTAAAGTACATCCTTCTTGTGAAATATTTGTATATGAATGATTCTTGGCAATATTGTGTTCTTGTTAGCTGCCCAAATTTATTTCATCGAGTTAGGCCAACAATATCTTCATCCTACCATCTAGTGTATCACCTCCTTTTACTTTTTGAACATTTACTTTCATGTAAGAAATCCTTCTATCTCTTTCCCTCCCAGGTTTAATTTTATGTTTAAGGAGCAAATAGGTGAAGCATCATAAGGAACTGGCCTAGAACCCAAAGATTCACTCCTAAACATGGTGCACCCACTACCCAGGAGTGTTTCCATGTTACTCAAAGTTACTAAATTGAGAGATCCAGTCAGGGTGCAACTTTTAGAGATAACAATTTTGGCACGCCTAGTGGGATAGAGATGATGTTTTAGTTCTTTTCAAGCTTTATATGATTGCTACTTGGTGTGGATAGTAGCATTTTCTACCTTTGAAAGAAAGATTCTAACACATTTGACAAATTTGAAAGAATATCAACTAGTTTCAAGTAGATTAAGTGCTGGTATGTGGAAAATTAGACCTAGTTTTTTTGGTTTTTCAATAATTTTAGCAATTTTTTAGATTATATAAATGTTTCAGCATGTCTTCTTATCATGCAAATTCACCTTATTATCCTCATTTCCATGAAAATCCTCATATCACATCCTATCAACCATGTCAAGAAGCATATTCTACTAGTTATTCCCAAAAAAAATTGGAAATCCTATATTGGCAGATACCTAGCAAGTTCCCTATGTTTATCAACCACCCATCCCTTCTCAAGCCTCATGGAAGTCTGCCAATATGCATCAACAACCCTATGAGAGTTGGTCTATTTCTAGTTATCATGATGATTTTTGAAATCAACCTTAGCATATTGCTAACACATGCCTAGATGACATTTTATTTAATTTTCAAAATGAGACAAGGAGCATTGACAGGCATTAAGAGCATATTATGCAGTAGGAGGATTGGGCCTACCAAGCTGACCAAAATTAGTAGATGATAGATTTGTAGCAAAGGCAACATGATAAATATTTTGAAAGGGAGATAGCTATAAAGAAGGAGCAAATGAGATGGTTATTTGCTTGGCTTCAAGAGATAAAGACCAAATCCCCTAGTGTCCCTAGTTTCAAATTAGAATCTCATGAGTCTATTAACCAACCTATGAAGGTGGAGGCCCCTAAAGAAGTAGAACAACCCTTACAAGCAGTAGTAATGACAGAGCATTCAAAGAGAAAGTTTCTAGCTTCAAGCAAATTGATTTTCCTCAGAATTCCATTTCAAGCTTCAAGCATGTTGAGCCTCTACAACTTCCAAGTCGACCTCCTATTTTTGAGATTCCAAGCTTTAAGGGTTAGAGTGTTACAAAAGAAATAGAGCACCCCCTACATGAACCTTTACTTGAGAAAAATTGGCCAGATCATTCCCTTCATCCTTAAGTTGAGTCTGAACCTGATAGCCAAAGCATCAAGCAACCATGATAGCCTACTTGATACCAAATATTTTGGTTATGAAATGCCGAACCTTGTCAACATTATTCCATGTGTACTTGTTCAAGACTAGAGGGCTGAAAATGAAGTTAATGTTTTTGGTTGACAGCCTAGAGAACAAATGGACGATTTTCAAGAGAGGAGCCAGGTGGTACAAGAGATACCAAACTTTATGGCTGAGCTGCCTATGTTTTTTGAACATGATGTTGAGCAATCAAAATTGGTTGAAAAGGAGTTGTCTTTTGATATGAGGAAGGATGAAGCATTTCCTAATCTACCCCAAGCTCAAGAGGCATCAGTTGCTGCTTATGAACTATCATAGACTCCAGAGGAATAAATGAGGTTGCAACAACTAGAGGCAAAACTTTCAAGGAAGTTTGAGGTAGAATTTGCAAGGAGGCTAGAGGCTGAGCAACAAGAGCATGAAGCAATTCTTGCAAAAGAGTTGGCTGCACAAAGGGAATGGTGTGAGAAGGAACTAAAAGAGAGGATGATGAGCATGATGAGTGCTACATTAGAAACATCAAAGGAGGTACTTCTAGCTCTTTCTTCCACACCACAAAATCCTACAAAAGGTTAGGAGTTGCAACCTCTTCTTTGCAAGAATTCGCATGGGCTTGAGGAGGAACATATGTTGCAACTGCAACATGAACAAACAAACATACTACTAGCTATACCATCAAAGCTAGCCCCTACTAGCCAAGAGGATTTAATGGTTGCAGAGCATAAACAAGTGGTTAGTGATGATTCCATTAACCTTGTACCATCAAGAGGATGCCCTATAAGACATCTAGCTTTGCAACAAAGCACTGAGTTTCCCTTAGTCATGCTCATTCTAGAGCATGAGGAAAGTTTTCACAAAGAAGAGCAAACATGTTTTGCTCAAGTTGACAATGTCCCAATGTTGGAAAACTTCATTTTTTTTAGCATTGGGAGGAAGATATTCCATGCAACAATATGTTTGGCTTACTATTATTTTCAGTTGCCCTTATGCATGGGAGAAGAAATCAGCTAGTGAGGAAGGGAAACTTCTTCAACAAGCTAGTTAATGGATTTGTTTAATTTTTTCCATTTGTAAATACTTGTACATAGTAGAGTAGGAGTTTTCTGCTTTCCAAAAAGTGCACAGGCACATTTTCTCCTTTTCTAGAGATGTCTTTAGATTTTTGGAGCTCCTTGGAGTTTAGTTTTTGTTGGATGTAGAATTTTATGAAGTTATAGGTGGGATAATGTGACAATTCTTGGTAGTAACTCTATGCCCAATGGATTACTTGAGGCCACTGGTCTATGCTTATCAGGCAAGCATCCCCTCTGAGTCACCAAGAATTTTGGCCATTCCCCCCATTCATCCATCACTAATAATTGATATGAGAGATCTTCAATGGGTTGGATTCTTTGATGTGCACTAACATGCTTTTTGGTTGGGTTAACATCTTATGTTAATGTGGTCTCTTCATGTCTCAAGCTAGTTCATTTCCTTCATGTGTCGAGCTAGTTCAACTTGTCATGTGCTGAGTTGGCTTATTTTTTCTTCATATGCCAAGTTGTGGGTTAACACACATTTTTACATAGGGTTAACATTATGTGTGAACCATTTTTGCCATCTCAGAGAATAACTTTGCTGCTCTTTCTAAAATTTTGAAATCACTATTGCCTCTTCAACCAAACATTCAAGAAATGTGCCAACCAATAGTTTCATGCCATGTGGCAGATCTTTCTTGTTCTAGGCTACAATTTTTTTGGATGCATTTGGGCTATCCATTCTTTTAAAGAAGATCTTAATCTATGGTTTGTTTTTATTCATTAGTTGGGGAGATTTTTGTAGCACTTGAGCTGTTCATATTTAAAAGAGGATCTACAACAACAACTCACCTCATTGGGACAAATTAGATCTATTCCACACAAGTTAACTTTGAATTTTTTGTGGTAGGTTAACTTGCGTGTTATCCCATCCTACATTTTTTGACAGCAGTGCAAATTTATTTGTGGCGGTCATGGCACATTGCAAGGATAATTTCTTCAAGGTAAACCAATGTTTGGGGCTTGTTACATGGTGTTAATGCATCTCCATGCCTCTTATTACATGTAATGATTAGATCTTTTATATTTGATCTCTTACAGTTGGATGCATTGGTTTTGCCCTTCCTATCACTTCACTACAACAAGTTGATTTCAATATCATATTTTAGTCTTGATATTTATTTATTGCTTCTATTTGCAACTTGAATCCACCTTTGGTTGGGGTTTGAATTGCATAGTTTAGATCTAAGTTATGCCTAAACTCTATAAAAGGCAGTTGTAAACATGTTTCAAGGGTTTTGGTTTTTTTGCAAACAAGTAGTTCTATCGTGATCTCGTAGGAGTCCTTCATACTTTTCTGTATCTTACTTGTAACCAATCTAGATGAATGTTGTTCAATGCCCCTTTGAAATCTGAATGAAGGAACGGTCCTTTTACCGTTATTGTGTCTTATTGTTGCTTAAACTTCTAATTTGATAGAATTTATTGAGATTTACTCTTTGAATCCATGGGTTCCATCTCAGTTCTAACTGCAAGTGAGATTTGGTTATTCATGCAGGTTGCAAGTTGATATACTCTACTCTTTTTCAAGTTGTGACATTGTGAATGCTAGCATTCCCTTCAACTCCTTGTCTAAAGTACATCCTTCTTATGAAATATTTATATATGAATGATTCTTGGAAATATTGTGTTTTTGTTAGCTACCCAAATTTATTTCATCAAGTCAGGCCAGCAATATCTTCATCCTGCCATCCGGTGTGTCACCTCCTTTTACTTTTCCAACATTTACTTTCATCCAAGAAATCCTTGTATCTCTTTCCCTTCCAAGTTTAATTTTATGTTTAAAGAGCAAATAGGTGAAGCATCATAAGGAACCCGCCTAGAACCCTAAAATTCACTCCTAATCCTGGTACATCCACTAACCAAGAGTGTTTCCATGTTACTTGAAGTGACTAAATTAAGAGATCCAGTCAGGGTACAACTTTTAGAGATAACAAACCTCTTCTTCTTTCTTCTTCTTTCTTTTCCTTTTTCTTTTCCTCTTCTTCTCTTCTCTTCTTCTTCTTCTTCTTTTCTTTTCTTTTCTTCTTTTCTTTTCTTCTACTTCCCGTTCCCTATTTTCTTGTTCTTCCTTCTTCTTTTTCTCTTCTCCCTCATCATCAAAGCTGGAATAATTAGTGATATTGTTGATATTGCCAACAATATTTGTTCCATACCTTGTGAATGGGTTCTCCTTAGTGTCCACAATTATGTGTGTACTATCCACTTGTATGGATTCAATACCCATAACAATATGAGGTGGTGATAGTGCTTCCTGTGTTTCCCTCACTTCTTCCTCTTCCCTAGAAGGTGTATGGACTTCCACATACACTGAACTGTCATCTTTAGCTTGCATACTCTCCTTAGGTACTAATAACATATAATTTACTATTGCCTCTATTTATTGCCTAACTTCTTCATAATTGCCTCCCATCAGAATAATTGCTCTTCTTTTGTTCCTTAGCAAGGGCTCAATACCCTTCAAAATCTTGTCAGATTCTTCTTTTGATCCAACATCACATAACTTGTTTATGGATGTGATCCTCATGTTCAAATCTTGTTCTACCACTCTTCTCTTCCTATTGATAAACATATTATATAGGTCTTCAAGAATTTTATTCTGAATGCTATAAAGTCTCTTATTCCTCAAAATCATATTTATTATTATGAAATCCTCTAATTCTCTCCTATCCATACTACTATAAATGCTATAAAATTTATTTAACTGTACAAAATTATCATCATTTATAATTTGCATGTTTAGATTTTAACCTTAGGTTTCCATGCCTTCTTGCCTGTAGTTGTCTTAGCTTCCTGTGTATCTTGTTCAATAGGTCCATCTTTAGTATCATCTTCTGAGCTTTCATAACTTCTCACTTGCATGGTTTTTCTTCTCTTTCCCTATCCATTGGTAGTTTGGTTAACTCTTTTCTTTGCTTGAGGTGTAGATTCTAGCTTCACCTTCACCATTCTTCCTAGCTTTCTTTGCATAGTAGGTGTTTCCACCTCTGGTTTCCTTCTCGATTGTTCATAGCTAGCACTCACTAGTTGCCTCTACACAACTGCTACATATGGTGCTATAGGAGCTTGTACACATGGCTGTGCCATCGTTACTCCTTCTGAGGGTCTTGACACTGCAATAGGTGTTACAACTAATAATTCAGGTTGCCTAGTGGCTTTTATTTACAATGCAATTCCTTTTAGCTCGTTGAATTCCTACCTTGACATGCTAGATTCCTTAAGTATGGAATCTATCTCTTTCTATACTTTCTTCTTTCTCTCTTTGCTACAGAGCTCAGATTCTACTATCCTTAGTCTTTCATCATATGTTGCCCATCTAGGGTATTTTGTGTCCTACTTAGGTTCAAGTATGATCTACACATATCCTTCTATCAATTCTACGCTCATCTCATAGCTCATAGGCTCAATGAACTTTACTCTAGGTTTCATTGCTTCCGTGCAGGTGTTATCAGTTTCCACCATGAAGCACAAATCATCCTTATAGTTTTCCACCATAGAGGGAGGTATCCTATACCTCAGTTTCATCTCAGTCTAAAAGTTCATCATCATTCTATCATTATCAATGTCTCTGACATTCTCAGGTTTGAATCTATAGCATTGAGTTATCATATTCATTGCACACTCACTGCTATCCCTCTTGGAAACTTCCTTGTAACATAAAGAACAAATGAGTCAAGAGGGACTCAAATCTAAAGATTTCACTTTTGTTTTCTTTATTTTTGCAATATTATCCAATATTTACAATTTGATAGTGTTGCACAAGTTCACTTTTCTCCTTTCAACAACCATCACATATGCTACATGAAGAAATCTAGCTGGTACAAAGTTAACCCTTGATCCATGGTTTAACTTGTAACCCAAAATCTTAGTTAACAACTTAACTCCTTTATTCCAAATAGGATCAATTCTCATATTTCTTCCATTGAACTTGGTTTTTAGGTTGGTTTCAACCATTTTCCTGACATTTCTCTCATTGACATGATTACAACCTTCATTTCTTAATCCTGTTACCTTGTGGATTAGGTCATTGTCAATGACAATCTACACATCACCCAACCAGAACATATCATCATGTATTCTACTCAAAATAATTTGGGTCCACTCATGATTATTGAATTCAGTGTAGAACATATACTTCACCAAATTCAAATCTTCAATATGCTCATACTCAGACTTTAGGGATAAGTCATTGTTGCACATCTTTCCTAAATCTTTGTGAATATCCTCATTTCCTATGTTCTCAATTTTTCAATGTATATAACTCCTTAAATCTATAACTCCTTAAATCTTCTACATGTAACACATTTTTTGGAACTTGCAAAAATGTGGCTATAGGATCATCTAATAAAGAAATAAATGGGTGTTTCTTGAACTCATACTTTGGTCTGTCACTAACGTCATGCACTCTTTGACTAGCCATTGTTCAATAACTATAACTACTACAATAAACTAGATTCAATACTATGTAAAATACCTTAAATTTTTGATTTTAGGGCTTCTCCAACTTTCAGCTTCACAGACTTTATTTCACACTTCAATTGCTATCAAATCACTCTTCAATTCACTCAAGACACTTCACATGAACAAGTGGTACATCGAATCTTGTTTGTGATCCTTAAATCATTTCAAAATAGACTGCACAAAAAATGTGTATCTGCCACAAACTTAAAATATTGTCTCTATTTACTAGTGATCTTTTTCTTATAATTCTCGCTTACTATGATCATATCAAGACTTGCACACTAAAGAATAGCTTTCTTTGTATGTCTTCTACCTTTTATTAACTACACAATCTCTAACTCACTCTCTAACATAAATTTTGACCACTGATGCTCTACTACTTTTGTAATATCTTAATTTAGATAGGTTGAGCCACAAACAATCTGTGACTTTAACTTTCTATTAGATGCATCAAAAAATTTCTCTGTCAAGACTGTATGTGAACTCTCTAGATTACAAGCCTTCACAAATCCTTCTTTGAATTTCTCAACATGTTCTTTTACTACTTCTTTCTAACTATTGTTACTTCCATTTTCATTCCTTCTATCATTCTTGTTGTTGTTCCTTCTGTGATTAGAATTTCTATTGAAGTTCCTTCTATCCATTCTACATAATATTGCTGTGTGTCCAAAGTTATTGCATAATTAACATACAAGTGCATTAATCATTTGATTACTTCCATTTTGACTTTCAGGTGCTCTGCAATTTCTTGCAATGTGTCCAAGATTGTTACATTTGTAACAAACAAACTTCTTTCTCTCATGATTAGGTTTCTCTTTATTGGATACAATTGATTAGTTGTGTATTATATTTGATATTATATAAATGTCATATCATTATCAATTAGTGCATGCCTAGCTCACTTGGATAGTAAAGACAACTTTTAGTGTCTACCAAGCATTCTTGTGTTTGCCTAGTTCAGAAGACAATGTCTACTGAGTTCACTCGGGCACCGAAGGAAAGTCTGCAGAAGATGAGTATTAACCAAGCTCGCTCGGTTAATGAAGGAAATGTTGGATGAAACTAGTGTCGACCAAGATCACTCAGTTACCAATGGATCTTTGTGAGTTTTCAGTGTTAACTGAACTTCTATTGGTTAACACAAGGAAATCATTTCTAAGTTAGTGTCTATTGAGTTGGGTTGGCTAACGAAGGATTTTCCTATTTTGGCATATTAAAATTAATTAATTTATCTATTTATTCTAGCTAATTGAGATGATGAATACTAATTTGTATTCTAGCCGACTTGATAATAGAAAAGATATAATTATAAGGTCAAGTTGTGGGATAATGTGTGTGAAGAAGTACAACATTGAAGATTTGAGAATTGCTCTTTGAAAGAGAATTTGGAGGATACATTTGTTCAAGAAGGATCATGTACAAACCATAATAGAGATCTATAACTAGCAAATCAGTTGCATCTAAATCAAGTCATTTCATTGTTACTCTCTAACCATTGTAGCAGTGATCTAAATCTCTTAATAGAGTTGGCTTAACATCTATTTATAAATCCTCTAACAAGGTGGTAGTTTTGTTGAATTGTCTAAAGACCTCTAACAAGGCCAATCCTAATAAGGTGATTAAATCCTCTAACAAGATCACACCTAACAGTGTGTTTTGTAACCTTTAACATAGTTGGATCCTAATAGGGCTCACTTTAGAAGAGTGAAAATCAGTAACTAGTTGCAATTGGTGGCTTTCCAAAATTGGGTTTTCACACTAAATCTTGGTGTCAAATGTGTTCATGCTATTTATTTTATGCTTACAATTAAGTTAAATTAATGATAATCACTGAGAACATCTCAAGATCTACAAAGCTAATTCATCACCAAGCATATTCAATATTTATCGAGGTACATCATTAAATGTATGTATGCCAAGCATCAACAATTCAGATTTTAGAGTTTTATTTAGTATTGACATCTAAGGGATTTGAGATTTATTTTTGTAGAAATTGATTTACCCCTCCCTCTTAGTTAATCCTCTTACTTTTTCAACAATTGGTATCAAAGCTTTTGGTGCTTGCAGAGAAGGTTTGAAGGACCTAAGCTAAAGATCATGATGTCTTACAAAAGAGAGATTCCCAAGTTGAATAGAGACAATTTTTTTAGCATGGCAAGGACTTGTGAGGTTACATCTAGCTACTATCAGTGATTCAAGTTGTAAATATGTTGATATTGAATACAAAACTCCCACTAGAACATTATCAGTTGAAGATATTGCTAAAAAGAAGAATCATAACATCATGATGATTGATATTGCATCTTCTCTCAGTTATGCTGAATTTGATAAGGTAAAAGACTATAAAACTGCTCATAAAATGTGGACCAAACTAAAAGATATCTATGGAGGAGATGACAATGTAAGAAGAGCTAAAGTTGAAAGTCTTAGAGGATAATTTGATCAAATTAAAATGAGAGAAGATGAGAATATTCCAAAATATGTGGAAGAATCAAGGCCAGTGTAAGTGCAATCAAAGCATTTGGAGGAGACATTAAGGAAATAATTGTTGTAAGAAAGGTACTTAGAACTCTTCTTCCTATCTATGCAATTAGATTATATTCTATTCAAGAAATGAGATGTGATCCAAATAAAAAATTAACCTTGGATGCTCTAGTTGCAAGACTGAAAACTTTTGAATTAGACAACTATGATAACTATGTTCCTTATTCCAAAAATATTGAGTTTGCATTTGAAGCGAAACTCTCACTTAAGGAAAAGAGAAATAAATCAAAGGCCAATCAATTAGGAAGTAAAGAAGAAATTGAAGAAATTTCTGACAGTGATCTTGAAATTATTGAAGCCCTACTTGCAAAGAAGTATTCCAAAGGTAGAGGAAAGTAAAAAGGTAAAATTCCTCTAATCTATTTTTCCTATGAAGAAGTTGGTCATATTGCTACTAGGTATCCAAATAGAGAAAGCAAGGATGAGAAGAAAAGACACAAGCACAAAGGCAAGAAGGAATTCAAAATTCATAAGAACTACAAGGACAAAGGCAAGAAATCTTGTTTCATGGCTAAATATTTTGATAACAATGGAGATGAAATGGTGTATATTGTTGTAGAAGATGAATTTGATGATGAAGGATATAAGATGACACTTATCTCTCATGATAGCAAAAATGATACATGAATTACTGATAGTAGATGTTCACACCATATGACTAGAGATAAAACAAAATTTGAATATTTTGAACATTATGATGGAGGTAGTGTAAGATTTGGAAATACCAAACCTTGTTGCATAAAAAGAAAAGGCCATATCTAATTAACCAGTAAACTTATATGTGATAATGTTTATTGGGTTGAAGGACTAAAGCATAATCTACTTGTAGAACCAGAATCAGTATGCAAAGAACATTAACAAATAAAGTAAACATTCACAAACCAGAAACTAAATTCACATATATGCTTAGACTAAGAAAGAAAATAAGAAGTGCAAACCTCACGAGAGAAAACACTCCATGCTTTCTTGATTTTGTAGATGTGTCCTTTTGTTGTGGATGTATGCTCAAGATGCTCAAAAGTTGCTTCAATGGAGATGGGTAATGGCAAATTGGTAGCTTTGTGAGCTCTCAATTTGGCATTATAAGGGTATGGTTGATGGCTTTGGTTCTCAAAATAGCATGGTAACTTTAGCTCAAAGATTGTTGATGAAATGGCTTGGGATGGGATTCAATTTATAGGCTAAGGGGTAGAGGGATGGAGGGCTTAGATGCAAGGATGGATGAAGGCTTAAGGAGGGCTAAGATGCACTCAAAGGGGAGCACATGGATTGTGCTTGTTTAGCACCAATGGGAAGGTGAAACTTGTCACAAGGAGGATGAGTGTGAGAGGGTAGGGTTAAGGGTTGGTTAAGGGCATGATGAGTGGGGTTGAGTATGTAAGAGGGATGTAAGAGGAATGAGTGTGGAAGAGGGAAGAGTGTGGAAGATGGGTGTAAGAGTCATGAGTGGGCTTGTAAGAGTCTTTATGTTTTGTAAGAGCACTCATGACTTAGCGGTTGGGTTTTTTTTGAGGGGAGACTTTGGTTTGGATTAGGAAAGTCTTAAACTTGTTTAAAGAATGTGACAACATTAGGGGGTGGATTAGGCTTGGGTTTAGGATTAGATTAGGGATGTTAGAGATGTGCAAGTGGATGGCATTAATGAGGGTGGGTGAGTTAGTGGCTAAGCTTGGTTAGTATGGGTGGATGGGGTGGATTAGGCTAAATGGAGGATTAGAGATAGGTTAGGGTTTTTTTGAATTTGAGGATTTCATTTATCAAATAGATTTATTTAATAAATGGGGATTTTTGGAATTAGATAGGAGAAAAGGATTTAATTGATAGATTATTTGATTTATCAATTAGGACTATAGATGATTAATTAAATTAATCAACTAGGGGATGACAAAGGATTAATTAAATAAGAATTTAATTAATGATGCCTTTAGAGATGGCTAAATTAGATTACCAAAGTAGTGTAATCAAATTTAGGTGTCTACATTTTGCCCCTCTTTGACATAGTGTCGAGACAACACTATTTCAAAGAAGTTTGAATGAAGACAACATGAGGAAGATGTTTTAGCAACAATGTTGCCCTAGTCTCGAATAAGAAGAGGAGAGACTAGACTTAGATGATGCCCCCTCAAGAAGGCGGCGGGGAGAGAAATGAGGCTTGACGACTTCTTGAAAAGTACAAGAAATTGAGATGAGCTGAGACGCTGGTTGGTGAAGAGAAGGGGCTGAATTAGCTCAAACTCTCACTACGGGAGAATGATAAAGGGAAATCAGAGGCACAATAGTAAAGCAAGCTTAAGACTTTCCAAGATTGAGGGGGGGAGATGGAGGAGCGGAGCGCTATAAAAGGAATCCATTGAAGCTTTTTGAGCGGGGGGATACTTCAAAGAGAAGTACCACCATGTAGTTGAGCACTAGATTTGCTATAGGACTGTTGGTTAATTGCCAAGGTTACCAAGAACATCAAGGCCTTTTCACCAACCGTCCAGAGGACTGACGAACTGACTCAAAACAAACACATAAGGATTGCCCCAGTATCACACATGAATCCCAGAGGAGGCAGTGTGGAAATGACACTAGGTAACCCACAAGCAGAAAAAGAAAACAAGCAAAAGACCTGATCAAGACCTTATGCTCTAATTGCCCCATTCGCAGCATACCATGATATGGAAGATCATGGCAACCTTGAGGAGGGAACAAGGAGATTGCTTGGAAAAGATATTTCAAGACCCAAAAGGGAAGATCCCAAATCAAAAGAAAGGGAAAATCCAAAAGAGAACTATTTGCCAACGAGATGGGTAAGACGAGGTACTAACGGACCAAGATCAGACATGAGGAAAGCTATATCCTGCAAAAATCTATCAGAGAGCACCTAAGCTGATGGATCTGGATGAGTGATGTGTCTGGCAAGCTGAACTAAGAAGGATAACACTTTGGTGATAGGAGATCTAGCTAAAGGATGCATTGGAATATCTAACCAAGGTGTGCAATGTGTGCAAGATGTTGACCAAGGATGAACTAACATGAAAGCCGGATAGATACAATGATACTAGGCTAAAGAGGATGTATAAGCTGACAGACCAAGATATGTTACAAATGTACAAGTTTGTTCATGTTTTGGTTTTTTGTGAGATGGAAATTTTTGTGAAGGATGGGATGTCTATAATAGTTGATAGGTGGATAGGTAGATGGTTTGTGAAAAGCTTAAGGAAAATGGGATTCTGTGTGTGCATGTGATAGGATACGGGCTAGGGTACAAGATTATTTACAAGCTGGAATATGGTACAAGCTTTGGACAAGATTTGGATATATACAAGGTATGGTACAAGATTTACAAGGTATAATACAAGCTTTGGTACAAGATTTACAAGCTGTACAGGAGGTATTGACAAGCTCCATCAGATTTTGGATATTTGATTGGAACACCAAGGGAACAAGTAGGTGTTTTATGGGATGGTGGGTGGATGGATGAGGGATAGGATAGTGATAGATAATGGATTAGTCTTTAGCACACAAGGCGCCTAAATTACCAGGTTTTTACCAAGGTACCTATCCAAGGCGCTTGAATTGCCAAGTTTTCACCATTGGACGCTTATTTCTCTTTACTATTTTTTTTGTATTTTTTCAAAAGCTGGGTATACCAAGGATCTTCAAGCATAGAACTTCTTGAGGTGAATGATGTTAGTGGGATCATTCAAGAGTTCTCCTTCTGGTGTAGATAATTGATAGGCTCCGAAGCCAAAGGAGGCAGTAACCACATAGGGACCAAGCCATGTAGGTTCAAACTTGCCTTTCTTTTCTCGATCTGCTTGGACTTTCATATTTTCTTTGAGGACCATGTCACCTGGCTGAAAGTGTCGTGGGAGCACCTTCTTGTTGAAATTCCTTTTGAGATGAGTTTGATAGACTGTGAGATGGTCATAGGCTTGTTGTCTCTTCTCATCTAAGAGATCTAGTTGGGTGAGTCGAGCTACTCTGTATTCTTCATTGAGATTTGCCCTCGCAAAGATATGCGTAGTGAGGGAAGTTCAACTTCTATAGGTAATACTGCTTCAGTACCATAGACTAGGGAGTATGGAGTTGTGCCTGTGGATGTACAAAAGGAAGTTCGATAGGCCCATAGAGCCGGATTTATTTGAAGGTGCCAATCACGGCCAGAATCATTGACAACTTTCTTTAGGATTTTGAGGAGGGTTTTATTAGTTGCCTCTGCCTGGCCGTTACCTTGTGGGAAATATGGGCTAGAAAAGCGGTGATGGATGCGGAGGGAAGTGCATAATTCTTCCATGTTGAGATTTTTAAAATTACCTCCATGGTCAGTGAAGATGGTGGATGGGATGCCGAAGCGGCAAACAATGTGGTACAAGATGAACTTGGAGACTTGAACTCCTGTAGCTGAGACTAGGGGGACTGCTTCCACCCACTTAGTGAAATAGTCTGTAGCTGTTATTATCCATTTATGTCCATCAGATGAGAGAGGGGTGATAGTTCCAACTAGATCAAGGCCCCAAAAAGCGAAAGGCCAAGGTGGTGCAATAGGCTGTAGATCCTGTGCTAGAGCGTGCACAAGATTTGCATGCTGCTGACATGGGAGACACTTTCTGACAAAGTCACAAGAGTCTTCTTCAATGGTAGGCCAATAGTAGCCTGCTCTAAGGATTTGTCGTGCTAGGACAATACCACTCGTGTGGGCACCGCAAAGTCCGAAATGTACTTCTTTTAATGCCATCGCGGCCTCATTTTCATCTAAACATCGAGAGAGAGTATCGTGATAACCCCGACGATATAGGGTATTGGCTATGATAGCATAGCAGGATGATTTTTGGATGAGGTTCTGGCGTTGGGTACGTGTGAGGTGAGGGGATATGATACCATCGTTAAGGTAAGCGTGAATTTCATGGTACCAAGGGGATTGGGGACCAACCAAGATACAAACATGGTTTGAATCTTCATTCGCATAGGCAGGTGTGAGGAGCTGCTCAACTAAAAACTCATACTGTGTAGCTTCTTGGGGAATTTCCAAGAGCGAGCCGATAGTGGCCATGGCATCTGCTGCCTTGTTCTGCATTCGAGGCACTTGTGTAAACTGAAGCTTTGTAAAATGCTGGGTCAGCTGATCAACTAGCTCTTTGTAGGGTAATAGCTTTTCATCTTTGGTTTGATATTCATTTAAGACTTGTTTGATGATGAGTTGGGAATCACCAAAGACTTGTAACTCGTTGATATTCCATTCTGCAGCTATCTTTAATCCTACTACAAGAGCTTCATATTCTGCTATATTGTTGGTGCTAGGGAATTGTAGCTTGAAGGCTTTTGGAATGTAATCTCCTTGAGGTGTAACTAATAATATTCCTGCCCCTGATCCATGAGAGGTGTATGAGCCATCAAAATAAAGCTTCCATGGGGGCTGTTCTTCAATTAGGCAAATATGCTCATCTGGAAATTCTGTGAGCAAAGGATATGCATCTACTAGAGGTGCATCAGCTAGGTGATCTGCTATAGCTTTCCCTTTGATTGCCTTTCTGTCCACATACTAGATGTCAAACTCACTTAGTAGCATAACCCATTTGGCCAAATGACCTGTAAGTGCTGTTCTGGAGAGCATATACTTGAGAGGGTCAATCTTGGAGACTAGTTGGATGGTATGACTTAGCATGTAGTGGCGAAGCTTTTGAGTTGAGAAAACAACTGCCAAACAAGCTTTTTCCATAGGAGTGTAATTGATTTCATAACCAACTAGGGTTCTACTGATATAGTAGATGGCTCTCTCTCTGCTATAATCATCATGTTGTGCTAGAAGTGCCCCTAGAGCAGTAGGTGTTGTTGATATATACAAGATCAAGGGACGACCAGGAACTGGTGGAACCAAGATAGGGGGATTGGTGAGATACTGCTTGAGCTGATCGAAGCTGCGCTGACATAAAAGATCCCACTTGAAGTTCTCATTCTTCTTTAGCAAGTGTGAAAATGGTGTACACTTATCTGCAAGTTGGGAGATGAAGCGCCGGACAGATTGAAGTTTTCCCTGAAGAGAGCGAAGCTGTCGCAGTGTCTGGGGAGGAGGCATGTTTAAGATAGCCTTGACCTTTTTGGGGTCGATCTCTATACCTCGTTTAGAAACTATGAAGCCTAGAAGCTTGCCAGATGTGACCCCAAAGACACACTTCTTGGGATTTAGCATGAGATGATATTGGGCCAACCTATCAAAGACTTTCTCCAGGTCAGCAAGATGATCCATGAAGGTGTGAGATTTGACTAGGATATCGTCCACATAATCCTCCAAAATGCTATGGATAAGATCATGGAAAATGGCTGTCATAGCTCTTTGATAGGTAGCCCCAGCATTCTTTAGGCCAAAAGGCATCATGGTGTAGCAAAAGGTTCCCCAAGGGGTAGTGAATGCTGTCTTATGCTGGTCTTCTTCTGCAATCTTGATCTGATTATACCCAGAAAATCCATCCATAAGGGACAAGATTTCATGTCCAGCTGTAAGATCTACAATCATATCTATGTTGGGCAAGGGAAAATCATCCTTTGGACAAGCTTTGTTAAGATCTCTAAAATCAGTACAGATTCTGATGTCACCGGAAGGCTTAGTGACAGGGACCATGTTGGAGATCCATTCTGAGTAGTTGATAGGTCGGATAACCTTAGCAGCTAACATTCTTTCTAGTTTAGCTTTGACTAGTAATGCCACCTTGGGGTGCATTTTCCTAAGCTTTTGTCTGACGGGCTTGATCTTTGGATCGACTGCAAGATGATGAACTACAAGCTTTTGATCGAGTCCTGGCATGTCCTGATATGACCATGCAAATTGGCCAATGTTCTCTCGTAAAACCTCAAAGAGGAGGTCAGCTTGGTCTTGTGATAGGGATGCAGCAATGTGAACAATTCTAGGGATCTCTGAAGAACCAATGTTGACTTCTCTAGTATCCTCTATTAGAATAGAAGACACCTCTGGTCGATTATCTTGAGGAGGCAATACTAAATCCTCATGTTCTTCTTGTGGCTCTGGATTTTCTTGCTGAGGGGTTCTCTTCGCTGCCTTAGCTAGTCCCAGATTTACCTTAGTTCCAGTTTTGGGTGTATCAAAACTAGGTTGGGGATTTTCTCCAAAATACCCCTTGGGATCTGGCTTGTAGATGTAGGCAGAATCTGGCTTTGTCTTCTTATGAGGAGTTTCAGCTCCCATGAATCTTAGAAGCGCTTCCTCTGATGCGAACTCATCAATATGTATGACACTTGGTTGGTCCCAATCTATGAGTTGTGGATGAGCAAGTGGTAGGTCAATGAGATGGATGGATAGTTCTCGGAGAACAGAGTCTCCTAGGAAGATTTGGTCTGGGATATCGTCGTAGGCTCTCTTTTCAACTTCCTCAGGAATGTCTTCGATTTCAACAAGGTCGCGGTGGATGTTCGAAAAAGCGTGACCATTCTCGTTGGTGCCCCCAGTTGTGGGTATGCCAAAGCCAAGACCTGACTTTATTTCCCAATCATGTGCTTCGATGGGACATTGCATGCCCCTTTCTTCTGGTCCTAGTCCACCTCCTTGATAGTTCCATTTTTCAGTGACGAGCTTATATTGTTGGGGATACTTTTGGCTGAAGTGATCAAGGCGTGCTTGATTTCTTGGAGGTGCATCCTTATGTAGCCAATTGTTGATATCTGGAGTGAGCTCCTCATGAAGAGGGGTTTTTGAGGACACAAAGGTGGTTGGGCCAAACTGTTTGTATCGAGGAGGTGGAATCTCCTTAGCTTTGTGATATGTTGGCCGTCCATGGGTATGTGGATCAAGTGGGATTGCTCCGACAACAAATGCATCTGATAGACTATATTCTCCACATCCTTTGTTGTTGATCTTTACAGTAGATAGGGTAGAGGCAAGGATGGTTTCTGCGTCATTACAAGTGTGGGATGAGCTGGCGATGGCTGTGCCGATGTCTATTCCAGGGCAATGGTTTGTATATGAAGCTTCAACTGCATTGCAGTAAGCAAAGGGTTCTGGATCGGCATGGATGGTTACCTCAGTGCCTTGATGCAGAAATTTGATGCACTGATGGTAGGTGGATGGAACGGCCTTCATAGCATGAATCCATGGGCGACCGAGGAGGATGTTAAATGGTAGGTTTAGATCAACAACATGGAAAACTGTCTCTTGAATGACTGGCCCAACCTTGATTGGTAGCAAAATAGTCCCTTCTGTGGTCCTTTCCAAGTTGTCATAAGCTTTGATGGTGATAACCTCACTGATCATATCTGCCTCAGTATACCCAGCTTGTTTTATGAATTTTAGGGTGCAAATGTTCAAGGCTGATCCATTATCTATCATTACTCTTTTCACGGCAAAATTGGATACCATGATGGCTATGCGAAGTGGAAGGGTGTGATCTGGCTCAACCGCGGGTATGTCGGTGGGTTTGAAAGATAGGGCACATGAGGATGAAAGGTGTCCAACAAGATTACGAAAATCAGTAGCATTGATATCAGAAGGGACACGGGATTCTATGAGAGCACTATCAAGGATGTCTTTGTACACAAGACTAGTGCGGAGAAGGTCTAAAATGGATATTTGGGCTGGCATGTTCCCAAGGTGTTCCAAGATATTGTACCGGCTTTTTGATGGAGCTGATGGTGTTGATGAAACTGGTGGGCCTACGATGTTAAATCGCGCTCTTCGAGTGGTGACCGCACACTCATTGTCTGGTCCTCGGATATTGATAACATTGACTGAAGGCTCTTTCTCAGATATACAACCTATAAGGCTACCATAGTCTATATAGGATGAAGTGTGGTCATTGTTCTTCCCATGCTGTTGGTTTGGCTGGCGGTTGTTGGTGTTGTTTTGGATAGGTGCTTTTCCAAGATTTTGGTTGTTGTGTGGAGAAAAAGCATTTTGATAAATTTGTAAGCCTGCATTGGGAGAGTTTTGGGCACCAACAGTGATTTCCTTCTGATCAATGAGGTCTTGCACATAGTCTTTCAGTTTCATGCATCTGAGGGTGGTGTGACCATTTACCCTATGGAACTTGCAATACTCATTGTCCTTCTACCATGCAGCTTTGGATTGGCTTGGATCAATTTGTTGGGTAGGAGGAAATTTGATAAGGTTTTCCTTAGCCAATTTCTCAAAAATAACATCCAATGGCTCACCAAGGGGTGTATAGTTTCTAGGTGCAGGTTGGAATCTGGGCTTTTGCCCTGCAGCTACATTGATGGCATTAGCTTGATTGTTAGACCCTTGAAAGTTGGGTCTTGTATTGTGGTTTTGATAGCTTTGGTTATTTCGTTGTTGGTAATTGGTAGCTTGTTGGTTGTTTGTTTGATATGGTGGGTTAGACTGGTTTCGAGAAGGACCAATGATATTCACATGTCTGGTGTCAGTAACCCCATCTGTTGCAACATGCTTGTTTTTGTTCCAATACCTAGACTTGTCATTGGAATGTGATTGATTTTGGTTGGCCTCTTTGTAAATCTTTACCACACCATCTTTGATGAGTCCTTGCTCAAGGATCATTCCTTTCTCTTTGATATCCTTATAGGTCTGCAAACAGTTCATGGTCATGTGGTGAGCCAAGCTGGGATGTGCATTATCAATAAACATTTTCACCACATGGCATTCTGGCAAGGTGCAGGATATGCGGGTGGTAAGGGTTTGCCATCTTTGCAGGTATTCGGCAAGGCTTTCTCCACCTTTTTGCTTGGTGTGGACAAGATCAACTATTGATAGCTCTGTTTCAACAAGATGGGCATATTGGGCTACAAATGCCTCAGATAATTCAGCAAAGTTCTTAATTGTGCCATAGGGGATTCTATAAAACCATTCAAGAGCTGGTCCAGCCAAGCTTTTGGGAAAAAGGCGCAAGAGGAAGACATCATTATATGCCACGTCCTGGCAATGCATGTAAAATTCTTTGATATGTGTGACAGGGTCTCCTTTTCCTCTGAATTTGTCAAATTTAGGTACCTCAAAGTGTTCGGGAAATGGTGTTGTGGTAATGGCTCTGTCAAATGGGTAAGGACACACATTCTCAAACTTGAATGTATTTGGATCATTCCCTTCTTGGATGGCTTTCAGGGCTGTCTTCATTTGCTCCCACTCTGAATTGATAGGTGATGGTTGGGGTGCCCCCAATGTAGGAGTGCCTTGAGGTAGGTATGTGCTGGATGGGGCCATTGAATATGGATGGTTATGAGGGATTTGCTGATAGGGATTGTACATTGTTTGGGCAGCTGCATGGTGGATGACGGGTTGTTGAGGGGGAGGTGGCGCATATTGCTGCATGTGCTGCGAGGCTTGCTCTTGATATGGGATTTGAGGTTGGGATTGAGGAACATAAGCTAGCTGTGGGTTAAATGGATTGCTTTGTGGAGGTAAGGTATAAGATGGTTGTGAGGCTTGGGGAAAGGATCAGAGGGCTTGTGGGGTTTGACCAATATATGTGGGTTGTGCCCCCATTTGGGATGGCATCTGCAAATAATTGGTGGTTGGCTGGGGTGGTGGATTACCTCCTAGAAGTGGCATTGAAAAGTAGTTGGTAAGTGGAGGTAATGGATTAGTTGGTGGTGGAGGTGGTGGGAATTGAAAGCTTGGGAATGGAACTGATGGGGTTTGATAGCTTTGTGGCTGGATTTGGAAGCTTGGTAGAGTGGTGGTGGGAGCTAGGGTCACTTGGGAGCTTGGTAGAAGATTGGCAGTAGCTTGTGGGATTTGATAGCTTTGTGGAGTGAAGGTAGTAGCTTGTGGATTTGTGGCTGGTGGTATTGAGCTCCCGAGACCTAATGGAAATGATGGGATTGTGCTTTGGGCTGTGGTGAACAAGCTGGGGGCGATAAAAGGTTGATTACTTGGCCCCATGGGTGGCATCCCTGTTGTATATTGTTGAGGTTGGCCAAAGATGCTAGCACTGATTTGGGAGATGGGTGGATTTGGAAGGCTAGGTGTGGGAGCAGTAGCAATAGTAAAGGGGGTGAACGGTGAGATGTTTTGGGTAAAGGGGGTTTGGAGTGGAGAGGTATGAACCAAGGATGGAGTGGTGGTGGCTGGGTTGGCTTGCGGCATGGAGATTTCAACTTGGGTGGATGATGGTATGTTTGGGTCTGTTGGGTCATATGGATTGGCTGGAGGCTCTTCTTTTGGAATATATTGAGGATAATTTGGATCATAAGAGCCTATGGGTGGTGGTAGCTGCCCAAACAATGGGTGAGATGGATCTGATAATGGAGGGGGTCTTCCAAAGTCAAAGGTTCCTACATTGTCCCTTCGAAAATTAGCCATGATTGTCTCTTTGTTTTTGTCTATAATGGCGTTTACCAATACTGCATTTCCTGGTTGGTTCATGAAAGCTTCAATGTCAGTAGGTGATGGCATAGCTGGCTCTGGGCTGAAGGATGGCTGAGTGCTCAAGGGGGGTGAGGCTGTTCGATCTAAATGATAGGGCTCCATTGTTTCTTTCTTCTTGGCTAAGCGAGTGACGGGTGGCATGAAAAAATGCTCCTAGGGATGAGATGCAATAATGCTGATGGATGCAAAAGGGGGAAGGCTTTTCTATGCAAATGATTTCCTAGGTTGAGGCAAAGCTATATGACAAAAACTAAGGAGGATTGGGTTGGGGATTCTAACTTCAAAGATATGTTGTCAAAGTACAAAAGGTCTGCTTTCCTATGTGGAAGCTTGGTGGTGATTGTGTCAACTTAAGGATAGATTGATGATCCTTTAGGAAGAACACGAGATTGACCACTTGTGAATCCCAACCTTTAGCTCAAGGTGATGAGGGATAACAAGTGACAAAGCTAGATTACCCTAGACAAAGCTATGTCAAAGGGATAACCTTGGTGAGATTGGTGGATTTGGAAGATTTTAGGAATGGCAAACTTTTAGCAAGGTGACAACAATTTTGAAAGCTTAGATATGCAGAATTTTGATTACTGGCTAGATGGTATGATTCTAAATGAGATGGATGAGCTAATAATGCTTAAGGGGATAACCTAAGATGGCTGGCTTTTCTACAAAGATGACTCTAGAGTGAAGCTTATCCAAGAAGATGTGGAGAAACAAGGGTGTCTAATCATAGAAATCATGCCTAGTTGGTAAGGCATAAGCAGGATTAACTCCTGGATGTTGGCTAAATTTGATGGTGCGCTCTAACCAGGCCTCTTGAAGTTCTTCGTCGGTAGCTTTGTCCTCTGCTTTGTGGAGTTTGGAAATTCGTGGGCTTGGTGTTATTGCTTTTCTCTTGGCTGAAAGTTCTTGGTATGCTAGAGATGGCTTGAGTTTGACCTTGTGAAACTTCTGTTTGGGTTTGGGTTATTCCGACATAAATTCCTGAATCTGCTTGGCTTTGGGAAAAATCTCAGTTGTTTTGCTTCAACTTGTTCAACTTCCAAAATAGGCAGTGACTACGCTAAGTGTGCCCTAAGCTAGGATTGACCAAGTTTGGCAAACATTCATTCAACAAGTAAAATAAAAACAAGCAATAGATAGGAACACCCAGATAGAAGTTTGTGGTTCTCAGAATGTGGTACTTGTGCCAAGGAGTGTGTATGTTCTACAAATGTTTCGATCAGTCACTCCAAACACATTAACATCCTAGATGGTTTTCTGCAAGGCAGACAATTGGTTTAGCTAGGGAGTCCTCGATATACGCAAGGTACGTGAGGCCCAAATCCGTAGATGAGACCAAAAGGATGTCACACAGCTGAGAGGAACGGTAACCCACTTCTCCTCTTTCACTTCTCAAGGGTATAAAGTTCCTTGAGGCTTAGCCCGAATGACAAAATCTTGATCCCAAGAGAGGTGTCTTTCGATTCACCTCCCGATTCTTATACTCCGCCGGAACGCTGGAGTTGAGGTCGTCCAAGGGGTGATGAAATCCCCAAGTAGGCCTACTAAAAAAGAAACAAGGTTTTGGATCCTAATCTTATGCACCCAAGATGGCCTCGAAAGACGACAAGGGGAGAGAAGACTCGGATGACCTTGGGCTAAAAAACACGCTTGTTCTTTTACCAACTGACTCTTATGTGTGCTAATCTAGACTTTGCAAGCACTCATGTTTAAGAGACAATGTTCAATTCCAACTTGAAGCGCCAACAAAAGTAAATCGATCGAAGAATGCACACAATAAGAAGAGTTAGGGTCAACAAAAGCAAACTCGCGCGCCCAGAGGCCCTCCACGTCAAGTATCGATTAATTTTCTTTAAGGCATTCAAGATTGAGTGTGAATTTGTTTTAAGCCCAAAAGTGTGTGAGATTCGATTTCAAGCGCGCGCCCGGAGGCTCTCCACGTCAGTTGTTGTTCAATTTTAGTGCCCAAACTTGAAGTGTGATCGATTTAATCTAGAGTTTTGACCATTTAAGAATTTTGATAAAGTTAAAGCAAACGTTCAAAGACCAAGTGAGTGAGTTAGATTGTGGAACATTTAACACCTTTTTCAAGTAGACTCATCCCCATAAATGGCGCTGAGATTGCAACCAATGGTTAATATTTGATGGGTGATTAGAAAAGAGGTGAGTCCAAGGAACTACTCAAATTGATTTTTGTAAATTTGTATTTTAACTTAACAAAGTTTCTTAAATGTCCAAAAATCCAACTTTACCTAGATTGCATGTGAAAAAGAGATTTGTAATGGTTAATTGATCCTTGGCATTCAAGATTGAATTTTTTTGTTTTAAGCATGCATTCCAAAGAAAGTTGATTTTAATCCATGACATTCAAAAGTGTGTTTTTTAACAACATTCATTCAATGAAAAATGTGTTTAACCATTCAAGTTCATTTTTTTTTTTAGCAACATGCATTCAAAGACAAATGGTTAAACATTCAAGTTCATTTTTTTAGCAACATGAAAACCTGCAAGAAGCATGGTTAGTGGTTCCATATGTGCTCCAACCTGCAATGAGACAAAAAAAAGCAATTTAGTTAGTTAGCCAAAATCTTCAAAAATGAGAGCTTAACTATGGGAAAATTTTTTTTAACTTTTTTTGTTGTTTTTTCTACACGTAAAAATGCTTAAAACGGTCTAAATCCTACGGAACCACTAAAAGTCAAATTTTGATTTATACTCTTTTATTTATTTATTTATTTATTTATTTTTATTTTTTATTTTTTTATAGCTACAAAGTGCAGAAATAGTAAAGCAGAAATGGAACATAAGCAAGCAGAGAACACAGTATGCCAAAATACGAAGATGCTGAACTACAGAGGCGCCAAAATATGAAGAGGACAAAATAGATTTGCAGCACAGAACCCAGGTGACAAGCAGAGATGTCGATTTTCGTAGACGTCGATTTTCGCAGACGGGGATTTTCGCAGATGTTGATTTGTGCAGACGTGGATTTTCGCAGAAGTCAATTTGCGCAGACGCGGATTTTCGCAGAAGTCGATTTTCGCAGACAGAACAGGTTGCAGACGCCAAAACCGCGCCAAAAAAAGCTGAAAAATGCGAATTTTTTTATAGATGGTATTTCTTCTTCCTAAGTGCGTTCTTTAACCTGCAAAAACAAGCAAAACACCCTCACAACACACTCAAACAACAACAAACATTAGATGGTTAGAAAAATGACATATATATGAAAATAGATGATTAAATGACCCATAGTGGGGTCCCACCGGGCGTGCCAAAATGTAGAACCATAATCAGTATGCAAAGAACATTAACAAATAAAGTAAACATTCACAAACCAAAAACTAAATTCACATATATGCTTAGACTAAGAAAGAAAATAAGAAGTGCAAACCTCATGAGAGAAAACACTCCATGCTTTCTTGATTCTGTAGATGTGTCCTTTTGCTGTGGATGTATGCTCAAGATGCTCAAAAGTTGCTTCAATGGAGATGGGTAATGGCAAATTGGTAGCTTTGTGAGCTCTCAATTTGGCATTATAAGGGTATGGTTGATGGCTTTGGTTCTCAAAATAGCATGGTAACTTTAGCTCAAAGATTGTTGATGAAATGGCTTGGGATGGGATTCAATTTATAGGCTAAGGGGTAGAGGGATGGAGGGCTTAGATGCAAGGATGGATGAAGGCTTAAGGAGGGCTAAGATGCACTCAAAGGGGAGCACATGGATTGTGCTTGTTTAGCACCAATGGGAAGGTGACACTTGTCACAAGGAGGATGAGTGTGAGAGGGTAGGGTTAAGGGTTGGTTAAGGGCATGATGAGTGGGGTTGAGTATGTAAGAGGGATGTAAGAGGAATGAGTGTGGAAGAGGGAAGAGTGTGGAAGATGGGTGTAAGAGTCATGAGTGGGCTTGTAAGAGTCTTTATGTTTTGTAAGAGCACTCATGACTTAGCGGTTGGGTTTTTTTTGAGGGGAGACTTTGGTTTGGATTAGGAAAGTCTTAAACTTGTTTAAGGAATGTGACAACATTAGGGGGTGGATTAGGCTTGGGTTTAAGATTAGATTAGGGATGTTAGAGATGTGCAAGTGGATGGCATTAATGAGGGTGGGTGAGTTAGTGGCTAAGCTTGGTTAGTATGGGTGGATGGGGTGGATTAGGCTAAATGGAGGATTAGAGATAGGTTAGGGTTTTTTTGAATTTGAGGATTTCATTTATCAAATAGATTTATTTAATAAATGGGGATTTTTGGAATTAGATAGGAGAAAAGGAGTTAATTGATAGATTATTTGATTTATCAATTAGGACTATAGATGATTAATTAAATTAATCAACTAGGGGATGACAAAGGATTAATTAAATAAGAATTTAATTAATGATGCCTTTAGAGATGGCTAAATTAGATTACCAAAGTAGTGTAATCAAATTTAGGTGTCTACACTACTGAGTGTAGCACAATTAAACAACATTAGATTCAAGGTAGAATTCATGAATGGCAAGGAAAAATTGCTGGATGAAAGAGGAAATCTGGTTGGATCTGGCAAGCAAACAAGAGGTAATTTATTTTATCTTGATCTTAGTGAATGTCCGTATTTTATTGCTCAAGTAGAAGAAAGATGGTTATGGTACAAAAGACTATGCTATGTAAACTTTGATAATATGGTTAAGTAAACATAGAAGAGTGATGCAGGGGCATCTTGCATGAGAAAATTAGAAAAAAATAAAATAAAATTGTGGAGGAGAGAGAAAGTGACAAAAATAGAAAGAAAATAATAAAAAATAGAAAATAGAAAAAAAAGGAATTTCTATTTTTGAGGTGCATAGGTGGCATAATAGAAAAAATAAAATAAAAATGGTTGTCAGTCCATTTATCAAGGTGTGTAGGTGGAATTCTATAAATCATGCATTGGGTGGTAAGTGCCTATTTAAGCAAGGCGTATGAGCATTTCTAATCAAGCTTTGGAAGGTCAAGATTCAAGGTGTGAAAGCTCTTAACGTGTAGCTCTTCAAGTAGAAGTTCTTGGGTGTAAGCTTTGGAGGTGAAGGCTCTTAGTTGGGAAGTTCTTGGTGAAGCTCTTGGTGTGAAGACTCTTCTTATGAAAATTTTATGATATCATCTTGTGGATGTTGTAAGGATTTTCAAGTAAAATAAAATTACTTGGGAAGCATTTTGTCTCTTTTTGTCTCCATATTTTTGCATTTTTGGTTATGAGTTGGTAGGGTGGTGTGGCCCTACATCAAGTGGTATCAGAGTGGGAGTTCCTGAGCATGTAGACAGATTGCCAAAGCTGAGGTAGTTTGCACCAAAACTTGGGTTGGAGAAGTAGATCTGAGTTGGTCTTGATCTGGTGGTGGATTTTCTTTCTAGAGTCCTAGATCTCTTGGTTGTGAGGTGGCAGATCATGGTTCTAACTTGTAATTGTAGAGAGCTTGCAGATGGATTGATGGATGTGAAGATGGAAGACTGATCTTGTTGAGGCATGATCGTAGAGAGTTTTTTGGATTGCAAATCCATGGTCCTGGACTTGTGATTTGGTTCTTGATTGTTCATGCAAGGTAGCAGGTTGCAATCTGACTTGCAATCAATTTAGTTTTTTCACAAGGAGCATAGGAAGGATTTGTTGCAGAGGGTTTACGAAGATCTTAGGAGATGGCTATGAGAGGATTGGACCCTAAGGTGATTGCAAAACTCCATGATATAGTTGAGAGAAGGTTTTCTGAGATGACTACTCGATTTGAAGATAGCTTGGCTGATCGAGTTAGGGATGGGGTGAGGAAGGAATTCTATGAATGCTTGTGGAGTTGGAGTCTACCAATCTGGAAGAGGGTTATCTGACCGGTTAAGTGACTTGTTCATGAGAGAAGATGGCATGACAAAGTCAAGGTGGAAGAGATTGGTTTTGTTGATCAAATTGTGGAGTCTGATACAAAACTTGTAGATCAGCTAGAGGTTGTTGTTGAGGATATTCCTAACCTTGTTGATGTTAAGATGGAGATTAATTTTTATGATCAGTTGGTTGAGTCTGACATGGAGATTGCAGAGCACTCAGTCATGGATGATTCACTTGTTGTTGGTGGTGGCTTGTATGTTACAGAGTATCTTATTGTGAGCAATGAGATTGCTAGTGTTGTGAGTTTGGTATGTGTTGATGGAGATTTACATATTGTTGCTAATATGGAGTTTGATGTTGTTGGTATGGATTCACTAGTTACTGATGTGGATGAAAGTTTGTTGATGAAGTATTATGTTCATTTTGTTCCTAAGAGTAAGTGTATTGATTGGATGGTTGATATTAAGGTCTTTGATAGAGTGATGCATATGTGGAAGATTTGCATGTTGGTTTTCTTGTCCTTGTTGAGGTGGAAACCTTTGGTGAAGATGAAGATGGTTTTAGATCTTTCCTTTTGGCGTCAAAATGTAGGACACACTTTTCTATCTACTGAGGGAGTCTGATGCAGGAGCATCTTGCATGAGAAAATTAGAAAAAAAAAATTGTGGAGGAGAGAGAGTGATGAAAATAGAAAGAAAATAATAAAAAATAGAAAATAGAAAAAAAAAGAAATTTCTATTTTCAAGGTGCATAGGTGCCGTAATAGAAAAAATAAAATAAAATGGTTGTCATTCCATTTATTGAGGTGTGTAGTTGGAATTCTAGAAGGTTGTGGATATTGTAGAATCCTATAAGGTTGTGGATATTGTGTAGGTGGAATTCTAGAAGGTTGTGGATAAATCATGCATTGGGTGGTAAGTGCCTATTTAAGCAAGGCATATGAGCATTTCTAATCAAGGTTTGGAAGGTCAAGCTTCAAGGTGTGAAATCTCTTAAGGTGTAGCTCTTCAAGTAGAAGTTCTTGGGTGGAAGCTTTGGAGGTGAAGGCTCTTAGTTGGGAAGTTCTTGGTGAATCTCTTGGTGTGAAGACTCTTCTTGTGGAAATTCTATGATATCATCTTGTGGATGTTGTAAGGATTTTCAAGTATAATAAAATTTCTTGGGAAGCATTTTGTCTCTCTTTGTCTCCATGTTGTTGCATTTTTGGTTATGAGTTGGTAGGGTGGTGCGGCCCTTCATCAAAGAGTAAGAGGTATTCCTAGTTTGAAGAAACCTGATATGGGTTTATGCAAGAATTATCAAATTGGTAAGATGGGAAAGACTAGTTTCAAAAGCAAAAACTATCATTCAAAAGAAGTCTTAGAAATTGTACATACTAATTTATGTGGACCTATTGGAATAGAGAGTTATAGTGGAGACAAGTTTTTCATTCTTTCTATTGATGATTATTCTAGAATGATGACTGTAATGTATCTAAAAGAAAAATTAGAAGCTTTTGAAAAATTCAAAATGGTATCTAGCAAGAGTAGAAAAAGAAACTTGAAATAGATTGAAATGTTTAAGATTAGACAGTGTTAGAAATGCTTTAGAATAACTAAGAGGGGGGGTGAATCAATTATTCAAGGTCCAAATGTCCTAATAAAACTTTTTCACCAAGTATAGTGAACCCATTTAACTAATCATGCATCTAAGTTAAAATTTTCTACTTAGCAAGTTACTTAAAATCAACATACGGGAATAAAACATGAAAGATCAACACATAATATAGTGGTTTACGTGGAAACCCAATTTGGGAAAAACCACCAGTAACATGCTACTCAATTCTCACTCTTTTAAAGTGATGCCCTATGAAAGACCTACCCTATTAAAGGCTACAACACACTGTTAAATGTGACCTGGTTAAAGGATTTCAGCCACCCTATTAGAAGTGGGCCTGGTTAAAGGACTTTAGAACATTTACTTGGAATGTCACCCTGTTAAAGGATTTACAAATGGTTGTTAAACCAACCTAAGTCCATAGGATTTTACCCTAGTTGATACAATTGTTAGAGAGTAACAATAAGGGCTTTTTTGATCTGATAAAACTCACAACATAACTTGTAGATTTCAGATCTCAATTTAGCTCACAATTTTGCCTAGCTTTCAATCTGTGCAACTTTGACAACTTGTCCTCCTTTCAAGCTTTATCTCTTTGAGTCTCCATGCTTGATGTACCAATATAATCTCCTCTGTGGTCACCTATTGAAGTAGAGTATCTTTACTCTGTTCCTCCCTCTTAATGCCTTCACCTCAACACCACATAATCTTCTCCAACCAACCACTCAACTTGGCTACTCTTGCTTCTTGACTTGTAACTCCTTAAATAAAACTCTATAATAATTTTCCCACTCTAATCTTCCCATTTTTAATTTCAGTTCGAATGGACTAGGTAAGATTCAATGAATCTACCCTTAATCTTGTTTCTTTTAGAAACATCATGAAGAATCCACTTGTATTCACCCAAAAATGGTTTACCTAAAATTCTATGCCACCAACTTATCATCCTTATCCTTCATTTGGTTCACAAAATTCAAGGTAACAAACTTGTCAGCTCAAATTTGGTGAATCTTTGACTTTTCAAATAATGCATCAGCTCGACACTATTGAAATTTTGATGCTCGACACATACTGTGTTACTTGACACCTACTATATTTTATTGATGCTCGATACCTATATGGATTCACTTAGCATCAACTAAATTTTATTAATGCTCAACACCTATTACTTGCTCGACACTTGAACTTGCTTGGCTCCTTCTATTTCACTTGACACACACTAGATTTTGCATTTTCTTGGCACTTACTGATAATTTTCTTGGCACCCATTGATGAACTTAGTCAAGCTTTGTAGACAACTTTGTTACAACTTATTCTTCTAAGTGTAGTCAACCTCTGTATCTTTAAGTATATTATTAATACATCATTTTATCATTGTCTTAACTGATCCTTGTACTTCATTACAAAATCAAAACTCAACCTTTCCCTTAGGTGCTTTTGTTACATCTTATTGATTAAATCCTCTTCATCAATTAACTAAGTGATAGTACTTGAATCTTATAAGTATTTGTCATTTCAGAAAATAACAGGTTTGACATCAGTGACAAAACAATGATTGAAAACATTCTTTATCAACAATCTCCCTCTTTTCAATAATGATCTCTTCAATTAAATCTCAACAATCTCCCTCTTTGGCATTGATGGCAAACCAAATTGATCAACCAAGTTATCAAAATGCTAACCAGGTTAAAATCAATAAGTCAAATGCCAAAAAAGAAAAACTTTGTATCCAATACTTATTCATTTTATCAGCAACTTTGAATGTCGTATGACTGACTCCCTCTAAATTTTGTAACTTACTCCCTCTTTCAAAGTATTAAGGATATCTCTTTTGTTGATACATTATCTTCTCCTTTTTGTTCTTCTCCCTCTGAGTTTCTATTTTCTTTTCTTCTTATTTTCTAGTTTTCCCTTTACACATTCTATTTTCTCCCTTTACACATTTCTCCCTCTACATGTCTGATCAGTTTCTGCTATTTCTCCCTCTTTTCTGTAGTTTACCACTTTGATCAATTTTTCTATTTCTCCCTCTTTGACAACAATGCCAAAGATATACTATTTCAGCATCTTACCATGCATGTAATATTTGCAGGAACTCCAATTTCTCCCTTTGTCACCTTGCTTGTGACTAATTTGGAATTTTAGTATAGTAACTATCCTCTGCATCAATTTATAACATTTTAGCAATCGACTCATTTGATGTAGGGCAATCTTTCTATTACTCAAACAACCTTGGATAGGGATACCACTCCTAATTTACCTCTAAGATACTCAAATGCATCTTTAGGTAGTGCTTTTGTGAATATGTCAACAATTTGTTCCTTTGAGTTGACATATTCCATCTTCACTTGTTTGTCTTCCACTAGTTCTCTTACATAGTGATACTTAATTGCAATGTGCTTTATTTTAGCATACATCATAGGATTCTTTGATATGTTGATGGCACTTGTATTAACACAATAGATTATCATAGGTTCAATTATTTTTTCCTTCATACCTTTCAACAGATGCTTGATCCATACAATATTGGTGCAGTTGATAGCAACAGCAACATACTCAGCTTCTGCTATGGACTGTGAGGTACAATTTTATTTTTTGCCAGTCCAAGTGACCAATATTTTACCTAAGAAAAGTGCTCCTCCATTAGTGCTTTTTCTGTCATCAATATTACCTCCCCAATTTGCATCAGTGCAGGCTTTCAACTCAAACTTTTCAGTCCTTTTGTAGTGTAAGCCAAAGTCATCTGTTCCTTTTAGGTACCTCATTATTCTTTTTACTACCATAAGATGATTTTCTCTTGGGTTTGCAGAAAATCTTGCCACTATTCCAACAACTAATGCAATGTCTGGTCTACTATGCACAACATACTGCAACTTTCCAATCATTGATCTGTACATTGTCTGATTTACTTCAACTAATTCATCATTCTTGGATAACTTATGTCCTGTTACCATTGGTATACTGATTTTGGTAGTTTTGTTTCCAAATTCTACTTTGCATCCTACATTGGATAACTGTGACACAGTCAGTAGATTGTAGTTCAATCCTTTAACATAGTATGCATTATCACATGAAATTTTCTCTGTAAGATTAATGGAACCTTTTTCTTTGATTAGACATGGAGTATCATTTCCAAATCTAACACTATTTCCATCATACTGAGTAAAGGTAACAAACTTAATTTTGTCTCCTGTCATGTGATGTGAGCATCCACTATCTATGATCCATCCATCATTCTTGTTTACATAGGTTACCAGTGCTATTGCCTCGTCTTCATCTAACTCATCCTTTATGGATACATAGACTACCTTATCATCATTTTCATTAGAATCCTCTTTTTCAATAGTATAACACTTTTTGCCTTTGTCTTTGTAATCTCTGTTATCATCTTCTCTTCTATACTTGTTCTTGTTGCCTTCTCTATAGTTCTTCTTCTATTTGCATCTTGCAGCAATATGTCCTATTTCATTGCAATTAAAACATATGATGGATAGCTTACCTTTGCCTTTGTAAAATCTTCTGGCCAGTAGTGCTTCCAATTGTTTCACATCTTCTTCATATGTGTTGCTATCACGGGATGCATATTTTACCTTTCTTTTCTTCTTCTTTGGTTTCACCTCCTCAGGGTCTTTCAACAAAAGCTTGGCCTTGAAAGCAGATTCAAGATTCTCAGGTCTGTAGTTATCAAAGTTGGATAACTCAAATGTAGGGAGTCTTCCCACTATACCTTCAAGAGTTAGCTTGTTTCCTAGTACACATCTTAACTCTTGGATGACTGAAACTCTAATAGCATAGATGGGGAGTAAGGTTCTTAAGAATTTTCTATTGATAGTCTCATCATCTAAATGACCACCCAAACTTCTTATTGCACTTACTACTTCTTTCATTCTAGAGGCATATTGAACAATGTTCTCACCTTCCTCCATTCTCATGTCATCAAACTTTCCTCTGAGGCTTTCTCTTTTTGCTCTTTGAACATTTTGATCTCCTCCATAAATATCAGTCAAGGCTTTCCACATCTTGAATATAGAGTCACATCCCTTGATGTCATCAAATTCAGCAGAGGCAATCTCTAGCATTGCCTGATTGTGCTCCTTCTTTTTCTTCATATCTTCTGCAGTGGGGATAGCTGGATCAACATGTTCCACTTCAATTGAGGTTTGTGCATGGTCACTTATTAATCCAAGGTGTAACTTCATTAAACTTTTCCATGTAGTGAAGTTATTTCTATTGAGCTTGGGAACTTCTCTCTTAGACATCTTGATCTTTCTACTTCTAGTACCTTTAAACCAAATCAATAGATGACTTTGATACCAATTGTTAGAAATTCTTTAGAATAATTGGGGGGGGGGGGGGTGAATTAGTTATTTGAGGTCCAAATTTCCTAATAAATTTTTTTTACCAAGTATAGTGAGCCCATTTAACTAATCATGCATCCAAGTTAAACTTTTCTACTTAGCAAGTTATTGAAAATCAACATGCAGGAATAAAACATGAAAGATCAACACATAACACAATGATTTACGTGGAAAACCAATTTGGGAAAAACTACCAGTAACATGCTACTCAATTCTGACTCTTTTGAAGTGATGCCCTATGAAAGGCCTACCCTGTTAAAGGCTACAACACACTATTAAGTGTGACCTGGTTAAAGGATTTCAATCAGCTTGTTATAAGGTTAAAGGACTTTAGAACATTCACTTGGAATTTCACCCTGTTAAAGGATTTACAAATGGCTATTAAACCAATCTAAGTCCATAAAATTTTACCCTAGCTAATATAATTGTTAGAGAGTAACAATAAGGGCTTTTGATCAATACAATTGACAACATAACTTGCAGATTTCAGATCTCAATTCAGCTCACAATTTTGTCTGGCTTTCAATCTCTGTAGCTTTGACAACTTGTCCTCCTTTCATGCTTCATCTCCTTAAGTCTCCATGCTCAATGTACCAGTGCAATCTCCTCTATGGTCACCTATCAAAGCAAAGTCTCTCTACTCTATTCCTCCCTCTTAATGCCTTCACCTTGACACCACATACTCTTCTCTAACCAATCACTTAACTTGGCTACTCTTGTTTCTTGACCTGTAACTCCTTAAATAGAAGTTTGGAATACTTTTACTACTCTAATCTTCCCACTTTTAATTTTAGTTCGAATGGATTAGGTAAGATTCAATGAATCTACCCTTAATCTTGTTTCTTCTAGAAACATTATGAAGAATCCACCTATATTCGACCAAAAATGATTTACCTAAAATTTTGTGCCACCAACTCATCATCCTTACCCTCCATCTAGTTCACAAAATTTAAGGTAACAAACTTGTTGGCTCAGATTTGGCAAATCTTTGACTTTTCAATAATGCATCAGCTTGGCACTATTGAAATTTTGATGCTTGACACATACATTGTTACTTGGCACCTACTGTGTTTTACTGATGCTTGACACCTACTGTGGATTCACTCCACATCAACTAAATTTTACTAATTCTTGACACTTATTACTTGCTCGACACCTATTACTTGCTCAGCTCCTCTTGTTTCACTTGGCACACACTAGATTTTTTATTTGCTCGACACTTATTGATAATCTACTCAGCATGAACTAGCTTGCTTGGAACCCACTGATGAACTTAGTCAAGCATTGCAGACAACTTTGTTACAACTTATTCTTCTAAGTGTAGCCAATCTCTATATTTTCAAGTATATTATCAATACATCATTTTATCATTGTCTTAACTAATCCTCATACTTCATTACAAAACCATAACTCAATCATTCCCTTAGGTGCTTTTATTACATCTTATTGATTAAATGCTCCTCATCAATCAACTAAGTGATAGTACTTGGATCTTATAAGCAATTGTCATTTCAACAAATAACAGGTTTGACATCAGTGACAAGACAATGATTGAAAATATTCTTTATCAACAATCTCCCTCTTTTCAATAATAATCTTTTCAATCAGATCTCAATAGACAGAAGTGATAAATTCATCTCCAGTGAATTCAATAATTTCTACATTGAAAGAGGAATTAAAAGACAAGTGTCAACCCTTAGTACACCTCAACAGAATGGTATAGCTGAAAGAAGAAATGAATCCACCATGGATTATGCAAGAACATTGATGATAGAAAAGAATATTGTAATCAAATAATGGAAGGAAGCTATCAACACTGTAGTTCATACTTTGAACAAAGTTCAATTGAAGAAAGACTCAAACCAAACTCCCTATGAACTATGGCATGGCGCCAAACCTAATGTGAGTTATTTGAAAGTATTTGGCAGCAAATGTTATATCCTGAAAGTGTCTAGAAAAAAAAAATTTGATGTAAAAGGTGATGAAGGAATATTTCTAGGATACTCTTGTAGAAATAAATAATACAAATTTTTGAATTTGTCTACTCATAAAATCATAGAAAGTGCACATGTGAGAATTGACGAGTTTATAGAAAAGAGTGAAGAAGAAAGTAACAAAGAGCCAGAGGATTACAGAAGATTTATTTACTATGAACTTGATACCTACCAAATCTATCTGAAAGAAAGGAGACTTCACCTCCTGAGTCCCCAAAATCTCCAATAGTTATTGAGTTGTAGACAGTGTAACCTAAGTCATAGTCTGAAGGACCCAATTCATAGTTAGAAGCTACTGAGCTAGTTCAAACTAAGTCTAAAGGACTCGAGTCACAAACAGTGGGACTTGAGCTTGATACTGAAGTTCATAATGAAAATAGTGGAACTCATACCAAATCCAAAGAACCCGTGTTAGCAAAATATGTCAAAAGGCATCATGCACTTGATTAGATCATTGGAGATAAATCTAATGGAATAATGACAAGAAGCATATTGAAAGGTACGTGTTTACTTGCTGAATTTGAACCAAGAAATATTAAAGATGCATTAGATAATGAAATTTGGGGTGAAGAAATGAATGAAGAGATAGAACAGAGAGAGAAGAACAAAACTTGGACTCTTGTTCCTAGACCCAAGGATAAAAATGTAATTGGCACAAAGTGGATCTATTAAAAAACAAGCTGAATGAAGATAAGTGTCTAGAAACAAAGCAAGGTTGGTATGTAAAGGTTATTATCAAGAATAAGGTATTGATTATAGTGAAACTTTTGCCCTTGTTGCGAGATTAGAAGGTGTTAGAACTTTACTTGCATATGCAGCTCACAAAGTATTTAAAGTGTATTAAATGGATGTTAAATTTGCATTCTTGAATGAAATTCTTGATGAGGATGTCCACATTGAACAACCAAAAGGTTTTGTAGATCCTAACAAAAGAGACATGGTTTGAAAACTACAAGAAAGCTCCTAGAGCTTGGTATGAAAGACTACATAACTATTTGATACATATTGGCTTTCAAAGAACAAATGATAATAGTAGCCTGTATATCAAAGAAGGACCAGACAAGAAGATTGTGTTGGTAGAAATATTCATTGATGCCACTTTATTCACAAGAAATGATGACTTGTGCAAGGGATTTTTAGAAGAAATAAGCAAGGAATTTGAGATGTCTATGTTTGGAGAGATAAAATTATTTATTGGATTATAGATTCAAAAGAAGAAATATGGTATCTACATCACTCAATCCAAATACATCAAGGAGATACTAAATAAATTTGGAATGGAAGATTCAAGACTAGTTAGAACCCCTATGTCTAATAGACATGAGCTTTCCAAAAATGATGATTCCAAAGAAGTAGATCAGACTAGATACAGATCAATGATTGGAAAATTGTAGTATGTAGTGCATACAAGGCCTAACATTGCATTAGCACTTGGTATGGTGGCAAGATTCTCTACAAATCCTAGAGAAAATGACATGATGGTAATCAAGAGAATCATGATATATCTAAAAGGCACTAAAGACTATGGCTTATGGTACAAACTTGGAGGCAATCTGGACTTGAAGGTGTTTACTGATGCTGATTGGGTAGGAAGTCTTGATGATAGAAAAAGCACTAGTGGTGGAGCATTCTTTCTTGGTAAAAGACTAGTGCCTTGGAGAAGTAAGAAACAAAATTATATCTCTCAATCCACAACAGAGGAAAAATATGTGGCAGCAATAGTTAGTTGTTCTAACATTGTTTGGTTCAAATAACTGTTGGAAGGAATGAAAATAGAGATCAAGGATCCAGTAGTCATATATTGTGATAGCACTAGTGCAATCAATATATCAAAGAACCCAATGATGCATACCAAAACAAAGCACATAGCTATACAATATCACTTCTTAAGAGAATTGGTGCAGGATAAAGAAGCTAGATTGGAATATATAAATACAAAAGAACAGATTGTAGGCATATTCACCAAGCCATTACCTAATGATGCATTTTTTGTATCTAAGAGGTAAGCTAGGGGTCATTCCTGTATCTGAAGCTCACTAAATGAAGATTAGTAATGCATTTACCAGAGCAAGTTGAAGATCAATCAATTGATGCAGTATTGAAAAGGGCATATTGCAAATGAATTAGTACTTAAGGTACATTGATATTATTAGAGTTGTTGTCTTTGGCATGTGTTGTCAAAGAGGGAAAAGTCTACTGTCATATCTCATAGAATTTTTTCTTTTGTTATTACAAAGAGGAAGAAGTTTAGATATCAAAGAGGGAGAATGAACTTGGCAGAAGTTGTTGTAGACAAAAGTTTTTTGACAAAGGGAGAAACTAAAGAGTTCACATCGATAGAGGGAGTTCTCTGAATGAAACTAAGGATATGTTCTCAAAATTTCATTATGTTATGACATGTTGTGTTGCCATCAATGCCAAAGAGGGATATTATTGGATACAATTGATTAATTGTGTATTCTCTTTGATGTTACACAAATGTCATCATTATCAGTCAGTATATGCCTAGCTCACTCGAATAGGGAAGACAGTTTTCTGTGTCTACCAAGCATTCCTGTGTTTGCCTAGTTTAGAAGACAATGTCTACCAAGTTCACTCAGGAATTGAAGGAAAGTCTATAGAAGATGAGTGTTAACTGAGCTCACTTAGTTAATGAAGGAAATGTTGGATGGAACCAATGTTAACTAAGATCACTCGGTTACCAATGGATCTTTGTGAGTTTGTAGTGTTAACTAAACTTTTGTTGGTTAACACAGCGAAATCATTTCTGAGTTAGTGTCTATCGAGCTAGGTCGGCTAACGAAGGACTTTCCTATTTTTGCACATTAAGATTAATTGACTTATCCATTGATTCTAGACAACTAAGATGATGAATTTTAATTTATATTCTAGCCGACTTGACAATAGAAAAGATATAAGGTCAAGTTTTGGGATAATGTGTATGAAGAAGTACAATATTGAAGATTTGAGAATTTCTCTTTGGAAGCGAATTTGGAGACAAGAGGGATGTGTTTGAGGAGCTGAAATGATACATTCATTCAAGAAGGATCATGTACAAACTAGAATAGAGATATGTAACCAGAAAGTTAGTTGCATCTAAATCAGGTCATTTCATTGTTACTCTCTAACCATTATAGAGTAATCTAAATCTCTTAACAGAGTTGGATTAACAACTATTTGTAAATCCTCTAACAAGGTGGTAGTTTTGTTGAATTGTCTAAAAACCTCTAACAAGGCCACTCCTAATAGGGTGATTAAGTCCTTTAACAAGGTCACACTTAACAATGTGTTTTATAACCTTTAATAGGGTTGGCTCCTAACAGGGTTCACTTCAAAAGAGCAAAAGTCAGTAACTAGTTGTAATTGGTGGTTTTCCCAAATTGGGCTTCCATGTTAAATCTTGGTGTCAAATGTGTTAATGCTATTTCTTTTATGCTTACAATTAGGTTAAAGTAATGATAATCACTAAAAACATCTTAAGATTTACAAAGCTAATTCATCACCAAGCATATTTAGTATATACCAAGGTACAACATAAAATGTGTGTATGTCGAGTATCAGCAATTCAACTTTCAATGTTTATTCTGTACTGACGTCTAAGGGATTTGGGATTTATTTTTGTAGTAACTAATTCATCCCCCTTTCAGTTACTCCTCTTATATTTCCAACACTCTCCATCATTAGATCTACTTCTATTACCTGCAGGATTAGTATTCCTAAACATTCTACTATTCTCATTATTAGATCAACAAACTTAGGTTTCTTACATTCTACTGCCTTATGTCCATAACCGTAATAATTATAACAATAGAAATTAGTAATAAGTTTGAAAGATTCACTTGTAAAATCTCTCTTCATGTGTCCAACTTTATTACATGTATAACATCTACCTCTAAATTCATGTCTTACTTCTTTGGATGAATCATCTTGCTTAAGTTCTTCAGCTTGCTCTAACAATCTAGGTTCAATAGATTTCTCTATTAGTTCAATTCTCTCAACTTCATCAGACCATTTAAAATTTTCTCTAGGGGTTTCTACTATAGGATCTGGACTTGTCCTATTCTCATCTTTCTTTGATGACTTGCCTCCAAGAAGATATCTAAGGCCTGTCTTGTCATAAGAAGGTATTTGATGAAATATTTGTTCATCAATTTTCTCAGAAGTTGTGTAAAGTTTCATTAACTGCTGTTTTGCTTATGTCAGCTCTCCTTTCACAATGATGTTGTATTTTTCCAACTCTATTTGCTATATCTTAATAAAATCTAATTTAGATCTCACTTGACTTAACTAGGATCTAAGGTCTACATTCTCAAATTTTAGATTAGGTTTACTCTTATTGCCTCTAGCCTTAAGACTCAAGTTTAGTTCAACAATTTTCAGCTCATGTTTCAAGATCTCATTCTCTTTCCTGAGATTTTTTGTATCATCATTAACACTAGTCTACGCAAAATGTTCTTTGCCACATTTAAGATAATTAATTTCATCTTTCATTTTGCCAATGTAAACTTTTACATCTTTGTATCTATCTTTCAAGTTATCTCTCTCTTTAGTAAGAAGGTCAATCTATTCAAGGGCTCTGATACCAATTGTTAGAAATAGATAATACTAGTGGGGGGGGGGGGGGTGTGTGGGGGACTGTTGCCCACAATTGAATATTGTTAATTACTTTATAACTTGCATATGAAAGTAAACCTATAATACTGAATAGTAAATATAACCATGCATATAAAGAACTCATAACACCATTATTTGTTAACTAGGGAAACCTTGGCCAACAGAAAACCTTGGTGGGGATGATACCCACTAGATGATTCACTAAACAATAGGATCCTGTTAAGGATATTGACCCTGTTAGGAGTCTATGAAGTACATATAGTGTCTCGAGTCCTTGTTAGAGGAAAAGGCCTTATTAGAAGCCTCAACCTTGTTAGGAGTTGCTACAACCCTGTTAGGTGTTGGTAGATCAATTACAATGTATGCAAGAAGAGCCCACTGCCCTAACATGCAATTATACAATTCAATTATTTCACATGATAGGGTATACATACAATACTTTCTTTGTTGTTTTAACTAACACTTTCTCTAATCTTACATCAGATTTCACATCACACAAGGCTTGCAAATAGTTCACAATAGTTTGCATGTCATATCTAATCACACAACTTCCCCAATATCTGCACAATATAAGATCTTTACTTATACCTTCAACATTCTCAAAACTCTGCACTGTTGGCCTTCATGGCTTTACACACTTGACAAAATATTAAATAACTTATTGAATAATATCCATATAGTTGGGTCAACGTACCTTAGTAATTATTTTGCATCCAAAATAATTCCTAAAGCCGTGTGACTCTGTTTATTGCTATGCTTTGTTTTGCACCATTAATCTTAGTATAACTCTCACTGTACTGTCTGTACACATATGCACACTAGTATACATCATCATGAAAATGTTAAAAACCTTCCCTCAACTATGTATAAGCTAACTCTCTTCACATCATCCATACTCTTAAGATTTGTACTCTGTGCTGCTACAAAGTGTCTAATACTTAGACAATTTTCTATCTCTAAATGCATAAATGAAATGCTGAATGCATGTTTCCATAAATGGAAACCATCAAGACATCTAATTGACTATATTTCCAACAATTAATACATGTACTTAATATAACTACATTATCTTACTATCTTATTTTGCTACGCTTGAGGATAAATCCATAGTTTAGTACATTCACTCATGTTACTATGAATCAAGGTATACTTTCATGACATAGGGAGTGGATATATAAAATGTTTCAATTAAATTTTGAGGATCTTGGTCATATTGATCGAAAAGGAGTAAACCATGTCAAGATAGATTCTCTAGTAATCAAGAAACTATAGTGGTCAAAAGACTATGATTCATGATATGAAGTTCTATGTGTGTAAATAGAAATCCCTTCATGTGAATGCCTAAATTATGGATGAATACATAGAATGTTATTCATTAAGACTAAATTATCAACAAAGATATAACAACTAATATTTTCTCCAAAGCCTTCAGCCAAAGTGAAGTTTTCATGTTGTCGAAGAAAATCTTGGAGTTATGGATCAAACCCCTTATTAAGAGGGAAACTCCATTAGAAAGTAAAAGTACATTGATATAACAATGGGGGTGTTGTGGGGGTTAATTAGTTATGCACTTTAAACAACTTTTTGCCCAACTATGGATATCCCTTACAAATCTTAAACTTACATAAATAAGTAAACTGAAAAGAAAAAAGCATGCACGACATAAATAAATTCATAACACCATATTTTTTTAACTAGGGAAATCTTCACCAAGGAAAACAATCTTGAGGATGGTACCCACAAAATGACCTACTAATAAAAAATATCTTGGTTAGGAGTCTATTGCATCCATATAGTGTATTTGTACTTATTATAGGACTAGGCCTCGTTAGAAACCTTAACCCTATTAGAAGTTTTAATTACAATAAAAAATACAAGCTAAGCCCACTGCTTAAACATGCATATACAACTTTACAACTTATATGATTAGATACAAAACCTTGACTATTTTGATATCTTTAATCTCTAATTTTTCTTCAAAGTTCCACACTTACAAGCCTTCATACAATAGTCTTTTCTTCTTTATTCATCAAAATTCAAATCTATAAAGAACATACAAATGTGCTTATAGAAATCCTATCATTATGATCAACTCACAACTTTGATCAACAAAATTATCTTCCTTTATATCAAAAACTTTGAATTGTCGGCCTTGCACTGCCTTGCAAATTACCAAAACATCATATCAACTTATGCCATGTAAGAATTAACCTTTACTAAGTTAGATTGACATTGCCAAGAAATAATTTTGACAAGTCAAAATAATTCCTTAGCCCAAAACTCAATATTCTGACTATTTCCCTGTTCTGTGATGTTCATCTTGTCATTGGAAAATTTCCCCAAATATACATAAAATTAACAAAAACCTTAGCAGCCTTCCATACACATTCTATGATGTTTGTAATATTGGCATTATGATTATTTTTTTCATTAGTGACAACATTTACTCAATTCTAAATTCTTATCGAGCATCTAGTGGTTACCTTGTAAGCTTAGCAGTTCAACAGTTTACACCAAGCAGACAGTGGCTACCAAGAAAATATAGACAATGTGAATTGTGATAGTGTCTATCGAGCTTCTCAGTATCTACCATGCTTCACAGTGTCTATCGAGCAGTAAGTTTGTGTCATGAAGATTTAGTGCTAACCGAGCGATGAAAGATTCAGTGTTTATCGAGTGAAGCAAGGTAAACTCAATGTGCAGTATCTACCGAGTGAAACTACATCTACCGAGTCACCAATGGTTACCGAGTTCAGAACTACATCGAGTGATTAGTATGAACTGAGCCTTCACTTCTATCGAGTGCATAACGATGCTAAGTAATGTAGTGGACACCATGTATTAGAAGGTCACCGAGTCAGTTAAGTGAACCCGAGTTATTTACTGTTGGGCCAACTCTATAATGTATTTTTTAACTTGTATTTTGGCCGACCTTGTGATTTTGTAAATTTAAAAGGTATATATGTAAGATGTATTGTAAGATATAAAACATGATGAAATGAATGAAAAAGGAATAGCGAAGTAATGTGGAGTATATGCGAAAGAATATCAACAATAGTTCAAGGAACACAACAAGGTCAATTCAGAGACTAAAAAGTTATATCCATGACATGAGGTGATCAGTGCATAAAGGATCTTATCAGCAATCAGTTGCAAGTAGATCCACTACTTCATCCTAACAGATGAATCAATTTTCTAAATCCTTTAACCAGGTAGACTTAACAGTCTTTGTACAAATCTCCTAACAGAGTGCATACTTCATTGTATGTTTGCAAATCCTCTAACAAGGTGGACCTAGCAGTCCTTTGTGCTCCTAACAGGGTAGATCACCAGAAGTGGTCAATGTAAGCCTTAACAGACCAACTTTATACTGCAGTATTGAAGTTTTGTGGGTATCATCCCCACCCCAGTTTTGCTTTCTATTTGGAAGGTTTCTGGGTCACCAAAATATTGTGTTCTCTTGTGTAATGATTGTTTTATGTTTCAGAACTAATGCATGCAATAGCATAGATGGATGTGTGGTAAATTAATAAAAAGTTTTAAGGTTACTGATTCACCCATCCCCTCTCAGTAACTTGTCATATCTTGAATATTTCCAACATGTAATACCTTATTTTATAGTATTTTAGCATAAGCATAATTAATAACTATATGATTATATAAAACATTAAATATGTAATCTAGGTGCTTGTTAATTAGTTTTAGACAAGATTATGCCACCATTGTTATTTCAGATTTAGTGTTGGGGTTAAGTAGAGTAAATAGAAGCATTAAATATTTTCTTATAGTAATAATTTTTCCATATCAGTAAATCCTAAATCATTTTCATCTAAAAATGATCAGAGTTTGGTTTCTTAGAAGTCATTTTACATCTTATGTTTGTAATTTCATCTTTAACGCTAATATTTGTTCATTTCAATACCTTTTGGATTTTAATCTTTTTACATTTGGCATATTATTTTCTACTGGTCAACATTTTGTGTTTTTATTTCAATTTTAATAAAAATGGAAAATTAGTATTCTTTTCTCTTATTTGATTAACAAGATGTTGAATTGATCATTTTTAATTATACATAGATGATCATTTTTGAATTGATGGCTTCTTAAACTAGAAAACAAGTGAAAATTTAGATATACCATTTCATTTGAGTAGTTAAATCTATTTGATGGAGATGTCTTCCATTTTATGGGGCATTACTATAGTGAAGTTATAAAAGATATGAATAGGTCTATAAGATGTTATAAAAATTGTGTCACACTCAACCAAAAAGATTCACTTAACCTCGAAGATTCAAAAGAAAGGACATAATAAGCATATTTCTATCCTATTACATTGAACAATTTTTATTAAATAATTTGCAGTAATTATTTATTAATTTAGAAATTATTACTGGATATTCTGACTAGTAAGTTGTATGTGATATTTTTGATTCTACATAACGAAACCTTGGAAGCATCTATATGCCTTGAAGCTTCCCAAAGGTTCCCTTGAGAATTTTGGACATGGTGTCGAATGTGTTACATTAAGGTGATTTGGATTTGTTTATACATATACAAATACTTTATGCCATTTTGGTTGTAAAAATATTATTATTTAGATAATGTATCCAAGGACCTACTAGTGATGGAATCTTAATTTTTTTTTTCTAATGTTGAAACTTACAACCACAATTTTGAAGGTTGTTTTCAAACTTGCATTTTTATAGAATATTCCTTTCTAAACTGTTAGAAATATTTGTCCATTAAATTTCTTTTTCCATGTACACCCATGTAAAATATTTATTGCTTCAACACCTTAATTCATCTTAGACTAATGTATGGTTTAGCCTATCCATCTATTAATCTTATTTCAAATAATACTTAAAAAATCTATCAACCTTGTTTGTAATAAAACTTAAACAACTATATATTGAAAAGAGAGAAGGACCACATTAGCCTTTGTAGTAAGGAGAGATAAAATAATGACACTAAGATTATGTTTATAAGATTATATACCCAGTTCAAAACTCAAAAGATGAATTACAAATCAAAAAAGTTTTGTAAAATACTCACTACATACGAAAGAAAATGGCACAAAACTATAAAATAAATAAGTAAAGCACACTAAAATAGTTAGTACATTTGAATGTAAAAATTAGTATCCATCAACAAGTAATTTTGACATTGGATTTTCTTCTAGATTTTGTTGCTATCTAGTAGACAAAATTTGTCAGCAACATAATTTGGTACTATCTAGATTATGAATATTTAACTTGCAAGTGACATAGACTAGGTTGAATAAGGAATAATACCTTCATAACTCCATTTCTCTTCTACTAAAAACTTACACCCAAAATGTTACTGAAAATAGACTAGCTTATTACCTGTAGTATATCATCAAGCTCATGCCTTTCTTCTTTTTGAAGAAGTGATCAAAAGTCCAAAGGATAATAGGAGTCCAATAAACCAGTTGAGAAAAATGAGGGAAATTGAAATTCTTCATTTCTTGGATTCTCCAATTTAAGTACTGAGAAATCTTTTACTACACCCTGAATAGAAGTTATAAGATAAGAACATATAAACCTACAAAATCAACAAAGCTTAAGAGACAATACCATAACATCAATAGAGAATACATTCTACCTTGATGCCTTCGTATATTAACAAGGTTGTGATTAACATGCCAAATAGTTCTCCAACTAGTCTCACAAATATACTTATTAATGTGGAAGCCCTAAATATTGTAACTAAACAAAGTAGGTGACATGTCTAGACATGAGGCATGTTTAGACACAAGCCCTAACAATAAACCTCGTCAAAAGTTTAAAACTTTTCAAAAGATTTGAACCTGACTTCCTACACATTTAAAACAACCCAAAAACTAATTTTTCAAGGGATTTGACATCTTAAGCTCATCTATATTTTTGACATTGGCAACAACCAACATTTTGAAAAATTTACGAAGACCTAGTAAGTAAATGCTCTAGAAGGTGGGAACATTTTGAAGTCATATGCTAGATACAACACACACACGGTGATTTAAAAAGATTGTAAATATAAATCCTTTGAGATTGAGTGATTGCAAAGGTCTATATATTTTGCATATTAATGGCGATACAAATTCAAATTTAATGCAATTTTGATAATATCACATGGGTTATGATGTTAATTTTTTCAGCTAATGTGTATATGCTAGTGTAGAAGTTTACATCATTGAATCAATAAAAAGCTTAATGTAGGGTTTCCAAAAGTTTCATTAATAGAGTCAATAAAATATCTAGTGACAATTTTTTTAAAATATTAAAAGGCAAAAAAAAAAAAAACTCCCAACATAATTACAAATAGCCAATATGAAAAAGATACTCTTTATATAATCTAAAATAAAAATAGAAGCCAAGCCAAATATTAGAGATCTTAAATTTTTTTTATAATGCAATGCAAATTAATGTAAAAAGATTTAACACAAAACATTAGTCTTCGCCTAAAGAAGTGGGACTAATAATTTAGTCATATCTTTATATCTATGTATGTAATAAAAATTTGAAGCTATAATCAACAAGAATTACAATCATTAGCACAATCAAAATTTTATGAAATGATTTTAAGGTTTCTATTAATTTTAATATATAATAATAAAATTGATATTAATTATTAAAAGAGAGAAGACAAGAACCTACAACACAACGATAAATTGTGAGCCTCTTCCCCAAAAAGTCTTGAATTCAAATCTACTTTAACTTGAACTAACCCTTTGTTTGCTAGAATTAACCTGGAATAGGGAAACGGGAATAGGAAAATTGGAATAAATCTATTCCAATTTTGGTCCAATGCAAGAATAAATCTAATTCCTAAAAAAAATTGGAATTCGATTTATTCTCATTTTGGGCCAAAATTGGAATAGATTTATTCCAATTTTCCTATTCCCATTTCCCTATTCCAGATTAATTCCAGCAAACAAACAGATTTAATTCCAATAAATAACAAACTTACCCATAGAAAACAACATCTCATTATTTCAATACTTATTAACGAATTTCTTTGTCAAATATACATATTGACAAACCACTTTCATACACCATTATAAAACTCAATCTACCTACTATTAGAAATCATCACTGCCACCAAGAGCATAAAGATCCTCTCCGAAAAGTCAAAAGAGTGAGGACAAGCAGTGAGGCCAAAACATGTGTGCAGAAAGAAAACACTAAATCACTGCTGTTACAGACCATAACACAGATTAGCTGCGCTAGAAAGCAATCTGGGCAATCTTTCAAACCTCCAGACAAACATTGTTGTCCTCTGATCTGAATTTGCAAAGAAATGCATGCATTTACAAAACTGAAACTTCTACGATGGGCTCCATCTACCAATGCTAGATAATTCTCTTTCTATCATTTTACTACATGAATATCGGGAGTACAATCAGACATTTCCATCTCCTCGTAAAGCACTGGAATTTTAGACAAGTCGGTAATCAATATATCTCAGCTCTGTGTAATCCAACATGGACGGTAGCCAAGCCCGCAACGAACATCTCAGCTCACTGTAAAATAAGAAACCAAACAATACTCTGAAAACTAAAAGGAAAACGCTCAGTTCTGAAAACAGAGTGCTCTGTTTTGGGCAGAATTGAAATTTTTATTACAATCTCAAAAACAAAATGGATTATAGATAAAAACATTTTCTTTTAGAAAAATAGATCTATCTAAAACTCAAACACTGCATAAAATCAAAACTACTGTCTCAATGAAGCTAATAAACTAAAGCTCAAGAATGAAGCTTAAAAAACTAAAGCTCAAATAGAAATACAAAAGCTCTAACTTACACGAAGATCAAAACATCAACCATCTAAAACGCGCAGGTTGACACAAAGTCAAATTTCTAATAAACCCCATAAGCGGCAGAAATTTTGCGGAACGGCTCCATCTTCTCCCACCACCATGAATCCTCTCTCCACTTCAACTTCGCCTTCACTTTCGTTTAAGACACCTAACTTGTACCTCTTTGATGCTTGCCTCTTTGTGAAGAAGCCGATCCATACCCATTTCCCCTCGTCCACCTCTGTTGCACTTATTATTTCATCCAATCCTTCCTTTTCTACGGTCAATGACATACGTGAAGTAAAACAATTGATAACAAAACATACAATGGTGCCATTGTTACAGTGGGGCTCCTTCTTTACCAATTTAGCTGAGTGCCTCTTATCAATTTTCAAGTTGCTGCATGAGTCAACGACGCGGAGAGAAGGGAAGCTTGAGGGGTTTACAAGAGAGGCTAATGAGGTTACAAGTGAGGCCGCATTTTGGACTGCTCGCATACATATTATTGTTTCGCCAGGCAATTCCTGCAAATAATTTGCACATGAAACATTCAATCCAAAAGTACAATCACATGAAAATAGTTAGGACTCTAACTTCCTAGAAACTTGTATTACCTGCATGCTTCGGATGCAACCTTCGACAACTATTTTCCTCATTGCTTGGAGATGCAGAGTTCTCAATCTTTCTATTGGCTCCAGACTTGTTATATCCGGCTCCTCCAACCATGTGTATGCTTTCAACACCTCCAATCCTCTGCAATGTTCTAAACCTTGGATTTTCTTAGCTTGGTAGCAGCTCCTCAGTTCAATTTCTCGGAGGGAAGGTAATTGTGCAAAATCGGGAAGTGCATACAAATTGGGGCAATGGATTATTTCCAGTTTTTGGAGGTTTAACAGACCAGTAATAGCCCTTCTGTCTCTGATTGTACTTGGCAAGACTTCTATCTCCATTAATCGGTCATTATCTTTAATTATGAGAGTCTCAAGGCTGGGGCAACAGTCTCCTGAGATGGAAATCTTGAACAATTGGGTTCCTTGCAGATGTAGCCTATTGAGGTTGCTCAAAGAAGAACCATATAGATCCAACTCGCTGATCGGGCAAGCCAGTATCTCTAGCGCTTTTAGTTTACTAAGCTGAGAAACTGACAATGGTGTAGATTTCACTCCTGAAGCTACTATAGTTAATCTCTCTAAAAGATTAAGGCGCCCCATGGAATCTGGTAAGCATTCCAGCATAGGACACCTAATAATGCGAAGTTCAGTCAGGGAAGATAAATCTCCAAGAGCGTCTGGCAAGATACTCAACCTGTCACCCCCGATATCCAACATTTGCAGCTTTCTCAGTTGACCGATCTTCATTGGTACCCCTCTTAACTTCTTCATACCTTTTAAATGCAGCCCCCTCAAAGATCGTTGATTTGTGATGTCACGAGGCAACTCTTCCACTCGCTCGCAATTTGAGAAATTCAAATACTCCAGCTTTGTCATGTTTTCCATTATTTCCAACTGAAAGGTGATATTAGAACAATCCTCTAATTCCAAATGTTGCAGGATCGTCAAATCCTTACAAGAATCTGGCAATTTGCTCAACTTCCTGCACCGGCTCAAATCTAGATGCCGCAGATTTGTCAAACTGCCCATCCTTTCCGGTAGCGATGACAGTTCATCGCAACCACATAAATTCAGGTGTTCCAGCGATTGGAGAAGGCAAAATTCTCCTGGAAGACTGTCCACCTTTCTGGAACTCAAGATTATTGTTTTCAAATGCTTGAGATGTTGCATAGACTTCGGAAATCTTTGCAATGCGTGGCACTCGGAAATGACCAACTTCCTTAACAGCAAAGGAGGCTGCAGCATATTTTCAGGAATACAAACCCAACTGTTTAGAAGTATTAAAAGAAAAAACTTGAAAATACAGGTTTAAAACACCTAGAATCTAATACTTACATCGCACTCATCTGCCCAAAGTTCTTGCAAGTGATGATTTGCCAATTCCTCGTAGAGTTCTAAAACCCTCAAATTTTTCAGAGAAGTTAGAGAATGGAGATTTCTCTGCCCGCTATGAAACCAGCGAAGCCAGAGCAGATCCTTTGACGATTTAATAAATTGATGCAAGTTATGTCCTCGAGCCACCATAATTTTAAGTCCCAGACTAGAAGACACCAGAGTCCGACTTCCTCCATTTGTCTGAAACGTGAGCTTTGCTTGCTCTATCACCCAATCACCAAAGTCCTCTATTTCGGCTATCTGCATAAGGAAGTGAAATCAAATAATCACGAAATATTCAGGAAAAGGGGACGATTTCAATCGTTGAAACGAATCAGAAAAACAAAGGACGCATTCAAACCAACCGAATTACTGTGCACTTCTCTGGTTGTCATTATTCCTCGAATGCAGACTCCTATCTGATTCGAAATAAAACATAACAATTGAATTACCGTTGAGGAAATAGAATTTCCGAGAAGCAAACGCACGAACGGCAATATAGATAACATTGATGGGGGAGGATTAAAAAGTATTAATCTTACCTGTATCTCTATAATTTGCCTGCTAGACCAAATGCGATGAGGTGATTGTTGACCTGCAATTTGCCTTCCCAAATCCCTCAAGTGATTATGCATTCTTATACAATGATTCTCGTCTATTTCAATGAGACACTTATTCACTAACATTTCTAAATTGTACGCGCCGTTCCATCCTGATCCGTTCCATATTTCAATGGCCAAATTGCTTTCTTCTCCAATGAAGAAACATGATGTATCCAAAAATGCCTCTCTCTCTTCATTGTTCAAGGCATCATAACTTGTTTTAAGCCTATTACTGATATCTCCAGGCAATATCCTGGATACCTTATCTAATTGAGTCGTCCAGTAATCTTTGTTCCGATTTCCGTAAAGCTGTCCACCGAAGATTTTGAGAGACAGCGGCAACCCATGACACACTTGTACAAATTTAGCCACGAGCTCCTCAAATCCATCTCTTGGACACGGTTGTAAAAATGCATGCCAACAAAACAGTTCCGTGGCATAAAATTTATCCAGTTGTGTCATTCTATATATCCAAGAGATGCCCCATTGATGAAGAACTCCGACATCCCTGGTGGTGACGACAATCAAACTTCCAGGTCCCAGGCTGTTCTTATTGGGCAATAGAGCATCTAGCTGCTCCACATGATCAACATCATCGAGAACGATCAAAACACTAACATATTTCAAGCGTCTTGCAATAATTGCCCTACACTCTTCTATACTATCAACTGCCACATCTCCAAAACCAAGGTTCTCCAAGAGTTGTTTCTGCTTGTTGAGCAACAAGTTTTTGCTAGCTGCATCTCTAACATCTGATATAAAGCTACACTTATTCATAGATGTGCACATCTTATTATAGAAACTTTTAGCAAGAGTGGTTTTGCCCAAGCCACCCATTCCATGTATCCCCACAGTTTTCACACTATGATGATCCATTCGAATCGTAACAGATTCAAAGTCTTCTAAAATTTCATCTAAACCCACCGGATGTTCTGTCGATAGGAACTGCAATTTTCTAAATTCTTTTGCTACAGAAAAAACAATACTCTTCAGCAGCAGGCCCTCGTCTCTATAGAGATATATGCAACAACAAATGAAATGGATTAAACCATAACACTTCAAAAGTTAACATTAGATATTTAAAATAACAAATCTATTGGCTGAAACAATTAAGGGAAAAAGAATGCATTGAGAAGGAAAAGATAATTGGTACTACTTGTTATGAAGTATGTGACCGGTATTTTGTGAAACACGGCGGAGCGCATTCTTCCACTCCTGACTGGTTTCTGGGGTGTGTCTACGCTTCTGTTCCTTGTGGTCAATTGCACGAGCATAAAATCCTTCTGGATCTCGGACATCCTCAGGCTTTACATTGTAGAAACAGGGAACAATTCTAGTGCCCGTTCGAAGCATGAACGACAGCTCTCGCAAACACCACCGCGATTGTGCATAGTTTTCTGAAAGTATGGCTATATGGAGCTTAGCACTCTTCATTACCTTTTCTAGTACACTAGGAAAGTGATCTCCAAATACAAGCTCTTCTGAATCGAGAAAAACCCTCAGTCCCATGTCTTTGAGCACTTTATAGATCGCTATGGCTAGCGTATGTTTGACATCAGGGCCACGATGATTGATAAATACATCGTAGGGGCGGTTTAACTCAAGCATTTTGGATCCATAAGAAGTAGATGTAGATGGAGCAAATTCTTCAACCTCTTGTTGTTTGCTTGAACTAGAGTTAGCTGATGCAATTTCTTCAACCATAAATGATAACTCCTTATCTGCTTTCGCGACGCAATGAGCAATACTCTTCAGCAGCATGTCCTCGTCTCTATACATATTCAACAACAAAGAAAGCTAAATAAACATTGGGCTTTAAAACTTGAGATTATATCCACAAAAGAACTCTTTATGCACGGGAGTTGAAACAATGCATCAATTTGATAACGAAAAGTGTGCGAGCTGGAGTGATTGGTCCTTACTCCCTTCCATTAACGATGCGACCTTTATTATGTGAAACACTGTAAAGCGCGTCCTTCCACATGAGCAGCTTTTCTGAATTGTGTTCACCCTTCTTTTCGTACTGCGCAAATGCATCAGCATAGAATCCTTTTGCATATCGTACATCTTCAGGCTTCACATGGTAGAAAATGGGAAAAATTTTACTCTCTTTTTCTCCTGTGCACATTATTAACAGTTCGTCCAAACACCGACTGCAATATGCATAGTCCTCTGAAAGTATAGCAAAATAAACCGAAGCATTCTTGATTGCCGATTCTAATTCTTGATAAACTTTCAGTCCTATGGCAAGTCCTTCTTGACAAACTTTTAAACCTATAGCATCAAGCTTTTCAGAAAGAGCTCTGCCTAGAGGATGTAGAACATTACTAATATAAACATCATAGAGGAGCTCTTTCACAGGCATTGTGAATCCACGGCCAGAAGATGTAATTTGTGCAAAATCTTCAGCTTGCTGGCTCCTACTGTAGGATGTAGACTCCATGAAATTAGATTGAACTGGACACAACGAAAGAAACCAAAAAAATATTCTTGTTCTTGTTAAGTGGCTTGTGTTCCGTGGCTGACAGCCCGTCTTTGCAAAGGAAACCGCGCGGGAAAATCGTGTTAAGTTGAAATGCCAGTATATATTAAAGAAGTACTCATGTTGCGTGGCGAACGGTTTTTGTTTGCAAAGGAAACCGCCCGGAAGATGTATTCCCGAACTAAAGAAGAAGGCGTTCAGAATCGCACTAGAATTTTCAGCTCTCTCAAATCCAATTTTGTAGTACTCTTTGGCCTTTTCGCTTGTTTTTCCACCGAATTTCGTGGATGTGCCGCTACTGCGTTCTGAAGGGGAAAATTTCACACCTTTAGTAGGCATCTAGGGGAGAGGACCTAGTACTTGAACACCCTAATTCTAATAATGTCGTCAAAAAAATAGGACATTAAGTCAACAAGTCTAAGTATCAAGTGAACAACTCCTATCACAACAATTGGAACGCATTCAAGTACTGGGTCCTCTCCCCTAATGCTTACAATTTCTCATTGTAAGGAATCTTAAATAATACACATCAACCTTATTTTGGTCACGAGTCTTCTAGTAAATGATTTTTTGCCTCTTAAGTTTACTTACGCCATAGCAATATCTTATCAACTTGCTAGCACTTTTATTTTAAAAGTCCATTTTATTTTTTAGAACATCTATAATAAAATTTAATATATTTTTAACATTTTAAGTTGTGTTCATTTCAGTTAAAAAATAGTAAATTTAATTGTTGATTGTGTAAACACAACATTTGGATTCAACTTTCTATCATAATATTTGTATATGTTTCTCCATTTTGTAGATGTCTAACACAATACTTTTCTTATATTCATTGTTAGGCTCCCTTGCATTTAGTCCATTTAAACAAAATGAGTGTGACAAATAGTTATTTGAATTTAAATTTTCTCATATACAGGTATCAAATAGTCGACTACTGAATACTTACTCCTATACTCAATCACATTGCTTAGATGAACCAAACAAATTGAGAGGAATGGGTTCCACACCAACCACCTAAGTAGTCAATCCTAGTTTGCGTTTTTGATAAAGAAGGCAAGGAAGGGCCCTAAACCTAACCAGTAAACAAAGAGAACCACAACTTAACCCCGAGTAGGGCCATTACAACTAATCAACAAGATAACATAACACTGTGTATTTTAGCCAGATGCCAAACCTTCTTACAAAATTATATAAAACTACCATCTTCAAAACCTAAATTTATAGAAACATTAATAAAAAAGTACACAATGTCTAACTAGTCATACATAAAATTAGTGAAAATACCCATAATGTGAATTAAATAGTTGTCTAATTTTAGTAAATCGGCAAAGAAAATGACAGTGACCATAAATTTTGACCAGCAATGAATCCTACCACAAGAGAGAAACACATTAAAAGCATAAAAGATAAAGTAAGGAACAAACAAGTTAGGCATTTTTAATTGCCTCCCATTTTTTTGCAAAGCTCTTAAGGACATCACTCTAGTTGTTAGGCTTAACAACTTCAAGCTTTCCCTCCAACTTATTGTCCTTATTCTTCCCTTCTTGCATCAATTTTCTCTTCCCCGTAATACTAGTAAAAATTGCCTTTTATCTCCCTCTGAATATTACAAATGGAAGAGACATAAATTCCAAATTTAATATTAGAAACGACTCATAGATATTGCCCTCCAAAGCATTAACCTTTTTTTGAAGGGCTTGCATATTACCCAAAAGTATTTTCTCTATATCATCCATCATCTTCTGCATTTGGTTGGGGGTGTCCCTTATTTTATCCTCCTCATTTCTCAATATTAGACTTTTCTTCTTGTTCAACTCTTCCTTCCCTAGGTCCATTTCAATTTCTGCTTCCTCTTTGTTTTCCTATTCCTCCTTTGTCCCTCCACTTATTCCACTTCATAATCTTCATGCTTCATATCAAAATCCACTAGATACTTTGGTAAAACTCTTGTTCCATATTGTAGACCAAATCCTCTTGCACAGGTCTTCTTGTATGTCTTGAGTTTCTTCATTGCTATCCTCCTTGGGGCATTTCCCTATTTTTTTCTTAAGCCTAGCTAGAGATCGAATCATACTTTTATCTCAGCGTGCTTAGGATTTGTGCTCTTGTCTTCCATCGCTAACTCCCTTCTCATGCTTTTCCACATTAATAATCTCCTTTTCAAGTCTACTTCTCTTAGGAGTATTTGTCATGCTAGTTTTAGTAGTAGCATTTTTCCTTTTCTTCAGAGTGACCATTTGGAGGGATTCCTCCATGGAAACAAACTTATCTTGTTTGGATTGGGGATTCTTAGGCTTCTTTTCTTTCCAAATGATTTGGCAGTAGAATCATTCTCTAGAAGGTCCTAAACTAACTCTTTAATAACCACAAAGGAAGTTAGATTATCCATAGCACTCGTATGAGAGTTAATGCACCTTCCTAAGAGTAGGAAAAAACATGTTGATAGAGGAGAAATATGAGGTCCTAGTGGAGGGTTGGGTTATCCCCTTTGGTGATATTCTTGCTAATGGAGGCAAATAGGTAGAAATGGACATTGATTTTTCCTCCATGCCTTGAGAGTTTTGGTCAGGAGAAGTGATAGCCATGACAAGAAGTAAACCAATGTTCAAGGGTAAAGAATTTTATAATCCAAAGATAGATGACAATTAAGGGAGGTAAATCAAGGAAATCATACAAATTTTTAGAACTATTTTGCATCAGTTTCTCATTATCTTTAAAGAACATTTTGCTGAACTTACTATAATTTCCCACACTTTTCCTTTTCATTTACTCTTTAGTACATTTTAGGCCTGCCACCCCTATAATAAGCTCAAGGGTCATAGTGAACTTGATGCTACCAATAGTAACTTGGCTCTTGTTCTAAGAATGCACAAACTTCATGGACAAAAGGTTGTTAAAACCTCTCATGGTTAAAATATAATTATCTAACTCTATCTCTTTAAAGTTTTTCCAAAATTTTCTCATTTAGAACCAACTCCCTACATTCTTTGGGTTCAATCTTCTTCGGAGGGCCACCCATTTTGTTCATAGTCTCCAAATCTTCCTCTTTCACCAGATTAAGCTTCTTTTCCTTCACTATTTTGTTCTCCTTTGCTAAAATTTCCTACATGATATCCCTAACCTCACCTTTAGCAAAAATAATTTTCATCCCCTACAAACATGAGTGAATAGAGTTGAAGTCGTTCTAGGTTATTCCAAATTATTCTAGTTATAGTAGGATATTTTTTTTTTTCTAATTGTACTTAATCAGACTTCTACTCTGTCTCTTGTTTCACCAAGTAAAATGGGCTCCTTTGAGATCCAGGTCTATAAGTCTAGAGTTCAATACAAACTCCCCAACATCCACCATATTATTTTTTCTATCCTCATTTTCCCCAAAATTTTATAAAGTGTACAAGGGAGAGTTAAAATCCCCTAAAACCATCCATTTAATGCTCCTAACTTTTTCCATGTAGTTAATCAAATAATCCCAAAAATGTTTTCTATGACCTTTGTTATTTGGAGCATAAATATTCACCAAATCCAATGACCAACAAGAACCAATGTCACAAAAAGTAATGAGGAGGGAGTAAGAAGAAGAGTGCAAAAGAATACCTAAGATCTTATTACTATTCCTAATAATCATCATACCTCTAGATGCTCCTATAGAATATATTACCTCCCAATAAATATTTGGCCATATATTTTAAGCCACCTTTTCAAAAAATTCCCTTTGCATTTTAGTTTCTTCGATGAGAAAGATGTCAACCTTATTGTCTTGTAAAGCACATTTTAGCATATGTTGCTTCCCCATGCAATTGAGACCTATCACATTCCATGATAGAATTCATCATATAAAATAACAAGGAGAAAACTTGTCTAATCTTTAAACTAGGAAAACCACTAGGAAAAAAGGCAGCCATGGTTTATGTCTTGATCTACCCTTTGTGGTTCCCTTCCAAAGAATTTTTTCCACCTCTTCTAGTGTTATTACCTAGAGTTTAGGGGTCTGACACTTTCCCTAGTAGTTTTCTTACTCTTTTATCTCTACCCACATCCAGCTTATTCTTCTTTTTATTATTTCTATATACCATCTTCCAATCAAACTCATCAAATAGGCCATCTTCCTCTATAAAGTATAGAAAGGCACTAAGGGTAGAGGGTGACCCCAATCTAGAAAGAAATTCTTTCATGATTTTTCATCCCATAGCCTTACAAACTTCTAGTAAAAAAGGTAGGGATAGAACAAATGAGATACTTGAGTCAATCATTGAGAAGGAAATTCTATTTTGAACTCTAGAGAACAAAGCAAAGGGAATCTTAGGAGGAGAAGCAAGAGCCACAACTTCATCTAATTTATTTTTTTGAAAAGGGTTGAGTAATGAGTTTGAAGAAGAAAGAAGGGTAAGACCTTGGAGTTGAGAGAAATGGGTAAGCACACGGGGATAAGTAGATGCACTTTCTAGAGTGGGGGGAGGACAACAAGGGAGGTAATAACACCCTAAAAATTAGGGGTTAGACTCAAGTCTTAAGGGGACTCACAAATATTTTTGGAATAGGGAAGGTGATATTCAAATCACCAAACCTTTTACAATCCAAATAGACTAGGTCTTGTATCTTGCACTCCAACGATTGAACATAAGAACCAAACTTCAATTCCAAAGTGATTTAGGTAGGAAATAGTTTTTATTGTCACACTGCCACATATTCTAAAGAAAGGGCATCTATATCGTGTTTGTGTAGCCTTTTACACTAGCATAAGAGTACCAAAGGACTCTTTCATACCTCTAAAAATCTTGTTGTCCCAAAATTCATAGGAGGCCTGGTAGCTTGATGCACATGGGAGCCACTGGTCTTAGCTCAAAGGGAGCATCGAAGTTGGGTTTCCAATTGAAAAATACTAGTATATTCCTCGATTTATAATGCAAAGACCATGGCCCATTGGTGAGGGCATAAATTCAATCTTCTCTATGAAAAAAATAGAACATAAATCAAGCATTAATAAGGGCATTAATCAAGAAAATAAATCAAGCATTAACTAAAGTATCAAATGAAAACCTATCATATGGTGAGCGCAAGCGGTTGTCGGTGAGGGTTTCAAAATTTGAATTCTGAGAAGGGTGGGATCCCTCTAGATTTTTAGAATCAAATCCCTGGGCTAGAGCATGGGGTACAGAAGGGGGACAGTTAGGGGTCGTGCATAGAGGAATAGTCAGAGAATGCTGATGGGGACCCAGATGCTCCCCCCAAGGAAGTGGACAAGATTCCTTTGGTTCCCAAAGGTGGTCAGCCAGCTAAATGATCATCCCTTTTCAAGATCAAGCCCTCAGGTAAGTCTTCTTTCCTGCCTATTAAGATTCTTCCAGAGTTGGAGAAAGGTTCTTGTGCCATTGCCATCTTGGATGAAATCATAGATCACAACATCCGATCCATGGCTTCTACCTTGATTGGAAAATTTCTAGGGCCTAGACCAAATATTGATGTTGTGAGGACTTTTATTAAGAAGAAATGGGCTCTTAAAGGTCATGTTTTGGTCACGGCCATGGCTAAGGGTTTTCTATCTTTTGAGTTCACCAACATGGAAGATCTTTCTTCCATTCTCAGCAAAGGTCAATGGGCTATTCATCATTCCACTTTGGTCCTCCATAAGTGGTCTTCCAAGCTGACTCTGAATGACTCTTTTTTTGTTCAAGCACCTGTGTGGGTTAGACTACCCGAACTACCTTTAGAATACTGGAACAAAGATGTTTTTGTGGGGATAGCAAGGTCTTTTGGAGAACTTCTATCTGTCCAATCACTGCTTCCAAAAGACACCTCAACTATGCATGCATCTGCATAGGGGTTAGAGAAGGAACAGACATGCCATAAACCATGACTTTCCACTCAAAACTTGGGGTGCATGCCCAAAAATTGATCTATGAAATTGTGCCTTTTGCCCGCTTCCTTTTTTTGAAGGCTGGTCATAAAGCAAATCAATGCCCAAAGGATGTGAAGCAAAATAGTCAAAAAACTTAGGTTCTTATTAACTTGGCCAAAATAAAGAAGAAATCCAAACCCACTGGAACCTCTGTCAAGGGAAGGAAGAAACTGATTTGGACACACAAACCTACTAAGTAGCTTGAGAACCAGGATGGCAAGGAGGCTAAGAGTAACTTCACTAGGCAAGATGGAGTCCAAGGCGATAAGAGTGGTAACCTCCCAACCTAACTCGAATACTCAAGTGAGTCTCCAAGGTAGTGTTTCAAAGGAGTCCTTGGAGGACAGCCCAATTGTTGTGGCCATAGCTGTGGTAGAAGATAATGTGATCCCTAAGAAGGAGCAGAAGGAAGGAAGGCAGGAGTCCCCCCGGTTAGAGGTTCCAAGGATCTCTGACTCAGACCCCCCGAATGTAGCTATCAGTAATGGGTTTGGTCAAGTGGGAAGTCTTGGTCCTCTAATGAATTGAGTAGTATCCAAAGATTTAAGGACTAAGATCATAGAGTTTATCAACAACTCTTCCCCTGAAAAGATCTCACAATGGGAAGATTAGATTGACAACTGTTCTCAAGATAGTATTAATGGCTGAAGTATGGTTAAAAAAAAAGAAGAACCGTGACCATCCACCTCTATCACCAATGAAAACTAGAAGCAGGGTTAAGGATGATGTTGGGGGTAAAATCAAGACTCCAGGAAGGAAAAACACAAACCAGTTACTGCAAGAAGAGGCCAGAAAGAACTTGGCAGATGGGAGCTAGAGAACCATCAAGGAATAATCTAGTAGTAAGAAATGAAGATGATCTCATGGAATATAAGGGGCCTAAATGGGGCTCACAAATAGGAGTTAGTTAGGAACATGATCAAAGACCAAAGACTAGACTTTTTACTGATTCAAGAAACCAAAATGAGAAAAGATGTAGTTGACAAGCTCTCCTTCAACAAAAATATGGTTTGTAAGGCCACAGACTCAGAGGGAGCTGTAGGTGGGGTGTTGATCCTCTATAATAGCAAGGCTTACTAGGTTGTTACTATCTATAATGTAGGTAATGCCCTCCTATGCAAGGTGTCCCATATACATAGTAATGAATCCTGGTTTATTTTAAACCTTTATGCTCCCAACTCCAAAAGGGAGAGAAAGGTTTTCTGGGCCAAGCTTACAAAGGTTATCAATTCCAACAACATAAACAAATGGATTATAATGGGAGATTTCAATTCCCCCCTATCTGATGATGACAGAAGTGGAGGGATTGCCCCGGATTAGGAGAGTAAGTTAGACATTTCAAAATTTATTAACAAGTTGGCCTTAATGGATGTTGATCTCACAAGGGGTAGATTCACTTGGTCTAATAGGAGAGGTTAGAGGGATTGTATCCAGGTCCATCTTGATAGAGCCCTTATTTACCTTGTTTGGTTGCAAAATCACTCATGTAGGCTTTCTCTTCTCCCTAGAATGGTATCGAACCACTCCCCCATTTCTCTCTCTGTTTGTCCTCTTACGCTCAAAAGGTCCTTCCCTTTCCATTTTGAGAAAATGTGGATTTCTCACCCGGCATTGGAAACCAAGATTTCTTCATGGTGGAACATTAAGGTGGAGGGTACTGCAATGTTCAGGGTGGTCCAAAAATTGAAAAATGTGAAAAGAAATATTAAAATCTAGAAAAAAAAGGACTTTGGCCATATTTTCCAAGATAAGGATGAGAGGATTGAATAGCTCTGCATTATCTAGGAAGAGATACAACAAGATGGATATAATGATCAGAATTGGTTGGAGGAAACGTCCATTCTCTTTAACCTTCATAACATCATCTCTAGGAAGAACACTTTTGGAACCAGAGATCAAGAATTAATTGGCTTAAAGAAGGGGACCAGAACACTAGGTTCTTCCATTTATCCACTTTAAAACATAGGGCTGTTAATAGGATTTCTAGCATCAGGAAACGATAGGCTTTATTATCTAATAACAATCAGATAGCGGATGAAGCAGTGCAGTTTTTCACTACTCTTCTCTCTAAAGATGATACTCTCTTGAGGCCTGATCAAGAGGATATTCTGTCCGCTATTCCTTCTATTTTGCAAGCCCACCATAACTCTATGTTGAAAGCTATTCCTACCTTGGAGGAAATCTTTCAAGCTCTCTTCTCTCTTTTGGGTGATAAGGCCCTTAGCCTAGATGGTTTCCTGACTTTCTTTTTCCAAGTCTACTAGGAAGTGGTCAAAGGGGACATTGTGAAGGCTATGCAGGAATTCTTCAGGGCCATAAACCTTTTGAAAGAACTCAATGCCACCTTTCTAGTCCTCATTCTAAAAATCCTAGGGGCAGATTCGATGGATTAGTTTAGGCCCATCAACCTTCATAACTCTTTCTACAAAATCATTTCCAAGGTCCTTACTACTAGGCTTCTCAGAGTTCTTCACCTAATCATATCCCCTCAGCAAACTGGCTTTGTTCCTTGGAGATAGATTTTAGATTCTATTATCACGGTGCACGAGGTGATTCACTCTCTTGAAGCTGGCAAGAGGGAAGGTTTCCTGCTCAAGCTTGATATGTCCAAATCTTATGATATGGTGGATTATAATTTCCTAATGGCAGTCCTTAAAGCTTTTGGCTTCGACACCCAGGTTTGTAAACTCATCTCTCAACTTATTTCATCCCCTTCTTTGTCTGTTTTTGTTAATGGCTCCCCTTCAAATTTCTTTTTCCCTTCACGAGGGCTGAGATAGGGTGATCCCCTATCCCCTGTTCTCTTCATCATTTTGGCTAACTATCTAGGAAGACTTATTTTAAGGAAAAGATAGGACAGGAGCTTGCAAGGTCTCAAGCCTTCATTTGGTCATCTTTCTTTCACCCACCAGTAATTTGTGGATGATACTATCTTGGGGGGTGAGGCCATGGTCTAGGAGGCTAGAGAGTTCAAGAGCTTGCTGAATACTTATACAAGGGGTTTTGGCCAGGCTATCAATTGGGACAAGAGTTTAGTCTATTTCATCAATACGTTGCTAGAGAGACAGAGGAAAATTGCTCGCATACTAGGAAGCAATATTGACACCCTTCCTGTAAGTTATTTTGGTATGCCTTTGGGTTCCAAATCCCCAGAATCTTTTTGGAATAGAATCATAGATAGATTCAATAAGAAACTTGCGGGCTGGAAAGGTGTGTCTCTTAGCCAGGTAGGCAAATGCACTTTGGTGAAATCAATATTCCAAAACCTCCCCACTTATGCCTTAAGCCTCTTTGGGATCCTGATTAAGCAAGCTAACAAAATAGAGAAGATTTAGAGGAATTTTATTTGGACAGGGGTTGAAGAGCATAAAAGATATCATCTAGTTGCTTGGGATCATGTTTGCCTTCCCAAATGTTATGGAGGCCTTGGTATTAGGAAAATTAGACATCTTAACAATGCCCTTCTAGCCAAATAGATCTGGCGCATCTTTCAGAGTACAGGAGAATGGAAGGAAATTATGATTGAAAAGTATCTGAGAAGGTAGTCACTTAGCCTTTTGATTCATGAGGCTAACATCCCTCAAGGATCTTACATATGGAATGGGATCCTAAAGGCTATGACTCTAGCTAAGTCCAAGGTAAAATGGAAAGTTGGTAAAGGCAAGAATATCTTATTTTGGCAGGACAACTAGACTAGCCAGGGACCTCTTATTGACCACCCTAATAATGGTAGATAGGTAGACCCATGTATAAGAAGATATGGTCTGAAAGTTAGTGATCTATTGGTAAACATATTTGTTCTTTTTATTTTCTGTGAAAATATGACTCTCAATGCTCGGATTATGAACAATATCTATTTACAACAATTGAAAAACTATTTTATGGTTACTGGCTTTTCTTTGAATTGGTAGGTACAGCTCCCTATATGAATGATACTCAATGAATTATGTTTGTTCCTACTTATCTAATTTGGGGTATGTTCTTGACCTGAGAACAATAGAGGTATAACCAAGTTAGACTTAGACAAGACCTAACTCAGGCAAGTTTGAGTTTTAAGTATCTAATTAGTTTTATGTATTCACAATCTTATGAATTCACAAAACCTTCTGATATCTAACTATAAAAACTTGAATCTAAACTACTGCTACTAATTAACTATACTAAAATTTCCTCTTTGAATGAACAATAACAATGCTTATTACATTCATTCACTGTATTATGAACAGGGGAAGTAAAGCTCTGTTTATTCCTCGTTCCATTTCCAAAACATCTGAGGAAAACCCTAACTTAATCAAATCTACGGAACAAAAAATGATTGATATTGAGTACTCTCAATTGTCTCTGCAACAAAAAGTATCTCACACCAAAATTTTTGCTGACCTTTGATTAATCATTGAATTTTATACATATAGGATTTGAGAGATAACCGTTACAATAGGAATATTAATCGGTTCATCTTCTCTAGATGAAAAAGGGCAAGATGCCAATTTATCATATCAAAACATTAACACAGATTTCAAAATTTACAACAGAAAATGAAAAGGGGGTAATCTGAATCACTTGGACTTCTTCCCCTTTTTAGTTTTTGTCCTATATGTTCTAGTAGCCACTATGATGGGAATCAATTCTTCGTGATTGGGTACTTGCATGTTGGTGAATCTCAAAAGCCACCTTGAATGTTCTAGAGCTAGTTCTTTTACTTCATTCAGCTGACTTGTCACTTCTTCAGCAACCATGTGCATGCATCCGCCAAGTGTTTGCAGTTCTGTCACTCTGTTTTGACTGCTTGAAGCTATCCTGGACAGATTACTCAAATATGTAGAGAAATTATTCTTCATCACTTCTACATTAATAAAGGATTTCCCTTGCCCACTGGTTTGTGACTCAGTGTGCGATCCTCACATAAGCTCAAATGCTCTGTCCTGGGTCTTCTTTACTTCGTCCCCTATTTCTCTAAGTCCCTTCTCAGCTTCTTGAATCATTTCTAGCTTGAATTGCATACTTTGGAGCCATTCATTTAGGGGTTTATTCCCTTTCTTCAGAATCTTTGCTTGAACTGCATCCTTTGCTTTCATCTGAATAACCATCTTCAGGAGAGAAATGCAATCTATACACCTCGCCCTTTCTCCAGCCAAGGCATTAATGTTAGACATAATATAATCCTTTTCAATTTCTAGTCGAAGGATAATATTTCCAATTTGATCAATTAGGGAAACTCCATCTACATTGAGTTTCTTGATCCATTCCTTTCCAATCTGACCAAAATACCTATCTTTCTAGAGCTGTGATATGAAAGTTTGTACCTCTTCTGCTAAAGGATTTTCAGTAGTAGGCACACCAGTAATAGTTGCCAATGGAACAACCAATAGCTTGATAAACCTTCTTAACTCTTCTATTTCAGCTTTCATTCTGATCTTTGACAAATTGAGGTTCTCTAGTTGCTCTTGTATCACCTCATTACCCGATTTCCATAGGCCTACTTTTGTATCATGTCTAGCCTCTCCAAGATATTTTGAATGTAGAGTGAAGTCCTCTGGTGCCATATCTTCAATCCTCCCTGCCTTGTTTGGTTTTTCTACCTCCATTGTTAAGTGCCCTATTTCTAGATCTTGTCCCAATATTGATAAGGTCTTCTGCTTTTTAGCTTTCACTATGGCAGATCCTGAGCGCACTGCTTGAGATACAACATCCTTTGAAGAAATACTTTCATCTTTTCTTTTCCTCTTCTTCTCCAAAGTATCCTCGAGCCAAGACTCTGTACTAATAAATTTGGAGGCTATTCCAAGTGATTCAATGCTGAACATTTTCTTCTTTACTGGAGTCGTTGCCATTGTAGTTGCAAAAAAGAGGTTCTTTGGATCTCGAGAAAGAAGTCGAGATGAACCTAGAGATTTCTCTTCTTCTTGAGTTTTCTTTGCAACTTCATCAGACTCAGAGGATTCACTACTACCACTTTTATCATCTCCAGTCTCTACTATTTGAATAGGAGAACCAGTGGGCTTTAGAACAGGAGCAATTACAGATGGAGTAGGGCTATGATGAGGGGATAAGATAGGGGCGACATGAGGAGATGGAGTTGGAGAAGGCTGAGGAGACGGGGGTGGAGTGGGATGTGGAGATGAGACTGGAGCAGGAGCTCCATCTTTCTACTCTTCCGTTCCTTTTTCAGCTTGAGCTTGAGCTCCAATGACTGGTAGTGATCCACCTTGACAGGTTGGGGCTATTGGAACATTCTTCTTCGAGGGTTGATCACCTCCTCCTACAGAATGGGCTGGTCCTTGAGCAACTATGTTAGTAGCACTGGGTGTAGCACTTTGAGATGAAGCAGGAGTAGCAGTAGGTGGAGAAGCTTGAGTAGTTTTCCTCTTGCTCCAACCTTTCTTAGCTATCCACTCAACCCACTTCCCAATCCTTTTGATAATTCTTGCCATCATGACATCAAAATATTCTTCTATGTCAACATATGGTTCGGAACTAATGGGAGTATTCCTCAACTTAGTCAACTATGTATTACTGTACATATTTTGACCATTATCTTCGAACCCGTCCACATCTAAATTTATACCATATGTCTTTACTTGATCAATTGTAAATCTGGCAAAGGCACGATCTCGACTCTCTAGTTCATTCTTACAATCTACCCAATAATCCTCCATGGTTGTCACATGTTCGATTACACTTCCAATTTGAAGTACGTCTCTAGCATATCCATTTGGATCAAACATGGGCCTTACTACTTCATACTCTTCCAATTTTTATTTGCTCTCAAATGCTTTAAGTATATTCTTTGCATCCGATCTAGTCTCACAACTGTATGCTCCAACTTTTATAGGGAATTCATACCCTTTCTTCTTCAGGCTGGTGCTCAACACGTTCACTTGGATTGCTTGTCTCATGATCTCCACGAGCACGATCATATCATCTGGATACCTGGGCAGCTTCAGTGGGAATCCATTAAATGCTGCAAGATGCAAATAAGAAAATGATGAGAACTGAATGAAATAACTGCCAAATTGGCTACCATCGCTTCTGGACTGAATCTCCACTCTGGACACCCTTGGAGCTCTATGCAAATCCTCATGGTGAATGCATCATTTACCTAGATATATTCTACATAACTATTCTGTAATTGCAAGCATGGATAAAACTCGTAACTTTTTACATTATCAGGAAAATTCTCAATTCTAGGGAGTCCCGACCACAATTGAAGCGAAGCCAACATATATATCAAGAAAGAGGACATATAAAATGAATTATAAAACTTAGCTACACTGAGAGCACTAGAAAGATTCTCACTGACCTCATACGCCCAGTCAATATACTATGTGTCTGAGCAAATAACTTGCACCAAAAAGAAATACTGCTCTACAAAATTAAAGGCTTCTACCTCACCTTTGAGTGGATGCAACAGAACCAAAATGTCAACAATTTCTGGTTTGAGGTTTGTATCGAAAAGAGTTTTAGGGACTTTACTCTTAGCTCCTCTTGGCCTTTGAAACTAAGACTGCATGATCTCCTTCCTCCAGACCATCTTCTTCAGAGAGAATTCAAACATAGCTCCTCCCATCATTAAATTAGAGAACTCCTCCCATTCTAAAATCTGCAAGCAATTCACTACTGCTTGGCGATCAATTGAAATCAATACCGTTTGGTCGGGCAATAAAATCTTCTTTGTATTCGGGTTGTAATGATTGATGCATTCCAAAATCAACTTTGGGGCTTGTACCGCTACAGGAAACCCAATTGCTTCCACTAATCCACTTCCCCAAATTTTCTCCGTTATGGGATGAACTGGCTCTGCTCTTAGTCTCCTTTAAAAATCTTGCATATCATAGAAACAGAGTGAAGTATCCGTGATAGTCGACCACATTGACTTAATTCCACCCAACCCATCGAAACTCGCAAATTTTGTTGCCATCTTGTTTAATGTACGGTAATAGAAATTCAAACAATTGCAAATGATATAAGAAGAAAACTCCATAACTTTAAAAATTACTAAAGGCACTATCTAATACAATAGTATAATAGTAAGATGGTAGTTTGAAAATCTGTTACATCCCTCTTTATAGAATAACCCTAGAATTGCTCATTGAATTTCATAAATCGAGCCGCATGAGCGAATTCAAGGCTGAATCCGTTGGATTGGTGAATGTAAGGGTTCTAATGGATTTATCTTTTTCTTTTCACTATTTTCGTTGGCTCAATGGTAACTTTCATTAATTACTGGTTTACTTTCCATTTTTACCCATCTTTCAGAAAAACAAGAATGAAGTACTTCCTAGGGAAAAATCCGCTTAACTCAATTCTGCTTGCAAAAACCCTATCAATTCACTGATTTGCTTCTATTTCCTTGCCCAAAACAATCTACAATCAATTCACGTACTTACCATGCTTGCAAAAATGATTTTTCCTCAAATGCGAAAAATGGCCTTCGAGGGTAGAAAACCCACAGTAGAGAAGCCAATTTTTGATTTTCGACTTCTGTCTTTCTTTTATTTTCTTTGCCTTAACCCCTTTTATATAAAGCCTTCAGAAAACATACAAGTAGCCTTGCCGATGAAGAGTGGGACCCACTATGTCATTTTACACTTTATAAAAGCCTTTGCGGAAAATTGACTTTTGACTTCGGAACCCGACATGGAGAAGCTCTTTTTGAATTTTTTGCCGATCACTATTCTGGTAATTTTTCGATCTTTAAAATAATTCTCGCTGTGAAATCATGACATCATTTGAATGATCCTTCCATAACATGATTCACTTTACTTCAATAGAGCTTACAAATAGAATTTTCTAGTCTTTGTGAAAATTCACCTTCGAGGTGCGAAAACTCACCGAGGAGAAGCCAGAACTTGATTTTCTACCAATTCAATTTTCTCTATCTTCGAATCAAATGAGCTGCAAGAAAATCAAATGATATAGCACAATTTGAGAATCTCCATTGAGTATGGCTCTAAACTACCCCTAAGACTCATGACAATCAGGAAATACCCACCCAGGCTATATGTGACATGGGAGAAGGGAAAAGATGAAAACCCGATGGAGAAACTCAGCACCTAAAGAGGAAAGACCTATTGACCTAACTTTGACAAAACATGACATTAGTTTAATTTCCACTTTGCAAAATTTGTATATGGTGAAAAGTGGGGCAACATGATCACAAAACAAGCAATGGATGGCAGGACTTGTCTATGACATCCTCGGCTCTTAATTCTTTGATGATTAGCCTGAATGCTATTTTCATAAACAATAAGGAGAATGAATTCATATGGGAAGGTAACTCGAATGGCCATTACTCTGTTGCCTCTGGATACTTTTCATTGTGGGATAGAATGGAGAAACCCATCTGGGCTAAGGCTTGGATCCTTGGCCTTACCCCAAAAATCAACATATTTTTTTGGCTTTTGCTGCAAGACAAAATCCTTACTCTGGACAATCTAGATAAGCGATGCCAATTTATTAATTAATTAATGATTAGTACAACCCATTTAGATTTTAGTCTTTGGGTTTTTTGATAGAGTGTAGAGGCAATATTTTAGATTTTTTACTAAGAGAGTGTTTATTCTTATATCTTTGTATTTAAAGATATTTTGTACATTCTAATTACATATATTTATATCCACTAGCACAATTTGTATACACTTTACGTTTGTAGAAGAGATATTATAGAAACACTTAAATTGGAAATATATACATATCTATTTAATGCATTTTTTATCAAGTTAATAATCATAAATTTGTAAAGCATGTATTTTTTTATGGTAGACCTAACAAAATGTCGCTTACAATGCTCTAATAGAAAAAGTAACTCTTAAATATCACCAATCTTTAGAGAAAATAAACTATTAATAAATTCAATGAACTATAGTGTAAAAATAAAAATGAGGACTAAATCGACACATAATAATCTATCTACACAAATAGAAGTATAGTCTATAGAAATAGAATCAAACCTTGTCTGTGCGCACAGGTGTTTTCTATCACATGCTAAAGATACACGCATTTTCATGTCCAACCCTAGACTTACATTAATTTTACATAACAATAGTATTATTTTCAACTTCTTCATGAAGGAATAGTAGTTACACTTTGTGTCCAATTTATTGATCAAAGTAGATCACTCTAGATCACTCTCCTTCCTAAATTAAGTATATATTTGAAATAGGTCTCGTTTCTTAGTTTCCACATACAAACTGTACTAAACCCTATTCCCTACATTTTAAATTCTATGATGTTCTATGAATACCAATTTTTGAATATTAACTTATTGTCTTGAATGCATTTTAACATTATCTTATTCATTAACATGACTACATTTATAAGTGCTTGCAAACCATGTATTATTCTTTTTAAAAAGTGGTGGATATGTGTTTTTACTATTACATGAGTACATTGTGCCATTTTTATTTAAGAAAAACTTTATGTTTTAGTGCATTTACATGTATTTAACAAGCTCATTAAATTCAAAATGTTGAAGTATTTCTCTCCTTTCCACCTAAATTCTAAAATTCAAGGAAGATTTAATTTTCTTAAAACTTGGAAGTTATCATATGAATTCAATCATACATAATTTTTTAAACTTTAGACTTTAAGTTTTTGAATATAAATTTGAGAGTGAGTAGGTACAATTCATTGTTGTAGAACATTAGAGAAATTAAGTTATTCCATAGTTGATGTTTCTTTAACTACATTTGAGTATGATAGAAGCAATAAGGAATTACCAATTATAATAATATGGTGCAAGAATAATTTCTATAAAAGTTACATAGAAATATATATCCATCTATAGAGAAGTTTTCCCTTCTATTAGATGTTAGAGATGATGCTACTAGAAACTATTGGAAAACCTTAATTTTGGAGGTGAGTAGTTAGTACTATAGAAGAGGTTAGGGTGATTTTAAAAACCTCCTTGAGATATTCTCACTAATTTTTCATTCTAAACGAAGGTCATCACATATACTAGTTGAATTTCATATTTTCTACTAAGAAGATATTTGGACTCAAAATTTTAATTTAACCATGGAGTTTAGTTGTCAATATAAGATAATTGTCTTTAGAAATGAAAGCATCTCCTATATATATAATGAAATAAATCAGCCCATTTCATGGCAAACATTTTTTTTATTGACAAAAAGATTAATATTTATGCTTTAAATATGTTCAACTTGTTCAAATTATCATTACAAAAATTTGTGGTATTAATGAAGATATCTACACTTGGGAAGCTACATACTTTCATAGCATAAGAAGTTCCAACTATGATTGCATGTGCTATCCTCTTTAGAATCAATAAAGATGAACAAGGTTTTGAAGATCTAAAATACAAAGTTGAAGATTGCAATACCATTTTGGAATTATTGATATAAGGTCAAAATTTTAGGTTTATAATCGAATCTACATAAAGTAAATGTACTTAGTCCTACTATGAAATACAACATTTTTGGCTAAGCCAATGGCACTTTAACTATCACAATACAAGGTTGATCATTGTTGAGGACAATCAAAATCACCAAATTGATGTTGCAACCAAACCAACTCTTTTGCTCCTTCAGTGAGAGCAATGTAATCAGCCTCAATAGTAGAAAGGGAGACCACTTGTTGCAACTTTGATGCCCAATCGATCGTTGCTCCAGCAAAAGTAAAAACATAACCAATAGTAGATCTTTTGTTATCTAGGTTTCCAGCCATATTTGAATCAATATAACCGCTAAGTGAAGTATCTTTGCCACCAAAATACAATACAAAATTAGGAGTGCCTTTAAGATACCTTAAGATCCACTTAAACACATCTCAATGTTGTTTACCTAGATTACTCATAAATCTGCTATTAACCCCCACTACTTGGGCGATATCTAGACAAGTGCAAACCATTGCATACATAAGACTACCCAAGAATATGGGATTTTCTTCATTTAGTTTTTTTCTTCTTGTATCTTGGGACACATGTATGAATATAATCAAAAGTGATCGACAAGAGGAGTGCTGACCGGTTTGGCATCCGCTGTGTCAACTATTTCTAATACCTTGAGAACATAGTGTTCTTGAAAAAGATTTATTTCAGTCTTGTGTCTATCATGAATAATGTCCATGCCAAGTATCTATTTTGCTGCCCCTAAGTCATTTATAGAAAACATTTGTGACAACTTTTCTTTTAATTCTGAAATTAGCTTCATAGATAAATTGGTAACAAGCATGTCATCAACATAGAGCAATAAAAGAATAAAGGAACCATAAGGTAACTTCTTGTAGTAGACATATGGATTAGATTCACACTGAACGAAGTTATTTTCAGTCATGAATCGATCAAACTTAAGGTACCACTACCTTAGAGATTTCTTGAGACCATACAAGCTCTTCTGCAGTCTACAATATAATTTTTCTTTACCATGTTTAATGAATCCCTCGGGCTACATCATGTAGATTTATTCATTCAGATCACCATGGAGAAATGTTTTTTTGACATCTAGCTATGCAAGTTCATGATCATGAGAAAAAACTAAACCAAGAATAGCCCAGATTGTAGTCACATTGACCATGGGTGAGAAGATTTCATTGAAATCTATGCCCTTTTGCTGATCAAAACCTTTAACAACCAGCCTGGCTTTGTAATGTTTCTAATTTTTGCCTTCATCTTTCAACCGATAAATCCATCAATTTTTGAGTGCTTTCCGATTTGGTGGCAAAGGAACCAAATTCCAAGTTTTATTTTGCAACAGAGAATCCATCTCTTCCTACATCACTACCTCCTATTTGTGAGAATCTAATGCTTTGCAAGCTTCTTTGAATCTTGCTAGTTCAACTTGGTCTAAAAGAAAACATTCTGGTTTTGCCTCTTTAGAATGTAATAGTTCATAATTAGATAATCTGGTAGGAAGCCTTCTCTATCTAGTTGATTTCCTCCATCCTTGAGCATTATCATTATGATCAGAATGTCCCTTTTCTTTCTCTTGAGAGTTTTCTGTTTGGAGTTCAAACTCATTGCCCATTGAAGATGAGTTTTGTGTTTGGAGTTCAAACTCATTGCCCATTGAAGATGTGTAATAACTCTTCTTAGAATTAGAGTGATTAATATTTGTATGCACAATTCCCATATTTGAATCACTGCTGTATGAGTGACTTTTCTCTCTTGTAAATTGAGCCTTGGCTTCATGTTGACTCATGGGTGGACTTGATCTAGTGTGCAAGTCATCCAATTCTCTTGCGGTCTGACAACTATATCACTCGATTCATGCTAGATTGGAACTGTGTGGCAATGAGGAGCCTACGGTTGAGTGTTCTAAAGATCTTGATTAGAGGGACCACAATGTAGGGAGTTGAAACTATGACATTCACCCTTGTCTCTGGTAAGAACAATCCTCATGTGATTTTAAAAATGTGTATTAGAATCGGTTTGAAAATGTGTATCAATATTAGGCTTTGTTATTAAACCCGCATGGGGACCAAACTGGTAGTCATGACCAGAATTTGTGGGTCTAGCAGCAACACCACTTGATACATACCGTGTATCTTCATCCATAGGTAGTCTCAGTTCAATTCCTTGAACATGCTGACAGCCAGAGTTAATGATTTGTTGTCCTCCTGCATGATGAATCTGACGGTTAGAGTCAATGTTTTGAGCATTGTCCTCAATTGTAAACTCCTCACGGGATGGTTTGATAGAATGTGAAGGTTGAGATACTTCAACATTATGTGCAACATGGTGAAAGATGGAACCATGCCCGCGGTCCTCTGTAGTCTCTTGACACCAAGTGCCAAGTCTATCATGGTCTTTGGAGCATTGACCAGATGTGCCCATGGTGCTTATGCAGGGATCCTTGGAAATAACATGGCTATGACCAAGTGTATCGGTAGGGGGGATGGCTTGCTCAACATATTTTTCAATGTCTCTATATTCAAATAGAGGATCATCATCTTGGTTTTGATTGAAATTGGAAACTAGAGTTCCATGGCTATGATTTCTTGATTCATCAATAACCTAATCACCAGTAGTATTGGAATAACTCCACATGCTGGTGGATGAAGTGGATAGAAGAGCAGGAGCTAGAACTAAATTGGGAGATAGAATACTTGAAGAAACATTGTTCTAATTTCTATTAGCATTTGTGTTATTATTGAAAATAGAGAAAGGGATATACTCACTTGCAAATTTTTCTTCTACATTGAGAGCCAGAAATACCTTCTCATTGAAGATGACATCTCTAATTTTGATAATTTTCTTCCCAATCTTCACCATAGCCTACAAATATGCCTCATTGTGATTTTAGATCTAGCTTTGTTCTTTTCTCCTTTGGAACATGCACATAAGCTTCACATCCAAACATACGGATGTGAGAATATGATATTTTCTTTCCCAACCACTCTTCGTCTAGTATGCCAAAATTCAATCGAGAAGAGGGACTTCGGTTGATTAAGTATTCTGCTATATTACATTCCTCTGCCCAAAGCTCCTTTCCTAAACCAACATTAGAAAGCATACATCGAGCTTTCTCAAGGATTGTTCTATTCATCCTCTCCGCTGCTCCATTTTCTTGCATGGTAAATGGAACAATCTTGATTCTATGGATGCCATTATCTGCACAAAATGAATCAAAATCCAATGAGAAAAACTCTCTGGCATTATCCATTTGCAAGAACTTTATTTTGTGACCATTCTAATTCTCAACTAAAGCCTTAAAAATTTTAAACTTGCTAAAAACATCGTATTTCTTATGTAATATGTAAATCCATACCTTTCTTGTGCAATAATCAAGGAAAGTGAGGAAGAAGTTTTCTCCTCCAATAGAGCTTTCCTTGGTGGGTCCGAAAATATCGGAATAGACTAGTGCCAAAGGTGTGCCTTTCTTTTCATGTCTGGTCCTCAAGAAGTTAACCCACTTCTATTTTCCATAGAGACAATGTTAACAAAATTGTAAGTCAATAGATTTCAGCCCTAGTAATTGCTCCCTTTTATGCATAACAACAAGGCCCTTTTTACTCATTTGACTAAGCCTTTGATGCCATAATTTTGAATTGCTATTTTCAACTGTCATGGCATCCCCCACTTCATTGATATTTTCAACAATATATAAACTCCCAATCTTGTCTCCTTTTGAAACTAACATTGATCCTTTTGTGACTTTTCATGAATTAGTTAGAGAAGTGACAAAACCTTATGTATATAGCTAACTTATGGAAATCAGATTTCTCTTTGGTTTTTGAACATGACACACATCTTTTAATCACCATTTAATACCTCTTTTCAAAGATATTAAAATATCTCCTTTGCCTACTATCTCACATGCTTTATTATCAACCAAGTATACTTCACTGAACTTACCTTCTTAATAATTTGAGAAGTATTCTGTATATGGAGAGGCATGAAATGATGCGCTAGAATCCAAAACTCATGAGGCTGAAGTAGTCTCAGTTGTAGATAAAATCAATACACTATCATCTTTGTCATAGAAAGTGTTGGCTTGACTTTCTCACACTCATTCTTGTGCTCTTTTATAACCTCTACAATCCTTTTTCACGTGACCACTTTTTTCACAAAACCAACAGCCTTCTCCTTTCCTTTCCCTTGACTTCAAGCACCTAGCTGATTTTGATCTTTTATGATGATTGCTTCTTCCCCTATTTTGGCTTCTTCCTCTAGTTTTGATGCTAATTGTTGTTAAGGCTTCACTAGATGAGGATTTCTTATTGCTTCTTTGCATATCCTCACTAAGTAGAATGACCAATATTTCATCATAGACCAACTTTCTCTTTGAGGAGTTAGAAGTACTAACCACTGTAACAATGGGATCCCAGTTGTCAAGTAAGGAACACAACAAGATGATAGATTTAGATTCATCATCTTGTGTCATGCCAACTGAGGTTGCTTGACATAATAAAGTGTTCAAATCATTTATATGATTTGACATCGTAGTTCCATCCTTCATTTTTAGCTTGCAGATCTTCTTCATAATGAATATTTTATTTACAGCCAAGGCCGTTTCATACATACTTTGAAGTTTATCCCAAACTTCTTTGGTTGTAGATTCATTGTGTACATTGAATAAAATATTCTGTTATAAAGAAAGAAAGATTTTCGCCTTTTCTTTCTTATCAGTTTTATCCCAGTCTAAATCTTTTATTGCAGCCAGTTTATTTGCTTTTCCATTAATTGCTACCGCCAAGTCTTGCTTGACTAGCAACGAACACATTTGAACTTTCCATAAACTGAAATTCTGTCTCAAAAATTTCTACACTTGCAAATCTTCCATGACTCTGGATTTTCAAATACTGAAATCGATTCTAGTGTCTATGCCAAGCTTTGATACCAATTGTGAAGTTCATTGAAAGTGCAAACTGGAAAGAACAAAACAATAAAAAGAAAAAAAGCACAAACACATGATTTTATTGTGGTTCACCACAAATTGTGGCTATGTTCACATTGCAGGGAAGATCTCTTATTAATGTTAAATTTTGAACTTTACATCACAGCTATACGAATACGATATACAATAATGAACCTCTAATACATATATATAGAGTCTCAAAAGAAATGAAGAGACATAAACAATTGGAGGGAAACAATAATAAATGAAAGACTATTGGGCTTCGCATGTACACCCAGCAGTATTATCATTGAAATCTCCTTATAGTCAATCCTATGCTATGTTAATAGTACTTGCCAGTAGGCTAAGTACTATTGTGACACATTTTGAATTTTATGCTTTACCTAGTGATTAAATTTATTGGTTTGTGTGAGTCATAATTGATTGATTTTAACTTTTGTTATCAAAACTAATAAGTTCCATAGCATAGAAGATTAATTAATTAGTTTCAGTTTGATGGATTGTATAGTTGTTTTTATTAAGATGATTGCTTTTCATTTTAAATATTTTTTTGAATGTAAGTGGGTTGGTTTAGATTTTTATATTTTAATATTGCACTTTTTATAATATAGTTTTTGTTATTCAATTAAAAATATTAAAAAAATGATATTTCTTATATTGTATAACCATTTAAGAAATATTATTATCTATTATTATTACAAAGATATTATAATCTATGTATAATATAATGGTATCACATGATATAATAAAACATTTATATCAATAATTATACTAATAAATTAGGCAAGAGCCTACAATGCATTGGTAAATTGTGAACCTTTCATCGAGGAGGTCTTGGGTTCGAATAAGCAACCGTTTAGAATGTGTTATTAAATAATATTAATAAATAAAATTTATATTATATATAATTAATATCAACTATAAATATATAATATTTTTATTAATTAAAATATTTTTAAAACTATAATAAATAAATAAAATTAAAATTATATTTATATAAAAACTAAAGACATGTACTAAGACACTTTAAATTTTAGACAAGCAACCATCTAGAATGCTGTGTTATTAAATTTTAGACAGTCAATCATCTAGATCTAAGAGTATTAAAAAATATTTGTATTAGCATAGGTAAATTATAAAGGCAAATATAAATATTTGTAATTTTGTTCGGCATGTTTTTAATTTTGTTCAAAACAGCCTTTAAATTAATTTAAGGTGTTTAATATACAAGATTATAGAATGCGTGATATTATTATGTAATTAATAAATATGTCAACGTTACATTTTCCGTGTTGCATAGAAAAATCGCAAGGACGGAATCAAGTGGAGCAGGTTTGTAGCTCTTATAAATTGTATATTCGTACAAAAGTCTTTGTTACTACTTTTGGTTTACACCCTGCAAGTGGCATATCACGATAGTTACAAGATTCATTTTCCACGAATCAGAAAACTTGCTTGCACATAATTCTGCACTCCTTCCGCCGCTTTTCCTCTCAAACCACATGGTATGCGCAACTACGTAGATTTTTAATATTGATTAACTTAGAGTTGGAGATACTTATATGCAATTGGAGTAGAATTTAAACACCAGCAGCAGCAAAATAACAGATGAATTCACAAATACTATACATAAATTTTGTACAGAGTATTCTGTGTCTTTGTAAGCAGAAAACTTAGTTTTATTGTAGAATAATGAAATGTTTGGACAAAATGAATCAGTTTTGACCATTTAATATTTTAAACCCTCTTGTGCTAAAGCTATATTCTTTCTAATTCTAGAATAAACAAACTTGAAGTCTATGAAACCTACAGTCAAACTACATTGCTTGTAAGAGAAGTTTTCTTTATTAAATACAGCCTCTAATGCTGACGAATCTCCACTAAAAATACTCTTGCATAATAGTCGGTTATTATGCAAACTAAATAACTTAAGAAAGACTGTTTTGTTAAACTATGAAAAACTGCCAATTATCATACATTGATATATCACTAATAACCACGCATGATCATCTCAATCCTAAACTATTTGGATACTCGAAGAATGGCAGTGGACCCAGCGTTTCAAATCCATGAACAACAACAATCTTCAAATACAATCTGTCACAACCCACTTTCGCACTACCAGATTAATCGATATTATTGCTTCTACGTGGATTTTATCTGAAAATTTCAAAAATAAAATATGTTCTTTAAAATATATATGAAATTTAGTAAATTAAAAGAGTTCTATTATTTTTGGAGGATGGGAATTGTGACATTTACAATTAGTGAGATAGTGAATTAAGTATCCGGAGAAACCACGGTGAAACCGGTTACAATTCTTGGAGGAAGGAACAAAGGAGAATGAGGGGACGGAGATTGGAGGATTTTTTGGGGAGACGAGCTGAGGAAACCAGTGGTCAAACGCCAGGTTCCTTTTTGTTGGTTTATATCTTGATAAGTAGGAGATGATTTCCACAGCTAGTCAAATTGTGATGTGAATATCAGGATTTAACTGTGTGATTTTTGAGTCAAACTCGATGACCCATGTTTCATGAGTAGTGATTCAACATGAATCCATCTCTCATGAGAATAAATGGAACACTTAGCACTCATTGGATCTAGGTGATGCTCACAGGGGTGAAGCACCGGGACTTCCCGGTCCCGGGAAGTCCCGGTGCTTCACCCCTGTGAGCATCACCTAGATCCAATGAGTGCTAAGTGTTCCATTTATTCTCATGAGAGATGGATTCATGTTGAATCACTACTCATGAAACATGGGTCATCGAGTTTGACTCAAAAATCACACAGTTAAATCCTGATATTCACATCACGGTTTATATCTTTTTTAGTGGTTTCATGCCTCATTTCAGAGTTGTAAGAAATGTGTTAAAATTCATGCTAATCGATGGTAGATTTATTTTCCTTCATTCCGGATGTATCTTTTACTTAGCTGGATTAGAATCAATCAAAGAAGTTTGCGTGTTTGAACATTGTTGTAGGTGTGTGTGATCTGCATGCTTGATCACATCCTATAGGTGATGGACTCCGCTAACAACAATTTCTCCTCTATCTAAATTGCCCCGCGATCGAAGCGATTTTGTCTTCCAAGCACAAATACAAAATAGAATATAACTAGCACTTGCATCGTTTGGTTTATGGAAGCTGATAGGAATTGGCATTTTCAAAATCTGGATTTGAAAATTTGTGCGTTTGTTTCAAAATTTGCAAAATGGAATTAGCATACAAGACTTCCAATTTTACTTCAAAACTAGGTATTCCAACTTCCTAAAAAAAGCAGGAATTGAAAATCAAACCCTGGTTTTGTTTTTTAAAGAGTGTAAAAACAATAGATTGGACTACTTTTTGAAATTTGCCTTCAATTCCAAGCTTATGCATAAAAATGTGTCTCCACACGCATCTTTTGAGTGAAACAAATGGTTTCAGTAAAATCTCAAAAATTGGAATGAAGATATACAAAAACTTGATTTGGCTAAACCAAGGTTTGTAGAAATCTGGGTTTTTTAAATTCCATGAACCAAACGGATCAAGGGTGTCAGGACTCAAATTTCGACATGCTTTTTATACAGACTTAATTGTGTGATTGACCTTTTGACTAAGACTCTGTATGACTCGACTTGAGTTGAATACTTTATAGACTTTGATTAGAATTTTATCATATATGTTATTAGATGGTAATGTTAATTATTTTGTGATTTTGATAAGTCATTATATGTTGAGCTTATGAGATATTGACATGACAGTTAAAATTGTGAATTTCATGTATATGTTTATATCTGATGATGAATGTTGAATGTTTTAAAAACTTGTATTTAAGATATTATTTATTAATTGTGATGATGACATTCCTGACGCATTGGTTGATGTCAAGTTTGTGAGTGTGCAGATACTGAAGGTGGAAGGGTGGTTGAGGTAGAGGAGTTTAGCACCTTGACAGGGTTGGTCCAGAATTTGTATGGTGTAGTCGCACACACACATTTAGTTGTTTTTATTTGAATTTAAATCATTTGCTTTGATTTTCAATTAATCTAGATGGATTAAATGTTTTGTTTATAATAATGTGGAGTAAATGAAAAATAAAATAAAATGAGTGATTAAATATTATTTCCTTAGAAATATTATAATTTAAAATATAAAATAAGTTTTATATTTTCAATTTATTTTCCCAGGCATGAATTTAAAATGGTAATAGTTAGTCGAAAAAAAATTAAATCGTAATTAATAGTTTTTCTATTTTGAAAATGGTGGATTGAAATTAGATATAGAAGCTTAAATATAACTTAAAGTTTATTTAAAGTTCTTGATCCAAGTGGTAGCCATAGATTTAAATAAGAAAATCAATTGATTGCTAACAATTTTATTTATTTATTTTCTTTATTTATTTTATTTATTTATTTTATTTATTTATTTAATTAATTTATTTATTTTATTTACAAATCATTGTATTTGTTGCTGGCTGCAATAACGAGGGGAAGAATGATTTGTTAAAAGAAGAACTACACCCAAAAAAAAGATATAACTACGAGTATCATAGAGTATCATCAGAAAGAAAAACAATTTTTATGGAGGTAAGGTGGCGTTAAAGAGAACTTTTTTTTTGTTAAGAGGATGTTTTTGGGAGAAAAAGGGGATATACGCTTTGCATGGAAGAAAGCGATTTTAAAAAGGAGAGTAAGCCGATTGCTGAAGGGGGGTTTTTTTTTCAGCAAAATGGAAGGAGGACAATTTTTTTTTTAAAATTTTAAAAAATATAAAGGAGTGAAGGCAGATTTTTCTTGGGAGGAGGAGAGCACGATTTGATTTAAAGGAGGAGGAGACATTTTTGTGAGAGAAAGGGGAACGTTTTTCCGCTGAGGAGAGGAGAATGTTTTATTAAGTGCGTAGGTAGATTTTTCTTAGAGAGGACAAAGAAAATGTGTGGGAAAAGGGGAGAAAGATTAATTCTTTCCAAATTCTGTAGGGTGCATGGGACGTATGTCAAGGGAGGACAAAAATTGCTAATAAAAGAGAAAGGGATTAGTGGTTTCAAGGAGTTGGGAAAAACAACAGCCAATTTCCAACTGATCAAAGTCATCACTCAAATCTGCCAACCAAGTTCCCTTTTATTTTTCTCTATTATTCCATTTTTAATAGGTCTTGTTTGAACAACTTATATTAATGAATATATGTGATAATCTCCTTCAGATTTAAACCTCTGCTATTGAACAAAATAAACAATTGGACATTCTATGTTTTTCTTTACTTTATTTGCCAGATTTACTTATTTCATTGATTCTTTTATGATATCCTTTCCCATTAAACTTTAACGAGAAGCTCACTGCTATACAGATAGGAGGAATTAAATAATTGTCATAGCATATCTCCAATGCCAGTATAAATAAATAAAAATCAGGAACATAATTCTTGGAATGATATTTGCTAGTTTCTTGTCTCACTGAAATTCATATTTCTTTACATTTAGCAAATCTATAGTATCCCAATCCATTAAATGTATTAGTCTTGCTGATTTCATTGTTTTTATTGTGTTGTAAAGATTTTTTTGGATCATCTAAGCCTGTACACGTTGTGAATAAAATAAATAGTTTGCTCCTACAGCCTTAAGTAAATCACCCACTTCTAAAGGATGTACATCTTCTTTTTGCAAGTAACTAGATTTTGACAAATCTAAATGCCAATATCAACATAAATTTGTAAGTTCATTACAGCAAATCACTATGTTTTATTTTCAGCGTAATACTTCCATATTGAAAAAAAATTAGTAATACTAGTTTAAAATTTTTTTAAAACTAAAACTAGCTATAATAATCCAAAGGAACATAGAATAATTCATATAGATGGGACAATTTAGACTTATCTAGTGAAAATAATGAAACAGTAATTAATTACTTTAGTCTCCAACTCTTAGAAATGTCAGTTTTTATGAACAATTTGTTATTTTATGATAAGCCGACATGTGAAATGAGAGATTATTCAATAGAAATTGGGATTTTCAAATCACCAACACTTCCAAAGAGTAACCAGTTGTAATTAACATAGCTAGAATATAATCGTCCATTTCTTTTAAAAAAAAGATGAAAAGAAATAGTGAAAGATGCATCATTACGATTAATGAGCCAACTTTTGTCATCTATAATTATTCAAATTTGATTAGAAAACCATCAACAAGTCAAAAGAATATTAGAGAGTAGTTTGACAAATTGTTTTGTTTTATATATTTTATTTTATTTTGCCTATGATCTGAATTCTAAATTTTACAATATGAGAAGGATAGATATCAAACAATTAGCATAGATAATTTTTTTTTTCTAGAATGAAATATGAAATTTTAGAAAATTAGTAATAGATTATCCATTGAGAGTTGTTTTTGTTTGTCTTGAAAGAATGATTTTTTTTAGAATCAATGTGTGAAATAGATATTATCATCTTTACAATGATCGAGTAGTAAGGATGTGTGCTAAATGTGGGATCAAAGAGGAGGGTAATTTATGGGAAATGTTTTTTTTTCCTTAGAACTTTACCTACCAGTCTTTTACATTAAACTGGTTCATGATGCTTGGCCAAGCTCGGTAAAACTTTCATGCATATATTTGAAATGCATTTAGTTATTTTACATTATTTTCCCTCTTCCACATCCTTGTGTATATTCTACTAGACATATGTGTAAGTAGATTAGGCACATAGGCTGCACCAGATCTTTCCGATCCAATTGTGCCAAGTTGCTAGCCTTCTTGTGCTAGGGTCAAGTAGTTCTCCTTAATCGAAGAACCTCAGGGAGCTAACCACTCCATGGTTGGGCGGTAAAAGTGCCTGGACCACTCTTCTGTCTCATGATAGTGGATGGACATTGTTTCGATGGCTCAAAGATGAGATTACATGTAGATGGACACTAAGGTTTGATGGCATGTTAATTTTATATGATTTATGTTATATATGCTTTATATCATATGATGTACTGAAGATACATTCATGTTTGACATGTAGGTCGACATAGTTTTGGCAAAATATGTTATATTCATATGAATCATTTCCAACATTTATACTTTTCTTTGTATATGGTATCGGTATATGGTCAGCATTTGTATTATCAAGTGTATTTAGAAAGAATGATGATATGTAATAATGATTGTGTTTCTAGTTATCCTCGACTATTTGTCGATATGTATAGATTTTTCCACCTAGAAATGGACATTAATTTATATAGTTATATGTGAATAAAATTGACATTTGACTTTTTAAATTTCATATATTTCCACATCTTGGGGTTGTTTGCATATCTGGCAATTATTGTGGATTTCAGTTTTTACAAAGGGTGCAAGGATAACCCTGATAGTATACATGATGATGTTACAGTATTTTCCTGAAGGTATTGATAATGATATATTTATTTAGTTCTATTTGATGGATGCAAAATAGTTACATCTTATTTTTATTACTAGTTGATCGAGGCAAGATTCCTCTTTCTTCCATTTAATTGTGTATTGGTTATTTTTCATTTTAATATACCTTTCCAAGGTAAAAGTTGGCTAAATACAAAGATTAGTTAAGTTTTTTTATTCTTGAAATAGTTTTAAATGTCATCCCTTGTATCTTTATTCTACCTATATCAACTATTGCTTTCCGCAATGTTAGCCTTTATGATATGGTAATATCCCATGACATAATTACAATGCACCATGCACCAGTTGTGTAAGCCCTTCTTTAAATTGGTTCTAAAAGTTGCTATTGATTTTATAGAGGAGGTGGAGCAAAAATAGTCAAAACTGGTAGTTTTGAAGTTTTCACATACAAGACTTGGAAGAAGTCCAAACCTTTAGATTATTGTAACATCAAAAGACAATTTAGATTCTATGTGCCTAAAAGTATGTAAATCAAGAGACCAGACTTCTAGCACTTGTGCCACCAGTCCCTTAAATGAAGAAACCCTTTTTGCACAAATTTTAAACACCTCATTGGTATCTCTAGTGAAGCAAGCTGCTCTATCTAGATTTTCCACTATAGATGATGAAGCATCTACTCAAATAACAATAAAATTTGTGTATGTTCTGGCACTCTCTACATTTTCAATATTGGTTTCACTTTCCTCCGCATAAGATTGCCATATTGTTGAATCTTAAATTTTAAATATTTATTGTAACATTATAAAAACCAATACATGTAAAAAAAACCAAAGAGATAAAGGGAAACAAACCTAAGAGATAAAGGGAAATTGTATAACAAATGATGTTTCTTATTTCTCCTTTTCCATTGGATTGATTGAAATTTAATTGGGGAAGAGGGAAATGTCAAAAAAGAGAGCAGATGTATGAATAAACAATATTTCAAGAAAAAAAAGTGTTTCCAATTGCAATTGGCAAATTTATTCTACTTTTAGAACACCTAACTTATAATAAAAGCTCAAATCATGAACTATACATGCATTTTTCCATGCATAGAAGTGTTAATGTAAGATTACATAAAACGTGCCTTTCTCTTCATGCAACAGGATGAGTAGAAACATGATGCTAGATGCCTAACACTTTTATATCTATTGTCCTTCCATTTTCATTGTAATCACTCCTTTAGAATGGAAAAGAATGGGTACGCCTTTTGTCTTAGCCGTATAAAACATCCTTTAATAAATATGGAATTGGATTATTAATAGAATTTAAGTTCTGTAAAGCATTGGATTTAATAAATATAGAATTAGATTATTAAGGTAGGTGCAATCTTATCCAAAATAAAAAAATATATATCAAAGTCAAAAGTAACTATATGAGAATCATGAAACTAGAAAAAAAAACATAGTACAAAATAGGTACATTCATTTGGTGCTTTATTCTATGTGGTTTATTTTCGTCAATATGGGAAAACATGACCCAAATAATGGTCGAAGGTATCCAATTAATTTAAATCTTGTTCATTCCTTGAATATTTTTTAGGCATAGAATTTTTTTTGTGATTTGTTTTTAATCAATATTGAACTTAAGATCAATAAAATGAGATATAATATATTAATAGTTAATAATATGTTTATGAATTTTAATAATAAATTATATATAAAAGTTTGCATTTGATTTTTTTAGATACATGGATAATTATAATATAAAATAGAACACATAATTTGGAAAAAATATTATAGTTTTTATTAGAAAATATAAAGATATTAATGATATATTTTTAATAAATATAATTTATAATTATATATTAAAAGTATTATAACTTTTTAACAATTATTTTAAAAAGACAATCTAATGTTTAGAATTGAATTGTTTGTATTTTTAATTATCTTTTAAATTCTTTTTTTTTTTCATGAATTGAAAATTTGCCTCAACACATTAAGTTACCATCAAATTAGTGGGAAGGAATAGGTCATTGAAAGAAAAATTAGGTTTTCTTTAAAACATATAACTAGGCGATTCACTAGTCAACTCCATCTGACAAACACTACACAAATTCCCATAGATAATTGTTGTCTATTATTCATGTTCAATTGACAACTTGAGATCTCTTGACAATTTTTCAATGCAAAGGAGCTAGGTCTTTTTAATGTTAAAATGCCAAACATTTGAGTCATGCTACGACAACACACTCTTCGTTGACATTTTTTGTATTTCACAACCCTATATGCATAGATGCACTAAGAATTTAAGAATTATGAGCACTACCTATTAATAATTTAGCAATCAAACTAAAGAGTAAATCAAATAAGGTCTAAGCCAAATTAATATAATCAAAGTGAGACACAACCAAAAATAGAGAAATAGAGACACCAAGACAAAGATCGTTGTTTACATTCAACTATGTCACTCTCACAGCCATGCCACTGTTCCAATCCAATGTTATTGCCCTTTCTTGACACACAAATATGTAGTATTAATCCATTCATATGCTTCTCACACATGGTTCTTCCCATAAACTTGGAAGTGGGACTTCTCATCTTATTTTGAGCAACTTCAAATTGCTCTTTAATTTCACTAGAGATTTCTTTAGGAGAATTTTTTTTGCTCTAATATCATTTTTTTGAGTTAAGATTGAAAAATCGTCACAATTATACATTTTTCTTTCCATCTCTGTAAGGAGAGAATTTTGATATAGTTCTTGAATAGTTAAGAAATAGGGGAAAAGAGGATCTTCCATGAATGCTCTGGCTTGTAAAACTATGATAGGCATTGGTAAAGAAGCTTGCAAATTCACAAAATCAAGAGATTATTATTCTACTGCCAAGGGTACATTTCTTGAACTAGGTTTAAAAACTCAAGCTAATTTTAGTTCTTGCAGAAGTCTAAAGTCATGCCCTTCTATTTCTTCTTTTTTCTCACCTCTATTTTTTTTTCTTAGTTTGCTGAAATTTATTAGGATTAACAAAACTGGTGAACAAAATGTGGAAAAAAGAGAAAAAAACTTGCCAACAAATTTAGGAATACAATGTAAAGGAAGAGGCAAATGCCACATGGAACAATCTTAGCTACAATGATTCATTGAAGAATTGTGATGAGAAAAACCCTAGAAAAGTAAATGCACCTCATCACAACCTAGGAACTCAATTTGGGTGCCATTGTCGCGATGAACTATACCACTAGATATCCTTTCTTATTACAGAGCACTGTTGAAAGTTTAAATGGGGGCAAAGAGCTTCCATTTGCGGCTTCCAATACAACTACCATATCATCAATTGGGTCATAACCATCCATCACTCTTGACTTCATCGATGACTGTATCCTTAATTAAACCTAATCAACACTAGAAATGACTTGTTTCAATTTCAATTAAAATACTCAACTAGACTCACAGTCTACTTAACCTTTCTCACCACTATTAATAGGAGTGTCTTCCGGCTCAGGTTTCATGAGACATTTGTTCTGGTTACTACATTTAGTGATGTATGACCCTCAAAAAATTCAGCAATGCTTCTCAAGGAGTGAAGCCTATCGGCTTAAACAATGTCCTTCAGTTTTTCTCTTTTGTCCAATTATTTGCTTGCATATGTACATGGGTATCCAAATGAAAATATAGGCTCACATTTTTTTTTGGAAACTTGAATGTTGAGCCTGCGGGGGATTGAGACCTTCTTTCAACATAATCATTTCACTTTATGTCAAGACTGCCCCTACAAAACTAATGCCACATCAACAATCTCCATAAAATGCAAAAAATTTGATGGGAGTCAAATTCTTTTAAATATTGACCAGTCAACATTAGTTGATTAACTACTATTATCTTTAACAAAAATGATACATATACATATACATATATGCTGAAATCTGAAAGAAACCATGATTTTATAACCAAAATATCGAGATATACCGATTATGTCGTCCATTTTGACAGAAGCCTGTCTAAAACACAAGGGTGAGAATATTGTACGAGTGCTTTACCACCCTACCACAAATTTATTAAACTTCCCTGGAATCTTTCTTGACATGAAAGATACCCAATTTGACAATAAGATAGTCTAAACAAGCAAAACTATGAGTAGTAATGGAATTTTGTAGCAAAATAGTCTCAGAAATATTCAAGTGTCAAATAACATAGCTTAACAAGATAGAAAAAAAACCTTTATCTTGGTTACCATTTTAGTGTCTATCTCATCTCCAACACTTAAAAACAATTAATAATGCACATCCAACATTGAATTACATAGTATGCCATATGCATGTCTTGTCAATATACATGGAAGCAAGTCACGAATCATACATCAATAGTTATATCCTCCAAAGGTATTTTTCATTTAACACCTCTCAAGACAATGCAAATGATGCATAAAGAAGAAATTCATCAACATTCCTTAATCTACATGTATAGATCTATTGTCTAACACATTTGAATTACCACTATGCACTACCAATATATAGGCATACAATTTATTATGCTTTCTAAAAGTAAACACTTAATGCATTCATTAATCTACGCTATTATGTACGGTGATAGTTCTATCATACCATTAAAATCTAAATTGTTTATAGTCAACCAAATGCAAGAATTACTAAAGAAGTTGCATCTTAACTAGATATATACATATATAGCTCATTGACCCCAACTTGGAAAATTACACTCAACCATAAGGTAAACTAAATGCACTTAGAGGATCAACATGTAAACAATGATGTCATACAACTCACGGAGGTCAACATAATGATAGAAATTTAGGAATGTACTCAACAAAATTCATTATAACTACATACTTTGTAAATGTAATAATCTTAGAATTGAGAATGAAATCCAAATGCACTATCTACACATAGGCAAGTGTCAAACATAACTCAAATATTTTAATAAATGTATTCATTACAACCTATGTCATTAAGCTAGGTGTTCATTCAAAAGGTAAGAATATTTTTAGTGTCAATTTAAGAAGGTACAGGGCATTCCATGCATAAATTGTATCTCAGACAAGTATTGTTTTTATACAAGAAAGTATCCAAAATGTGTCACAATGAATCATATGTTCAATGCTTTTAATATAGAAAAATAAACCAAAACAAATCTATCACAAAGATTCTCACTCAATGTATAGGTCAACATGATCCACAATTGCATTCTACCCATATTTAGAATCAAACAAGATTCCTTATTCTCTAGGGTATGAAGTTAAGGATGTTGGTTTAATTTTATACCCAACACACTTCCGCTACACCAATCATAAGTAGATTTTTAACTCGCAATCAACATGAGTAGAGTAGTATGAGAAAACTTATATACATAAACATTATGCTATTCAAAGTGGTTAAAAAGAGGTATATGATACCTAGTTGTAACTAATTCAATGTACAACAATTCATTCTATTGGAAAAAAGAAATGTCTCAAATATTGCTATTGGACACTGCTTACTTGGTTTCTTGTCTATGAAGGAGGTCTTTCCATAGGTGTAAGTGATAGAATTTGATGGAAAAACAATATTGAATGTGTCTTATTTCTATGTTTCTCAAACAGAGAAACATATTCTAACTGCATTCAGACTCCCTACTAGTGAAGAAAGTTTTTGTAAGAATGTTTCTTTTGTGTTAATTAGTTCAATGTTCTTCATAGTAAAATGTTGATGCTTGTAATATTCCATGTACACTTATAGTACTTTTTAGATTATTTACAATGTCAATAGCTAAAGAAGATAATTTTTGAGTTATAATGTCATGAGTCAATATTTTCCTTTAACTCTTCTCTAATCAAACCTTGATAATGAGTAATAAAATATAATCAACTATACATATCATCTACATGTGGTGCTCACTAATGTAGTAAGTGTCCACATCAATATGTCAATGTCTACGAAACATAATCAAGTAATGCAATCATTTTACATCTAATTCATCATCATTTAAAGACATCCAAATATAAAATCATCAATATATTCATCAACATTTGATCACCATAATGCATCATTTAACTCAAAATTAATAACATATATCCAACTGATATGATGAGTAAATAAATGATATAAAGGCCACATAGTCAAATGTATCAAACAACATTGGCCCAAGTTCTACATCAATTGATAATTCAACCAAATCCCAAACACACATGTCGACCAAAGGGTCTAAGTTGGGTGCATAATAGCTAAGTCTAGGTCAAGCAACATATTGACTAGGAGTCAAACAGATAACTCAAGATGACCAAATCATTGATCATCATTCATTGACCAAGTTGACTAAATAAAATGAGTCAACAACTTTCTATAATATAGAAGTCACATGCTTGGTGGATCATCACATATACATAACATCAATGCAATATATTTCTAAAAATAAATCAAAGAAGGATCTATACATACTCTTCTTACATTCTCATAGGAACAACTCATTTCCATACACTTGCCACATAGGCCAAAAAGTCAAGTCAGTTAGTCAAAAGTCATCTCCAAATAGTTGAATCAACAAGTAGATACAATATCTTCTAATTAATTTTGCAACCTCATTCTACTTTCCAACTTACATGTCGAAATGATAGGTGCAATAAAAATTACATTTCATAGCCAATTATCAACCAAATTATTCATCACATGACTATGCCATAAATGAAAATATCAGAAAAAGTGACCTACATGTCCAACTTTATTCTATCGTATGTAATAACCATGTCTTGCTAAAAAATTGCCACATTATCAATTGCAAGAATACATGAAAATAATCAAGAAAAACCCTAGTTTGAATAGTCAAGAACTATTTCATTAACATTGTCAAGGATTAGCAAATAATTATCCATTTAAGAATATAACACATGACATTATCTAAGGATGCTAACTTACACATCACCCATCCATCAAAATGCATGATTCAATAAATACATGAAGTACAATTTAAAGCACCATACCTCAATGGGCATCATAGAAAATGTTGACCTACATGTCAGACATGGAACAATAACCACATCATACAAGTGCAATCTCATCTACCATATGATCAACACAATTAATTAAATCATCTAGGTCTACTCACCAATCACCTGAAGGATCAACAAATCCAAATTTTATCCATTCAGTCTCATAACCACAATGTTCTTAACAACATATATGCACAAGTTGTGATGTATGCCCTTCACACCACTCAATCATCACATAAAATATAGTTGAGGTGCTTTTCTACCCAACCATGAAGCCTTACACTTCTATTGGATTCTACCCAACACATAGAATGCCCAACCCTGCAATGCCTAGATAATACAAAATGCACTTCCTTGGGATCCTATCTAACACATATAATTCCCAATCTACAATGACCCCACCATACCACAAGTACATTTTGTGGGATCCTACCTAACATGTAGAATTCCCAACCTGACAATGCCCAATAGTGCAAAAAGAAGGAGGTATCTAGTGTAGCCATGAAACATACTACTTTCCACATATGTCCAAGTAGCCATAATCATGGATGTGGCTAGGAGATGAAATAAGGGAAACATAGCTTTGGCCAAAGTATTTTGTAGTGCCAGTATTACACTGGTAGGTAGAGTGGAAAATGAAAGCACCACTTCTACCCCTCCCTAAATGTCAACATTCGACACCCACACCAGAAGGTAAGCTTTCCACAATAAAACAAAAATAAAATAAAATAAATGCAAAAGGAAGAATGTAATGTTCTTCACAATCTACTCCTTTCAACATCATATCAATGTTCTATACTAAACATGATAGATGACATCACTTTCAAACCACAGGACTAGCATCATCAAAATACACACATAGCCTAGCCACCTCAAGATCAAAGAAATCTTGAAAACAAGATTCATAATTCTCAAGTCAAAGTCCAAAAAGGAGATACAAAACCAAAATAAAAGTGAACACGAGTCACAGTAAATAGGTCACATCAGAAATTGGTGGCTTGATGGTCACAAAGAACATCAAATTTCAAGCTAGTCCTTCATCACATCCAGGTTCATGAAAACTCAACAAAATAAAATGAAAACCCAATTCACATATAGCACAATGATTCATTGGTCACAAAGAGGAAGTAGATGTTTAACGATACCTTGCATCCAAGGGCTGTTAAGAACATGGCCAAACTTTACATGCATCACATGCAATTTATCTTGATAATCAAATATTTTGAAATGCACAATGGAACATGAAATACTTTTTCAAATGAAATCCATGTTCTTCCTACTTATCATACTAGGTTACTCAATGAACCTCATGAAGCTGGCATAAAATAAAAAATAAATAAATTCTTGCACCACATGCACATCACATTTCATTTACACAATAAAAAGATATTTTCATTGTTGTCACAAGCCAAATCTTCATTTGGTAGGTACTCATAGCCTAGTGCAAAAGTCAACCATCATTTGACTATCTCAACAATTAATAGAAATTCACACCCTTCTTGCATCACATATGCAAAGAAATAAATACTTCAAGTATACTACAACAATAGGCATTTTATACCATCACATAGTTTAAATCAAAATATAATTATAACCATATGAGGTATGCAAAGTACCAATCATTCAATAAAATTTTCATTTTGACAATTTTTAAAGGAATGCAATTTCAACTCAAAATCATGACATGCATAAGGAGCATCATATCCTTCTATGTAAAAATTAATCAACATGTAACCCATGTCATTAACTCATACACCATAAAGTAAACTAGTTGACTTACAGTTGTGTGTCTAGCATAGTGAACTCAAGGTCCAAATGTGGAATGAAGAGCTCTGATACCATATGTAAAGATTGCCCCTGCAAAACCAATGCCACATCAATAATCTCCATGAAATGTAGAAAATTCAATGAGAGTCAAATTCTTTTGAATATTGACCAGTAACCATTAGTTGATTAATTATCATTATTTTAAAGAAAAATGATACGTATACATATATGCTGAAATCTAAAAGAAACCATGATTTTATAACCAAAATATTGAGATGTACTAATTATGTTGACCATTTTGATAGAAGCCTGTCTAAAACACAAGGGTGAGAATATTGTAGGAGTGCTCTACCACCCTACCACAAAGTTGTTAAGCTTCCCCAAAATCTTTCCTGACATGAAAGATACCCAACCTGACAATGACGTAGTCTAAACAAGTAAAATTATGATTAGTAATGGAAGTGTGTAGAAAAATAGTCCCAAAAATATTCAAGTGTCAGATAACATAGCTCAACAAGATAGAAAAACAACCTTGATCTTGGTTACCATTTTAGTGTCTGTCTCATCTCCAACACTTAAAAAACAATTAATAATGTACATCCCACATTGAATTACATAGTATGCCATATGCATGTCTCGTTAATATACGTGTATATCAATTCATGAATCATACATCAATAGTTATATCCTCCAAAGGTATTCTACATTTAACACTCTCAAGATAATGCAATAGATGCATAAAGAAGAAAGTCATCAACATTCCTTAATCTACATTTATAGATCTATTGTCTGACAAATTTGAATTACCACAATGCACGACCAATATATAGGCATACAATTTATCATGCTTTCTAAAAGTAAACACTTAATGCATTCATTAATATATGACTTAAAATGCAAATTGTTTATGGTCAACCGAGTGCAAGAACTACTAAAGAAGTTGCATCTTAACTATATATATATAGCTCATTGACCCCAAATTGGCAGATTACACTCAACCATAAGGTAAACTAAATGCACTTAGATGATCAACATGTAAACAATGATGCTATACAACTCAAGGAGGTCAACATAATGATAGAAATTTATGAATGTACTCAGTGACATTCATTATAACTACATACTTTGTAAATGTAATAATCTTAGAATTGAGAATGAAATCCAAATGCACTATCTACACATAGGAAAGATTCAAACATAACTCAAATCTTTTAATAAATGTATTCATTACAACCTATATCATTAAGCCAAGTGTTCATTCCAAAGGTAAGAACATATTTAATGTCAATTTAAGTAGATACAGGGTATTCCATGCATAAATTGTATCTCAAACAAGTATTATTTTTATACAAGAAAGTATCAAAAATTTATCATAATGAATCGTATGTTCAATGCTTTTGATATAGACAAATAAACCAAACTAAATCTATCAATGTATAGGTCAACATGATCCACAATTGCATTCTACACATATTTAGAATCAAACAAGATTCCTTATTCTTTAGGGTATGAAGTTAAGGATGTTGGTTTAATTCTCTACCTAATCACTATGGACTCCAATGGTGATCATTAGTGTTTGACAGGCAAGAAGTATGAACTGATTGACAATTAATTTCTATCAACTACAATCTAATCCATTTGTATTCATGGTAGTAAAAAAGGTAAATGTCGATTGTATAAAACAAATTTCCATCCATATTTGGAATGCTCTTGTCTATGTACTAAGATTCCTATAGTGCTTTATAGAAATCAACATTTATATTAAATAAAAGACATTTTGGTATTAGATCAATTGTAGTTCCTTGAAGGCTTGTGTTCAAGCCATACTTGCACTTCTATTGCAACATCATAACTATTAGATTGTGGTGACTAATTAGGAAGGTATTGTACATACAAATGACAATCCAACAGATATGTTGACAAAGGTAGTAACAAGTGAGAAGCTAAACTCCTCTCTAGCTTCGATTGGTCTTCTAGAATGAAAATGAATAAAAGAATAATAGAGTCTAGGGTGGTTTGATCCAGTGGGAGCCTCATGGAGTAGCAGCATAGCTAGTGGATCAATCTCCAAGTGGGAGATTGTTGTTTAGTGTGGAGCTTGATTAGTCCCCAAGTGGGAGATTGTTAGATTGTTGTAACTAATTAGGAAAGTACTGTAAATACTTCATAATTTTTTTGGGGCTTTGGGCATCACCCCAAATTTTTTTCTTTTGGCCCTATTTTATCAAGATTTTGGGTTGACATGTAATTATTAATTATAACCCTAAAGTGGTAAAAATACTTGTATAAAAAGAGCTTAGGGTTAGGGATTGTTTCATAGTTGTGATTCAAAATTGGTTCTTGCGGCTGTATTGAGCTGTAAGGGATCATGGATTATAATCAAGTTATAATAAATAGATCATAATAATATTGGACTTGTTGTTTAGTGGATCTAGCCCAAGGATTGGGTGAACCACCTTAAATCTTGGTGTCTTTTGTTCTTTTCTATGTGATCTATTACCTTTTTTTATTGGTTATATTTGCATGTAATTATTATTTTTGTCTGTGGTTTAATCGTAACAAGTGGTATCAGAACGAGGTTGTTTTTTTAGTTATGCTCTGCAAGAAAGTCTCATGGCTGAGTGGGAGTGATGGAAAATGAGGGTAAGCTAATGGTTGATAGGTTTAATGGATAGAACTTCTAGTTATGGAAGATGCAAATGGAAGACTATCTTTATCAGAAGGATTTATGGAAGCTGTTGGAAGAAAAAGCTAAGAATCAAGGATCTATATCAAATGATGAATGGGATCTTTTAGATATAAAGGTACTTGGAAGCATTCAATTATGCTTGGCACCATCAGTGGCATTTAATATTACAAAAGAAAAGATGATAGAAGAATTGATGTAAACCCTAGCGAAACTATAGGAAAAGCCCTCCACTTTAAACAAAGTATTTCTCATGAAGCATTTATTTAATATGAAAATGGTAGAAAGGTGGATCTATTTCAGACCATTTAAATGAGTTTAATACTATTACTAGTCAATTATCTTCTATGGGTATCAATTTTGTAGAAGAAATTAGGGCTCTCTTGATTTTGTGTTCTTTGCATGAAAGCTAGAATGACTCAGTAATGGCTATGAGTAATTCTATTCCTGGATATAGTACCCTAAAATATGATGATATGATTGGTGTTATTTTTAGTGAGGAAACTCGTAGGAAATCCTTAGGTGGACATACATTAGGAAGTGCTTTGAATGCATAAAGCATGGGCAAAATGACTAAGAGAGGAAGTAATTCTGGAAATAATGGGAAAACAAGAGGAAAGTCAAAGGGAAGGAGGTCTTAATTGAGAGGACTGAATGACTATTAGTACTATGGGAAACCAGGTCATAAAAAGAAAGATTGCTGCAATCGAAAGAAAAATGAAGGAGATAAATTAGATGGAGACAAAGAGGCAAATGTGGTAAGTAACAAATCTGAAAAGGATGCTTTGCTTCTATCTTTAGAAAGTGTTGATGATTCATGGGTTTTAGATTCTAGTGCTTCATTTCATGCTACACCTCATACAGGTTATTTCATTGATTATGTCCAAGGGGATTTTGGACTTTTTAATTTGGGGGATAATGAACCCTATTAGACTGTTGGAAAGGGAAAAATTAAGATTAAGTTGCAAAATGGGAATCATTGGCTACTACATGAGGTAAGACATGTTCCAAGGCTGAGTAGGAATTTAATCTTAGCAAGGCAACTCGGTGATGAAGGTCGTGTAGTTACTTTTAATGATAAAAATTGGAAGGTTTCAAAACGTTCCCTTGTAGTAGCAAACGGCATGAAAGTAGGCACCTTATATCTTTTTATAGGTCATATTGTTCCTTCTACTTTAATTATTTTAGAGAAAAATGAATGTTTAGGAACAATTGCTGCTATTGAGAAAGGAGAACAAATAGCTATTGTAGATTCTCATACAACGCTATGGAACAACAGACTTGGGCACATGAGTGAGAAAGCTATGAAAGTACTTCATTCAAAGAAAGTTTTACTAGGTCTAAAATGTGTTAATATGGATTTCTATGAAAGTTGCATGTATGGAAGACAAAAGCGAGTGAGTTTTGTAAAGACTGGGAAGGAAAATAAAAATGAGAAATTAGAGCTTGTACATACAGATGTATGGGGACTAGCTCAGATATCTTACCTTGGTGGCTCTCATTATTATGTTACATTTATTGATGACACAAATAGAAAAGTATGGGTTTATTTCCTTAGGAAAAAATTTGATGTATTTCAAACTTTTAAGAAATCAAAATGCTTGGTTGAAAATGAGACTAGTAAGAAATTAAAATATCTCAGATCTGATAATGGTGGTGAGTATTACAGTCATGAATTTGAAGATTATTGCTCCACTAATGGTATTCATAGACATAAATATATTCCAAGGACTCCATAGGAAAATGGAGTGGCTGAACGCATGAACAAGACTATAATGGAGTGCACGAGGAGCATGAGGTTGCATGTTGGGTTGCCCTTATACATGTGGGTGGAGGCTATCAATACTATTGTATATTTGATTAATAGAGGTCCATCTACTCCCTTGGAATGTGGTATTCTAGAAAAAGTATGGACTGGTAAGAAGGCGAGTTATTCTTTTCTCGAAACCTTCGACTGTGAAGCATTTGCTCACATAGATTCTAAAAATAGAACCAAGCTAGAAGCTAAGTCAAAAAAATGTGTATTTTTTGAATATGGCATTAATAAATTTGGTTATAGGCTTTGAAATTTTGAAAATCATAAAATTTTAAAAAGTAGGGATGTAATATTCAATGAGAAAGTGTTGTACAAAGATCTATTGTAGCAACATGAGAAGAAATAAGATGATTATGTAGTGTTGGATGATACTCCACAAGTTGATTTTCTAGCCATTCCTCATGATGTGCAACAATCATAACAACAAATACCACACCCACCAATGAATGTTAGATGGTCAACAAGGAAAATTAGACCTCTAGAAAGATTTTCTCCCTCTTTGTATTCTATTTTATTAATTGATGCTGGTGAACTTGAATGTTATGATGAAGCCATGTAGGTGGATACTAAGATTCAATGGGAGTCTGCAATGAAAGATGAAATGGACTCTTTGCTAAAGAATAAGACATAGAATTTATGCAAGTTTCTTGCAAGTAAAAGAGCTTTACAAGATAAGTGGGTTTATAGTTTGAAAGAAGGGGAAGGAGGTAAGAAAATAATTAAAGCTAGTTTAGTTGTGAAAGGATTTGCATAGAAAAAGGGCATTAATTTTGATGAGATATTTTCTTCTATTTTCAAGATGACTTCTATCCGTACTATTTTAAGTCTTGTGGCTACTAAAGATTTGCATTTAGATCAACTTGATGTTAAAACAACCTTCCTTCATGGTGATTTGGATGAAGAGATATATGGCTTAGCCACAAGTATTTGTGGTCAAAGTAAGGACAACTTAGTGTGCAAATTGAAGAAAAGTTTATATGGCTTGAAGCAAGCACCTCGATAATGGTATCTAAAATTTGCCAGTTTTATGCATGAGCATGGATACACTAGGTGTCATTTAGATCATTGTGTTTCTTTTAAGATTTTGGATGATGACAACTATATTATTTTATGTTTATATGTTGATGATATGCTTGTAGCTAGGTCTAACATGGATCACATTATGGGGCTGAAATGCCAATTAGCACATGCATTTGCTATGAAGGATTTGGGGGCAGAAAAAAAAATCTTTGGTATGAAGATTTGTAGAGATAGGAGGAATAGAACATTGATGCTATCTTAGGCTGATTATGTGGAGAAGGTGTTGCAAAATTTCTCTATAGAGAATGCTAAAGCTATCAACACACCTTTACCTGGTCATTTGAAGTTGACTAAGGAGATGTGTCCCAAGACACAAGAAGAAGAGGATAAGATGTCCAAAGTACCCTAAGCTTCAAATATTTGAGAGGAACATCCGATAAGTGTTTATACTTTGGGAGCTCTACTACTGATTTATAAGGCTATGTTGACTTAGATTTGGTAGGGAATATTGATACCAAGCAGAGTACTATAGGTTATGTCTTTAATATTGGTGGGGTTGTCATGAGCTAGGTTTCTAAGTTACAAAAGGTTAATGCTTTATCCATTATAGAGACGAAGTATGTAGCTACTATAGAGGCAACCAAGGAGATGATAGGCCTTCAATTCTTCTTGGAGGAATTGGGACACCCACAAAAAGGATAATTATTTGTTTACAGATAGTCAAAGTGCCATTCATCTTGAAAAGAATTCAACTCTACATTTAAAGAACAAACACATATAGTTAAAGCTGGTAAAGATACATATAAATGAAAATCCAACAGATATATTGACAAAGGTAGTAACAAGGGAGAAGCTAAACTCCTCTTCAACTTTGATTGGTCTTCTAGACTGAACATGAATAAAAGAATAGTAGAGTCTAGGGTGGTTTGATCTAGTGGGAGCCTCATGGAGTAGTGACATAGCTACCAGATTAGTCTCCAAGTGGGAGATTGTTGTTTAATGTGGATCCTAATTAGTCCCCAAGTGGGAGATTGTTAGATTGTGGTGACTGATCAGGAAAGTATTGTGCATACTTCATAAATCCTTTGAAATTTTTTTTTTGGGCCCTATTTTATTGGGATTTTGGGCCGACATGTAACTATTAATTATAACCCTAAAGCAGTAAAAATACTTGTATAAAAAGAGCTTAGGGTTAGGGATTGTTTCATAATTTTGATGCAAAATTGGTTCTTGTGGTGGTATTGAGCTATAAGGGGTTACAAATTGTAATTAGGTTATAATAACTGGATCGTAATAATATCAGACTTGTTGTTTGGTGGATGTAGCCCAGGGATTGGGTGAACCACCTTAAATCTTGGTGTCTTGTGTTCTTTTTTGTGTGATCTATTATTTTCTGTCATTGGGTATATTTGGATGTAATTGTTATTTCTGTCTGTGGTTTAATCCTAACAATACCCTCTCAACACACTTCTGCTACACCAATCTTAAGTAGATTTTTAACCCGCAATCAACATGAATAGAGTAGTATGAGAAAACTCATATACATAGACATTATGCTATTTAGAGTGGTTAGAAAGAAGTACACGATACCTAGTTGTAATCGATTCAATGTACACAAATTAATTCTATTGGAAAAAAGAAACATCTCAAACATTTCTATTGAACATTGCTTGCTTGGTTTCTTGTCTATGAAGGAGGTTTTTCCATAGGTGTAAGCAACAAAATTTGATGGAAAACCAAGATTGAATGTGTTTTATTTCTATGTTTCTCAAATAGAATGCATATTCTAACAGCATTCAGACTCCCTACTAATGAAGAGAATTTTTGCAAGAATGTTTCTTTTGTGTTAATTAGTTCATGGTTCCCCACACTAAAATATTGATGCTTTTAATATTCCATGTGATTTATTTCTATAGTTCTAGAATCAAATGATGAAAAATAAATAAATAATTTTCCTACTACATAAGGGGTGCATACACATAGACCCAAAATATAGATAATCTAGCAACCAATCCAAACAATAAGGTAAAATTTAATATTTCCTCTAAAATTTCTTGTCATTCATTTCAATTATTCAACCCTTGTAATCAAGAATGACTATTCAAACAATCAACAAAAGGAAGAGTAAAGAACCTGGTACCATTGGAGTTGGCCCATTTGTTTCCCAAGATCCTCCCTTCACTCCACCCTACAATGGCCATGCTCTATTGTCATAACAATGGAACAAAAAATTGTAGAGACTAAAGGAAGACCAAATGACCATGAAACACCACCAATCTCGATCAATTCCCATGACCATTCACCATCTAATGCTCCCACTTTTGCTCTTTTTGCCTTGCCACAATTGTTAGTTTTGGTAGCTTTGAAAAACTATTCATCCATATGTAGTTAATTAGCAAGTAATTATATTACTAACTAATTTTTTAGATTAGGGATAAATATTTGTTAATTAATTAACCACTTTTGTCCAAAAATTGACTTGGTTAGGGTTTTTAAGTTCTTTTAATCTTGACCATCGATTGAGAATCAATCTTAGTTGTTGGTTTTCCAATAGTAGTATAAAAGGAGGTCAAGGGGCATTTGTAAGAACAAGAAAATAAGTTTGTAAGATGAATTTGCAGTGTTAGAAAATGATTTTACAGTGATAGCAAATAGTCTTGCAGTGTTAGCAAAGGCGTAGTCATAATGTTGGGGATAACAATGGAGGAATATTAGCAGGAGAAATTAGGAGGTTGTCTGAGTTCTGCTAGTGAGAGGCAAGGAATTTTGTATCTCTCGATTTGCAAAAGTTAAAATAATTTCCTCATCTATAGAACTGGTTCTTCCTTAGGGGTTTTTCCAAGGACAATTTGTCTAAAAATATTCTGTTCTCTATATTCTAAATTTCTTTTCATATTTTATTGGTGAAGTTGCAGTTGTGGTATTTTTCAATATTAGCTAGGAATTTATTTTTAATAGTTTAATAATAATTTATGATAGGAGATTAATAATCAGTTATTGTAGTAGTGTTAATTATCACATGGTATTAGAGTGAGGTTGAGGGTAGAAGTATTTTTCCCTAGGGAAGAAATTAAGAGTTTATAAAACCTAGTTTGGTCTCTTTAGATTTATTATTGCTTTAATCCCTTGAGATGGCTTTAGCTGGTTTGAGAGATTAGGACAGATTGGAAGGTTCCTCAAATTTTGGTGTCTGGAAGACCAAACTTTCTTTATTGTTGGAAGAGAATGGTATCAAAGATTATGCTACCATTGGTATAACTATACCTATAGATGCTATATAGCTTGCAACATACAAGAAGGAAGATGCCAAGGCAAGGAAGATAATCCTTGATGGTGTCAAGGATCATATTGTTCCACATATCTCGGAGCTAGATACCATGTAGAAGATGTGGGATGCCATTCTAAATCTATACCAGAATGATACCACCAATAGGAAGATGATTCTTAGAGAGAAGTTGAAGAATACCTAGATGAACCAGGGAGAAGATGTCACAAGTTACGTCACCACGCTTAGAATTGTTAAGGATGAGTTAGGAACTATTGGAGATAGCCTTAGTGATGACAAGTTAGTGAGAATAGTCGTAAATAGGTTTACTAAATAATGGAGTGTCTTTGTTCAAGTTTTCAGTGGACAAGATACCTTATTGAGTTGGGATTGACTATGGACTGATTTCACTTAGGAGGAGTTTAGACTAAGTCTTGTCAATGGGGCCAACAAGAGTTAGAAAAGTGAGGTATAATAGGAAAACATTTCCCTAGCAAGGAAAGGGAAAGCAAAGAAGAGGTCTAGCAAAGGATTGAATTCACAAAGTGAAAAGAAGAAGAAGGACCTTTCTAAGGTCAAGTGCTTTGGATGTCACAAGTATGGTCACTATGTCAATGATTTCCTAGAAAGGAAGAAGGCAAAAGCTTCAACAAGTGAAGAAGAACTCTCTAGTAGAATGAAAGATGAGTTTGCACTTATAGCTTGTATGGTGAGCTCAACCTCACAGACTATCTAGTATATAGATAGTGGGGTGCCATTTCATAGGATAGGAGTTAGAGAGTACTTCTCCAGTTATAAGGAGGAGAACACCAATATTCGGATTTCTATGGGAAACTTCTCCAAACTCAACCCAGTTGGGAAAGGGACTATTTAGTTTCAAAGGGAGAATAGAAAGATAATTCCAATTCACGATGTATTGCATGTGCCAGGCTTAGGTATGAATTTGATTTCTATATTTGTTCTTTAGGATAGGGGGTATAATGTACTCTTTAGAGGGACACATGTGTTGATTAAGCACAAGGATTGGAAATCACCCATAACTGTTGGAGTTAGGAGTGGTTGCCTTTATAGGTTGTATTTTGATACTTGTAAGGCACTCGTGAGCAATAGTAATCCTAGAGATCTTAGAGAGCTATGGCATAGGAGAATGGGCCATATTCATCATGGAGTACTCAAATTGCATCGTGAAATAGTGACAGGTGTTCTAGAAGTGAGTACAGAGCATGATGATGTAAGGGATGCATGTTGGAGAAGTTTGCAAAAGCATCTTTTCCACATAGTGACACCAGATCTAAAGGCATTCTTGATCTAGTACATTCAAATGTATGTGGACTGATGTCAATAAAATCTCTTAGAGGATATGAGTACAATGTTACTTTTATCAATGATCTCTCTAGGGAGACTTGGATATACTTTTTGAAGACCAAGGATGAGGTTTTCAGTTAGTTCCAAGAGTTTAAGGCTCTTGAGGAGAACTCAATAGGAAGGAAGATAAAGGTTCTTCAGTCAGACAATGGAGGCAAGTACAAAGGAAATAACTTTCAAGAGTTCTATACCAGAGAATGAATCAAGAAAGAGTAGACTATTCCTTACATTCCACAAAAGAATGGAGTTGCTCAGAGGAAAAATTGTTCTATATCAGCGGTGACAAGATCTATGCTACATGACTAGGATATGCCTTGCTACTTATGGGCAGAGGTGTGTAGTACAATAGTCTACATTCAGAATAGGGTTCCACACAAGGTACTAGGGAAGATGACACTAGAGGAAGCTTTCATAGATAAGTAGCCTAATGTTAGCCATTTCAAAATGTTCAAGATTTTGGCATATTGTCATATTCTAGGAGATACATGTACCAAGTTAGATCAGATTTTAGAGAGGGGGTACTTTGTTGGGTATAGTGAAACCTCAAAGGCATATATGATTTTTATCCCACGGACCAAAAGAGTTATTGTTAGATGTGATGTTAAGCTCATATAGGACAAGGCATTTAGAAGGTCTAGAGATTTTCTAGCAGATGATCAAAGTGAGCGACCTGTAGAAACTACAAGGCCTAGTCAAGGGTAGCAAAGCACTAGTATAGTTATTAGTACAAGCATAGGCTCAGGTGGTGAAGAGTCATAGAGCATGGAACCATAGGTACAAAAGGAAATGCATCTAGAAGACTTAGAGGTTGATATCTCATCCTCTATAGTTGGCAGTAGGAACTGTGAGGTTTAAGAGACACAAAGAGATACTCAAGAGTTTGTGGGAGCTCCTAGGAAGAGTACTAGACAATAGAGACAACCAACCAAGTTCAAAGACTATGTGGTATTAGTTAGTCAGTTGGTAGATAGTGAACCTTCCATCTACAGAAGGCTTCATGACATCAAGTATGGTAGGATTCTATCGTTGAGGAGTATAACTCAATTATGCAGAATGATGTGTGGGAGGTAGTACCTAGGCCAATAGATAAAGCAATAGTTGGATCATGTTAGATCTATAAGATAAATCATGGTCCAAATGGTAGCATTGAGAAATACAAGGCAAGGTTCATGGCCAAGGGGTTCTCTTAAAAGGAGGGAATAGACTATGTTGAGACATTTGCTGCAGTGGCCATGTATACTTCTATATGAGCTGTGATCTTATTTGCAACATAGATGGGATGGAAAATCCATGAAATAGATGTCAAGATAGCATTCCTTAATGGTGAGTTAAAGGAGGAGGTATACATAGAGCAACCAAAAGGCTTTATAGCATGCAACAAAGAGACCCACATGTGCAGATTGAAGAAAGCCTTATATGCACTCAAGCAAGCTCTTAGAGTGTGGTATGATCATATTGACACATACTTGTAGGAAATGGGCTTTGTGAAGAGTGAAGCGAATGCTAACCTCTACTACTTGATGGTTGGGAGTAAAGTTCTCATTCTTGTCCTTTATGTGGATGACCTATTTCATACAGGTGTATTAGGGCTCATAGAAGACTGCAAGAGGGACCTTGCAAAAGAGTTTGAGATGAAGGATTTAGGATTTATGCACTACTTTGTAGGTGTGGAGGTGTGGTAGATAGATGGAGATATTTTTCTTGGTCAAGGGAAATATTGCATTGAAATCTTGAAGAGATTCGGGATGGAGGATTGCAAAGCCATGTCTACACCCATGATCACATATAAGGAAAATGATATAGATCCCTCTTTATATAGGTAGTTGATTGGTTCACTTATATACTTGGTCAACAAGAGGCTAGATATTGCTTTTGCCATAAACTCACTTAGTCAGTTCATGGTTGAACCAAAGATAGTTCATTGGACAACAACCAAGCATGTACTATGTTACTTGTGTGATACAATTGAGTATGAGATCATATATGTTTGAGGTAAAGGTATCATGTTGATGGGTTATATTGACACAAATTGGGTAGAAAGTACAATGGACAAAAGGAGCACTTCAGGGTGTTGTTTTAGTTTCAGATCAAGAGTTGTATCTTGGTTCAATAGGAAGTAGAAGTCTGTGGCTTTGAGTGTAGTAAATGTAGAATACATAGCAACTAGCATGGAAACATTTGAAGCTATATGGCTTCAAAAGTTGTTAGTAGCTTTGTTTGGTCAATAGGTTGAGACTACTGTAATACACTATGATAATCATAGTTGCGATGTGAATATCAGGATTTAACTGTGTGATTTTTGAGTCAAACTCATTGACCCATGTTTCATGAGTAGTGATTCAACATGAATCCATCTCTCATGAGAATAAATGGAACACTTAGCACTCATTGGATCTAGGTGATGCTCACAGGGGTGAAGCACCGGGACTTCCTGGGATCATAGTTGCGTCAAGTTGTTTAAGAATCCAATATTTCATGATAGGTCTAAACATATATACATTAGATATCACTTCATTAGAGATTATGTACAATAGGGGGTTGTTCAACTATAGTACATACCTACAGAGGAGTAAGTTGTAGACATTCTGACTAAGTCATTGGGGAAGGAGAAATTCATCTTCTGTAGAGATAAGTTATGTGTCATGTAGAACAACTTCCTCGCTAAGAAGGAGTGTTAGTTTTGGTAGCTTTGGACAGCTATTTATCCATATGTAGTTAATTAGCAAGTAATTTTTTGCTAACTAATTTGTTAGATTAGGGATAAATATTTGTTAATTAATTGACCATTTTTGGAAGCAACTAGAAATTGACTTGGTTAGGGTTGTTAAGTTGTCTCGATGTTGATTGAGAATCAATCTCAACTATTGGTTTTCCAACAGGAGTAGTATAAAAGGAGGGTAGGGGGCATTTGGAAGAACAAGAAAAGAAGTTTGTAAGAACCATTTGCAGTGTTAGAAAATGAGTTTGCAGTGATAGCAAACAATCTTGCAGTTTTAGCAATGATGCAGTGATAGTGTTGGGGATAATAGTGGAGGAATATCAGCAAGAGAAATTAGGAGGTTGTCTGAAAGTCTGCCAATAACATGCAAGGAATTTTGTATCTCTTGATTTGCTAAAGTTAATATAATTTCCTCAACTATAGAACTAGTTTTCGCTTAGGGGTTTTTCCAAGGACAATTTTTTCAAAAATATTGTGTTCTTTGTGTTTTGAATTTCTTTCCATATTTTATTGGTGAAGTTGTAGTTGTGTTATTTTTTGATATTAATTAGGAATTTATTTTTAGTAGTTTAATAATTGTTTACGATAGGAGATTAATAATTAGTGACTACAATAGTGTTAATTTTCACAATAATATCCTGATTGCTTGAAACCTCAGATTTACCTCTCTAAACTTGCTTAGAGGAATTAGGGATGACCCTTTGTCTTCCCAAAGTTTCTTTTGCAGGGGTTCAAATATATCATTATAAACATGAATAATCACAACTCGATACTCTTGTAGTAGGTGCTCTTTTAGAAAAATCATCCTCATCGACACTCCTTAGTACGAATCTTCCCCCCATGGCATCATTTCTCCTCTGACTATATCGTATGTCTCCTAAAGAATGGGTAGTAGTATCAATGTTGCCTCCACTTGTAAGCCAATGTGTTGATCTTCTACTGATAGCTTGGCTCCTAAAAGTCTGCACCGTTCCAAGAACTATTGTAACCACTCCTCCCCATGTCTTGATACTTCTCCTCTTTTCCACCCAATCTTTTTGCCTTCGTTCTTCATAATTGACCCAATCCATTTATTCCATAAGGCAAAACAATATAACCATCTTCTCTTTTAAAGGAAAAACATAAAATAAATTTTATAATATCCACATGGCAAGAAAATGATTAAAAGATTTGATGAAATAAAATATGGCTTGTGACACTTTATAGAACTAGAAGTGAGCAACACATTGTAAATATTATTGTTATGCAGAGATACGATAAATCTTAGTAAGTTGACTGGCTAAGAAATAATTCCTAAGTTATCATTTCTTTAGGCTAGTAACTGGTAAGATATTAAAATCCCTTAATTGCGCCAATTGCCTTATCGGCTAGGGATTCCAAATATAGACAACGAGGTCTCTTAAACAGAATGCCATCAGATTATTTCATTTGTAGTGCCGAATCCTCTAGTCATACAACTATAATGGCGGTCTATTTTAAATTTGAAGAACATTAATATGACTCTTTATTGGGCAACTGAGGAGTGATGGAGCGAGTTTGTTGGGATCAATATCTATACTATTCTTATGAGAATGATTTTGGCCTTGGATTATACTAGCTTGACTAAATGGGATGAAAATTTGTCTTGCACTTTTTTTGTTTGTTTGGAATTGTATTCAATTGACAATACTAGATTTATATTGAATCAGTTTCATTGTCTAGTATACCCAATTGTATGTGCTTTCAAATAAAATTCTATGGTATCATATACGGTCAGCATCCTGACAGTCGCATGACAGTGATCTGAATAATATATAAATGTCCAATTAATATCACCAATGATGTTATACTATCCACTTTGAAACATAAGAAAGCTTGGCAACCAAATGCATGATTCCTTGCAAGTTTGGAACTAGTAAATTGCTTGATTTCTAACTCCCATTTTTACCTTGCTTGACTTATCGGGAAGACATGATTATTGCATATATTAGCATAGGACATTGTGCTCAGTGAATTTTTCTATTTAAGTATTCTTGATCTTGCAGACACGTGTGAATTGGTATGCCTATGTAATGACTTTACAAGAAATCTTGGTTAATTCCAGAATGTATATTACGTCAAGGCTTCCCTTTGGTATGAGTTGTGTTATAAAATGGCCATGTTAAAAGAAGGTTTCATTGAATTTCTTGTTTTTAAGAAATTTGAGATGTCTAAACCTACTGCAACTTATTATATTTCACCCTCATTCTTGTTCGATTAGCAAAAGAATTTTGTTTATAATCCTTTGGATTTAGAATTTAGGAAGAGTAATATGTGTGCAATTTGTATGCTAGAAAAGTCGGCACATGCTTCCTCTAACTCATGTCACATATATTCTAGAGAATTGCGGCTCAAATGAATGTTGGCTAACTTGAACCGTCAAGAATTTACGATTAGTTAATAAATCTTGCATTTGGAAATACAAATTTTCACCATGTTTCAAATTTGGATGTCACGGAAAAGAGATAGTCAAGGAACATTGATGATTCCTTTCTATATGTTGATTTGACTATCTATGAAATTGGTGAATGGTTTTAGAACATGATTTTTATTAATCACACAAGTCCATTATTTCTATTGGTTTTACTTGTTTAGACTATCTCGTTGTCGGGTTAGGTATCTTTCATGTCATAAAAGATTATAGGGAAGCTTAACAACTTCATGGTAGGGTGGTAAAAGACTTCTACAATATTCTTGCTCTTGTGTTCTTAGATAGGTCCCGAAGCCTCTATTAGAATGGTCAACATATTTGGTACATCTTGGTATTTTGGTAACAAAATTATAAATTCTTTTAGACCCGAGCATATATATGTATTTTATTTTTTTAAATTTTTTTTAAAAATTTAAGGATAATTGAGAATTAATGTTAACTAGTCAATATTAAAATGACCTTGACTCTTGTTGAATTTTTTGCATTTTACGTAGAATGCTGATGAGATATTAGTTTTGTAGGGGCAATCTTTACATATGGTATTAGAGCTCTTGGTTCCACACTAGGGCCTTGAGTTCACTATGCTAGACACACAACTATAAGTCAACTAGCTTAATTTATGTTGTATGAGTTGATGAGATGGGTTGCATGTCATGTCTCCCAATTATGGTTACTTTTGATATAGAAGGAAATGATGCTCCTTATGCGTGTCATGATTTTGTGTTGACATTGCATTTTTTTAAAGATTGTCAAAATGAAAATTCTCTAGAATGACTGGTCATTTGTGTACCTCAAATGGTTATGGTTATACTTTGACTAAAATTATGTGATTATATAATATTCATACTATTTGATTATACTTGAAGTACTTATTTCTTGTATGTGTGATGCAAGAAGGATCTTGATTTCTATTATTTGTTGAGATAGTCAAATGATGGTTGACTTTTGGAGTCGGTTACGGGTGCCTACAAATTCAAGACTTGGCTTGTGATAGCAATGAAAATGTCTTTTATCGTGTAAATGACATGAAATGTATATGTGGTCCATGAATTTTGATGCTAGATTCATGATATTCTTGGGATAATCTAGCAATATATGAAGGAAGAATAATGGACTTTTTTTTGTAAAGGTATTACTTGTTGCATTTTTTGTTTAAGAATGCATGAAATCTCAAAAGGAAAGACATAATTAACAAAATGTAATGCAAGTGATGCATACTTTTGGAGTTTGGTCATGTTCTTAATGCTCCTTGAACACAAAGTGTTCTATAAAATCTACTTCCTCTTATTGACTAGTGAGAGTCAATTTGTTTTATGTAAATTGGTTTTCATTTGATTATATGATCCTTTAATTTTTATGAACTTTAAGTGATGAAGGGCTCACTTGAAAAATTTATATGTTCCTTGTGACCACCTAGCCTCCTATTTTTCTTGGTGACCTATCTATTGTGAATCATGTTCACTTTTATCTTTATTGGTTTTGAGTCCCTTTTTCTTGGACTTTGATTTTGAGAATTGTGATTCTTAATTTCAACACTTCTTTGATCTTGAGGTGGCTAGGGTGTGTATTTTTTTATAATGCTAGTCCTATGATTTGAAAGTGATGTCATCCATCATGTTTAGTGTGAAACATTGATAGGATGTTTAAGGGAGTAGGTTGTGAAGAACATGCCATTCTTCCTCTCCATTTAAATTTTGTTATTTTATGTATGAGATTGGAAAGCTTTCCTTCTGGTGTGGGTGTACTTTGGCTATTTGTGAAGGATAGAAATGGATATGACGTGCTCCATTTCTTTCTATCCACTAGTTCTGATTTCTTCTATTAGCTAAACTTGACTCTTAAAGTACTTTGGCCAAAGTCATTTTTTATTACTGCATATGTGTAGATATGCAGTTATTTCATTTTACTACATATGAGTAGATATGATGTTATTTATTTTACTACATATGAGTAGATATGTTTTTATGTTATTTTACTACATTGGAGTAGATATGTTGTTATTTATTTTATTGCTTATGAGTAGATATGCTGCTATTTATTTCATTGCATATGAGTAGATATGATGTATTATGTTCCCTACCACATTCTATGATTAGGCTACTCAGACATATGTGGAAAGTAGTATGTTTCATTGCTACACCAGATACCTCCTAATTGAACTACTTAGACATATATGAAAAGTAGTATGTTTTAGGGTTGAGAATTGTACGTGTTAGGTAGAATCCCAAGTAAGTGTAAGGCTTCAAGGTTGGGTAGAAAAGAAAATAACTATCTTTTATGTGATGATTGAATGGTGAGAAGGTCATACATCACAATGAGTTATTATCTGTTGGTTAAGCACACTTAAAGGAAACTATGAATGCACATTATGTTAGAAAGTAAAGTCCACCAAGATAATTGAGAGGGGGTTGGGAGGGGGAGTGGGTGGGGGCGAGGGGTGGTGGGAGGGGTGAATCAGTTTTCCAATTATTAAAATATAGATAAACTTTATTAATTCTTAACCATGTGAATAATATAACCAGTAACAATAAGAAGATACACACATAATAACACCAGATATGTTAACTAGGGAAATGATGTAGTGCAAGGCAGGAGAATCAAAAAAGAATATGTCCTAGCCCCTAACAAATAACCACACAATAGAAACACAACAACAATGCAACACAAATGCAAGATTTAATACCAAATCACAATACTTTATTTATGAATATAAGGCCTTTCATGTTAGGGCTATTCATGTAAATAATTATTATTTACACTTAAGTTTACTTTTTTTTTTTTTTTTTTGTAAGGGGTAAACGCTTTGACTTGGAGCTATGAACCAGTGAGGCCACAAACAGGAGACCTCATCCCCATTAGATTTGAACCTTGATGGCAAGGATAACAACTCAATAACTTAACCATCACAACATGCCACTATTGGCAAAATACTTACTTAAGTTTACTTAGGATAAATGCATTATTTTATTATTTCTTAGGTTAGACACCTAGGAGTTTGTGTACTCATATGAGTTTTCATGTTGACAACACAGGAGTAACCAACTCTAATTTAGCACATGGTGTCTACAACACCAAAGTATGCATAATCAACTAAGTTGTCATGTTGACAACATAGTTGTTCACACTCTCAATTAAGCACATAGTATCTATAGCATAAATTTACATGAAAAACCTTTGTAGGCTTATCCTCTTATCATCGCACTAACTCATGTGCTTAATGGAGAATAATCTATTTTTGGTGGACATGTGCTTAATTTTGGAGCTTATCATATTGCTAACTCCTAGACATTCTAGATCCATCTTAGAGGCCTTTATATATAGGCACCTTTAGTGTACTATCATATTAATTACAATGAATTAAATACCATATTGTTATTCTGATCACACTTTGTTGGTCTATTTTGTGCTAGTTATTATGCTTCTTGGTGTTGGGTGATTTTTCCCTAAGGAAAATTCTTACATGGTATTAGAGCCATAGGAGCGTCATTTCATAGCCATTGGAGACCATTCTTGCTTCACCTCTCTAAGGACACCTCGACTCAAATCTGGAGTATCTATAGATATTGGGAGCATTTAGAACCAAAGTGGACCTCACCATTGCATCTAGAGCATCGATTTGGTGAAATTTGACTATACATTCATCTATGTTGGGCCATAGTCAAAATTGTGGCAAATTTGTTTTGCAAATTGGCACCCAAAAGCCCAATTTGCAAAATTGGTATGATAATTTTAGATTTGTATATTTTATTATTTTAGGCTTTGCGATTTCTCTGCATTATTTTTTAGATCTACATATTTTGTTCGAAATTTTTTTGGCCATTAGGTCAGTAGGAGAGATTTTTTGTAGGTGAAAATTGGAACTTGCTGGTGCCAATCAAATATTAGCATCATATTTGGAAGGTCAAAAAACCCCTAAACTGACTTTTGTTTCACCAAAATTGGACATTTGAGGTGAAAATTAGAGTCATTTGATTTTTGAAGGCACGATGGCAATTTAGAAAAAATAATTATAGAGGTGATTTTCAAATAGCGATATCTCCCTCATACAGACTCCTTTTTTTGAGAGTTTTTTTTTTTTGTTTTGGTGTGGAATTTCATAATCTACACATTGGTGTAGGTTGTTTGAGATCTCTGTTTTTGAATTTTTTTACAGCTCACAAATCTCAATTTTTGCAACTTCAAAGGCTTAGTATGGGCTCATCTAGACACATAAACAAGTTCTATTTTTTTTGAAAGTATATAATGTTTTGTCTACATTTTAGATTTGCAATCAAATTATAAGCTTGTGCGGATAGAAATATCACTTTTAGAAATAGGTCCTTTTTTTGCATTGTATGCTTCAAAATTGTTGTACATTGTAAAGTTCTAGATTTGAACTACAAGAGGAGGTTGTAAACAAAAAAAATAGAAGTCCACTTATGCCCATCTTGACAAGTGGCCTATTATAAATGCACCACCTATAAAGTGCCAAATCATGCATTAGGGGGGTTGTTTGATTATTATTGCATTTTAGGGGGCGCATAAATTCATTGATCTCATGGAGATTTGTTTCATATGTTGCGATGGTCTTAAAACAAAGTTGACAAAGAGGAACTATACAAATTGGAGTGTCTTAATCATTAATCATCTAAGAAGAGACCATAAGGAAGTATTTCCTTATTTATGTTTCAACAAACTGATCTCTTCCATTGATCAACCACCTATTGCAAGAATTTTTGATATCATTTATTTCAATGTCACTCATTCTTGCTTTAAAGTCATTGAAAAGTACAATTATCCTTATGATATTTGGCTAGGCCTTTGGGAAGCATATGGAGATCCAAATAATCCTCCCTTTCCAAAAGACATTATATCTTTAGTCACTTCAGTTATGGTACCTTCAACTTTAGATGAGATCCCACCTCTTGATACTCCTATTGATTCTATTGATCCAATTCTAGCCATGGATGCTCCTGATTCATTGCAATAGGAAATATCATGTCTTCCTACTTCAACTTAATGGGATGACTTCCTTCCAAACATTGTAGGGCTATTTGTGGAGTCTCACATTGATGATGTGGGAGACATCATCGATGACATTAATCTTCTCTTTGTTGAGGAGACTTCTTCACTCGTTGTGAGGGCACACTCTGACCCTCAACCACTTGATGTTTTGACATGATTGTGGCTTCTTTATAGTAGTTGGAGGAGGAATTTTTCACTTATGAGGAGATATATCAGTTTGTGGAGATTGTATTCTAGTATCCTTAGACATCATATTTTGTGAGGATTCTTCCTATTAGTTGGGGAGCATCCTCTACCACACTTGTAGTACAATCTCTTCCCACATGGAGGACCATCATTCAAATTTCATGGTGTAGCTTCTTTAGTCATCAAGGAGCTTCTTTCATAGGTGTGCCTATATCATTGAGGGGAGACGATATTGCTTTTCTTCCCACATTTTCCTATTCAGATGCTTCATCATTTTTGGTGTTTGATTTAGCTTCATGCATAGACATGTTCCCTTTCTTGGCACTATATTTTGGGCATTCAAAAGATTGGTTCATGGAATTTTCATTCATCAAGGACTTGTCACCATATGAGAAGACTTCAAAGGCAACATCCACTGCATACTACATTTGGATCCCTCTTCCATCTTCCTATCCATAGTGGAAAGCATACTTGCACCTATATTTGGTGCATCTTCTTCCTCAAGGGAGAAATGTTGTTTGGGGGCCTTGGATTTTCTTTAGTCTTCAGACACTTATCATTATGAAATCCTTCACTAAGGGGGGATTTCAAGGAGGGATTCTCTAATGTATATGCATGATGCATGTCATAATGGGGGGGTCTTGATTACTCCATCCATTTATGCATCCTTCTTTCTTGTACTTTTCTCTCTTTTTGGGGGAGGGTTTTTTTCATGAGGTTTTTCCTCTTTCTCCATTTGCAGAGAGATTTCATTGCATTTTAGCATTGTTTTGTACTTGGGTACCTAACATGGCCTAGTAGCCAAGACCCGTTATATGCATTTCATCATAGCTTTTGTGAGCTTAAGTTCATTCCCCTAAGTTGCACTTAAGGGGGGGTGTTAGTGTAAATATTTATTATTTACACTTTACTTAAGTTTACTTAGGATAAATACATTATTTTATTATTTCTTAGGATAGAAACCTAGGAGTTTGCATATTCATATGAGTTGTTATGTTGACAACACAGGAGTAAGAAACTCTAATTTAGCACAGGGTGTCTACAACACTAGAGTATGCATAATCAACTAAGTTGTCATGTTGACAACATAGTTGTTTACACTCTTAAATAAGCACATGGTGTCTACAACATAATTTTAAATGACACACCTTTGTAGGCTTATCCTCTCATCATAAAACCAAGTCATGTGCTTAATGGAGGATAATCCATTCTTGGTTGACATGTGCTTAGTTGTGGAGCTTATCATATTGCTAACTCCTAGACATTCTAGATGCATCTTAGAGGCCTTTATATACAGGCACCCATAGTGTACTATCATATCAATTACAATGAATTGAATATCATATTGTTATTCTAATCATACTTTATTGGTCTATTTTGTGCTAGTTATTGTGCTTGTTAGTCTTGGGTGATTTTGCCCTAAGGAAAATTCTTGCAAGTGCCAAATACAACAATAATTACAAAATAGTTCTGCAGGATCCACAAGATCCAACTCACAATCCCAGTCTCAGCTAGTCCACATCTACAGTCTAGAAGAAAACCCAAAGAAAATCTTAACTTGTGCTTGCAAGTCCACCAAGCAATTTTCTGGCTCTAAAAGCCACAACCACTAGCCCTTCTCAAAGTTCTCTCCTACTCTTCATCCTCTTCTCCAACCTGGATAATCATGCCTAAAGACTCCACAATACCCCCTACTTATACCAAACTAATCCACAAGTCAACCTAGTTCATTACAAATTAAAATAAATCCCTTATATTAAATATATGTTGAGCCACAAGTCAAATAAAACACAAACTAAATACCCATACATAAATTAGATGCCAAAAGTTGGCTCACAGATAACTCAACACCCATAGGAACCAAGACCAAGTTGAGCATAAGTAAATTTCAAAGCAATGTTGAGCTCCCAGACATTATCGAGCTCCTAGACATTGTCAAGCTCCTAGTGCTTGCTGAGCTTTCAATGCTTGAAAAAAACTATAGTGAATATTGATCTCCCAATATATGCCAAGGCCCTCATGCCTACCAAGTACCACAATGTATGCTAAGCTCCTAGTCACTATCGAGTTTTTTTAGTGATCAAGTCGATAAAACTTAGCCAAAATACCTACAACCATGTATTATTTCCAACAAGCCAAGGATGCTCCTGCATTAGACACCCTAGGTTTGAAAAGATGTTCTCAGTAGTTGGAAGAACATCTTCTAGGATTGAACACATAAATCCCAAACTAGTTCTTAACATACATATCCTCCAACTCTTCAACCTGTACACTCTTTCCCTTGTTCTTCTTCTATTTTTTCAAATCCATCCCTGGTGTGCTACAAGTCTATCTTCCATACTAATCTACAACCCTCTTAGAATCCTTCAACTCAACTTAGCTACCAATACTCAAGTTCCTCCTACCGAGCTATTTATTTTGCAAAGGAACTAGAGAATGCTTCCTACCATGTTTGACAATAGTGAACACATTCTTAACACAATCATGCACAACCCTACAATCATACTACCAAGGTCTACCAAGAAACACATGATAATTATTCATGTCTACAATAGCGCACAACACTTGATTTTATACTACCCAAATTGGAAATCAACAAGACATTGCTCCCTCACTTCCAAAGCATGCTCACCTTGTAACCAACCAATCTTATAAGGATAAAGATGTCTCGCTCTCCTCAAACTAAGCTTTTGAACCATTTCCTCAACAACAAGGTTATCAATACTACCACCACCCACAATCACTTTACAAAATTTACCACTAGACTTACAATGAGTTTTGAACAAATTAGTCCTCTGACAAGAATCTAGTATCCTTTAACCAATAAGTACTCACCGAGCCAACAAACTCTCTCCTTGCTCAAGTTGATTGTCTTGGAGTTTAACCTCATTCACAATAAAAACTTTCCTACCATGAGGAAATTCAAAAGATCGATGCCCTGCTTCACCAAATCTAAAATAATTACCACTAAATCCACCTCCACTTGTGCTTCTCTTTTGATCAACAGGTATTGGTTCACCTTCAACACTTTTTTTAGCCTTTATTGAGTTATTATGCTTCTCCTTCCCTCTAACATTACCTTGAATTTTTCTCTTCAACTTATGTTCTACCTTGAGAACATACTGGTAAGCATCCTCAACCAAAGAAATATTCAACATACTAACCTCATCTTGAATATTGAATCTCAAACCATTAATGTACCAAGCTACCTTTTCCTCTAACAATTCTCTATGCCTAGACTAAATAGTCAACTTGTAGAACTCCTTAGTATAATCTTTCACAATCACATCCATCTACTTTATATTCTACAATTTCTAAAACAACTCAAGTTCATAATCAATACGAATAAACTTAGCCTTCAACTTAGTCACCATCAACCTTCATCTAGTGTTCTTCATTTGACCTTCTTCGGCTCTATCTCTTTGTAGTTCTTTTCACCAAAGGGTAGCATGTCCTTTCAATTTAGTTTTTTCCAACCTCACTTTGAGAAAATCTTCAATATCCTCAAGCTCAAAGTAGTCTTTGAATTCACAAATCCAATCAATTAGGTCTTTAGGAGTCAATGTACTTGAGAAATTAGAAACCTCTATCTTATGCTTCATCTTCAACTGAGATCCAAGTCTAGCAAAGTAACCATCCCTAGTTCCAATAGGTCTCTCCACATGATCAATTTTGTTCTCACCACTAGATCCAATTTCTTCAAAGTCTTCAACAACTTCCTCATAGCCATCATCAATACCCACATGCCTAGGTACACAACCTAAAGCACTCACAATTTCAGCAATCATTTCACTCTTTATCAATGCAATCTTGGATCAAAATTTTTCTCTAATCTTCTGTGAGATCCTTTCTTCCATAGAATCACTAAAATCATCAATTGTCCTAGTGTAAAATATTCTTGGAGGCATCTTTCAAATTTTTTTCAAATCCAAAGCAATAGATCCACCAATCTATTAATCTTAGAATGGTTTTAACAAGTGAGTGTCAACACACTTAAGCTATTTACATAGTTCATGCCAACCTAGTAATACATGCCAAGCACAACATGTAAATATTAGACCATGCCAAGTTGCAATGAGTGTCAAGGAACTCATGTGCTAAGTTACTCAACTGCCTAGTAGGTAGACCATGCTGAGTGATTCAAGTGTCACATAAATAGTGGATGCCAAGTAATGCAGGTGCCGAGTCAAAAACAAAAATATAGTGCACGCCGAGCATTAGTGATTTCATATGTTGAGTGACACAGTTTTGACATATTTGTTTGAAATTGCACAAACAACTATGTAAACCATTTTTGAGTTGACTTAAGGATAGATTATGATCTTTTGGAGATAAGGATAAATCTATATTTGGATTCCCTATGTAATTATATGTAGTCAATCAAAAAATGGAAAGCAAAAAAAAGGATGAATCTTAGCCATAGATTCATACCTAACCCTAAGCCACTAGAGTCTTCTTAAGGAGGAAAAAGCACTAAAATCTTTACAATGAAATGATAAGTGTATGATGGGTGAATGATCAAATTGGAAGAGAAAACAAGATAATTTGCAGAGCATTCAAGGTGACTTAGAAGTAAAAGTGAATTGCAAAATCAGTTAGAGAAGAATAGAGGATAGCAAAGGATACAATATTGATGCATTAGATTGTGAAGGATCAAAAAGGACATTGTGTATAAGTGATTTGTTATTAGGCAAGAAAATGCCAACCATAGGATCTATGTTGAAACATTTTAACAGGTAATTTTAGCTAAATCTCTTAACAAAGTAGTCTTAACTAGCTGTATGAAATCTTTTAACAAGGTGCTTACTTAATTGTAAGTTGAAGTTCTCTAATTAGGCACACTTCTAATAGGGTGTTGAAATCCTCTAAGAAGGTGGGACTCAACAATATTTGTAAGCTTTTAACATGGCTAGCTATTCACAGGGCAGACCATGATTTATGGTCAAATCATTGTAACCTTCATTTGATACACTTTATTACTACAATAGTGAAGATTTGTGGGTGTCATCTCCACCCTAGTTTTACCTTCTCACTTGGAGGGTTTCTAGGTAATCATATCTGGTGTTATGTGTGTGATTGATTACATGTTTACATGATTTAGATTCATTTTCTTTACATGTTATTTCAATTTTTTAATGCATGCAATGAATGAATGGTGAAAGTTTTATGGGTCCAATTTTAAACTCCTAGTTCACCCCCCTCTTAGAAGTTTAGTCTCTTCCCACTTGTGATTCTAACAATTGGTATCAGAGCCAAGTTCTTTGAGAGAAAAGATTTAAAACTTCAAGGAAAGATCTTGAAATGGAAGTCTACAATCTGGGAAGGACTATTAAGAACTAGGAGATTGAAATACATCTCATACTACATCAACTAAATGAGGTAAGAGAGGAACTAAAGAAATCCTTGAAAAGAAAGAAAGAGATTGCTATTGCAGAGAATGATACACTATACAAAGAGATAGACACTACCAAACTATTTGTAGATGGTGAAACCAATGAATTTAATGCAATAGTTGTAGATCTAATTGAAAAGAATAGAATCCAAGTTGAGAAAATCAAAAATCTCAAGCTAGAGCAAGAATCACAAGCTATACCATGATGTAAGGTGACTAAATAGAAGAAGAAAGCCTTGGAAGACAAAGCCATGATTGAAGAAAACAAAAGAATTCTAGCAAACAAATTGGAAGAAAAGTCAACAAAGTTAACCAAGATTTCTAACATGTAATTGGATACTCTAAGTCAAATGATGAATGCCAACTATGAACTAAATATCAAGGACATTGAGATAACTACATTGAAGTTGCAGATGAACAATTGTAGAGTGACTTGGAAAGAGAAAAGGAATTTGTTGAAAGTCTCAATAGACCAAATGAGACCATAAAATACTTTGAGAAATTATTGAGATCCCCTAGATCCAACAAAGATAAATTAGGATTGCACTACACAAGCACTAAAGAAGGAGAATCATCCAAAGTTTCTGAAGAAAGGAACTTCAAAGATAAGAATTCCAAACCTACTTGTCATAATTGTGGTAAGAAAGAACATAATACTAATGTGTGTAGGAGCAATAATACAAATTAGAATGTCAAGCCTAAGAACATGACTTATTGTCATAATTGCAACAAGCAAGGTCATCAGGCACATTAATGTAGAACTAGGATCATGTAAAAACAAAGATTTGAAGGATATTTCTACAACTATTAGAAGTATGGGCATAGAACCTTTGAATGCATATCCAAATCCATGTGGTCATCAAATAAGACAACAAAGATAAGAAACAATGGGAACTTTTATATGTGGGATTATAATACAAGATCTAGTTGTCACCATTGTCAGGAATATGGATATATTCCTAAAAATTTCATTAGGACACACTTCAGTGGTAATTACAAAAGGTGGTTGAGTCAAACTACATGTTTTAGCTAGCTAAAGACTAGTCATATTAGTAAACATTGTCCAAGTAGGTCAAAGACACGAAGTTGTGAATTTGATAAAGGAAAAAGCAAGAAGGATGGTTGCAACACATCAAATGGAGAAGGGATCACTTCACCCAATGGGTCAGGTGACCACACCTCTTTGAACTAAACAATCAAGAGGTATGTGGGACTGATATTCAAGTGTAATATTATACATTAGTTCCAAAAGAAGATAGTACTAAAAAGACTAAATTAGCATGAATGAAGATGTAAGATGTTGTTAAAAATTCAGGTTTTTTATGTTGTTGTCAAGTATAAAAAGTCTCATATTTATGCCAAGTGGAATGCTAGTTGATGCTAAGCTACTAGACTATATACTTGTTGCCAAATTCATAGTAGCTTTCGAGTGATGGAAATATCAATGGATGACAAGTGATTTTGAAATTGAGTTGATGTCAAGCTTACAACTGTATAAGCACTAAGAATTAAATGCAAATTTTCTAAAGAGTATATGATCAATTTTTGCTCATTATTCATCATTTTGAATTCAAGCAAGAGAAAGTAGAGTAGAAGGAAATTCAAAAACCTATCCAAAGCATTTGTAGCAAATATAGCAATGATCTCACACTAGCGTACATATTTTACAAGATATTTATCATAAGTTGAGCAACATAGTTTAATTTTACATAAACCCTAGTTTGACAAAATGGTGTCTATTTTGAAAAATGTAGAAGGGAAGGAAGTTTTGAATGTCCAACTTTTCAATAATGTAGTGAAACAACCAATATTTAAAGCCATTCTTGACATAGCTTATAAACAAGATCCTTCTAGCACTTTGTTAATGATCCTACCAAACGTTATTATGGTGCAAGATGTTAGGAAGTGTTATAATTGCAAAATAGGAAGAATACGAAACATGGATATTAGAGATGTATATAAAAAATGGTGTGAGAATGGGGTTCTAAAGGAGGAATTCAAAATCATTGAGAAGAAGGGTTTGATATGAGCCCTAGAATTTCTGAATGTGTTTAAAACTAAGTGGATATGAATTGTTCTAAGAAAAATTCATGATGGTTCCTTATGGCTGGAAGGAAGACCTATTAAGATCACCAAGAGAATAATTCATAAGGTAATTGGCTACCCAACCCTAGATCAGCTAAAGACACTTAGAAGTGACTCCAAGGAAGTAACTCAGAAGAACACTAAAGCAATTTGGAATAAAAGAGATATGACTATAGATACCATCACTGATCCACTACTAAACTTTGTTGTAAGGGTAATCTCCAATAAATTCTATCAATCTAGTAGATTGAATAGTGTACCCTACATAGTTGTGGATGTTGGCTACAAGATTGTAAAGAAAGATCATACTTATGATCTGGTAGAGCTACAACTAGAACAATTGATGGAAAATCTTGGAGCTATCAAGAAAACAAAGAGTACATAATTTAAATTTGGTTCAATTCTAGTTTGCATATTCTTTTATGTATAGAATACATTTCCCTCTTTTGGCATAGTAGGATGGAAGACCAATAGGTCAATTGCAATGTAGATCAATTAGTATATTGAGAAAATGGGAGAAAATTTTGAAACATTGATGACAAGTTATTTTGAAGACTTTAAGAAATCAATGAAGAAAATAATAATGATAGAAGTTTCTTTGGTTGAATAACATTATAATGAAATATGCTTTCTTGTTGATGCTGATTACACTTTTATGCAAGCTACCACACCAAGCGTTAGATTTGGTAAGACCAATTAGGTTTGAAATTAATGTTGATGAAGCTTTAGTAGCCATCAGAATACTCCTAGTAGAAGAAATTGATAAAAGTGCAAAGATATTTGGTGACTATGAGATGGTAAAGTCAAAGATTACCATGGAGTTGAAAATTGCATCTACACTCAAGCATAAAGATAAGCTAGTAAAGAAACTAAAGGCCAAATTTGGAGAAGATGCAGAGGAGAAAGAGGAAGAACAAGCACAAGTACAAGAACCTCTTGCATTAACTCAAGGAATGGGAGAGGATAAGGAAGAGGAGGAAACAAAAGGTATCGAGGGAGAAGAACCCGAGGAAGCACCTACTCATGCCAAGCTAACGATGAGAAAGGGTAAAGCACAACCACTAGAAAAGGCAAAGAAAATTATCAAACCAAGCCCAACCAAGCCCATAACACCTACCACTAAAGCCAACACATGAGAAACAACTTAGAAGGCCAAAGAAAAGACCAAGGAAATAGAGCAAGGTGGCCAAGTGCAAAAAAGAAGTTCAGAAGAAAATATGTTGCACAACCATAATCAGATGAGGAAAGGATATACTTAGATGAAAACAAAAAATTTAAAGTGGTAAGCCATAGCACTTTATTTGATCTTGAAAATTTATGTAAAAATATAAAAAACAATGCAAATTTATCTAGTTTGAAACATATTAATTTTGAGAAACTTGAAAAAGAAGAGAAGAATCAAGTGGAAGAAGCATTGTATGCCATGATGTCTAAGTTTAAGAACACTCCACTAGATTTTTCCAACACAATAAAAAAAAGGCTTATATGATATTGTTGAGCAATAATGGCATTACTATTTGAATTTGAAAAAGCAGATTAGAGAAACAACATTAGCTCAAGTGATGTCAGAGCTAACAAAGGGATAGATTGCTAAGGTTGTCAAGAGATATGATTTTAGATTTACACCTAAATATAGAGCTTTCAATACTCTTCAAAATAATATTGAAGATGTGGTCAAGAAATCAACCCAAATATGGAAACATATCTAAGGGTTGACCACTGTGAAACAAGGAGAAGCTGATCCTTCATAGGGTAAACTTGATGATAAAGATGATGAAAATGATGATGATAAAGAATATGATGATAAAAAGGAAGATACAATTGGGGAGGAAATAGAAAAGAAGGATGATGACAAGGCAACAACTAAGCAACACCAAGATGAACAGAATGTGCAGGACACACAAATGCCTAATGTTAGTCCCCCTCATGTCACAAGCATAACAAATGAGACCATAAATATTAAGGATGTTTCTAATTCTTCAACATAGAACATCAATCCAATGACTATAGAAGATCTTAAAAAGATTCTAGACCAATCTACACTCCAAGCAAAACTCTATGAAAATCTAGTTTTGGTCAGTTTAGAAGAATTGCAAAAGGCAGTAACTAAGGTAACAAGGGAAAAGGTGAACACACAATAACCACCTTCTATCATCCCTTTAGTTACAAGTGTTCAACCTTTAGTCCAAAAAATAGTAGAAACATCTACTAAGGTTGATACACATGTTAAAGTTGGTACTATTAAGAAGAAACAAGCAAAAGAAAAAGATATTGTAGGACAATAGAAAATAAGATAGATAGATTCATCTATACCTAAAGCATTGGAACAAGGTGCTATTTGAGTCATAGTGTTAGATCAAGGAAAGCCTAAAGAACATGAGCAAACACCTAAGGTGAAGGAACATGAAGCCATCCAAGCATTGGTAACTCTACCAACATCTAGCAGTCCTTCTACATAGGTTCTTCAAAAGCTGAACATGGAAGCCATACCATTGCTAATCTTAGTGCCAAGCCCTAGTTCATCAAAAGTTGATAGGGTAATTCACCATGGAGACATAAGCTATGATGAAGAATTTGTAATTCCAAAATTTGACTATGAAATCATGACATTGGAACAAATAGGCATATTACAACAAGCATTAGAGAAGAAAAAGAATCAAGAAATGCTCAGGAGAGAACATAGGCAGAAATAGGCACTCCAAGACATTAAAGACAACTTTTTAGATGCATTCAGCTTGCAAAATCCTAAAAAGATTAAGCCACTTATTGAACAACTAATAGATATAGTGGAAAAGGTCAGCAATGAAGACCTTGATACTACTACAAAACTTTTAGAATGGTCTGAGAAGAAGTTCCAAGGGAAAGTGAATGATAAAATATCTAGTGAAATAGCATTGACTCAAGTTACATTAGCAACTAAAGTCAAAGAAGTGAAGAAGGTACTTGAGAATATATTCTCATTGTACACCATGCTATGTGATCCTAAAATCTTTACTCAAGAGACCAGGAGTCATATTTTGAGTTTGGAGAGAAACCTTAAGAAATCAGGTACTAAGCTACCTCAGAACCTAGCTCAAAGTGAGAAGCATTTTAGAACATTACTTCAAACAAAAAGTCAATTAGCTATACTGACAGTAGATGAGGCTAGCATAAGAGCTAAATTGACATGTATATAGCCATCCCTTACACCACACATGGAGATATTGCACAAGGAACTAGGTTATGCTAAGACTCTACTGAAGAAAGACCCCAATCTTTCTACTCTAGATGGCCTAGTGCACCTTGGTGCTAAGCTTGCAATCCAAATCAATTCATTGGATGTTGCATGTGAAAACTGGGATGCAACCCTCAAAATCATAATGGAAGTCCATAAATCCTTTTTGGAGAAACATACTATTAGTGTATAGCCTATTTGACATAAGTGTCAAAAAGGGGAGAAATACACCATGGGGGAGAAATAAACCATGAGGGAGAAATATAACATGAGAGAGATACAATAAATGGGAGAATAAAGAGGAGACATAAACATAGTAAGATAAAGTATGGGGGTGTATGAACAAAGGGGGAGCATAGCAGTAGACTTATACATTTTTGTGGTATACATTTTTGGAGAGTAAAGTAGTAAATAGATATAGATATCAGAAAAGATAGAGCATATAAGATGAAAGAGTATCAAATACAACATATTGAAGTAAAAAAGGAGCACAAATTTTGGATACAAATTAGAAACATTAACTCAGGGGAAGTTATAAAATTTTGAGGTATATAGGTTATTGCAATTTTTTTGAAATTTTGAAAGTTTTGTACATAAGCTGAGTCATGCATATGTTATACTCAAGAAGTTAAGGAAAATAATTCTATATTTAAGCATTTTTGACACTTATGTCAAAGGGGGAGATTATTGATCTCAGATTGGTTTTCTCAAGTGACTGTCAACACACTTTAGCTATTTACTTAGTTTATGCCAAACTAGTAATACATGTTGAGCACAACATGTAAATATTAGACGATGTTGAGTTGTAATGAGTGCTGAGTCACTCATGTGCTGAGTCACTCAAGTGCCAAGTAGATAGACCATGCAGGTGTTGAGTCAGATGTTGAGTAATGCAGGTGCTGAGTCAGAAGCAAAAATACAGTGCATGCAAAGCATCGGTGACTTCATATGTTGAGTGATACAATTTTGACATATTTACTTGAAATGACACAAACAATTATGTAAACCATTTCTGAGCTAACTTAAGGATAGATTATGATCTTTTGGAGATAAGGGAAAATCTATATTTGGATTTCCTATGTAATTACATGCAGCCAATCAGGAAATGGGAAGGTTTAAGCAGCAAAATGGATGAATCTTAGTTGTACATTCATATCTAACCCTAAGCCACTAGAGTTTTCTTAAGGATGATGAAGCCCTAAACTCTTTACAATGAAATGACAAGTGTATGAGGGGTGAATGATCAAATTGGAAAAGCAAACAAGATAGTTTGTAGAGAATTCAAGGTGACTTAGAAGTTAGAGTGAATTGTAGAATCAATTCAAGAAGAATAGAGGATAGAGAAGGATACATTATTGATACATCTAATCATGAAGGATCAAAAGGGACATTGTGTAGAGGTGATATGTTATCAAGCAAGAAAGTGCCAACTATAGGATCTATGCTAAGACATTTTAATAGGTGATTTTAGTTAAATCTCTTAACAAAGTAGTTCTAATAGGCTGTATAAAATCCTTTAACAGGGTGCTTACTTAATTGCAAGTTGAAGTCCTCTAACCAAGAACACTTCTAATAGGGTGTTGAAATCCTCTAACAAGGTGGGACTTAATAGTGTTTGTAAGCCTTTAACAGGGCAGACCTATCACTAGGAAAACCATGGTTCATGGTCAAATCATTATAACCTTCATTGAATACACTTTATTGCTGTAGTAGAGAAGATTTGTAGGTGTCATCCCCACCCCAATTTTACCTTCTCACTCGAAGGGTTTCTAGGTAATCATATTTGGTGTTATGTGTGTGATTCATTACATGTTTACATGATTTAAATTCACATGCTTTACATGTTATTTTAGTTTGCTAATGCATGTGATGAATGAATGGTGAAAGTTTATATGGGTCCAAGTTTAAACTCTTGATTCATCTCCCCCTCTTAGAAGTTTACTCTCTTCCCACTAGTGATTTTAACACAATCCAGAAGATCAATCACCTCTACAAGATCAACCTTCTCTAACCTGAGATCTTGGTATAAACTGCCTCAACTTTTTTAATTGGTTCACACACTTTGGAATACTCTTTTTGTTGATATTGTTAGTGTAGTTTTTTATTTTTTCCTATTTTGCTAGGTTTTTCCTACACTTTTAATAATCTCGCTTAGGTTAATAAAGCATGTCTTATTAGGTGAATGGTTGTGAGGTGTCACCTTCCTACATGTGAGCATCCATTAGCTATCTTGGGAAGATACTTTTCTATCTTTAGTCCGATAGATGGTTTCTCCTCATTGGTTGGTGTTGCCACCTCCTCTCTCTTCCTTGCCTATATAAGCATGTTACCTGGCTTGTATTTGTATCTCTTGTTTGGCATCCTCTTAATGCTATTTTGCTTCCAACATTTGCATTACTCTCTTGGAGACTAACTCTATGATGCTATTTTGATTTTGTATCATTTGCATTCATAGTTTAGATATTTACTCTTTGCACTAGTTTTCTGGGTTATTAATCTTTTCAGATTCTAGCATGGTATCAGAGCTTTTCTATGTGCAAGAGTAGATTTTAGTTTCCTTATTTGAGAGATTTGGAGAAGAAAATAAAATTTATTGTAGTTTTTTGAAAAATGAAGTATGCTCTTCTCTTGCATCTTTGGATGATCCTGAGAATCAGAAAAGTTTTGACAAAAAACACTTTCTGGGTTTTGTTCGCAGCCCCGAAAAACCATCTGGGTATCTTTTAGATTTTGCATGCAAGTTGTATATTTTTGAGCATGCAAAGCTACGTCCATACCCCTCTCCATTGGCGGTCGTAGATTTGAATGCAATTTTTCTTCAAATCAGGGGATCAGCAAATTTTTGGAGCACTTTGGGCCCGAATGGACATCACCATTGGATTCGGAAGGCCGTTTGCAGGCAGGATTCATATAAAGCTTGTCGTTTTTGGACACAGGGCAATTTTGGGAATTTTTTGAAGCTTCCAGGGTCTACCGTACGGATCGTACGGACGCAGGGACGAAGAAAAAATTTAAAAAAAAATATAAAATCGGAGCGCCGCCGCCGCGCCACCCGCGCGCAGCCCGGTCTCCACCGCGGTCCAGCCGCCTCCCGGCCGCCGCTCGACTGCCACCTTCTCCCGTGATAGCTCAGCGCCCACTGCTCCATCGGGCACAGTCAGCAGGTGCCACGTCAGCGCCAGTCTGCGCGTGACACGTGGCAAGCGTGCCACGTGGTCCCTGCCACGTCATCTTCCGTACCTACCACGTCATCTTCCCGCCACGTGGCGTCCATGTGGCACTGCTAGGTTGCTGCCACATGGCCTATTTTTTTTCCTGTGACGGCTGACGGGCCGTCAAATTTTTTCCTCTCAAATGCTGACGTCAGTGGTGTGTCATCATCCTTGCTTGCACTCTCCTTCTATTTGGTTTTGGACCTACTTGTGGTTTTTTGGCCATAACTTTTGCATACGGAGGTATTTTTCCGATCCAAAAGAAGCGCCAGAAAGCTAGTTCCGAGACAAAGATGCTGGTATAGGTTTTTTTGAGTTTTGATTTAGTTTGGTTGCCTGTTATGGCAGTCAAAGCCAAATGTTCTATTTTGCACTCCGGGAGGCGTATCTTGAGCTTTCGATCTCCAATTTTGGACTTCTTTATATCGTTGGAAAGCTCTTTCTGTGCTCTTTCCAATGATGCTGGTTGTTGTTCTAGATTCTATTCCAAACACATCCTATTTAGTCTTTTGCATTTTAGCATTCTGGTGGATATTCTATTTGTTTCAGCTCCGGAGATCGATTTTGTTGCTTCAGTTGCTTCGTTTTGGGCTTTACCTTCTGTTGTTTCAGCCTTATGTTTTTTCTGATCATTTTTGATATTCACTGTAAGCATCTTTATGCAACACACTGAGATAAAGTGCCACTCTTGCGTTTTGGGATCCTTTTCATCATTGTGATTCATTGTACTCACACTATTATATAAAGTGCCATGGGGGGGATAGTTGTTTGCCACTTATAGGCTCTCTTTCTCTAATTCCTCATGCACTGTCGATGACACATGCCTTTATTTGTGTTTGTACCTCACTCTCAATGAATTTGGCTCCTGTGTTGTAGGAGATTTTTGGCCCATCTTTTCTGCTGCCTGTCACCTCACCTACCTTAAGGGGAGGTTATATTGTTGTTCTATGCTTCTTTGGTTGATGGTTTGTGCCTTCTATTTCCATGGAGGTTCCTTTGGTTGATGGTTCGTGCCTTCTATTTCCATGGAGGTTCCTTTGGTTGATGGTTCGTGCCTTCTATTTCCATCGAGGTTCCTTTGGTTGATGGTTCGTGCCTTCTATTTCCATGGAGGTTCCTTTGGTTGATGGTTCATGCCTTCTATTTCCATGGGGGTTCTACAGATCAGCATTTTGACAGAGTTTTGCGGTTCTTCATGCTTCAGTGATGCTGCTTCTTCATGATCACTCCTTGTTCCTATTTTAGGGGACAATTTCCCTAGCGGGAGACTTCTTCAGTTCTTCACTAGGTTCTTACCTCTTTTTGGGGGAGGGTTTTTCCCTTGTGGTTTTCTCTCTTTCCCCGCTTTCAGAGGTTGCATCTTCTTGCATTGTACTTGGGTACCTAACATGGCCTCATTGTCGGGACCCATTTCTACATCCACCTAAGCTTCGCTTATGGGGGGGTGTTAGTGTAGTTTTTTATTTTTTCCTATTTTGCTAGGTTTTTCTTACACTTTTAATAATCTTGCTTAGGTTAATAAAGCATGTCTTATTAGGTGAATGGTTGTGAGGTGTCACCTTCCTACATATGAGCATCCATTAGCTATCTTGGGAAGATACTTTGCTATCTTTAGTCCGATAGATGGTTGCTCCTCATTGGTTGGTGTTGCCACCTCCTCTCTCTTCCTTGCCTATATAAGCATGCTACCTGGCTTGTATTTGTATCTCTTGTTTTGCATCCTCTTAATGCTATTTTGCTTCCAGCATTTGCATTACTCTCTTGGAGACTAACTCTATGATGCTATTTTGATTTTGTATCATTTGCATTCATAGTTTAGATATTTACTCTTTGCACTAGTTTTCTGGGTTATTAATCTTTTCAGATTCTAACAGATATCACTTGACATAGTGGAAGGTAGGAGAAACCCTCAAAGGAGATGTCCTAGCCCCCCAAAAAAAGCATATAGTGGAAACACAAAAATAATGCAACACAAATGCAAGATCTAATACCAAATCAAAATACTTTATTTATGAATACAATTGTTTACATGCAATATGCCTAGCTAAAAGGCCTTCTAGGTTAGGGCTAGATACTACAACAATTACAAAATAGTTCTACAAAATCCACAAGATCTAACTCACAATCTCAATCTCAGGTAGTCTAGATCTTCACTATGGAAGAAAACCCAAAGGAAATCTTGAATTGTGCTTGCAATGCCGCCAAGAAATTTTCTAGTTCTCAAAGCCACATCCACTAGCCCTTCTTAAAGTTTGTTCCTACTCTTCATCCTCTTCTCTTAACTAGATGATTATGCCTAAAGACTCCACAATACCCCCTACTTATACCCAACTAAGCCACATGTTAGCCTAGTTCATTACAAATTAAAATAAATCCCTTACATTAAATATATGTTGAGCCACAAGATGGCTACAACTCAAATTAAATACCCATACATAAATTAAATGCCAAAAGTTGGCTCATAGAAAAGTTGACACCTATAGGTACCAAGACCAAGCCAAGCATCAAAAAATTTGCAAGCAATGCCAAGCTCCCAGATATTTCCAAGCTCCTAAACATTACCAAGCTCCCAATGCTTTCTAAGTTCTTAGTGCATGTCAAGCACTATAGTGGCTACTGAGCTCCTAGTGTATGTCGAGCCCCTAATGCCTATATAGTAACACAATGAATTGCAAGCTCTTAGTCTCTTCCAAGTTCCTTTAATGATTGAGTCCACAACACTTAACCAAAATACATCCAACCATGCAGCATCACTAGTAAGTCTGGGATGCTCCTACATCAGGAAACCCTTCATCAGAGGGAAAACCCTAGTGGGGATGGTACCTACAAAATGATGTACTAATATGAAAGTCCCTTGTAAGATGATGGATTCTATTAGGAGCCAATGAAATACATTAAGTACATATTAGTCCTTATTATGAGACTTTGAATCCTTTGTAGAATAATAGAAATGAATAATCTCAAACTCCTCTATCACCTTGACTAGACTAATCCTCTTCTAATCTCAATATTAGATCATGATCTTCACATCCAATAATCCCTTCGATCACTTGCTCACATTTACCAAATACTTTACATATCACACTTCTACAATTATCACTTTACACACTTGCTTAAACATTACTACAAGAAAAATAACCTTCCTTTAAATGACATCCTTAGAATAATTCTTTGAGTTGGCCTTGAGGCTTTCCCAATTAATTATAATAAGGCATCATACAAATAATGCAATCATTTTATAATTACAAAAAACTATGATCTCATCGTCTTTACAACTTCTGACATGTGTGATATTTGACCTTTTAGACTCACTAACATCATCATTAGGTTGTCTACTATCACTATCTAACTTCTCTCATCATAATTCTATCACTATTAAGAGATATAACTTGAACATCAAAAATCACTTCTCAGGTACTCTTTTTATACACTGTCTCTTGTAATTCTTGAATAACTCTTGTATGTCTTTGACTCTCTACATATGCACTTGCCCACTTCATTAGGACATAATGTAGAATACGTTCTCAACTAGGCATGACCTGATCACCAATATGCAATCCATATGACTCATTCTCTTTCTTCTACTCTACCAATCTTCATAGAAACAATAATATGTTGACATCAATGACAAACATAGTTATGAATGCAACATGTCAATCATGCTATCCATCTTTCCAATTCTTAGGATACTCCCCCACAATAATTCTATCAAAATTCTTTCTAACAATCTCTGCCTTTGGCATTGATGGTAACATAGATGAAAAACATCTAAGTTCCAAGAGTACCGAATCAAACTCTATTGCTTTTGTTACTGCTATTGTTGTTGCTCTCTTCTCTTCAAATCTTCTTCATCAATTAAATCTAAAACTCACAAGAACATTATTTTTTCTATGCTTCCTCATTATTAGGATTTACATCAATTGTGCACACTCCAATTTGTAGGAATAACTCTCAATTATTACCCATTTACTTGGATAGAAATCAATTATTCACACTTCTCCCCCATTGATATAAACATCAATATTTCTCCCCATTTACATAAATTATCTATCCATGAAAAATTCTCCCACATACATATGTATACCACATACTAAAAGAATAGAAGATGTTTTTTATGTGATGATCTTCCCCATTAACATCAATGACAAAGGCTTTATTATGTCAATCATCTGCTCCAAGTCTTCAACCAACTCAAGTGTCTAAAGGAATTGTTCTATAATGACTACCAAGAGTTCTTGATGACTATACTCATAATTATAATCCTCTAAACAAGAAGCATCAATATTTAGTCTAGATTAACAATAGTGCTCTGTACCAATGGACTGATGCATTTTCTGCATCATCTACTTAGAAGTAGTTAGGGGCATAATCGCAAGCATGCCTCACAAATACTCACATGTACCTTTATACAAAGGCTTCATAAAGATGTCTACAATATGCTCTTGTGTACTTACATACTCCAATAAGATTTCTTTCTTTACAACTTTCTTTCTCAAGACATGATCTACTTAATGGATATATGCTTAGTCTCATGAGACTTATTGTACTTGTGTTATTACTTTATAATAATAGGTTCTGAAAACTCTATCCCAATGTCCTTTAACATCTGTTTCATCCAACTAATCTAATTAAAATTATTTTCTATTGCTACATATTCTACTTTTGTTGTACTCTGTGAGATATTGTCTTATTTTTTGTTTATCCAAGAAACGAATCTTCTTGAAGGAAAAATGCTTCATTGCTCATGCTCTTTCTGTCATCCATATTTCCTACACAATTCAAATAAATATATGAACATAAAGTAAAATCACTTGATTTTTCATACCACAAATCAAAATTAGGTGTACCCTTTAAATATTTAATTATTCTCTTTACTGCTGTATAATGTGCTTCTTTGGGATCTACTTGAAATGCTACTACTATGCCAACTACATTTGATATATCTTGTCAAGTGCAAGTAAGATATTGCAAATCTCTAACCATATATTTGTACTTCTTTTGCTTAATATAGGTGTTTTATCTTTGCTAGATAACTTGTGACTAGTTATCATAGGTGTATCTACAAGCTTACAACTTTCCAAGTAAATTTTTTTTAACATGTCCTTTGAATACTTAGCTTGTGATAGGAAAATGCCATCACTATTCATCATTTCCTCCAAAGATTACATCATCTAAAAATATCACGATAATCAATAATTCATTCTCAATTTATTTCAAGTAAAAATTATAATATGCCATACTTTTAGCAAATCCCAACTTTGCCAAATGTTTGTCCAACCTTGCATACTAGGTTCTAGGTACTTTCTTTTGACCATGCAATGCTTTCTTCAATTTACATACCATGTCCCTTTCTTCTATTAAAGAAAATCCTTTAGGTTTCTTAATTTAGACTTCTTCTTTAAGTTCTCCATTCAAAAATGTTGACTTTAGATCCATCTAATATACTTTAAACTTCTTACTTGCTACATAAGCCAACAACATTCTTACTACTTCAATTCTGGCAATAGGGGCAATTGTCTCTTCATAGTCTATAGTTTCTTGCTGTGAATATCCTTTCCATACCAATCTTGATTTATTTTTACAGCCTCACCTTATTCATTCATCTTGTTTTTGAAAACCCATTTAGTTCCTATAACATTCTTGTCTTTAGATCTAGGAACCAATTCCCATGTCTCATGATTCACAATTTGATTTAGTTCTTCCTTCATTTATTGAATCTAATGATAATCCTTGCATGTGTCATCTATATGCTTTGGTTCAACTTGAGAAATCAAACACAATATTTCATGTACTTTTTTTCTTGCCATAATTCTTTTTTCTTTGCTTCAATAATCTGATTAGTAGGGTTATTCTTTGTCAAATTTCCTTAGGGTGTAGGCATTTCCATTTCAACTCTTACTTCTTCTCTAGGTTTAGATCTTGGTTCTTCTCTCTATTCAACAACTTGAACATCATTCTAAAAATCATTTTTAGTCTCAAAGAAAACTTCAATATTTTCTATAGTAGGTTTGGGATTATCTTCATCTCCATCATAATTATAATCCAACATTCTTTCTTTAATTCCAAACTTTTCATGCACTTTTACATTTACACACTCAACAATAGTCTTATTTCTTTGTTTAAAACATCTATAATATTTTCTTTTCAATGAATATCCAAAAAACATACCTTCATTACTTCTTGCAACAAACCTACCAATATCATCATCTCTCTTTATGCAATATTTACTTCCAAAAATTTTGAAATACTTTACTGAGGGTGCATGTCCAAACCATAATTCATAGGGGTCTTGTTTTTACCTTTTATAATATGCACTCTATTCATTGCGTATACTGCTATATAGACTACTTCTCTCAAAAATGTCTTAGATACATCATTCTCAAACATCATGACTCTTGTTTCTTCTATTATATACCTGCTTCTTCTTTCAACAATCCCATTTTGCTCAAGGGTCCTATGTGCTGATAGTTGTATCTTGATGCCATTTACTTCACAAAAGGTGTTAAACTCACTTGAGGTAAACTCTTCAGATTTATCTGATCTTAAATTTTTTATCTTTACCCTAGATTCATTCTCAACTCAGTTTTTAAACAACTTAAACTTTTTAAATGCATTAGACTTTTCTTTAAGAAACACTACCCACACTATCATAGTGAAATCATCAATAAAAATCATGAAGTACCTTTCACTATAGAATCCTCTTGTTCTGATAGGACCACTCAAATATATATGAACAATCTTTCCATGGTAGCGAACTTCTTTCTAGGAAAAGAAACTTTCTTTTGCTTAACCATAACACATTCTTTGCACACAACATTAGTAGGCTTCACAATTCTAGGTAAATCCTAGACAACAAATTTACTACTAGCCTTCACAATATTATCAAGGTTTCTATGACAAAATCTTCTATGCCATAATTAGTTATTATTGACCTTTGCAACCAAACATGTCATTTCTATAAGGTTTTATTGAAAAAAATTACCCCTAGATCTTGTACTATTACTAATCAAGTTACCATCCTTATCCTTGATAATGCAAATCTTCTTTGTGAATTGTAACTCATAACATTTATCAACCAACTGTCCAACACTCAATATGTTATGCTTTAATCCATCAACACAATAAACATCATCAGTGTTAGTCTTTCCATCAAGAGTAATATATCCTATTCACTTGATATGACAAGCTTCATTGTTACCAAATTTGACAATTCCTCCATAATTATTATTGAACTTAACAAAATTATTCATGTCTCTAGTGACATGATGCGAACAACCACTACCTAGAATTCATTCATTTTTTTTTCAACTTGCAAAAAAGGGGATTTCTCTTCTTTGACTTCTTTTTTAGTATTTTCTTATTTTATAAAAATGAATCCTAACTTATCATCACTTTTAGAGAACTCTTTTTTAGACTCATCATCCTCATAGGCTTTCTAGACTTGAAATTCTTCTTATACTTTTTCTCTCTTTTAGGACCCTTAGAAGCATAATGACCAAATTGATTACAAGTCCTACATTTAAAAATTCTCTTACCATTTGATTCTCTTCTTAATGTTGGAAATGAAGAGAGTAATTAAGAAGGGATGGGTCAATCATTTACCACAAAAATAATTCTCTATCCCTAGATGTCCAATCCGAATTTCCACTGATCATGCAATACTATCCAACTCAGTTAACACTAGAATATTATTGTTACTCAATTAACACTAGAATATTACTATTACTTTTTTAACAAAGAAATATTATAATTATTAATCTATTTTGACATTTTGTAACTTATTTGTAGAAACATAAAGCATTGAGAAAATAACATGAATATAGATGACACCAAGATTTAACATGGAAAACCAATATGGGAAAACTACCATGCAACTAGTTACACTATTTTTCACTATTCTAAAATGAGCCCTATTAGGATCAAACCCTATTAAAGGTTACGATACATATTGTTAAGTATGACCTTGTTAGGAGTGGCTTTTTTAGGTCTTTAAACACTTCAATCTTGAAATGTCACATTGTTAGAGGATTTACAATATGACTATTAAGTCAACTGTATTAAGAGATTTCTTTACTGCTACAATGGTTAGAAGTGTTAGAGTAAATAATTATTATTTATGCTTTTTCTTAAGTTTGCTTAGGTTAATACATTTGTTTATTAGTTGTAGTCTAGGAGTTGTTGACAACACATGAGTTTGTTACTATCTAAGTCATACTTATCTCCTCACCTTAATCGAGGATATCCCACTTTTTGTGGATGTATGCTTAGTTGTCAACTTTATCTTCTAGGACTTTCTAGCTTGTTCTAGAAGTCTCCTTGAGGCCTTTATATTTGTGCTCTTTCATTGTATTTCATAACTCATTTTCAAGGCATATTGTATAGCAATACATTTTTCATTGTTGCAATATCTTCTCTCTCAATCCATTTAGTTTTTCCAAGCTCCACCTCTTGCTTCTTTGTTTTCCCTTCAGTAGGTTATTTGCATGCAAGTGATCTTGGTGAGCTATGAAGTTGGCTTTCATTAACTTCTATAAGAAGGTAACACCAATTTGCCCCAATTTACGAAGCAACTATCTTTGCAAACTCAAACCTCTATTTTGACTTTATCTCTAGATCCTTACTGATTAGATGTTCTTTTCAACTTATCTTCTACAGTTTCTTGCTCTTCTTTTTCCTTAGCTCACATATCCATCTTATTTCATATTCCACTTATACATGTTATCCTCACAACTTGACCTTTCTTATATATCATAAGCTAGGAAAAGTCAGCTTGAATACCCTTTCAAATAATTAATAAACATCCAAATAGTTAGACTCAATCAATTAATTATTAGACAATTTCATAATGTTGTCAATGTTGACATTGTGGTAATTGATCATGTAGTGGGTGTTGATCTCGTGGTGACTTCTTAGGTTGTTCTAAAATGGTCAATTTTAGAGGTTTCCCTAAAACACTATTATAAGTGGTTGATATGCATAATGCATTGGAATGTTGGTGTACATTTTTTGTTGAAAAATAAAAATGTTGAATGTTGTATAGGTAGATCTAGCCTAAATTTTGGAGTGAACCACATTAAATCTATGTGTTATTTGTGTTCATTTTGTTTTCTTCTTCTATTTCTACATATAACTATTTATTCTTATATTGTTCCAAATCTTTCAATCCCTTACAATTAGTATCAAAGCAAGGTTTTTTGCTGTAAATTGATAGGACTTTTAGATTTGAGTGGGAGAAATGGTGGATTCCAGATTCAAGATTGAAAAATTCAATGGCCAGAATTTGTAGTTCTGGAAAATGTAGATGGAAGATTAAAGGATCTATGGAAGCCATTAGAAGGAAAAATCAAGAAATAAGGAACTATAGTAGAGGAAGATTAGGAGATCTTGGATAGGAAGGCACTGGGATCTATTCAATTGTGCCTTGCACCATCTGTAACTTTCAACATATCAAAGGAAAGATGATATAGAGTTGATGGCAACATTGGATATGTTATATGAGAAACCCTCAACTTTGAATAAGGTATTTCTTATGAAGCATTTGTTTAATATGAAAATGGGTGAGGAAGGATCTGTAGTGAATCATTTAAACAAATTTAATAAAGTCACTGGTTAGTTGTCATCTATAAAAAATTCATTCGATGAAGAGGTTAGGGCTCTCTTAATCATATAGTTTTTGCCAAAAAGCTGGAATAGCTTGGTTATGGTTGTAAGTAGCTCTATCTTTGGTTGAAATATTTTGAAATTTGATGAAGTTTTTTGTGTTATCCTAAGTGAGGAAATGCAACAAAAAAGAATAGGTGAAACTTTGACCTCATCAAGTTCCACTTTAAATGTGAAGAATAGAGAAAGAAAGGGAAAAATAAAAAGATCCTTCACATGACAAGTCATGAGGGAAGTCAAAGAAAGGATGTTCTCAATCTAAAGGAAAGAAATATTGCTCACACTATGGAAAGCTTGATCACTTGAAGAAAGACTGTTGGTCTCAGAAAAAAAATGAGGAGACAAAAATGAAGATGATAGAATGGAAGCTAATGTTGCAAGTAATACTTTACAAGATGCTTTAATATTATTTTTTGGATAACATTAATGATTCCTGGGTAATAGATTCTAGGGCTTCATTCCATGCTACACCCCATAGAAAATATTTTCAAGATTATATTCAACGTGATTTTGGATAGGTATATTTAGGTGATGATGAGCCCTATCCTATTGTTGGGAAAGGAAAAATAAAGATCAAGTTGCCAAATGAAAATAACTAGATACTATAGGAGGTAAGGCATGTCCCTAATTTAGGAAGAAATTTAATTTCTGTAGGACAACTAGGTAGTGAAGGTTGCATAGTCATGTTTTTAGATAATATCTAGAAGGTCACTAAAGGTTCATTAGTAGTAGCTAAAGGTGCAAAGGTAGGTATATTATATTTTTTTATTGGTAACACTTATCCTACCTTAGGTGCTACTAATAATGTTAATGTAAGGAAAAATACAATAGATGTTGCAAAAATAGATTAAAAAATGTGGCACGGTGAGAAAGGGATGAAAATCCTTCACTCTAAGAATCTATTGTTAGGACTGGAAAACATCAATTTAGAGTTCTATGAAAATTGTGTTGATGGAAAATAGAAAAGAGTTAGATTTCTTAGAGTTGGGAAAGAAAAGAAGAATGAGAAGTTAGAGCTAGTGCATTCAGATGTATGGGGACCAACTCATGTATCATTTCTTAGCGGCTCTTGTTATTATGTAATTTTTATAGGTGATTCAACTAGGAAAACTATTGGAAATATAAGAGGAGTAACTAAGTGGGGAGAGGTGAATTAGTTACTAAAAAAAAATCCTAGATCCCTTAGATGTTAGTACAAAATAATTTTGTCAAAACTTGATTCTGTTGATGTTCAACAAACAAAGAAATGTTGTAACTTGGTAACCACTATAATTGCTTGGTAATTACTTAGCATGAAAATCTTAAGATGTTATCTATGATTGCCATTACTTTAAATTAGTTGCAAATAAAGAAAAGGAATAGCATGAACACATTAGACACCAAGATTTAACATGGAAACCCAATTTGGGAAACACCATCAATTGTAGCTCATTACTGCTTTCAATATTCTAAAGTGGGCCTTGTTAGGAGGCAAACCTATTAAAGGTTACAAAACACAGTATTAGGTGTGACCTTGTTAGAGGATTTAATCACCTTGTTAGGAGCGGCCTTGTTAGAGGTCTTTAGAAAATTCAATAGAACTGCTACCTTATTAGAGGATTTACAAATAGCTATTAACCCAAATTTGTTAAGAGATTTAGATCATTGCTAGAATGGTTAGAGAGTAACAATGACATGACCTAATTTGGATGAAACTAAATTACTGATTACATATCTCAATACTAACTTATATACTTGATCCTTCTTGATTGAATTTATCTTTTCAACTCTACAAGGATATTTCTGCTTATCCTTCAGATTTGCTTCCTCTTTTCATAATCAAATCTTCAAAAAATTCACATATCCATCTTCTTACTTTTAATCCTTAACTTGATCTTTTATTTACATCTTTCATATTGTCAAGTCCGCTCAAATACAACTTCCAATAACTAATATTTATCCTCTCAATTAGCTAGAACCAAGAATCACATCAATTGAACTCAATATGCCAAAAAAAGAAAATATTTTTTTAGTCAACCCAACTTGGTAGATGCTAACTTAGAAATAAGTTTCTCATGTTAACCAAGTTAACTCAATTAACACTGCATACTTGCATAGATCCTTTGGTAACTAAGTGAGCTTAGGTAATATTGGTTACATCCAAAATTTTCTCCATTTGTTGAAAGATCTCAGTTAACACTCATCTTCTGTAGACTTTCCTTAGATGCTTGAGCGAACTCAGTAGACACTTCCTTCTAAACTAGAAAAACTCTAGAATGCTTGGTAGATAAAGAAAACTATCTTCACTTCCTAAGTGAGCTCGATATACACTAACTGATAATGATATGAAATTTTGTGTAACATTAAAGACAATACTCAATTAATCAATTGCATTCAATAGTCTCCCTCTTTGGCATTGATGGCAACACAACATGTCATATTATAATGAAATTTTTGAAGCAAGAATAAAGTAAGGAACATATCCTTAGTTTCATTCCAATTCTCATCCACGAGAACTCCCTTTGTCAAAGTGAATTCCTTCTGCCTTCAATTTCTTCCCCTTTTAGAAAAATTTTGTTTGCATAGAACTTCTACCAAGTTCATTCACTCTTTTTGATAATTCTTCTCTTCCAATATCCATCTGTGACATTTCTTTAATATGACAACACACTTCTCCATCTTTAAATAAAAACTTCTATGAGATATGATAGTATAGTTGTCCCTCTTTGACAACACATGCCAAAGAAAATACTCAATGAAAATCAATGTACCTTAAGTATTGATTCATTTGTAATATGCCCTTGTCAATATTGCACCAGCTGATTGATCTTCAACATGCTCTCATTGATGCATCACTAAACTTCATTTAGTGAACTTCAGGTAGGGGAATGTACCCTAGTTTACCTCTTAGATATAGAAATTCATCCTTAGGTAATGGCTTGGTGAATATGTCTACAATTTATTCTTTTGTATTCACATATTCTAATTAGGCTTCTTTATCTTGCACCAATTCTCTTAAGAAGTGATATTTTATAGCAATGTGCTTTGTTTTGGAATGCATCACTAGATTCTTTGATATATTGATTGTATTGGTATTATCATAGTATATGACTTCTGGATCTTTGATCTCTACCTTCATACATGTCATCAGTTGTTTGTACCAAACAATGTTAGAACAATTAACTACTACTGCCACATATTTTGCCTCTACTATGGACTAAAAGTTACAATTTAGTTTCTTGCTTTTCCAAGACACTAGTCTTTTACCAAGAAAGAATGCTCCTCCACTAGTGCTTTTTCTATCATCAACACTTCCTGCCCAATCAGCATCAGTGAATACCTTTAAGACCAAATTGCCTCCTATTTTGTCCCATAAGCCATAGTATTTAGTACCTTTCATATATTTCATAATTATTTTGACTGCCATCAAATGATTTTCTTTGGGATTTGTTGAGAATCTTGTTGAAGTTGATGAAAGATCAACCCCATAGCTCTCAAGAATCACCTGCATGCAAACACTTGTCACAAAAAAAGAAGCAAAAAGCTATGAAGGTAGGAATTGTGAGATCCATAGATGAGACATTCTTGATGAGAAAAAAAGAGATTGCTATAATAAAAAATAAATGAATTAATTACAAAGAGATCAATCCTTATAGAGGAGATTGTAACTTGAAAAGGTTAACCTAAAGCCTAAAAAAGCTAGGTTTGTACATTATAATTAATAAAATATTGATTATATGCACCTGCGACATAGCTTAAGAAAACTAGAGTAATAGGAAACTTATTTAATTAAATCAAAGTGATTTAATTAATAAGTGTAAAAAAATAATTACTCTAACAAATCTTTCTACCGTACCAATTGTTAATGCAATATCGAGCTATGTGTGCACTACATACTACAACTTTCCAATCATTGACCTGTATGTGGTTTGATCTACCTCTTTGGAATCATCATGTTTATAAAGCTCATGTCTAATAGACATAGGGGTTCCAACTAGTGTTGAATCTTCCATTCTAAATTTCATTAGTATTTCCTTGATATGTTTAGATTGAGTGATGTATATACCACCTTTCTTCTGCTGAACCTATAATCCAACAAGGAATTTTATTTATCTAAACATAGACATCTCAAATTCTTGAATCATTTCTTCTAAAAATTCTTTGCACAAGTAATCATTTCTTGTGAATAAGGTATCATCAAGAAATATTTTTTCCAACGCAATCCTTTTATCTAGTCCTTCTTTAATATACAGACTATTGTTATTATTTGCTCTTTGAAAGAAAATCCGTGTCATGTAATTATGAAGTATTTAATACCAAGCTTTGGGAGCTTGCTCAAGTCCATATAATGCCTTGTGTAATTTTAATATCATGTCCTTTTTGCTAAGATCTACAAAACCTTCTGGTTGTTCAACGTAGAATTTCCCATCAAGAATTCTATTCAAGAATGCAACGTTTACATCCATTTGATATACTTGAAATCCTTTGTGAACTATATATGCTAGTAGAGTTCTAACACCTTCTAATCTTGCAATAGGAGTAAAATTTTCACCATTACACACCAACCTTGCTTTGTTTCTAGATACTTTTTCCATCTTCATTTAGCTTGTTTTTGAACACCCAATTTGTGCCAATTACATTTTTATCCTTGGGTCTAGGAAAAAGAGTCTAGGTTTTGTTCTTCTCTATTTGTTCTATTTCTTCATCCATTTCTTCAATCCAACTTTCATTTTCTAAAGCATCTTTAACACTTCTAGGTTCAATTTCAACAAGTAAACATGTACCTTTCAATTTTCTTCTTGTCATTTTTCCATTAGATTTGTCTCCAATGATCTGATCAGGTGCATGATGCCTTCTGACATATCTTGCTAATATAGGTTCTTTGGATTTGGAATGAGTTTCACTTATTTCATCATGAACTTCAATATCAAGCTCAAGTCCCACTATCTATGACTCAGGTCCTTCGAAATTAGTTTGTTGTAGCTTGGTACCTTCTAAGTTATGTCCTTCAGACTGTGACTTGAGTTTCATTGCTTGAAAATTGGTAACTATTGGAGATTTTGGGGACTTGGGAGGTGAAGATTCCCTTCTTTTATATAGATTTGGTAGGGTATCAGGTTCATAGTAAAAAAATATTTTGTAATCTTCTGGCTCTTTGTTGCTTTCTTCTTCACTCATTTATGCAAACTCATCAATTCTCACATGTGCACTTTCTATGATTTTATAGACAAATTCAAACATTTGTATGCTTTACTTTTGTAGGAGTATCCTAAAAATATGCCTTCATCACCTTTGACATCAAATTTTCCTTTTCTAGATTCTTTCAAGATATAACATTTGCTACCAAATACTTTCAAGTAACTTACATTGGGTTTGTAGCCATACCAAAGTTTATAAGGAGTTTTGATTTGAGTCTTTCTTCAGTTGTACTCTATTCAATGTATGAACTATAGTTCTAATAGCTTCCATCTAATATTTGATTGCAACATTCTTTTCTATCAATGTTCTTGTAAAATCCATGATGGATTTTTTCTTCTTTCAGCTATGTCATCCTATTGAGGTGTACCAGGCACTGATACTTTTCTTTTAATTCTTTTTTCAAGGCATAATTAATTGAATTTATTGGAGATGAATCCACCATCTTTGTATAACCTTATACATTTTAATTTCTTTCTTTCTCTACTCTTGCCAAGTACCACTTGAATTTTTGAAAAGCTTCTAATTTTTCTTTTAGATACATTACAGTCATCATTCTAGAATCATCATAAAAAAAAGATTGAAAAAATTTTCTCCACTATAACTCTCTATTCCAATAGGTCCACATAAGTCCGTATGCATAAGCTCTAAGACTTCTTCTGAATGATAGTTCTTACTTTTTAAACTAGTCTTTCCCATTATACCAATTTGGTAATGTTTGCATAGATCCATATCAGGTTTCTTCAAACTAGGAATACCTCTTACTCTTTTATGTTTTCTTATCTTTATCTAATTATCAAAGTTTACATGACATAATATTTTTTTCCATAACCAACTTTATTCTACTTAAGAAATGAAATATGAACTTTCACTGAGATCAAGATAAAATAGATTACCTTTTGTTTGCTTGCTAGATCCAACCAAATTTATTTTTCCATCCAGTAGTTTGGCCTTTCCATCCATGAATTCTACCTTAAATCTAATGTTATTCAACTATTTCACTCTTAATAGATTATGCTTTAATCCTTCAACCCAATAAACATTATCACAGATAAGTTCTTTAGTCAAAGAAATATATCCTTTTCCTTTTATGTTACAAAGTTCATTGTTTCCAAATCTCACACTACAACCATCATAATATTCCATGTGCTCAAATTTGGTTTTATCTCTAGTCATATCATGTGAATAACCACTGTCAATAATCTATGTATCATTTTTGCATAAATGAGAGATAAGTGCCATTTTATCTCCTTCATCATTACCCTCATCTTTTACAACAATATATACCATTTAATCTTCACTATTATCAAAATATTTAGTCATAAAACAAGATTTCTTACCTTTGTCCTTGTAGTTCTTGAAATCCTTCTTTCCTTTGTGCTTATTGCTTTTCTTTTCATCCTTGTTTTCTTTGTTTGGACACCTTGCACCAATGTGACCAACTTCTTCACAAGAAAAAAATATTAGAGGTACCTTACCTTTGTACTTTCCTCTACCTTTGGAATACTTTCTTGCAAGTAGGGCTTCAACAACTTTAAGATCACTGTCTAAACTTTCTTCTATTTCTTCTTCTTCACTTCTTGATTGACTAGCCTTTTATTTCTTACTCCTTTTCTTAAGAGAGAGTTTAGCTTTAAATGCAGACTCAATACCTTTGGAACTAGGAACATAGTTATCACAGTTATCTAACTCAAAAGCTATCAATCTTCCAACTAGAGCATCTAAAGATATTTTTTTATTTGGATGACATCTCATCTCTTCAATAGATGATACTCAAATTGTATAAATAGGAAGAAGAGTTCTAAGTACCTTGCTTACAACTATTTTGTCATCAATCTCTCCTCCAGATGCTTGATTGTGCACATACTTGCTTTGATTCTTGCCATATATTTTGTGATGCTTTCATCTTCTCTCATTTTCATTTGATCAAAATGATCTCTAAGAATTTCTACTTTATCTCTTCTTACACTTTCATCTCCTCTATTGATGTCTTTTAGTTTGGTCCACATTTCATGCACTGATTTGTAGTCTTTTACTTCATCAAATTTAGCACAACTGAGAGTAGATGCAATATCAATCAGCATAATGTTATGAGTTTTCTTTGCAGTAATATCTTCTACTGATAATGTTCTAGTGGGATTTTTATATTCAGCATCAAAATATTTACAACCTAAATCACTGACAGTAGCCAAATGTAACATCATAAGTCCTTTCCTTGTTGCAAAATTGTCTCTGTTCAACTTGGGTATCTCTCTTGTATAAGACATCCTAATTTTTGGCTTAGGTCCTTGAAACCTTCTCACCAAGCACCAAAATCTCTAATATAAATTTTTGGAAATATAAGAGGAGTAGCTGAGAGAGGAGGGGTGAATCAATTACTACAAAAAGAAATCTTAGATCCCTTAGATGTCTGTACAAAATAATTATGTGAAAACTTGATCCTTCTGATGCATAGCAAACAAAGAAATATTGTAACTCATTAAACACTATAATTTCTCAGTAATTACCTAGTATGAAAATCTTAAGATGTTATCTGGGACTACCATTACTTTAACTTAGTTGCAAACATAGAAAAGAAATAGCATGAATACATTAGACACCAAGATTTACATTGAAACCCATTTTGGGATAAACCACCAATTGCAACTAGTTGTTGTTTTTACTCTTCTAAAGTGAGCCCTATTAGGAGCCAACCTTGTTAAAGGTTACAAAAAAAACTATTAGGTGTGATCTTGTTAGAGGATTTAATCACCCTGTTAGGAGTGGCCTTGTTAGAGGTCTTTAGGCAATTCAATAGAATTGGCACCTTGATAGAGGATTTATAAATAGCTTTTAAGCCAACTTTATTAAGAGATTTAGATCACTGCTACAATGGTTAGAGAGTGACAATGATATGATCTAATTTGGATGCAATTGAATTACTGATTACAAATCTCAATTATGGCTTGTATACTTGATCCTTCCCAATCGAATATATCTTTTCAGTTCCACAAAGATATTCTACTTTTCCTTCTAATTTGCTTCCTCTTTTCATCATCAAATCTTCAATAAATTCACATATTTGTCTTCGTGCTTCTAATCCTCAACTTGAACCTTTATTTTTATCTTTCATATTGTCAAGTCAGCTCAAATGCAACTTGCAATAACTAATATTCATCTTTTTAGTCAGCTAGAACCAATAATCAAATCAATTGAACTCAATATGCCAAAACAAGAAAATCCTTTCTTAGCTAACCCTGCTCAGTAGACATTAACTCAAAAATAAATTTTCCATGTTAACCAATTTAACTCAGTTAACACTGCATACCTACACAGATCCTTTGGTAATTGAGTGCACTCAATTAGCACTGGTTCCATCCAACATTTTCTTCATTAAGGAAATAAAAGGTATAAGGAGAAACTTATAGTAAACAATTTTGCATAAAAAAGGGTATATATTTTGATGAAATATTTTCCTCTATTGTAAAAATAACTTCAATTAGAGCTGTAATAAGTCTTGTGGCTATAGATGATTTGCATCTTGAACAACTAGATGTCAAGAAAAATTTTCTCCATGGAGATTTGGAGGAAGAAATTTACATGCAACAACCAAGGGGATATGAGGTCAAAGGTAAGAAGAGTCTAGTGTGCAAGTTAAGGAAGAGTTTGTATGGCCTAAAGTAGGTACCTTGACAATGGTATTTAAAATTTGATAGTTTCATGGATGAACACGGCTACAATAGATGTCATCCTAATCATTGTATATATTTTAAGAGATTGGATAATGAGAGTTACAGTATCATGTTACTCTATGTTGATGACATTCTTGTTGCTAGCTCAAATTTGCAAAAATAATGAACTTAAATAGAAATTAGCATGGTCATTTGCTATGAAGGATTTGGGTCCTTCTAAGAAAATCCTTGGTATGAGGATTACATAGGACAAGAAAAATAGAACCTTGATTTTTTCCCAAAGTGAGTATATAAAGAAGATTTTGAAAAGATTTAATATGTAGGATGCAAAAGCAGTCAGTACAACTTTGGCTAGTCATTTCAAATTAACTAAGGAAATATTCCAAAAGACACATAAAGAGGTAGATGAAATGTCTAACATCATGTATTCATTAGCTATTGGCAGTTGGATGTATGCAATGGTATGCACACGGCCAAATATTTCTCATGTAGTAGGAGTTGTTAATAGGTATATGAGAAATCTAGGTCTGTAACATTGGAATGCTATCAAATAGATTCTTCAATATTTGAAAAGTACTATGATAAAGGCATCATGTTTCACAGGACCTAGTTCTACTTTGAGTGGATTTGTTGAATCTAATCTGACATGAGATATTAATATAAGGAGTATTGTAGGATATATTTTCACTATATGGGGTGTTAGTTGGATTTCTAGATTGCATAAGGTTAATGCACTTTCAACCACCAAAGCTACATATGTAGTTACTATAGGAGCTAGCAAGGAGATGATCTAGTTACAATGTTTTCTAGAGGAATTGGGTCTAAAATAGGAAGATCACTCATTATGCAATGATAGCTAGAGTACCATTCATTTTGCAAATAATTCTACTTTTTATTCAAGGACAAAGAACATACAACTCAGGTACCATTTTATAAGGTGTATTTTTGAGGATGACCATTTGTGGCTTGAAAAGATTCACACAAGTGAAAATCTTGTAGACATGTTCATGAAGGTAATCCCTAAGGAGAAGCTAGTTTATTTCTTAGCCTCTATTGGGTTTCTTGACTAATGATCATGAATATAATATATAACAAAGTCTTTTATCTAATAGGACTTGTACATACTACATTGTCATTTGGTTTTAGTCTCCAAGTGGGAGATTGTTCATATTGTGGTGATTGATCACGTAGTAGGTGTTGAAGTTGTGACGATAACATTGTAAATTTCTAAAATGGTCAATTTTAGAGGTTTCGCTAAAATGCTATTGTAAGTGGTTGAGATGCATAAGGCATTGGAATGTTGGTGTATATTTTAGTGGATAATAGAAAGATTAAAGGCTATTTAGGTGGATTTAGCCTAGATTTTGGGGTGAACCATGTTAAATCTATGTGTTATCTTTGTTCATTTTGATTTTCTTCTTTTGCTTCTCCATATAACTATTTATTCTTATATTGTTCCGAATCTCCCTAATAGTTAGTCAATACTAGGATTAAATTCTTAGTTAATACTACAAGTCTTTTGATTCCCGACCATTTGATTAACACTTCCAGAAAGATTTCCTTCATTAACCAACTACTTGATTAACAATAAAATGCCTTCATTGCTTGATTGCTTGGTCAACATTTAAATATGCATGGTTAACATTACAAACTCTTCATCACTTGGTTAATACTAACATTTTTGTAAACATAAATAACAACATACAATTGAATAATTGTTTCCAACACTTACAAGAAGGGAAATTACTTTTTGAATTATTCTATCCTCCATAGATCTAGATTTGTTGCTACTAGCATAGTCTCCACTTGTGTTTATAGTTCTTGATAAAGAAGAATGAACACTTAATAAACTAAAGGTTATTTCCACTTTGGGAAAATATCCTAATTTCTTTAAGCTTTCTTTTGATGCTTCCAATCTTCCAAGTAGTGTCTCTCTGGTAAACTTCTCAATGTAGGGTATCACCAGCTCAATCATCTGCAGTGTTTTCTTGAATGGCGGTGTCACAGTTTTCAAGATCTTTTAAATAATCTCATATTTAGTTTTAGATCCATTACAAGACTTAATTATTGAAAAAATTTATGATATTCTACCAATTTAGCTTCTTACATATTCATCTTCCACCATCTTAGCATCTTGGAATAAACATATCCAATACTGTAATCTATTTCTTTTAACATGCACATGACCTTCAAATGTTGTTTCTAAAGCTTTCCAAAATCCATGAGATGTGTCTAAAGATTTTACCTAACTATATTCATTTTCACTAAGAGCTAACAATAATGCTTCTCTAAACCAATCTCATTTTCTCATATTGCACATAAATTGATCTCTTTTAGTTTCATTGCAATCCTGAAGTTTTCTTTCTTCTACAATCTTCTTTCTGTTCTTTTTCATTAGCCAATACTCTAGACCCATACATAGAAAATGAGTCTTCATCTTTTCTTTCTAGCTATCATAGTTAACTCCATCAAATTTGGGACTTTCTTCTTGAAATGATCTACCATTGATCTCCTTAAGTTGTTAGGCTTTTCCTATAAGGACCTGATATTGTGATACCAATTGTTAGAAAGTAAAGTCCACTAAAATAATTGAAAAGGGGGAAGGGGGGTGGGTGAATCAGTTATCAAATTATTAAAACATTTATCAACATTATTAATCCTTAGCCATGTAAACAATATAACCATCAACCATAAGAAGATACACATACATAATAAGACCAGATATGTTGACTAGGGAAACCTTTGATCAAAGGGAAAACCCCGGTGGAGGTGGTATCCATTAGATTATCTACTAATATTAAATTTCCTTGTAAGAGGATGGACTTTTTTTCGAGCTAATGAAATATATTCAGTACATATTAGTCCTTGTTAGGAGATTTTGAATCCTTATTAGGAGATTCCAATCTAGTTAAGAGTTGTAGAAGATAAATGGACTCACTATCCAAATAGCTTCAAGGGCAAGACCATCAAACTCATTGTCCAATAGATCTCTATATTATTCCTTGCACAATAATAGAAATGAATAATCTCAAAATCCTTTTTCCTCTAGACTAGACCAATCCTCCTTTGGTCTCAATACCAGATCACCAACTTCACATCTAATAATCCCTTGGATTACTTACTCACATTTACTAAGTACTTTGCATATCACATATGTACAATTCACACTTCACACACTTTCTCACACACTAGCATAATGAAAACAGTCTTCCTTTATATCACATCCTCAAAAAAATTTCTTTTAGTTAGCCTTGAGGCTTTCCCAATTAATTATAATAGAACCTCATATAGATAATACAATCATTTTATAATTACACAACACTGTCAGTTCACAATCTTTGCAAATTCTCATACATGTGACCTTTGACCTTGCATACTTGCTGACATAATCACCAAGTTATCCAATATCATTGTCTAACTTTGATCATCACCATTCTATCCCTGTTAAGAGATACAATCCAAATATCAGAAACCACTTCTTAGGTACTCTGTTTGCGCACTATCTTTAGTAATTCTTGAATAAATATCACATGTCTTTGAATGTCTGTATTCACACTTGTCTACTTCACTAGGACACAATGTATAATATGTTCTCAACTCCACATGACATAATCATCAATATGTAATTCGTATGACCTCATTGTCTAGCTTCTACTTTGTCAGTCTTCACATAAACAATATTATGTTGGCATCAATGATAAACAAAATTATGAATGCAACATGTCAATCATTGTATCTATATATCCAATGCTTAGGATATTCCCCCAAAGGAATGCCATCAATATTCATCCTAACAAATTATTGTTAAGATATAACATTTTTTATTTCCTTGAAATATTGTGGCGATGAGATGGGCTAAAGGGCCTAGGTCACATAAATGAGGTCGATCTACTAATCCTTATAAGTGTTTGGTGAACATACCTAGATGATTCTTTAAATTGTAAAGATCACATGATAGATGACATTGTACTTGAATGATGTACTTATTGATCCATTTTTGACATTGAGGTTGACATTTTATATGATGCTCATTGAGGTATGACACTTTGGAATTATATTTGATACAAACATATGATGAAATGGAGTTTGACTTGTAGGTAAAATTCTTTAGTATATTCATATATGGCATATTCATGTGATGATATGTCATGTTTGACAGTTTGGTCAATAATTGGATTATAAATGTGGTTATTACTATATGTATCATTTTGACATGTAGGTTGAAAACCCAAAATGAAGTTGCATAAGTAATAGAAACACATTTTATTTACTTGTTGATTTGACTATGTGTAGTTAAAATTTGATTTTGAGATGACTTGAATTTTGTTCCATGTATCAAGTGTATGAAAAGGAAATGTTCCTATGAGAATGAAAAAGGGTATGTACAGATTCATTTTTTATCTAAAGTTGTATGTTTGGATTCCTAGTTGATATGTTGTTTGATGTATACTTGGACACCAGTTATTCAACTTAGACCTTTGGTTGACATGTTGGGATTTGATTTTATTGATGTAGAATTTTGGGTCAATATTTCTTGATACATGTAATTCCCCACCTAGAGATCCTTGGAACAATGATAAATAAAAGCTAATACATTTTTAAAAAAAAGTGATAAGCATGGATTCAAACAACATTGATATACAATTGATCAAAAGATTGCAATGGAAGACTTAACCATGCAATCTAGGCAACCAATGAATCTCCAAGAATCACTACTTACTAACATGTCCAAAACTAACTATGCAAGTTTACACAAACAAGAAACCAATGATCTATGACCCATCAAGACCTAGGAAGGGGTACATGCCAAGATGGTACCCAAAACACCCTTCGATTCTCAACCAACAAGTCTAGAGATACCTACTATTTTCTTGAGTAGGTTTTTGCAAGAATTAGAGTGATACTTTTCTAGTGTCATACAATACTATTTAGTACTACCAGATGATACTTTTCCAATATTTCATGATACTTCTTATAACTACTAGGTGATACTTTCCAAGATTACATGATAGACCTAACTACTATTGTCCAATACTTTACCAGTGTTGCATGATAGATTTTTCTACTACTGTATGATATTCTACTTATGTCACATGATAGAACTTACTACTGTCATGTGACACTTTATAGTTTTGCACGATATTTCTTCCTAAGGTGTGTAATACTTTTTTAGTATCACACAATGCTACACTTTTGTCATGCAAGATCCCAAAGAAACAACTTGACAAAAAAATAGAAGGGGAAATGTGTTAGGACCTCTACACCAAGGAGTATTGAATCCACAATAGTTGAGGAGTAAACACTTGAAAGCAGAAGGAAGATCTCATAATTCTAACATCTCAAACATAACATCTAATCCAATCATCTAATGTAATCCTATGGAAATCAACATCAAAATGGAAATACATGTGCATAAATTAACTATCTCTATGAACTAAAATAACATAAATCATATGGAAACATACTCTAGAAGATATGGAGAACCATGTAAGAATCTAGCTCTAGAACTGAACATGGAGAAAGGCCAATTTTGTATACTGGTCCCTAGTAGTGGTAAAGGTAGCTATACCTCCCAACCACATGGAGCCCATAGGCCCACTCTCATCATACTGATGTAGATAGTAATTCAACCAAAAACACACACAAGACAATAATTCATGGATAACACTCATGCCAGATAGTGCAGAGGACTAAAACCAAGATCATGAGACAATGCAATACAACAGGTCCTAGTTAGACACTCTATAGGTCCACTATGTATGAACTTTGGTAGAGAGTAAGTTGCTTTAGACTCTCAAGCTCAACATCATTACAAACTATTCTCCTTGGGACTCCCTTGGTAGGCCAATGTGTTGTGTCCTTGACTAAGCCATTCAAACATGTATAGACATGCTCACTGGTCTAATCACATAAAGAAAATGAGTCCAGATTTATTAAATATATAGAGGGTTTAATTAATCAATTAAATAGGATACATCAACCATATAAGGATGACATTAGCTAGGTAAGAACAACCAAATCACTAACTTCATGTGCCACTACCAGGGGTATAAATCCTACACACTAAACAACATGATCAAGTGCAATTCATATAATAATATAGCTGAGGTGATAAATACATTAAATCACATTAAATGACCATTTATTTAATCAGATTAAAATTATCTATTTAAATCACTCACTGCATCATAAAACATCTCAAAGAAAGAATGAGGTAAATATTTGTAGCAACAAATCAAACTATCCAAAATCCAATAAGTCTATCATATAATCTTCAACATAGTATATGCCTAAATACAAAATAACAAGATATCATCATAAAGCATCATGTCACATCAATAAGAATAATCATCCAAATATGGTCAACTTGAATAGTATAGCATCTAACTGTTGAAATATCTTAATGGAAAGAATGCTTCTGAGAGGGGGAGGGGGCGGGGGGGGGGGGGGGGGGGGGTGGGGGGGGGGGGTGTGGGTGGTGAATCAGAAGTACTAGCTTTTAACCTATTTTTCACAAATCATTAATAACATAATATTGAAATATACATACATGCATATCAACATTAAGAAATTATGAAAAACACATGTGCATCACTATATAACACTTGAAATTTTGGTAACCTAGAAACCCTCTAGGAATAAGAAGGTAAAACTAGGATGGGGATGATACCCACAAAATTATTGTAGCAATAATGTTTGACCACTTTTGATGATTTGCCTTGTTAAAGGTCTTCCCTATTAAAGGCTACAACACATTTTTAAATGTGACCTTGCTAGAGGATTTACAAAAACTTTACATGAAGTGTTACCCTGTTAAAGGATTTAATCACCTATTTAAAGGATCTACAAAATAGCTGTTAAGCTAACCTATCACCATAGGGTTTCCTTTCTAATATAGTTTCTAGAGAGTATTATGTATAATAAACTTGATAGTTTACAATCCTTCAATTTTTGAATACAGGCACTTGATCTTCTTTCTCTGATCTTGATCCTTTGAGATCTAATATTCTTCTCTTTGAAAATAGTTTTCCTTCCACACCTTCGTCCATTCACTCTCTATTATTCAATGAGACTTAGTCTTCCTTATAAAGACATTTGAAGACTTAGGGTTAGATGTGGATCTACGATTCATATTGAATCCTTGTTTCTCGCTCATTCCTTGCAATTTTATTATTGGTTGCATGCCTTTTCCATTTTTCTTATTGGCTACATGTAGATTGCATAGGAAATATAAAAGATTTGATCTTATCATTTAATCCTTTGAGATTCATCATATGTCAGCAATGAAAAATGGTTTACATCTAAATTAGTAAAGTTAAAAACTCATATGTACATTCTGTGTTACTCGGCACTTACTGATTCTTGATGCTCGACACTTACAAAAAACTAGCTTACTCGGCTCTTGTTGCATTTCTGTATTGCTCAGCATCGTCAATGACTCGGCACTCAAATATCACTTGGTACTTGTTCTTTACTCGGCACCTGACCTTCACTTGGCACCTATTGGATTTCCTGACTTGGCTCATGTTGTGGCTCGGCATACATAGTGTGCTCGACATACATAGTGTGCTCAGCTCCAATGTAGAAAATGGTTAAGTGTGTTGGCACTCAAATGTCAAAACTATTTTGAGACTAACAATCTCCCCCTTTGACATGAGTGACAAAAACACTTAACTAACCTTATGAGTACATTCACTAATCTACTTGGTATACACAGAGGTTATAAAACTTTGATCAAAAATTTGTAATTTACAATATATACCTCAAAATTATTGTAACTCCCACTGAGTTGATTGTGCCATTATCTGTGCTATCTTGGTAACCAAAATTTTATTTTGTATATCATGCTCCCCTTTTATCTTGTCTACCCCTATCTTGTCTTCCCCATCTCATCTTGTCTCCCCCTTTTTGACACTTATGTCAAAGGGTTTTATGGGTTAAGACCATAGTTTGCCAAAAATGTGCTGTTTACCTCCATAATCATCCTGAGAGCTACATCCCAATTATGCAAAGCAATTTCCAATGACTTGTGCTGGATAGCAGTCTAGCTAGATGAATAAGTTCTTCTAAAGTAGAAAGATTAAGATCTTTCTTGAGAACAGTTTCAGCATAGACCTATTCTTTATGGAGTACTTCTAAATGAGGGGTAATGGTGGATTGGAGTTGTATGAGTTTTTCCTTGATGGTGGCCTGTTCTGCTGTTAATACAACTATTTCTTTTTGAGTGTGAAGCATTTGAGCAAAATTCTTCTCACTTTGGGCTAGATCTTTTGGTAGCTGCATGCTTGAAACATTCAAATTCCTCTCCAGGCTTATTATCTTTTGGCTTGTCTCCTGTGTGTATGAAAAATCACACAACTTTTTGTACAATGAGAATATATTCTCAAGTACCTTTTTCACTTTGTCTATGACCTTTTCCAATTCAATTTGTGAAAGTGCTATTTCACTAGATATTTTCTCGTTAACTTTCCCTTGAAAGTTTCTTTCAGACCATTCCATAAGTTTTACATTTGTCTCTTGGTCTGCATTTGTCACCTGGTCAACAATATCTGCCAATTATTCCTGAGTATCTCTTGCCTCTTTCTTCTATTCAAGGCTTCTTGCACTTCATTGATTTGATCAATGCTTATCATTTTTGAGTCATAACTCAGTATGACTATCTCCTCATCTAGTTCAGGGTCTCCATAGTGAAGTACCCTTGCAACTTTTGTAGAGCTTGATCCTGGTGCTAATATTTGCAGTGGCTATTGTGAAGGAGTCCTTGAGGTAGGAAAATTTATCAATGTTTGTATTGCCTCGTGCTCTTTAGGGGTTTCCTCTATTTTCTCCTCCTTTTGTCTACTACCTTGATCAATTATTGTAATTTTAGGAAGTGCACCTTGTGTTTGTGTTGTAGGATCAGATGTAATAGTATGTCTTGTTTTTTCTGTTCCTTTGTCTCCTGCTGCACTCGGCTTCTATACAGTGGTGTCAACTATGCCCGATGAAACAACTGTTGGCATTTGAAGTTGACTGCTAGTAGCTATAGAGATGATGGAAGGTGGTTCTTATGGATTCACCTTATCTCTAACTATGTTTTCTACTAGTTTTTGTAATTCATCCATATTGACCAATACTGGATCTATACATAATCTTGCTTGTTGCGTGGATTGGTCAAGGATTCTTTTGAGATCCTCTATAGTTAATGGATTGATGTTCTAAGCAGAAATGTCAGGAACATCTTGTATTGTTACAGTTTCTGCAGGTGTGATGGGTACATGAGGAGGGCTAGTAAGTGGCATTTGTGTGTCTTGCACACTCTGGTCTTCTTGTTTCTCTTGCTTAGCTATTGCCGTTTCATCTTGCTTTTGTGTCTCCTCCTTTGTTTCTTTATTTTCTTCTTCCTTCTTCTCTACTTCTTATTTCTCTTCTTCTTCCTTGTTTTCTTCTCTACCTTGCTCTACTTCTATCTTCTCTTCTCTGCTTTTTCTTCTTTCTTTTAGTGGAGCAGTAGCTTCTTCCTTGTATTCTTCTTCAAGAAAATCTTCAATCTTTTTGTACAAGTTCTTCCATGATTTTTTTGTTCTTTGTATAATTTCTTCCATTTTGTTTTGGAGAATGAAGAATGCCTTGTACTTAGGTGTAAACCTAGTATTATGCCTTTTGATTGCTTTCTCTATTTGCTCCTTAGTCAAATTAGGTAGTATGCTTGCTAAGGTTGATTCTCTCATCTCCTTTTCCATTTTCAAACAAAAATGCCATCTGTCTTCTACAATTTTAGACAGTTCATTTGGCAATTGTCCATCTAATTCAAGAGGAGTATACTTGAACTGTGCCATCATTCCATAAACTAATTCTTCTATTCTATTTTGTTCATCTTTAGTGAACTTATTGAAATCAACTTTATTTATGCTGCTTAAGTCTCCATTTCCAATCTTTTTACATAATGTATCAACTAAAAAATGGCTTACCTTTTCAGATTGATCTTATTCATCAGTATCATGTTGAGCCACATATTTTCTTCTTTTCCTTGGCTCTTCCTATGCCTTCTTGATTGTTTTCTTCTTTGTGGCTTCCTCTTTAGGTTTTTGTGTGGAGGCCCTTTTTGCAGCTCTGGTTGTTGGCTTTTGGGGTGATGACATAGTAGTTTTCTTTGGTGTGGGCTGAGCTGGAGGCTATTCTGTTGCCTTTCTCTTCTTTGGCTCAGCTTGAGTTGGTGCTTCCTTGGCTTCTTCTTCCTCGGCACCTTCATCCTTGTCTTCACCTAGGCCTTGAGTTAATCCCATTTGGCCTTACTCTTGTTCATCCTCATCATCATCATTGTCATCATCATCTTCTTCTTCTGCTTTAGCCTCTATGCCTTTACCAAATTTCTTCTTAATTTTCTTCATCAATTTGTCTTTCTTCTTCAATGTGGAGGCAGTTTTTAATTCCATATTTATCTTTGACCTTACCACATCATAAGTGCCAAAGTGTGGGGCACTCTTATCTATCTCTTCTGCCAACAATGAAGTTATTGTTGTAGATGCTTCATCTATGTTGATCTCATAACCAAATGGCCTTAGCCATCTCACCCTTGGAATTGTTGCTTGGATATAGGTGAAGTCAATATCAACTAAGAAGTATATATCATTAATATGTTTTTCCACTAAGGAAACTGGTATTCTCACCCCTTTCTTCATGGATTTCTTAAAATCCTCAAAATAGCTTGTCATTAGGGTATCAAAATTGTCTCCCATTTGTTCTATATATTCATTAATTTGAGATATAATAGTTCTATCACTTCTCCATGTAAATTTTCCAAAAGAGGGAAATTCATTCTGAACATAAAAGAATACACAAACCAGAATTGCTCCAAATTTGCATTGTGCACCCTTTGTCCTTCTTATGGCTGCTAGGTTTTCATTAATTTGTTGTAGTTGCAGTTCTACAAGATCATAAGTATGATCCTTTTTCACCAGTTTGTAGCCTACATCTATTGCAATACATGGTCACTATTGAGTCTACTAGATTGATAGAATTTGTGTCCAATAACTGTAACAACAAACTCAACTAGAGGATCCTGAATGGTGTGAATTGTCATTCCTCTTTTGTTCCACTGAGCACCAGTGTTCTTTTCAATAACCTCCTTGGATTCACTTCTCAAAGTCTTGTGCCGATCTAGGGTAGGATATCCAGTTACCCTATGAATGATTCTTTTTGTGATTTTAACAGGGACATCTTCTAACCACAGACTACCATCATGAATTCTGCTCAACACAAGTCTGATCCATTCAATTTTAAATACAATAGGAAAACTCAAAACTCGTGTTAAACCCTTCTTTTCAGCAATTTTGTATTCATCTTTCAAGACTCCATCGACACACAGCTTCGCATAGGCTTCTCTTATTTCCATGTCTCCTATGGCTCCTATCTTGCAATTATAGCATCTCCTTACATCCTGAACCATGACAACATTTGGGGGTATGCAAGAAAGGGCTTTGGCAGGATCGTTCTTGTATGAAACTTTAGGGATAGGGAAAAAATTAGGCTGCCTAACCTCATTAGATACTACTTGGACTTCAAAAAATTCTTTGTCCTAGGTTGTCTTAGAACTCGAAGCCATTTATGCAAACTAGGGTTTCCTTTACACAGAAATATGAAACTACATAGCTCAACACAAATGAAAAATACCTTAAGATTGATGAAAATGCGTTGTAAGAGGTTGCAATCTGCTTGGAATGCTGGATTCACTGTTATGAAGTCACTCTTCTCTCTTTATCTTCTTTGCTTCTTGATCGCGATGAGGAAAAATGATTGAAATCATGATAATATACCCTATTTCCATCCCATTAAATGCTCAACTACAAACTCAACTTCTAAAAGATTTTAGCATTACTTGGCTTGCACTACATCTCCACTTTACTCAGCTTCCATAGGAGTTACTCAACTCGGCATCAGCTATCAACTCGGTCGCTGTTAGGAACTCAACATGTATTGGAGTTTTACTTGGCATCCAAAGATATCTCGGCATCATCATCTAAAATTTTGTTTTTGGCATCTTGTTTCATATAGATTTATACTTTGCATCGCTTCTTCATGGTTTAGGGCTGATGTATGATACTTCCTTATATGTATCAGCCCCATAGGCTCTTTCTTGTGTTTAATTGAATGAGAAATGATCACTTGACTTTGTGGGTGAAGTGAACCTTTCATTGGATGAACTTGATTCATTCTTTTTCTGCGATGTTTTCTTCATGTCTGTTCTTATGTGTTCCACATCAATCTTTTCTTTTCCCTTGTTTACTTCAATCTTTGGTGCCTTTGACCTTGTAGGACAGTTTCTGCTGATATGACCAGTTTTTAGGAAACTAAAACATGTGGTTTGATTCAACCATCTTTTATAGTTCCCTTTGAAATGTGTTCTTATGCAATTCTGGGGTATATGTCCATATTCTTGATAATAATGGCAGCTATACCTGGTGTTGTAATTCCAATGGTACTGACTTTCATTTTCTCTTGTTTTTGCTGGTTGATTTGATGTCCACATAGGCTTTGATCTGCATTCAAATGCTCTATGTCCATACTTCTTACAATTATGACAATGTCCATCAAATTTTTGTGTCCTTGTAACTCTGGATCTACAATCTTGTGTCATATATCCTTGCATGTTGCACTTGTGACAATAACTCTTGCTCTTGGGTGTTTTTTTTTTATTGAATCTTCTACTTCTACAAATATTAGCAGTATGCCCCTTTTTATTACAGTAATGACAAATGGGTTTAGAATCCTTACCTTTGTCACCTTTTTGTTCAACATTCTTTGATGATTCCCCTACTTCAGTGCTATTGTATCCAAGTCCTGATGTATCATGGGCTAATCTTGGAAATTTCATCAATTGTTCAACGTATTTGATGGCTTCACTTGACTTGTTTAGATTCTCTGCTACCTCTTTTTCTCTGTTCAATTCATTCACTAGTTGTTCATTCTGCATCTTCAAAGTAGAGATCTCAATATCTTTCATATTGAGTTCATGATGAAGGTTCATCATTTGGGAAAGTATATCCATCTGCATGTTTAAGACCCTTGTTAACTCAGTACACTTTTCTTCAAGTCTGTTTGCAAGATTTCTTTTGTCATCTTCCATCATGACTCTATCCTCAAATGCTCTTTTATTTTGTTCAGTGATTTCACATAACATTATGGCCTATGATTCATGTTCCATCTTGAGAGATCTTATCTCATCTATTTGAACTTTTTTTTTCTCCATCAGTTCTACTATTGCTGCATCAAACTCTTTAGTGTCTCCATTGGCAAATAGTTTTGTGGTATCTATCTCCTTGTAGTTTGTATCATTTCAGCTATGGCTATCCTTTCTTCTTTTCAAGGATTTTCTCAGTTCCTCCCTTGCTTCCTCTACTTTGTGTAGATCCAGTTGCACATCAATCACTTGATTGTCAATAATCTTTCCAAGTTTGAAGACTTCCATATTTAGACCTTTTTCTCCAAGCTGTTAGACTTCTTCTTGTGAGAACCTTGCCACTCTAATACCAATTGTTGAAATATCTTAATGGAAAGAATGCTTCTAAGAGTTGGGGGGGGGGTGAATCATAAGTACTAGCTTTTAACCTATTTTTCACAAATCCTTAATAACATAATATTGAAATATACATACATGCATATCAACATTAAGAAATTATGAAAAACACATGTGCATCACCACATAACACTTGAAATTTTGGTAACCCAGAAACCCTCTAGGAATAAGAAGGTAAAACTGGGGTGGGGATGATACCCACAAAATTACTGCAGCAATAATGTTTGACCACTTTTGATGATTTGCCCTGTCAAAGGCCTACCCTGTTAAAGGCTACAACACATTTTTAAATGTGACCTTGTTAGAGGATTTACAAAAACTTTACATGAAGTGTTACCCTATTAAAGGATTTATTCACCTATTTAAAGGATCTACAAAATAGCTGTTAAGCTAACCTATCACCATGGGGTTTCCTTTCTAATACAATTGCTAGAGAGTATTAGGTATAATAAACCTGATAGTTTACAATCCTTTGATTATTGAATATAGGGACTTGATCTGCTTTCTCTGATCTTGATCCTATGAGATATGATATTCTTCTCTCTGAAAATAGTTTGTCTTCCACACCTTTGTCCATTCACTCTCTATTATTCAATGAGACTTAGTCTTCCTTATAAAGAAATTTGAATACTTAGGGTTAGATGTGGATCTATGATCCATATTGAATCTTTGTTTCCCGCTCATTCCTTGCAATTTTATTATTGGTTGCATGCCTTCTCCATTTTTCTTATTGGCTACATGTAGATTGCATAGGAAATATAAAAGATTTGATCTTATCATTTAATCCTTTGAGATTCGTCATATGTCAACCATGAAAAATGGTTTACATCTAAATTATTAAAGTTACAAACTCATATGTACATTCTGTGTTACTCGACACTTACTGATTCCTGATGCTCAACACTTATAACAAACTGGCTTACTCAGCTCTTGTTGCATTTCTATATTGCTCGGCATCGTCTGTGACTCGGCACTCAAATATCACTTGGCACTTGTTGTTCACTCGGCACCTAAAGTCACTCAGCACTTGTTCTTCACTTAGCACCTGACCTTCACTCGACACCTGTTGGATTTCCTAACTTAGCTCATGTTGTGGCTCGACATACATAGTGTGCTCGGCTTCAATGTAGAAAATGGTTAAGTGTGTTGGCACTCAAATATCAAAACTATTTTGAGACTAACACTAACATCTATGATACTGGTAAATCAAAATAAAGTATCTAACCATCAAGACATTTCGAATGTCCTCAAACATGAGTATCAAGTATCTCTCAAAATCAAAATATAACAAGGTACAAAATGCAAATATAGGAGACACTATAATACATTTTACCATGTGGCCTTCTATCATTCATCTTCCTATTATATTGGTTAAATATATGTTGATAATTTTGAACTAAATGATGCATTTTGATATAAAATGTCTTTGCAAGAATTTAGATCCACAATGATGATTAAATGTTGGTGAATATATTAATGATGATATATGTGCATGTTATAATAATTCATAATGAACCAAATGATGATGAAATATGCTTACATTATTTGACTATGTTTTGTGGATACTGATCTATTGATGTGGATACTTACTCACTTAGCAAGCACCACATATTAGATGGTGCATATTGTTGATTATTTTGTTACTCTTGATCAAGATGTGATTGAAGAGAATTTAAAGGAAAACATTATTGACTCTTTATATTTATAACTAATACTTATCTTCTTGAGCTAATGACTTATGAATGAGCTAAAAGTATTGTGATGGTTTATGTATGAGTTTGGAAGGTAGTGGATATGTAGTACCTACTAGCTGAATCAAATCCATGTGATACCAAGGTATGATAAGTAGGCATAGGTATGTGTGTGATATAATGTGATTTTAAGGAGGATGTTATATTAAAAAAATGATTAATTCTCATTCTTACCTTGCTTGACTTATTAGGAAGACATGAATATTGCATATATTGGCATATGACATTGTGTACATTTGAATTTGTCTATTTAAGTATTCATGCTCAAGTAGACACGTGTGAAATGTTATGGGTATGTAATGACTTTACAATAAATCTTGGTTAATTCAGGAATGCATATTATGTCAAGGCTTCCATTTGGTATGAGTTGTGTTATAAAAATGACTATGTTAAAAGAAGGTTTCATTGAATTTATTGTTTTCATAAAATATGAGATGTCTAAACCTACAACAATTTATTATTTTCCACCCTTATTCTTGTTTGATTAGCAAAAGAATTTTGTTTATAATTTGTAAACATTTGGATTTAGAATTTAGGAAGAGTGATTTTCCTTCCTGTCCTTGCATATGTTATGTGTGCAATTTGTGTGCTAGAAGAGTCATCACATATCTATGCTTCCTCTAACTCATGTCAGAGATATTATAGTAAATTGTAGTTGAAATGAATGTTGGCTAACTTGTTGCATGAATAATTTATGATTAGTTAATAAATCTTGCATTTGGAGAAAGAAATTTCCAACATGTTTCAAATTTGGATGTTGTGAAAAAGAGATTTGTACATGCTGATAAAGGAACATTGATGATTCTTTTTCTCATGTTGATTTGGCTATCCATGAAATTGGTGAATGGTTTTAGAACATGATTTCTATTAACCAAACAATTTCATTACCTCTAATTAGTTTTACTTATTTTGACTATCTTGTTGCTGGGTTGGGTATTCTTTGTGTCATGAAAGATTGTAGGGAATCTTAACAACTTAGTGGTAGGGTGGTAAAGCACTCCTACAATATTCTCACCCTTGTGTTCTTAGGCAGGTATTGAATCCTTTGGTATAATAGTTGACATATTTGGTACATCATGATATTCTTGCAACTAAATTATAATTTCTTTTAGACTTGAGCACATATATGTATTTTTTATTTAAGAATAATTAAGAATTAATGTTGACTAGTCAATATTCAAAGGACATTAACCCTTGTTGAATTTTTTGCATTTTATAGAGAATGCTAATGTGACTTTGGTTTTGTAGAGGAAGTGTTTACACAAATAAATACTATTTATCTATGATGAAATCATTCATGAAATATTTTCTAGTTATAGATTGTCAACTAGTTAATATTAAAGATCTCATGTTAACTAAATGCTAATTTAGCACATTGGATCATGGATCAGGGTCGCATAGTTCTATGTTGTGCAACATTAAGGCTATAATTCTAAGAAAAATTGAATTGACAAAGATTTTCATCTTGATAGACTATTTTATTAGCTCTAAGTTCTCTTTGTTATCTCTAATAAGCATTTAATGGAGATATAAGCCCTACCAAGTACACTTAGATACAAAATGGGTATTTCTCCTCTTATAAACCTTAAGTGCTTGTTGATAAGAGATTGCCACAAGCTATACTCAATTCCCATTTTTGAATAATTTCCTTCTCTCTGAGAGTTTTCACTAAATGAGTACCCCAAAGTTAAGAAAAAATGTTTTTTACAATATTGTAGAGGATTGGAGATGGTGATTTTATGTATAGAATGGGAGGTGCCAAGCATATAAAGTTTGGAGAGGCCTAAAAGATTAAGGAGGGTAAAGCTCAGAGGAAATCAAAGATTAGGTATTAGTCATTTCATTCAAAGTATATAGGTAATAAAAGTTTCTTCTATTTTAGAACTCTAATTATTTTCTTGTCATTGATCTCTCTCTCAAGAATATTGATAGCATTTTACTTATAGAAATATACTAAGAACCACTGAGCTAAATTACTACATGAGAAACCATCCAATGACAAGGATATTAGTTTTGTATGTTTTGTTATGAACTATTCTTTACCACATATGTGTTTGAAAACAAATATGGAGCAAACATCAGATTCCAAATTAATATGGTATGTGGAGGCAATGGAAATAATACAAGATATGAAGGTGAGGGAAAATGGATATGGATAAATCATCATTTCACAACTTTCTAAATGGACATAAAAAAGATACCAAATAAGTATAATGAATGATGTAGATGTAGATAAATATAAAGACAAAGATGAAGATTAAGATGAATTGGAAAATGAAGAGGAAGACAAGCTAGAAGATGAAGATCAAGTTGAAGTGATATGTTTTCAATTATTGACAAAAATAGTCTTTGAAGGGACCCAAAACCCTTTATATCATAGTTAAAAAAGATAATCAATAAGGTACCCAAGATAAAATGTTAGTAGAAACCAATAGACATCCAATAGGTATGAAACAAACAAGAGAACAAGAAACAAGTTAGAAGGCCAACATTAATACAAGTCCTTATTAAAACCCACCATCTCCTCTTGAAGCTTGTACATCTTTCAAATTTTGACCTTGAGATCAAGGATTTCATGTAATGAGGTAGCGACTTTATTTTTCATGCTAGCCTTAGTCCTTTTTCTTAGGCTATAAGTCTAAACAATGACCTCACTAGGATTAGTCTCAAGGTTAACAACTTTCTAACCAAGAGAATATTCTAGTTTCCCCACCATGGTATTAAGGCATTAATTAGTCTATCCCCTTCAAGCTCAACCCCTCCATCTTCTCCCTAGTCAACTTTTCCTTAACCACAATGTCACTCCCCTCCATACCCTCCATAATGCTCTCATACTTAACAAAGAGTCCAGAGGGTATCTTCATGCTTAATGCTTATCTTGAAGTTTCTCCCATAAAAATCTCACATTGGCCTCATTAGGGTCAATGTCCTATATTAGAGCTTTCTCACCCTTTGAAGAATTAAAAAACTCCTCATATCTATCAGGAGATATAGGCATATTATGCTCCACTAAGATATCATGGTCCACTAGGATAAGAACCGCCTCCTCCTCCATACCTTTATTCTTCTCCTTAGAAGAAGAGGAGTGGACATTCTTCTTTTTCTTTGGCTTGGACAAGTCAACCTTCTAATCTTTGACATAATATTTTATAGCACTAGTCTGAAGGATAACAAGTTTGAGGGTTCTTTAGACCACTCAAAGAAGAATTTTCATCCTTACTAGGAATGCTCAACTCCTTGATATCCTCAAGTTTTCCTTCTTCCTTCTTGTCACCCTTAGGAGAGCTTAGAGCCTTAGTATTCTCAACTTGATCTTCCTCTCCTTCACTAATACCATCCTTGGTATCCATTCCTCCCCCATCATCATTTGTATCCTTTATAGGGGATTAAAAATGACAATACAACTCCTTATCATGATCATCATCTTTAGTATCCATCTATTCTTCCCCATCTTTCATGTTACAATCAAGGGTAGCCTTGGATTTTTTAGGAGAAAAAGGGAAATTGATGGTACCCACATCCTCAATCGTCCTTTTCAATTTTTCTTCTTTAGGAGTAATAGATTTATTGACAACATCAAGGGATTCATCCCATCATGTAGAACTTACTTATGAGCTTCTTTTTGCATTCCTTATTGTTATTGTTAAGAGAGTACATAAGATAATGCATAAAAAATACATAAATTTTACGTCTGAGTTCAAAAGTAGAAAATGGTAGCTATGAACCCTTGTATAAAACCATCAACAATTATATATTCTATAAGGGCTATTAGAATGTTTCTCCAAATAAGATTAATTTGGTCCACGTCAAAACAACCAATAATTTTTACAAGTTTATCACCCTCAACATCTTTTTTAGGGAAGCTCCTATTGGTCCTATCAAAGACTTTCCTATCCCTAAAAAAATTCATAACTCATTTTGGTAGACTCATAATATTGGCAATGAACCCATCATTTTCTGCAACCTTCATGCTATACAAAACCACATGCCTCTCATGCCAATTGTTTGGATATTGTCTAGTAATGTGGTGTAGGAGCACCTAAATTAAAAGAAAAAAGGAGATTAAGAGTCCTAATGTGAAAGATTTAAATTTATTTGAGTCCATAAGTTGAGATGTAAAGGCTAGAGAAGCCATTAAAATTGTGCAAGAAGGTCTTAAAGTGGCCAAAAAGGTAAAAATATGAAATAATGCCTTATAAAGGCTAAAATTGATGTAAAATTTCTATTTAAGTCCATTTTAGAGTAATTCAAGTGTCCATGCAAAGACTTGTCAATTTTAGAGTTAAACTTGTAAAAGTTATAATGCAAAATGCATAAAATGTTGTCATGAAAATGCATCAGGATTAAAAGAATGTCAGGAGTTGGTTAAAAATGTAGTTGGTAAGTTTTAAACCACCAAAGAGTTTACAAAAAATGATGTATAGTCAAACCAAAGAAGAATGAAAGGGAATAGTTACATTTGAAACAAATTTAGAGTGATTCCAAGTTCTTATTTTGATTGGTTTTTCAATTTTTGTGTTGGTTCTAGGTCTTGTATGTCTATGAATAACCTATAAAGCATGTGTAATCTATAAATTTTGATAGTAGGATGAATAAAATTTATTTTGGCTTTATTTTGGATTTATTTCATGGAAAAATAATGAAGTTATGGCAGTTTTAGTAAAAGTTGTTATTTGCAGATTTGAAGATGCCCTATTATAGTCAGTTTGAAATGTTTGGTATGGACACATGTGGATGAATAAGGGAATCTAATTATATTCAATGGAATTACATGAACTATATTTTTTTTCCAATTGGTTTGAGTTGTTTTCATTCATTCTTGTGTAAGTTATGTGTAATGGAGTGAAGATTGGTTTTTAGGGATCTCCATTGAAGTTACATGCAAATATTGGTGTTTTTGTAATCATATATGCATTGGAAAAATTGATGGACTATATATTCATAAAATAGAATGATATATTATTAATTGGAAATTGTTTAGTTTCATTTGGAGTTGTATTGGGAAAGTTATTGGATGACCTAGGTAGGGTTATAGATTTTATTTCTAGTTTATGACAGAAAATATGGCTCTTAGTCTAGAGAACATAACTTGTAATTGATTTATTATATTGATCTCAGATTTGGATATGTTTTAGAAAGACTAATTGTGAAAATTTAATCCAAAGATTTTGCTAGTGAATTTTTTGGGAATAATTTTTTTGAATAATAGAATCAAATATTAAAATGAGGATATACAAATTGAGAAAGGTTGATGTTTTTGTGTTGAAAAATAATTTTTTTTACCTCACGAGATGCCTCTAACAATGGAACTTATTTAATGGATTTTGAAGGGATTAGAATATATTACACTTATTGAAACGTTTATATGATACTCTACATCAGATTAGTATTTGAGCTTGATGATCTTTAGTGTGTGGGTAGAGCATTGAAGGAGGCAATCCACACTACTACTTTGAAGATTTGGTTTTCATTTGTTGATTATTTTTTGGTTGTAGGTGCTTTTCCATCTTGCTAAAAAGGAAGGTTTTGTGTTGTTATACTCATAGATATTGAAGTTCTATCAGGGCCATGAAAAATTCCAAATGGATGCCAAAATACTAGGGAAAAGAGGAAGGATAGGCGAGGCACATGGAGAGTTGTTTTGGTGAGTTTGAAGTAGCATGGTAAAAGTGGATCTTTGACTAATAAGGCACAAAAAAGTTGTAGTCCATTAATGCTCCATTTGTAGGAGTATTTAATAATATGATTTTGAGGATAGTCCTATGTTCTTAAAGACAAAGATTATTTTGATAAAGAAATGAAGAGGCAAAGGAAAATGAAGATAAAGATGAATATTTTTGGTCTATTTTTTTTCTTGTAGGTTATTGATTCCATGTTTCTAAGGGACTTGAAAACTTTTCAAGGTTGGAAGTATAGTACAGGAGCACCTAAATTAAAAGAAAAAAAAGTAGGTTAGGAGTCCTAATGTTAGAGATTTAAATTCCTTCGAAAAATTTATATTGTATTTGAGTCCATAAGTTGAGATGTAAATGCTAGAGAATCCATTTGTAATAAGTTATCAAAATTGTGCAAGGAGATCTTAAAGTGGTCAAGAAGGTAAAAATATTATAGAATACTTTATAAAGACTAAAATTGATGTAAAATTTATATTTAAGTCCATTTTAGGGTAATTAAAGTGTCCATGCAAAGATTTTTCAATTTTAGAGTTAAACTTGTAAAACTTATAATGCAAAATGCATAAAATGCATAAAATGTTGTCATGAAAATGCATCATGATTAAAAGAATGTAAGGAGTTGGTTCAAAAGGTATTTGAGAAGTTTTAAACAAAAATATAGTCTATAAAAACTAATTTATAGTCAAACCAAAATATAATGAAAGGAAATAGTTACATTGAAATGAATTTGGAGTGATTCTATATTCTTATTTTGATTGGTTTTTCAATTTTTGTGTTGGTTCCAAGTCTTGTATATCCATTTAAAGCCTAGAAACCATGTATAATCTATAAATTTTGATAGTAGAATGAATTAAATTTATTTTGGCTTTGTTTTCTATTTATTTTATGAAAAAATGATGAAGTTATGGTAGTTTAGTAAAAGTTGTTATTTGAAGATTTAAGGATACCCAACTATAGTTAGGTTGAAACATTTGGTATGGACACATGTGGATGAACAAGAACCCCTAATTTCATTCAATAGAATTTTAGGTGAAATAAATTTAATTTCCAATTGGTTTGAGTAATTTTCAGTTAGATTTGTATATGTTATGTGTATTGGAGTGTAGACTAGTTTTTAGGGATCTCCATTGACGTTGCAGGGAAAGATTGGTGTTTTTGTAATCATATATGCATTGAAAAAATTGATGGATTAAATATCAAGAAACTAGACTAATATATTATTAATTATAACTTGGTTTTGTGTCATTTGGAACTATTTTGGGAAAGTTATTGGATGCCCTAACTTTTAATTGGTTAATTATATTGGTCTTAGATTTGGATATGTTTTAGAAAGGATAATTGTGAAAAATTACTCCAAGGGGTTTAGCAAGAAATTTTTGGAAACAAAAGTTATAAATAATAGAATCATATGTAGAAATGAAAATATGCAAATTGAGAAAAGTTGATGTTGATAAATGTTTTGTTTTGCCTCATGTGATGCCTCTAATAATCAAACTTATTTAATGGATGTTGAAGATATCATACTATATCCCACTTATTAGAAGGTTTCTATGATTATATATATTAGATTGGTATTAGAGCTTGAAGATCTTGAGTGTGTGGGTAGAGTTCCAAAAGAGGCAATCCACACCAAGAACTTGAAGATTTGGTTTTGATTTGTTGATGACTTTTTGGTTGCAGGTGCTCATCCATCTTGCTGTAAAAGGAAGGTTTTGTGTTGTTGTGTTTAAAGATATGGAGGTTTTTTTAGGGACATGGAAAGGTCCAAATTCATGCCAAAATACTAGGGCAAAGAGAAATGATGGGATTCCTAGGTAATGCAATTGGAGAGTTGTTTTGGTGAGTTTGAAGCATCATGGTAAAGGTAGATCTTTGACTGATAAGGCACCATAGAGTTGCTATCATTAATGCTCCACTAATAAGAGCATTTGAGAATATGATTTTGAGGATAGTCCTGTGTCCTTAAAGATAGATGATGGTGATAAAGATATGAAGAGGCAAAGGAAAATGAAGGTAAAGATGAATATTTTTGGTCTAATTTTTTTTTCTTGTAGGTTATTAATTCCATGTTTCCAAGGGACTTGGAAACTTTCCAAGGTTTGGAGTATGGTGTAGGAGCACCTAAATTAAAAGAAAAAAAGGAGGCTAAGAGTCGTAATGTGAAATATTTAAATTCATTTGAGTCCATAAGTTGAGATGTAAAGGCTAGAAAAGCCATTTGCAATAAGTTATGAAAATTGTGCAAGGTCTTAAAGTGGTCAAGAAGGTAAAAATATGAAAGAATACCTTATAAAGGATAAAATTGATTTAAAATTTATATTTAAGTCCATCTTAGGGTAATTAAATTTTCCATGCAAAGATTTGTCAATTTTAGAGCTAAACTTGTAAAAGTTATAATGCAAAATGCATAAAATGTTGTCATGAAAATGCATCATGATTAAAAGAATGTAAGGAGTTGGTTCAAAAGGTATTTTGGAAGATTTAAACCACAAATTAGTATATTAAAACTGATTTATAGTTTAAGCAAAGCATAATGGAAGGAAATGGTTACATTTGAAACAAATTTGGAGTGATTCTAAGTTCTTATTTTGTTTGGTTTGTATGTTTTTGTGTTCATTCCAAGTATTGTATGCCTATGTACAGCCTAGAAACCATGTATAATCTATAAATTTTGATATTAATATGAATAAAATTTCTTTTGGATTTTTTTTGAATTTATTTCATGAAGAAATAATGAAGTTATGGTAGTTTTGGTAAAAGTTGTTATTTGCAGATTTGAGGATGCCCAACTATAGTTAGACTGAAACATTTGGTATGGATACATGTGGATGAGTCAGGAACTATAATTATATTAAATGAAATTTTAGATGAACTATATTTCACTTCCAATTGGTTTGAGTCATTTCCATTTATATTTGTATAAGTTATGTGTATTGGAGTGGAGATTGGTTTTTAGGGATTTCCATTGAAGTTATAGGAAAAGATTGGTGATTTTGTAATCATATATTCATTGGAAAAATAATGGATTATATATTCAAAAACTGTAATAATATATTATTAATTGGAAATTGGTTTTGTGTCATTTGGAATTGTGTTGGGAAATTTATTGGATGCCCTATGCAGGGTTACAAATTTCATCTCTGGTTTATGCCAAAAAATATTGGTCTTGATTTAGAGGACATAACTTGTAATTGGTTTATTATATTGATCTTAGATTTGGATATGTTTTAAGAAGAATAATTGAAAAAAAATTACTCTAAAGGGTTGGGTAGAAAATTTTGGGGAAAAAAAGTTATGAATAATGGAATCAGATATAGAAATGAGGATATGAAAATTGAGAAAGGTTGATGTTTTTGTGTTGAAAAATGTTTTGTTTTGCCTCATGAGATGCCTATAACAATGGAACTTATTTAATTAATGTTGAAGGGATCGTAATTCATCCCACTTATTGGAAGGTTTCTATGATGTTTTGCATCATAATGCTCAAATCAAAACCATGAAAATTCTCTAAATATAGGGCATAATACCCCTTCATTAGCTTTTTCCAAACCTATGACTCTTTCCACTTATCACAAATAGGAAAATCCTCATATTTTAGATCACCTCCCATGGCTTCAAATCAATACAATAAAAATAAACTATTTCATAAAATCTTTTGATGGAGGCTAGAGGAAATGAATACCCCCAAAAAAGTTTCTTATTAATTTCCTTGATGATATCCATCTTTCTCCAGTGATTAAATAAAACTCTAAAAATCCCAAGTTACATTTAAGTTTTATCATTAGCATTAATGAAAGAACTCCCACTTTATAATTGGTCTTATCAAATCTTATGAGGGACAAGAAAAAACCCATTCAAATCTCTTTTCCTTTTCCAAGTAATCATTTTATATGATTTGATGCCTAGGTTGGAAAACACATCAACCATTGGGTTGCCTTCTCTATACATGTGTGTTATATAAATATCATAAAAAGAGTTAATAATGGAGGTGGTTTCCATAATAATATGGTTTTTAGACCATGATGACCTGAATTCACCCCTTAAACATTTATTTACATTATTCAAGTCACCTTCACTCCACATGTTCTTATAGTGAAAGTCCACGATCAATTTAAGATAATGGAAAGCTCTCATAGCCTCCACAAAAATGGTTAGTTTGAATGTCCATAGTTCAAGAAAAGGCCCTTAGATTGTTTCCATATTGATCTCACACAATCCCACCACAACTAGCTTAACCCAGATTCCTAATGGCTGCACCACCAAAATTGGCTTTTACTCAACCCCAAGGATGATAACACTAGAAAATATCATCTCTCTTAATCTAATTCAATGATTTTGAGCATTCAAAAGGATAACTATTAGATAAAATATGATTCATGTGTAGGGATAGAATAGACTTAGATTTCAAGAAGCTTAAGTAAATTTTTTAAACCTCTAGAAACAAATTCTAAGAGAAGAAAGGATGAGGAGATCTTATCTAGTAAAGATGTGATTATTATGATTCCTCCCATATATTCCAAATTACACAAGGATAAATGAGGACCCAAAAAGAATTATCCATAAAAGTGTCAGGAGACATGCACTGATTAAAAAATCTTGCAAAGAGCTTGGAAAAAATTAGAAAAGGTTCCACTTCTATAAAAGCTTCATCCAAACCTCATGAGAAAAAGAGAAATCAAGCAAGAGATGTCGATTCTATTCTTCCTTGTCTTTGTAGAGACAAAATCTACTAGGCATTAACATACCTCTTTTATGGATCATATTCGTACTAAGAATTTTATTATGGAGAAAAATATAGAAGAACATGTTTATCTTGGAAATATGATGCTTGATCCAAGGTTGGGCTCAAAATGGAGGTCTTGCAATAACATAATATGATAGGGAAAAACTAGTAGAAATAGAACACTTTTTTGAGGGATAAGCCCCCCAAATAAAATAATCTTTTGAGTCCATCCTAAGAGAACAAGCTTGAAGAGAGATCATAAGAAGGGTAACATAAGGATCAATCTAAGCAAGGTTAACTCAACTCTTATTAATCGAATAGTCACAAACGAAAACATTGAAAGAGTAATAAAGTTGAATTGATATGTTAAAACATGTATATGATATGCTTATTTCAAGTTGCTCAATATATAGATATTTTTCCTTTAGCCTAAAAATTTCTTGGAGGTCACTCCAAAGGCACACTTATTTGGATTTTGTCATAGTATAAATTATTCCATTCTACCAATGTATTCTATGCTAAGTACCAAAGTTTGCACTAGACACTAAATTAAATAAGTTTAGAAATTATAGTATAACATGTCAATCACTTTGATGTGAGAAATGCAACTAAAGTGACATCTTTGGTTTCTAGGCCAGTTCCTATAAGATACTTCACTTTGAACATGAAAACTTATGCGGGAAAGGGAAAGAACTATAATGAAAAATGAAACTAAATCTATGGTGATACACCTAAAGTTCAAATCTATGTTATTTAGAGATACCTTAACACTTGAAAATCATAAAAATAATGTTTAAACTCATACAACTTGTCTTTGTCATGCATGCACACAAATATTTTATATAAAGGTTGAAATGCCTATTTTCTCAATAAAGAATAATGAATCTTTCACAATAAAGAACACATTGCATTTTCTCTTCACAACCTACAACCTGTGCATTACATTTGTCATAGGTACAAATGTGAGACAAAACTAAAAGGAAAATTAAGTTTTCACTAACAATTTAATCAAATCACACTAAAACACTCTTGCAAATAACAAAAAAATGATAAGAATTATGCCAATATAGTCTCCAAGGTATCTTTTGAACATCATCAATTGATTTACAAAATAATGTAGGAAAAATGGCCAAAGTTCACTAAGAGCCAAAAAATTTGCACAATAGAGAATTCCCTTACAAATGAGTTACAAACTCTTATTACGAACTCCAACTCCACCTGTTATGGTCAAATGCAACAAAGAAACCCCAAAAATAGGTCCTTAAACACCTCCAAATGACATGCTCTTGATGAAAAAGTCAAGCCACATCATACCCCTACATGAAAGCTCTTTAAAATTGCACTAAAAGCCTCCAAATTGAATGAAGAACACTCCTAAATGAACTCAACTATCTCCTAAATTCCTTCCACTTGTTCTCAAACAAATATGAACCCATCTCCTTGGCTTTACCAACCACATAATGATGACTTTTCCAATTTATCAAACTCTATCATTGCTTATAGAAAAATATCTATTGACTTTTGATATATAATAAGAAATATTTTTTTAAAACACATTTAGTATTTTTATTGAGAAATTCATAAATCATCAATAATAACTATTACTTATATTGATATTATTAAATGACAATTAGATCAATTAATAATATGAACATAGTGCATATTTATTATTAATAAAAAACTACAATCTCTTAATATTCAAATATTATTATAAAATGTTTTAAAACTCCATTTATTATTATTATAGATGATTTATAATAATATCATCCATTATTAACTTGATTTACATTATACAAATGGGAAATCCCCCACTTTTGGCACTTGGGTTTAATAAAACAGAGTATTTAGGAGTTTGATAAAAATTAAGAGTTAAGGAAAAAATAAATTCCTTACTATGCATGATACATGGATTTTGAGCAAAAATTTAAAAGGCCAAAAACTATTCTCTTTCATGAGATATATGAAGAATATTAGGGTTGAACCCTACAATAAACTTCATTTTTTGCATTTCATTTTCTTTATTCTTGTTGATCTACTGGCTAGAAATAAAAGAGACGGTTGGGTGAAGAAAAAATGGAGTTTTCCAATGTATTTTTCTTGAGATGTCTCTGTTATTACATTTTCTAGCCACCATGAGAGAGATCCTGTGCTATGTATTTGGAGTTCCTTCACCATTTTCCTATTTAAAGGTATATTGAAGATGCTCTTTCAATCATGTTTTTAAAAATATTTGAGCATTTTCTATCATTTTGACTTTGTGAAGCCACTATTGAAGAGCTTCATGTAAGTTTCCATGTGAATCTGATGTAGAAGTGTTATATCTTTAACATGACTGTATAAAAACTTTATGAATTAATGTGAATTTAAGCTTATCATGGCTCTCTATTTCATATTACACTTTGACCCAAAAAATTAGGTTTTATTGCATGGCCATTTCCAAGAAATTTCCCACTATTATAAGGCTACCATTTATCTCACTATCCATAAATCTAGATACTTGAATTTTTTTGTTGTAGCCTCTCAAATCAACCATTTAAATTATTTTTTCATGTTGGACCGACATAGTGGAAGGAAAATTGAGATATGCTAAAGGAAAATATGGGCATTTTTGCATTTTAAAAAAACATTTCTAGACATTTTTTGCTTGTATTATGAAAATCCCAAAATGGGTTGCTACTTTGATACATCTTAGCTACCATGGAAGGGCTTTTCAAATTTTTTTTTGTATGTTGAAGCTACTTTGGACATTTTCCTCTAGCATCTTTAATTAGCACCTTATGATGATAGGCTAGAGACTTTCTATTGTTATTTCAAAATGAAACTCATGGTTTTCAACAACCCTTCTTATAGATCAACTTCTATTAGATGTCTAAAATAATACTTTTCTATACATTCTATTACTTTCCACAACTCCAAATATCATATGCTCTTTCAAAAATATTGTTGATATAAAAATTGATTGATTGCCCCATATTGTTTATATCTTATTGAATTAATGATTCAATCTCTTTCTGTGATGAATTGAGTTCTTATGTGAGTATTGAAGATGAGAATGAAATGGGTGTTCTTTTCTTGAAATGAGTAGTCCATCATTGTTTGGATCTATTTTATCTAACCACCTTTCTTTTGTATACACAATATACATGAAGACATTGTAAAGACCTAGAAGACTCAATTTAGCTAATGTAATAGCCAAGGTAGGACATCCAAATAGGACATTCAATCCTTCACCATAGGCCATGAATGGTTTGCTTGAACCTCTTGCAAAGTTCATTTATGATTTTACTTTATGTATTATTAATATATTATAGATTATTCTCACAACATGTGTGAGGGAAATACATAATATGTTCAACCTATGTGTTTTGCATTTTATCAACTGCATGTAGTTGCATGATCAATGTGCTTTAATAAAAAAAATTGATCAATATAAAAGATATGTTTGAATCAATATTTAAATGCTTGAATTAAAAATTACATTGAATAGGTTGAACATAATGATTGAAGTATCTTGTACCTTGAGGGTGTATATGAGAAATATGTTAGCAAGTAATACTAATCTATCCAAAAACAAAAGCATTAACTAGCATAAAAACCATAACATATATGAGAGACAAAGTGAAACCCTCAAATGAGAATATGAGCCATAGAATGGCTCTCCCAATGAGGATGGTCACTTGATTTAGGGATGAGTCTAAGTAAAATATTGGTATGTATGCTCAAGGCTTCTCAAAATAGCTTCAATGGAGATGGAAATGGCAAATTGGTAGCTTGAGAGCTCTCAATTTGGCATTATAAGGGTATGGTTGATGACTTTGGTTCTCAAAATAGCATGGTAACTTTAGCTCGAAGATTGTGATTGAAATGACTTGGGATGGGATTCAATTTATAGGCTAAGGGCTTGAGGGATGGAGGGCTAAGATGCAAGGAGAGATGAAGGCTTAAGGAGGGCTAAGATGCACTCAAAGGAGAGCACATGGATTGTGCTTGTTTAGCACCAATGGGAAGGTGACACTTGTCACAAGGAGGATGAGTGTGAGAGGGTAGGGTAAGGGGTTGGTTAAAGTCATGATGAGTGGGGTTGAGTATGTAAGAGAGATGTAAGAGGAATTAGTGTGGAAGAGGGAAGAGTGTGGAAGATGGATGTAAGAGTCATGAGTGAGCTTGTAAGAGTCTTTTATGGTTTGTAAGAGCACTCATGACTTGGTGGTTGGGATTTTTAAGGGGAGACTTTGATTTGGTTTAGGAAAGTCTTAAACTTGCTTAGGGAATGTGACAACATTAGGGGGTGGATTAGGCTTGGGTTTAGGATTAGATTAGGGATGTTAGAGATGTGCAAGTGGATGACATTAATGAGGGTGGGTGAGTTAGTGGCTAAGCTTGGTTAGTATGGGTGGATGGGGTGGATTAGGCTAAATGGAGGATTAGGGATAGGTTAGGAGTTTTTGGATTTGAGGATTTTATTTATCAAATAGATTTATTTAATAAATGGGGATTTTTGGAATTAGATAGAAGAATAGGATTTAATTGATAAATAATAGATTATTTGATTTATCAATTAGGACTATAGATGATTAATTAAATTAATCAGCTAGGGGATGACAAATGATTAATTAAATAGGAATTTAATTAGTGATGCCTTTAGATATAACTAAATAGGATTAATAAAGTGGTGTAATCAAATTTAGGTGTCTACAGTGGGTACCTCTTTGTTTCACACACTAAATTTAAACATAATAAAAAATTTAATAACATTCTTGGAAACTTCTACCATATGTATGCCTATTATACATAAGAAAACAAGTAGCCTTGAACACTTATTGCTAAAAATGTAACTTTTACCTTTATATACCAAATGCAATGTTCCTCGATTGTCCTCCTTTCTTTGAGTTTCTTGAATTTTTGACCTCTCATAATAGGATCAGCTCCTTCAAGATAGTTTAAGGTGTTGGAGGATATGAATTACAATGTAATTCTATACCTAATGAACCTAGAATGCTTTATTAACTATATGAAATGATGAATGTAAATGGATGAAACTATGATCCTAATGATATTTTGATAATGGAAATGTTATGAATGAATTTATATTGGATTGATCACTAAAGGATGCTAGAATGCTCATTGCTTAAATACTATTTCACAAAGAATTCTAATTATGAAGAATTGCTAAGTAAGCTTATGAGTGAGAATGAGGGTTCCTTTTTATAGATTTTGGGAGACCCTAGCCTAGGTGGCAACATTTGACAACTTAGAGAAAATATAGGATAAATGTAGGGATGGGATTGACTCAGTTGATGGAGTTGAGAGAAAAGACTTAGCTAGAATGTGAGAGAAATACTAGGAAGGATGTTCCTCTGATATTGACATAGAGATTTTTGATAGGAGAAGGAGAGATACATGTTATGCATCCCAGAAAGACCCTTGAGAAGACCTCTCATTCAAAGATGATTCTTGGACTAGTGTCTCATGAGTCATCTTACATCCTATGAGGTGGATTAACTAACTCCTATAAGATAGGAAAGACAGGGAGGACTTTATCATCCAAAGACATGTTGCAAAAGACCAAGTCACATGAGAATAAGTGTTCTTGTCACACATTCTTTGAGGACACATACCCCTTTTTGACACCATAAAAATAGGACACATTAGTGATGGTAAGTAATTAATTAAAATTAATTAATTTTGCAAAGGTGACGTGTCATGTGATATGAACTAGATAGGTCAACTAGGAGACTTAGTCACTTAGGTGAGTGTATAGTTAAGTAATTTTAATAAATCACTTAATAAGGATAATTAATGGACTTAGGATATTGAAAATAACCTAGGTAAATTAGCTTAATAAATAAAAAAATTATTAAAGCTAATAGAAAATAATATTAATTAAGTATAAAATACTTCATTAATTGATAGAAATAAATTAAGTTAATAAATTAAATAATTTATTAATATTAATGAAAGAAAGACATGAATTAAATATTTAATTCATTAACTTGACAATTTTTAAGTGCATACATTTTACCCCTCTTTGAAATAGTGTGCATACAACACTTTATTTCAAAGATAATTAGCACTTGACACTATTGCCCCTACCCCAAGACTTTGGATGACACAGACTTGAGGGATGGCCCCTTGAAAGATTGATTATTTTTCCTAAAAAATTAAGTTGAGTTTGAGCAATTTTTCGATAAGGATTTATAGAGAAATGGTGAAAATAATGAACAATAAAGAAAACTGAGGTGGCATAAGAACACTCCCAAACATAGAGGACCCCATGAGTATAAGTAGGACAAAAGGGGAGAGGATGAGTCATCATTTTCACACTTGATATTTCAATATTGGAGTAGAACTAGCATAGCAAATATTTCATTTCTGATTGTAGACCACTGTTTCAAGTGAGTCTAGAGGTACCAATGGCCAACTGACTATGGTAAGCTAGTAAGTCATTAATCCCACTTAGTCACTTGATAGATTTAGCATAATTTTTTGATAGATTTGGTAGATTTTGGTTGGATTGTTGATAATATTATAAGATAGATAGATTTTTTTGTCTTTTTTTGTATTACTTGAACAAATGCATAGTTATGGTGCATGGATGGGTAGGTACACACCATCCATGCATAATAACATGGAACAAATGCACAACTATGCATTCATTCAAAAAGGTGATGCATTATATCTATGCATATCCAAATAACTATGCTTTTACACAATTTATCTATGCATACATTATATAATGTTGTACATTTGCTAGTTTAGCATTAGGGCCTTTGATAAGTGCACATATGTTAGCATATGTTGCACATCCATGTATAATTTACACTTGTGTAGTTGAAAGTAACTTTTGTACTTTATTTCTATTTATTTTTTTAATTCACATCAATATAGGAGTTAAGCACTTTTGTTACATAATGTTGCACAAATTCTAGATAGGCATTTTGATGCAAGTATCATTATAAGACTTTTGAGAACCCTCAAATAAGTAATGTATTTCCATATTAAATAAAATTTATTCAAAGTTACAGAGGCATCAATACATTAAATCATCCATCAAATCACCATTATCAAATAACAAATCAATCTTGAAAACATAGACTTCAATTTTGCAATTCAAGATAGGCCTGCATACAAAGATTCATAACTTTTTAAAAAAATATTATTTCTTCAATCCAATTGTCAAAATTAGTCATAATTAGGTTTCCAAAAACATATCCAAAAATTAGAAATTTCCACTAGTATAATCCAAAGTTATGGTCTCTAGATCGAGACCAATTTTCTGTGACTTCATTGAAGATGTTTAAAAACTAGTTTTTAGTAAAGTGGTTTTAACTTATACAAAACTTAACAAAAATGTACCAAATAAATTTCATTAAAATTTTTACTCATTCCTCTTTCTATAAATATAAGTTTCATCTTTTGAGATGAAAATTAAGTATTCGTATATGTTGCTTCAATATGACTATAATTTGAAAACTCAAAATTTTATCGTGAAAGTCATAAATTTATCATAAAAATCACGACCAATACATCATATTTTAATGCATTTTCACTTCCTTTAACCTATTATCTACCTCCTATGACTTTTGACCTTATTCTTTACATCAACTTTACATATTGTCAACTTTTTATGACAATATTTTATTACAGATTTGAATTTTTTTACATTTTTTCATAAATGACCATAAAACTTTATAAAAGCCCTACTAACATATAAAAATACGCTATATATGAAATTTTATGATATTTTTCCTTTCCATGGGTTTATTTACATAATTTGACCATACTAGACAACTTTGATTATCTATTACAAATGCTTTTATTTAGCCTTACACATTTATTGAAATGGACTCAAAATAATTTAAAAGATAAAGCATTTCATCCTCATGTATCTTCTTTTTGTTCCTTTTTTATAGGTGCTCTTGTACCATACTCCTAGGGACAATAAAATCCAAGTCCCTGGGATTGTCCTTCCTCTTTCTTGTCTTCAAATTCTTTGGTATTTGTTGTTTGTACTGTTTCCAAGTACCCTAGTCATCAATTTGTGTGTCTTCATAAACCTTTTCAACATTATAATTCAAATAAAAATTCTATGAACCTACAATAAATATATTAGGAAAAATAAATGGGAGATCCAATAACAATGTGATAGCAGGGTATATATGCCTTGATAGGAGATCTAGAGGATTTCCAATAGGATGATGGAAAACATTATAGGCAATCTACACCATGTTGTTTACTATAGCTAATCTTCTTTATCTACTAGAAAGACACTATTATATGTATGGGTGTGGGAGCACATAGCCATTACTTATCCTATACATATGAGATTTAGGGATGTTGGAAAACCATATGTCCATCTATATCCTATGATAGAGTCCCAACTTAAGCTAAGATGCTTGGAGTACTAGAGAAATGTTTTAGATACATTAGATTCAGTTATGTGGAGATCTTACTTGGAATGTGAGGATTGGGATGACAATATGTAGTTAGGATATTGCTTTGGGATATGATGGTTGATCGATGACACCCCACACATTTTGGAGAGATGGTCATGTGCAAAGATAGTTTGGATGTAGATAGGGGATGCTCCAAGGCATGGCATAGTTTTCCTAAATCTATTAAAAGAAGATGGATTGGGGGCCTATGTCCTCATATGAGGTTTCATAATAGGATTTTTGGTAGATGTCATTCAAAGCATGGACAATGAGGAGAGATGTCATGGATCCTAGGATGACTAAAGAGTCTGAGAGGAACATATAAAGATATATTATTATGAGGATATCCTCCCCAAAGGAGGTACCACTAGTTGATAGAGGAGAGATGAGAGGAAGAGGAGATGTGGTAGTTAGGGATCAGCATTAGGCAAAGGAGGGAGAGGTGATGGAGATGATGGTGAAGGAGATAGAGTAGGTTATGGGAGATCCTAGACACAAGGTGAAGGAGTAGTGGGAGGAGGTATAGAACTAAAAATAGTTTCTCATCCTAAAATATAGATACCTAGAGAAATTGGATAGGAATAGGAGGTATAGAGGAAAATGTATGAAAATCCATCATAAGACTTCCTATAGGGCATGGAGGTTTGATAGAGTGACCCCTATATTTAGATGCATAGGCAAGAGGAGGATGAGCTAGAGAAAGCAACAAAGTAGTATACAAAGGTTGAGAGACATGCTGCTAGGGTGCCACAATTAAAGTGGAGGATAGAGCATTTGGAAGGATAGTTGATGGAGGCTCTTAGGGAGAAAGATAGAGAACTAGAGAGGCTAGAGACAACTAAGACTCTATTAGAGAATATGGAAAGGGTTTGTGACTTGGGTTTAAACATATAGTATGAGACTAATGCTGAGAGATGGTAGGGAGATTACCTATTGGTAGGAGGTTTATTAGTGATTTGTTTCCAAGGAATAGCCGATGAAGAGTTTTGGAGAGAGCTTAATGAAACAAGACCTTCACCAAGGGTGCACAAAGATAATGGAGATATTTCCTCAAGACCTCTGAAGCCTAAGATACGTAGATAGACAAATGTAGACAAATAGGGAAAAGACTACATGACCATCTACTTCACCTCACAAAGAGAGACATACAAAGTCTTGTGAAAGTTCTAGTTAGAGGCCTTGCATACACTTAATGGAAAACACTTTGTACTTTGAGATATTTTTTTTTTTACAATCATGTGATATCATTGACTATTATACATTTGGACTTTGTACATCATTTTGATCATGCATTGACATTATATGATGGAAAATCAACAATAAAATGATTATGATGATTATATGGTTTATCTATGATGATGTTTATTTGTGATGGATACTGACATATGATTATGCAAGATACAATATGACATGATATGAGTTATAGATATATACATATTTTATGATTTCCTATGATGTGACACATTCATTTAATATTGTGTGATGTTTTTATTTTTTATGCACATATTATAGTTTATGTAAATGCATTATGTTAGATTTATTATATGCATGGTTTATGTAATGTGTAATGGATATATAAAGAAAAACTATGTGGATGCATCTTCTATTGATATGATGATAATGGAAATATCCCAAATGAATGAAATTCAAATGAGTATTGTTTATGAATGCTTAAACATTATGCATCGTGCTAAATGAATTATTTATTATAATGGTGAACATGTGAGAAATGAATGTAATATGATTTGTTTTTGATAATTCCTACATGATATCTAAAATGACAAATATTATGAATATATTATGTTCAATTTAATACAATAAAACAAATTATGATGATGACCTATGATATCATGATGAATTAATAAAACTTTGTTGTTATCTCTTGTTTAAAATTTCTCCTTTTATTATTTCTTTCTCCCTTTGACAACAATGCCAAAGGTCATTGTAAGTTCCAATACAAAACTTATAAAACCTTGTAGCTATCCTTGTACCTTACATGTATATTTTACATCAATTTCATCACAATCATCTTCAAAAGTTTAGGAAACTCCTAAACAATGAATTCTTGCATCAACTCTCACAAATATATTTCTATTCATCCATGAGTTGATGCAGCATGCATCTTTACCTAGTGAATTTTGGCTAGGAGAATGACCCCTTATTCAACTCTTAAATACTCACAAGCATCCTTGGGGAATGGCCCAGTAAATATGTCTACAAATTTCTTTTTAGATTTCACATATTCAAGATTTACTTATTTCTCTTGTACTTTCTCTCTTAATAATGATATTTTATTGATATATGGTTTATTTTTGAATGCATCACTGGATTCTTTGAAATATTTATTGCACTAGTGTTATCACAAAAAATAGTAATAGGCTTGGTTACCACTTCTTACATCCCTTTGAACAATTGTTTGATATAGAAAATATTAGAATAATTAATTGTGGCAATAAAATACTTAGATTCAACAATAGATTGTGAAATACAACTCTATTTCTTGCTTATCCTTGTTATCAATCTTTCTCCTAAAAAAGAAAGCTCTACCACTTCTACTTTTTCTATCATCAATATTACGTGCCCAATCAACATCTATGTATACTTTAAGATTAAAGTCATCATCTCATTTATATCATAGGCCATAATATTCAGTTCCTTTTAGATGTTTGAATATCCTCTTCATAATAGTTATGTGTGTTTCCTTAAGATTAGATTATTTAACCTTGCAACTAAGCTGACAAATATTAGAATAATTAATTGTAGCAACAAAATACTTAGATTCAACAATAGATTGTGAAATAAAACTCTATTTCTTGCTTATCCTTGTTATCAATATTTCTCCTAAAAAGGAAAGCTCCACCACTTCTACTTTTTCTATCATCAATATTACCCGCCCAATCAACATCTGTGTATACTTTAAGATTAAACTCATCATCTCATTTATACCATAGGCCATAATATTTAGTTCCTTTTAGATGTCTGAATATCCTCTTCACAATAGTTATGTGTGTTTCCTTAAGATTAGATTATTTAACCTTGCAACTATGACAATATACTATAGTTTGATAATCATATATTTGTACTGTGTTTCATTTACCTCTATGGTAGTGTCTTGCTTTGACAATTTCACTCCAGTCACCATAGCTGTACTAACTAGCATAGACTCATCCATCCCAAAAGTTTTTAAGATTTATTTGACATACTTAGACTAAATCACATATATGCCTTTACTTGTTTGATGGAATTTTAATCCAATGAAAAATTAAGTCTCTCCAAACATAGACATCTCAAATTTTGTATTCATTTAATTGACAAATGTCTTAAATTACATTTCATTTCCTCTTTGAATATAACATTATCCAAAAATATTTTGATTATCAATGCCATACTTTCAAATTTATATTTCAAATACAAATTACTATTTTTACTTATTTTAACAAATCTAATCTTAATCAAATAAGAATGTACCTTTCATGCCAAGATCTCAGTGCTAACTCCAATTCATACAATTCCTTCATCAATTTTCAAATAATGTTACTCTAATTAGATTTAAGGAATCCTTTAGGTTGTTCAATATAGACTTCTTCTTCAAGTATTCCATTTAGAAATGTATGCTTTACATCCATTTGATAAATTTTGAACTTGTTGTAGGTATCATAGGTCAACAATGTTCTTACACCTTCAAATCTTGCCATAGGTGCAAAAGTCTCACCATAGTCAATATCTCCTTCTTGTGCATAGTCTTTACAAACTAGTCTTTCCTTGTTTCTCACCAGTTCACTATTTTTATTCAACTTATTCCTTGAAAAATCCTTTTTTTCCTATCACATTCTTGTCAATAGGTCTCGGTACTAATGTCCATGCATTTTTGTTCTTGATCTCATCAATCTCTTCATTCATAGCATTTATCCAATCTTCATTTTCTAATGCACCCTGTACTATTCTTGGTTCAAAATTAATAATCAAACATGTATTATTTCCTATCTTACTTCTTTTCATGACTCTAACACTCTTGTCACCAATTATTTATTTAGGTAAATGATTCTTCCTTACATATTTTTCCAATACAGGTTCGAATCTCTAACTTTTAGTATTTTCATGACTTGGTGGGGTTTCAACTTATTGCTTAGGCTCTAGTATCTGGTGCTTAGGTAAATCATTCTATAGCATGGGTGATAATGTATGGTATTCAATGAATCTTTTTTGTAACTTGGGTAGTGTGTCTAGTGCCTCTTGATACACATACAAAAACTTGGAATCTTTAGGTTACTTTTTGGTTTCCACATCTTTTTTTATATGTAAACTCATTAATCCTTACATTTTCATTTTTAATTATTTTTTAGTATCTTTTTTCAAATATGTTATGATGTGAATCCTAATTAGACTCAAAGGTCAATTTTCTACACTTTATTCATTGCATATTCTCCCCACTTTCATAGAACTTTGTGTTTAACCTTGTCCTTTTTCAATCTTCATCATCATATCTTCTTTGAGTTTTTCCATAAATAGACCTTGTAACAAACTTTGACTCATACCTTTTAAATTCTTGATCATCCTTAATTTCCATAAAAGTCAACTCAACTATCATAGTTCTTCTTGTTGATATTTGGTGAACATAACAATTCACCCAGGTAATATATTACTCAATCAATATTGAACTTACTCAGATAATACTAAACTTACATATTTTCTTTCTCAACTTCTCACTAAACAATGTAGTCACTTGGTGAATATGTCTTCCTTCTTTAACCTTGTAACTTGGTATAGCTCATCACATTAAAAAATTGCATGATTTTAAACAATTAAATCAACATTACGTTATCATTGTCCAACTCATTCAAGTACCCATTGAATACCATACTTATCAACTTTATCATAAACATACTTTCTTCAAATCATGTTCATCAATCAAACCTTTTTCATCAATTGAGTTAGCATAATGTCTAGCTAACTAATACTTTGACATCAATGAAAACATAACAATTGCTATGAATATTTTAAATATAGCATCATCAATCACATTATCATTTGGGGCTGAAAGAAAGATATTCTTCTGAATAACTAATTATTTCATTCATTATTTGGAGAATTTTGAGCATTTTGATTTGTTTGAAGAGTAGTGGATTTGTTTCCAAGATTAAGAACTCGTTGTGTTGTTTTGATATTGATTATTGACTACTCCATCATTCACAATTTTTTTTTCTTATTCCAATATTTTATTTTCCATTGATATTATTAAAATTATTGTTGTTGTTTTAACTAGAGGAGCTAGCATTGTCTTTAGTGTAAAGTTCTAGTTCACACTTTTGTAGCATAGCTTCCTCAATCTTGACACCATTTTTTATAAGCTTTTTTAAGTTTGGAGGATATTTTTATTATAGTCGATAGCTTATGTTTGGTGTAACATTTTGTATAGGGATCTCTATCCTTTCATGTTTAGGAATGAGTGTTGGATATTTTGACAAAAGGCGACACCATCTTTGTAAGAAGATGAGAAATGGTTCTCCATTATTTTGTTTTTCATTACAAAGATCAAGCATTGTTACTTCATGTCTAATATTGTACAAACATATCAACTAGTTCATTGAAGGACTTAATAGCTGGTGGTATCTTAGATAACCATTCTATACTTTGGTCTCCCAAACTTCATAAAAATAGTTTGATAAGGTAAGTCTCATCATGAGCTATGTCAACACAAGTGGCACAAAATTTTCTAACATGATCTTGTGGATCTACATTTCCTTTTTACTTGTCAAATTTAGGTACCTCAAAGTGAAGAGGAAACATAACAATGACCAAATTCTTGTCAAATGGAAATGGACTTGTGTCTTCTAGTGTGTATCTCTTGGTTGAAGATCCATTTAGAATATCTTGGGGTTTTTGTTGAAGTATTTGGATCTATTGCATAAGATGGTCTATTTGTATGCCCATATGATGTGTTCCCTTGGATATTTTAACCTTGGAATCCTTTCATATCAAACCCTGGGGCATTTATTCCTTGTGTATTTGAACTTTAAGGATTAGGACCATAAGTATTTGTACCATAAAGATTTTATCCTTATTGATGAGGCCCTTGAGATGTTTAAATTTGTTGTTAGAAATGACTTTGTCAAAAACCTTGTGTTATTATTTGTTGGACATAATCTTGAGTATGGGCTTTTCGGGGATAACCTTGTTGTGTAAATCCTTGTTGGGCTATCCCTTGTTAATAAGGTCCTTGTGATGTTAAACTTGGTTTTTGACAAGGACCTTGTAAGGTGAAATTTTGTGGAGTAGGACCTTGTTGGGTTACACTTTGTAAAAAAGAACTTTTTTGGGTATAACCTTGTTGAGGAGGTCCTTGTAAAGTTAAACTAGTTACAATAGGTCCATGAGATCTTGCACTTTGGTTTGAAACTTGTCGAAGTAGATTTTGTGTCAAATGTCCTTGAGAATTTAAACTTTGTGATATAGGACCTCGGGATGATGAATTTTTTTGTGGAGAAGGACCACATAAGGGAAAGCCTTGTTGGGTTAACCCTTGTTGAAGAGGGCATTGTGATGAAATTTGTTATGTAAGACCTTAGGATGTTAAACCTAGTATATGAACTTTGAAAGATGAACATTGTAGAGTAGATCCTTGTAAAGGTGAAGTCTTTTATTAAAAATGATCACTTAGTGGTAAAGGACCTTGTGAGGTTGAATCCTATTGAAAAATTTCTTGTGGGGTTAACCCTCATTGAGGATCTCCTTTTTCACTAGAAGTGTTCCTAAGTTGATTGAGATCAAAATCAATAGACAACCTTACACCTTGTTGTGAAAGTATAAGGAAATACCTTTCTTTATCTAGGTCTAAGATTTTTTCCATTATCTTTTGAAACCTAGTATCTTTCATGGCTTCCTTGATCTCATCTTTAGTTGTTCATGATCCATAGAATATCTTGAAGTCCTAATAGGTTCTATGGGCCATGAATTTATATTAACATTTTTTTTTGCTATCTTGTCTTGTTCTTGTACTTTCAATTTTTGAGCCCTAGTTTGTACTACCATAAAAAGTCAAATTGAAAATGTTGGTTAAATGATTTGCTAAAGTGTTGAAGATATGAACTAGATAATGAAACTCTAAGTCTATAAGAGATAGGTACTCACTATGATTTCAACAAAAAGAGTTCCCAATATCAATCTAAGTATGTTTCTAGATAGAGAATGATAAATCCTAATATGGAAACTCACCAAGATGTAGTTGTTCAACACTAGAATCTTGAAATTAGATGTTTTAGAATTTTGATGGTAGACTAGAAGGATGTAAAATAGAAATGATACTCAAACTAATATTTTTGTTATCTGGAAGTTTTCTATGTTTGTAAGACTAGAAAGACAAATGAAATGGGCACTCAAAACTTTTTGTTGGTTTTTTTCGAATATGTCTCTAAGTGCTCCCAATTGCAAATTTATAGGAATAAATGTGCAAATAGAATGAACAAATATGCTGATATAAGTGATAAATGCACATAATTATGTCAATTATAAAAGCATAGGTATCGAATATAGATGCACAAGTATGACAAATAGAAGTATTCTAACACAAAAATAAACACATCTATTCAGAACATTAGCACAATAATATGAAACAAAAGTGCAGGTATGTAATAGAAGTGTAGGGATATATGTCAAATTAAATGTTTTTTTTTTAAGGTTTATTTATTTAATTTTTTTCATTTTTATGATTTTTGACAAGAAAAATATACATGCATGTAAGACATTATGAATTATTTCCTAAATATGTTTTCTGATATGCAATGCATAAACATGCTACAATGCTAAGGTTGTTCATGATAGTATATGTCAAATTCCTACTTAGACTAGGCCCAACTGTGTTAACTCAATATGGATAGAACATTATCTTCAAGGCACACAAGATACCCTTCACAGTGAACTCACTTCTTAGGTACACCAAGATATGAATTCCAAGGGTGATGAAATCCCAATGAACCACTACCCCGCAAAAAAGATATGAGAGGTGTGGAATATCTTTAGGGACTTTTAGCGCCAACATATATAAGGCTTTGGAAATCTAAAACAAGGAATTTATTAAGTATATCCATTTGGAGGGTTATTCTTACATCAACTTAGATCTATTATGGTTATTCCTTAGTATACAAAGGTTACGCTTTGTAAATTTTTATGCACCACAAATCACAACACAACATATCATCATCCACTCCACAAAACTTTTGTCTCAAATGGATTTTCATTTATAGTGGATCAAAAGAGCTTGGCTTTAGCCTATTATCACTTATGTTGTACCCTCTTATTGAACCTCTTAAGGTGGTTCTCAATTGGTAGGCCCTCTAAAGATTAGTGCAAAGTTATCTTGCACATAGGATTCACAAATGATAACGGGAGATGATAAGTTTTGTATTAAAATTTGGAAACATAAAACATGGATATTCCACAAGAGACATTGACACAATGATCTATTCTAAATAAGAAACAAAATTGAAATTCATGTTGAATTTTAAGCCCAAATAAAGGTTATGGTTTTCATTTAACTACCCCTTTTAGAAATTCCTACAAACAAGGATTAGAAAAATGTTTTTTTAGGGGCCTTCCACAAAATGACTTGCAAAAGAACCTAGTGAATACCGGGAATAAAAACTTGTTGAACATTAGAAATCTAAAACAAATCTACAAACAAACTAAGAAAAACTCTAATTGTTAGAATGAATGGATAGACATAAAGCACAAAAGTGCACCAATATAAAATATAATCACAACTAATAGACAGGCACAATAGAATTAGATGTATGAACAAGTTTATGGAACACATGCATAGTGTAAACAAAAGTTTCATGAAATGGAATATAAGTGTGACACTAGTAAACAAATGTGCTGATACAGAAAATGTGTGTGGAAACAAAAGAGAACTACAATAAAATATGATGAGTGTGCAAGTATGTATCAAAGCAAAATAGAAATGAATTGAAGCACAATTATTCTTGATAAATGCACAAAAATAACCTATAGATCACCTATACACATAAAAACTAAAAACAAAAATTAAATTTTGGGTGCCAGCCCCACTTTGGGTTCAAAAAATGTATGAAAAATTATGTGACAATACAAAAAAGACCATTGAAACTAAAAAATTTAATCTAATTAAGTACACCTAATGAAGGATTACAAATGAAGTTAAAAACCTAATTGTTATTTAATTTTAACACATGATAAAATTTAGTTCTAAACAATGATCAAATGAAAGTAAAGTACACATTTGTATTGTACTTAGCTCATGCATAATTGCTAAAACATATTTTATATAGAATGAAAGAATAGAGAAGAATATCCTTGTATTCTTCATCATGATAGATACAATTGATATTTACAAAATCTAAAAGAAAATTAATGCTAAAAGTAAATAGCTCTCACACAATTGGCCATGAGAGTACCCCCTAAATGTTGATAGTTATGTCTACTCTATGTAAGTAAATAAAATGGAAAAGAGGAAACATAGATAAAAAGGGGTCATAGGGCACAAGTTATTGCTTGTAATGACCAATCATATTTTTCTCCAATCTTGCTACCCTGCTACCCCAAACTACATCTCCAAGTCTCTGAATCTTGCATGCATTGACAAAAGTGTTAGATCTAATCAATCTAAGAAATGATGGAAACATCTTATCTCATGTGTAATTATTCTATGCTACAATCACGATATGTACTTGCATAAAATAGAAACATATAACATAAATAGAGGCAAAAAATCATGCCAAAGTGCTCTACTACTAACATGTTTACTTCTTGTGCAATGCCTTTTATCTAATAAGTACATAGATATAATCATAGACTCCCACGAGGGTTATTGATCTTTCCATACTCAATAGATACATGATTAGTGGAGCTGACTGAAATAGTACAATAAAGTATCAAAAGGAAATTGTATTCCTTACATGAAACCTTTTACTTCCAATGGAATTAGGAAAACAAACATTAAAGGGACAAGTCATTTAGACTTGAAACCTTTTGGTTTAGATGAAATAGTAGAGTTGAAAGTGTTAAGTTCAAGTAGGGAATAGTAAGAAGGAAAAAATGACTAAGAAAATACTAACAACAAGGTGATAGAGTGAAATACAAATTTATGGGAACCAAACATCAAAGGGACATGTTATTAGAAACATTTGGTTTAAGAACATACCATAAGGTAACGAAAGCTACAATTGCAAATATATAACGAAAAAAATGGTGTTGATGAAATAAGTACATCTACAAGACCATGTAAATGCTGCAAGCATAATGTTCACATATTATGCTATACCCTTGATATGAATATTGAAAATTATTTTAGCTTGTCTCTATAGGAAAGAGGAAAACACTTCAATAGTAAGTAATACAGAGAGCACATTGCTAAGTGCATAAGTACTTCTCTACAAAATGCATACCAAAAATAGTAAGAAAATAGCAAGGTAGCTACAAAGAAGGTATTTGAATGAAACAACATATGATCAACGAAAAACAAAGATGCACTTATTAATCAAATGAGAAAATTCAATACTGAAAATTTCCCAGAAAACACAAATTTTTAAACTTGAAGCTTCAAATAGAATATTTCCAAATGAGAGAATCAAAAGCTAGAAAAGATAATAAAGGGTTGCATATGTTGATGACATGTATGGGTGAGAAAATGACATTGTACAAGAGAGAAGTAAGTAGGCCTATCAAAGCATGATGAACAATACAACACATAACAAACCACAAAATATCTTTCTAGTTCACACACAATCACAATGGAGGTTATGGTTGTTAGACTAGAAAAGTTAAGAGAGTGATTTATTATAGATTACTATATTTCTAATCTACAAATTCATATGAAGTTTCTAGCAACAATGCAATGGTTTTGATAAGTTTTTGAACTTATACTTTTTCTAGAAATTTTAATATTTTATAATTTTCTCATCTACAGAAAGAATACTGTGAGTTATTTATAAAATGGAATTTACCTCAGGTTTTTTCAAAGCTTCCTTAGAATGATGATAAAAGTAGATCCATGTTTCTCAGAAAAAAAAAAAGAAATCAAAAAATGCCAAACAACCAACTAGCTACTATTTTATAAAAATCCATGTGAAGAATGTTCGTATGAAATATCCACCTCTGGAATGGCTAGAAAGTAGAGACCATGTTGTTTTGAAACAGATCTGTGATACCTATAAGGTTGTTTTTGAAAAGAAATCAAGAATAAAAACAACCAAAACTACTCAAGAGTGGATTCAACATAAGAGATCATCATGTTTTCAAAAAATTATAACAACCAACTCAAGAAATTACAAAGGATAAGTGTATTTTTAGCATATTCCCATGAGTGATGGCTAATAGAATAAAATCAGTAGAAACTAGAAGCCATAATCACGTCCATAAAACCCATAAAACATAAGGAAGAAGCCATTTCCAAAAAAAATTGCAATAATAAAAGACTATGTATTTGCTAATATTCTTATCAAATGTACCATAAGTAAGAAAAGGTAAAGGTTTTTCTTTAGGAAACATCCAAAAAATAATAAATATTCATATTTATAAAGGAAATCAAAATCATTCATGGGAACTTGTAACAAAGAACCTCAATTTTATCAATCGAAGCAACTTACAAATCCAATAGCGACTTCCACATCAAGAGTTAAAACTCTAAAAATTTGTAGCATGGGAAGAAGTGAAGGTTTTCAACCAACAATACTAGATTCTCATTCCAAATAAAGAAAATGCAATGACTAAGAAAAAACATACAATGTTGAACATCATGTTTATTAGTAGAAGCTTGAAAAGAAAACCCTCAAATGGCATTGGAAGTGCTAGAATAATGAAGTCACAATTCCTCAAACAAACCCATTCACTACAATAGACTCCAGATTAGGTAATATTATGTAGCAATAAGACTAGATTCATTCATAAGAGAACATCCAGGAGATACAACAATAATAAAAGACTCAGATCCAACACCAAGTATCAAAGATAGGCCACATAATCATTGGAGAACTTTAGATTTTCCTGCATTTTGGGTAGGCTTTCATTAAACCGTTGGTTCTCTTCCTCTCACATATTTGACCAAGTATGTGGTGTAGGGGCCCAAGGCCCTAAAAAAACACCAATTTTGGATAGAGTAGGAGGTTAATAAGTGTCCAATATGACACAAGGCAATAAGAAAAGCTCAAGCATCCCTAGAATACATTTACGCAAATTTCTTGCATGTTGTAATAAGGTTGATGGGCAAGTCAAAGGTCAATCAACATTGGTCAACACTATGTGTCGACTAAAAATCTTCAATTTTATGTTTTTAGTATTCTTGCATGATTCATAAAGATTTGGTAGGCATTTGAAGTCATTTATTTGGAACTATTTAAAATTTAAAAAAATTGTCAAAAGAAAAAGTTGTCATGCAACTTTTCTTACAACTTTTATTGAAAAATGGAATGTCAACTATAAGATTGTTGTTTTAATCAAACATGTAAAGGTGAATGTGTAAGTTCAAGAGGCTTGGTCTATAAAATGAATTTCTTCAACCTAGGAAAGGGTTGGAGTAGTATTGTACAAAATTTGAATCAAATAAGCAAGTTTTTGGTGGGAAACTATGTACAGACAGTGAGTACAAACTTGAGATCTTTTTGTAGAGTGAAAGTAAGTAGATGCTATGATTGTGGAATTTTTTTTTGGTTTAATTATGAATGTATTAATTTGGTTTGGCCATGTAGAATAAGGTTGTAACTCTTTTGGTTTTATTTGTACCTTTTGGTCGACCTAGTCTGTGGCTAGGGTTTTAACTACAACGAAGCCTCTCTCCTAATTCCCACAATGGAAAATCCTATTTTTTAGTGTATAGAAGGGGTATAGGATGGAGATGAATATTTTAATTTTTTTTAACACCACCCACCTACTTGGAGGTTTGTAACAATATTTGAGCTAAGCATCTGATGTGATTAACGTGCAGACAATCAGAGTTAATATTGTAGAAGGCATAACAGTGGTCATGGGTGCTTGAGTTTTGGAAGGTGATAATGTGGAAGGATGTAATAGGTGATGGAAGAAATTTTTTTGATGTGGGTTGCAGTTTTTAAGGCTTAGAAGCCTAAATAGTGTTATTAAGCCTAATTAGCCTTAAACTAGGGCTCGAGAGTTAAGGGATCAGGAGAGTTCACCTAGAACCCATCTTGTGAAGTTTGTTAGGTTTTCATATTTTTTTAGAGATTATGTAATTGGTTGGGTAAGTCCTTTGGAATTTTTTGGATTTTGGTGAGTATTTTGGTTGGACAAGGCTATTAAGAAAGAGCCCTTATTAGGCCTCCTAAAGCAACTTGCTAGTTTGGCTTAGAAGGAAGCCCATAATCTATTAGATGGTTTCGAAGCTTAGTGAAATGATGGAAAAGAGTATGAAAAAGTGTAGTAGATTCTAATATCTTGGAGGGTGTAAGGGAGTGAGGTGTAGAGAAGATTTTGTTCCCTTTTGGAAGGCTTGAGGACAATTTGAAGATATAGATGGTATTGTAAGGTGAACTGGGAATGATGAGGAATCCATTCATTGTTGGAATATCCAAATGGGAAGAGTACTTCTGAGGAGGGGGGGGGGGGGGGGGGGGGGGGGGGTGGGGGCGCAGGGGGGGGGGGGGGTGAATCAAAAGTAACTAACTTTTATCCTTTTTAAATGCTTTAAAACACTTAGCTAAAAATGAATTGCATGCATGTAAACATATCAAATAACCATAAAATCAACACATGAAAGTAAACACATGACACTATAATTTGGTAACCTAGAAATCCTCTAGGAATAAGAAAGTAAAACTAGGGTGGGGATGATACCCACAAAATCACTGTAGCAATAATTGTTTGACCACTTCTGATGGTCCACCCTATTAAAGGCTTTACACTGTGTCAATAGTGACCTAATTAAAGGATTTAAAACACTTTACATGAAGTGTCACCCTATTAAAGGATTTAGTCACCTCTTCAAAGGATCTACAAAATAGCTATTAAGCTAACCTATCATCATAGGATTTTCACTATCTAATACAATTGCTAGAGAGTATTAGAAATCTTTGAACTAATTGCTTACAATGTTCAATTGCTAATTTTAGGCACTTGATCTGCTCATTCTGATGTGATCCTTGCTTGATTTGATATCTGTTCATAGACCTTGTTTTGTTCTAATCAATTAGATATGCAATTGTTGCTCTATTCCTCTAAGTCTTTTACACTTCCCATTGAATTTTGCTATAGTTTACCCATACACTATTCTCATCCACACATACAATAGGGTTTTCATCCTCCTTTTAAAGATTATGAAGATTAGGGTTAGGTATGGATCTACAATCCATATTTAATCTTTAATTCTTGCTCATTCCTTGTGCTTTTCTCATTGGTTGCATGCGTTCTCCATTTTTCTTATTGGCTTCATGTTGATTGCATAGGAAATATAAAAGATTAATTCTTATCCTTATTATCCTTCAAGATCCTTCTATGTGGGCTCAAAAAATGGTTTACATCTGATTTTATGAAGGCACAAACTCATATACTAATTCTGTGTTACTCAACACATGCTAGATTACTAGTGCTTGGCACATATTTGATCCTAGTTTTCTCGGCACCTATTACATTCTATCTTGCTTGACACATGCATAGTTCTAGGTCACTCGACACATGAAGTGTTCTAACTTGTTCAACATCAACTGTAACTCAACACCTATATATCACTCGACACCTATATATTGCTCAGCACCTAAAGTCACTCAACACCTATTGGAATTCTAGTTCGACACATACCATAACTCAGCATACATAGTGTACTCAACTTCTATATGAAAAGTGGTTAATTGTGTTGACACTAAAATGTGAAAACCAAACTGTGACCAACAATCTCCCCCTTTGGCATGAGTTTCAAAAAAACTTAACTAGACATTATTCATCTGACCTTTCGAGTACCCTATCAATCTACTCTGCATATGTACAAAATTCCAAAAATAGCTTGTTTAAAATTTTGTAAGGAACAATATACCTTGTGACTCCCTTGAGCTAATTATGCCATTTTATTCTTGCAACCAAAATTCTTGCTTTGATGTATCTAATACTCTTTGTCTTTGCCCTATTTTTGTTTCATGTGCCTGCTTGCAAAGCTATGCTATTTGTTCTAATTTCTTTGTTTGTACTTGCAAGTTTTATTCATATCTCCCCCAAAACATTATTTCTCCCACAAACTATTTACAAATTATGTCTTACCTCCCCCTTTTTGGCTATCTACAATCTTTTCCCTTTTATTCTCCAAAAGATTGAATGAAAGAATGTAATCACTAGAATACTTAGTATTCCCCCCCTTAGTTATATTTCCCATTTTGTTTTCTTCCTCCCCTTAAAAATTATATCTATCGCCCCCTTTTTGATACTTAAGTCAAAGGGTGCTAAGGAGTGATACCATATTTTGCCAAAAATGTTCTATTTACCTCCATTATCATCTTGAGAGCTGCATCCCAATTCTCCAAAGTAATTTCTAGTGACTTATGTTGGATGGCAGTCTCTATAGCAAGATGTACAAGCCCATTAAGTGTAGAAATATTAGGATCTTTATTTAGAACATTCTTTGCATAGGCTTGCTCTTTGTGGAGTACTTCCAAATGTGGGGTAATGGAGGATTGTATCTGCATCAATTTGGCCTTTATATTTGCCTCTTCACTTGCTAGTGTAGCTAATTCCTTTTGAGTGTGAAGTGATTGAGCAAAATGCTTCTCACTCTGAGCTGGATCTTTTGGTAGCTGCATGCTAGAAATATTTAGATTTCTCTCTAGGCTCATGATTCTTTGGCCTATCTCTTGTGTAAAATTGGAAAAATCACATAGCTTTTTGTACAATGAGAAGATATTCTCAAGTATAGTTTTGACCTTTTCAATGTTCTTGGCCAATTCAACTTGTTGAAGTGTTATACCACTTAATATCTTCTTGGTCACCTTCCCTTGAAACTTCCTCTCAGACCACTCCATAAGTTTCCCATTGGTCTTCTAGTCTTCACTTGTCACTTGGTCAACAATATTTGATAATTGTTCCATTATAGGCTTTGACTTAACTGGTCACTGCAAGCTGAAGGAATCCATAAATATGTCCTTAATCTCATGTAGTGCTTGCTTATGATTATACTATTTTCTAAGTATTTCTTGTCTTCTCCTTCTATTTAATGCATCCTACATTTCTATAATCTATTCAATGGTGATAGTCTTTGAGTCACAAGAAGGTATTACTATCTCTTCATCTAGCTTAGGGTCTCCATAGTGAAGTACCTTGGTCACCTTGGTTGAGCTCAAGCCTAGAATAGAGATCTGCAAAGGTATTGCATCAGTGCTCAACTTCTGAAGAGTTTTTGTAGGAGTGCCTATTTTTTGTAATTCTACTAGTCTTTGTATTGCAAGATACTCCTATTCCTTTGATGTATCCTCCTTTTCCTCATCAAACTTCCCTTGATCAATGACAATTACTTGGGGTGTACCTTGGAGTTTTACTACAAGATCAGATGTATCAATCTATTTTATTGGCCCTATTGTTGTATCCTTCCCTTCTTTTACACTTGGCTTCTGAATGGTGTCACCTAATCTTGATGTGTCAATTTTTGGAAATAGTGGTGGAAGCATTAGGAGTTTAGTGCTAGTAGCTAAAAAGATGGAAGGTGGTTCTTGTGGTTTCACCTTGTCTTTTATTTGTCCTACTATTGCCTTTTTCAACTGATCCACACTAACCAATACATGATTTGTACATAATTGTGCCTATAGAGTTGATTGGTTAAGGACCTTGGAGAGATCCTCTGTAGTTAGGGGATTGATGTTCTGAGTAGAATTTTTAGGAACATCCTTCATAGTTATTGTGTCTACAGGTGTGATGGTTACATGAGGAGGGCTAGGGGGGTGGCAATTGTGTGTCTTGCACACTTTGTTCTTCTTGTTGCTACTGTTCATCTATTGCCATTTCTTCTCCCTTTTGTGTTTCCTCCTCTCCTTTTTCCTTATCCTCTTCCTCTTTTTTCTCTTCTTCTCCTTTTTTCTCTTCATCTCCTTTCTTCTCTTCTTCAACAACTACTGCTCCAATTTCTACACCAAATTTTTCTTTATCTTCTTTACTAGTTTATCCTTCTTCTTTAAGGTGGAGGTTGTTTTTAGTTCCATATCTACCTTGGAACACAAAACATCATAATGTTCCAAAGTGAGGTGCCTCCTTATCAATCTCTTCTGCAAGCAATGTTGTGATTGTAGCCGAGGCTTCATCAATGTCTAACTCCTATCCCAATGGCCTTAGCCATCTCCCCCTTGGAACTACTACTTGGATGTAGGTGTAGTCAATGTCTAACAGGAAGCATATGTCATTGATATTTTTTTCCACTAAGGAAACTGGTATCCTAACCCTTTGCTTTATGGATTTCTTAAAATCCTCAAAATAGCTTGTCATTTGGGCTTCAAAGTTGTCACCCATTTATTCAATGTATTCATTGACTTGAGTGATAGTAGACTTGTTTGAATTCTATTTTACCTTTCCAATTAAAGGAAACTCTTCCATGGCATCGAAAAATATGCAGACAAGGATTGAACCAAACTTGCATTGAGCTCCTTTTGACCTTCTTATTGCTCCTAAGTTCTCATTTATCTACTACAACATTAGTTCTAAAAAATCATATGTATGGTTTTTCTTTACAAGCTTATAGGCTACATCCACAACAATGTATGGTACACTATTTAATTTGCTGGATTGGTAGAACTTGTGAGAAATGATTCTCACAACAAAGTCCAAAAGGAGATATGTGATTATGTCAATTGTCATGCCCCTTTAGCCCTTGTGTTTCTTTCAAGAACTTCTTTTGAGTCATTATGTAGGGTTTTGGGCCAATCTAGGGTTGGAAAACCTATAAACCTATTTAGTATCCTCTTTGTTATTTTAATTAGTCCTCCTTCCAACCACAAACAACCATTGCGTATTCTGCTCAAGACAATCCATATCCATTCTATTTTGAAACCTATGGGACAGACTAGAGCATGAGTTAAACCCTTCTTCTCGACTATTTGAAATTCATCCTTGAGTATTTTACTATCACACAATTTATCATACACTTGAAAAATCTCAAGGTCTCGAATTGTACCTATCTTGCAATTGTAATTTTTTCTCACATCTTGCACCATGACAACTTTGGGTGGAATAATGGACAATGCACTAGCAAGGTCATTTTTGTAGGTGACTTCTGGGATTGGCTTAAACTTAGGTTGTTTTACTTCATTACTAACCAGTTAGATCTCATGAATTTCCTTTCCCTTGGTGTTCTTAGAACTAGAAGTCATTATACTGATCTAGGGTTTCAAAAGTTTAAACTTAAAAATTGTGTAACTTAGCACTTGATGAATACCTTAGATCAGTGAAGATGATGCTAAATCACTATTGTAATCAATGAAAATGGCTTCAAGGTTTCTCTTTGATCTCTTCTACACTTTTCTTGTCTTTTCTCTATATATGAATGGTGTAAAAATGATCAAAAATTGACATTATACCTTTCAAAACCTAGCATTAAATGCATAATTCATATAGTTGTAAAATTGGCTCTTGAAGGTTTCAACTTGACTCAGCATCCATTGCTTTTCATTCACTTGGCATCAACTATATTTCCACTTCACTTGGCTTGCATTGACATTTACTTGGCATCTAAGGACAACTCGACAACACTAGTGAAAACCTTGAATTTTAACTTTTGCATCTCTAATCATGCTGATTCCTTCTTTGTAGTACTTGTATGACTTGGGACTAATGCATGATATAATTGTGTATATTAGTCCCATACACCTATTTATGCTTAGTTGGATGAGGTGTGATCACTTGACCTCTTGGGTGAAGTGATCCCTTCATTTGATGTGCTGGATCCATCCCCTCTCTTCCATGTCTTATTCATTTCTCCTCTAATTTGTTCAACATCTACTTTATCTTTTCCTTTGTTGAATTTTGACTTGGGTGCCTTGGCCCTTGTTGGGAAATACCTGTTGATATGGCTAGTCTTCAAGCAATTGAAACATATGGTTTGGCTTAACTACCTATTGTAATTCCCTCTGAAATGTGTTCTTATACAATTTTCAGGAACATGCCCATACTCCTAACAATAATGACAGCTCTGCCTAGTATTTTAATCCCATTTGTAGCGGTGTCCATGATTGTTTCTCCTTGCAGGCTAGTTAGGTGTCCACATGGGCTTTGATCTACATTCAAAAGCTCTATGTCCATATTTCTTGCTATTGTAGCAATGACCCTCAAATCTTAGTGTTCTGATAGTCTTAGTCCTACATTCTTGTGCTTGATGTCCTTGCTTTTTGCACTTATGATAGTAACTTGCATTCTAAGGCTTATCATGCTAATTTTTCTTCTTACTACTACATACATTAGCAGTGTGTTCCTTTTTACTACATAAATGACAAAGTAGGTTTAGTGTTCTTACCTTTGTTACTCCTTTCTTCTGTGGTCTTGGATGATTCTCCTTGTTTAGTGCTGGTGTAACTAAGTCCTAAAGTATCATTACTGGTCCTTGGTGATTTTAGTAGCTTCAGTACTTGATAGCCTCATTGGGTTTCTTGAATCTTTTTGCAATGTCCTTCTCTCTATTTAGCTTATTTTGCAATTGATCATTTTGTATCTTCAATGTAGAGATCTCAATATCTTTCATATTCAACTCATGATGTGCATTCATCATCTAGTTGAAGGTGTCAAGCTACATGTTTGAGATTCTCTCAAACTTAATTGTCTTCTTCTCTAGTCTATTGGTAATATTTTTGTTGTCATCTTCTATCATATCCTAGTCTTTAATGGCTTTATTCTTCTATTTAGTTACTTCACAAAGCATTGTGGCTTGTGATTCTTGTTGAAGCTTGAGTATTCTAATTTCTTCTACTTGAGCTCTATTATTTTCCATCAATTCTGCTTTTGCTACATCAAACTCTTTGGAATCTCCATTGGCAAACACTTTTGTGATATCAATCTCCTTGTAGTGTATATCATTTTCAGCTATGGCTATATCCTTCCTTTTCTTTAAGAATTTTCTCAATTCTTCTCTGGCTTGTTCCAAGTTGTATAGGGCAAGTTGCACATCAATCACCTAATTCTCTATAATCTTCCCAAGTTTGAAGACTTCCATCTTCAGATCTTTTCTATAAGCTGTTAGGCTTCTCCTTGTGAGAACCTTGCTCTGATACCAACTGTTGGAATATCCAAATGGGAAGAGTACTTTTGAGAGGGGGGAGAGGGGGTGAATTAGAAGCAACTAACTTTTATCCTTTTTAAATCCTTAAAACACTTAGCTGAAAATAAACTGCATGCATGTAAACATATCAAATAACCATAAAATCAACACATTCAAGTAAACACATGACACTAGAATTTGGTAACCCAAAAACCCTCTAGGAATAAGAAGGTAAAACTGGGGTGGGGATGATACCCACAAAATTACTATAACAATAATTGTTTGACCACTTATGATGGTCTGCCCTGTTAAAGGCCTGCCTTGTTAAAGGCTTTACACTATGTCAATAGTGACATGATTAAAGGATTTAAAACAATTTACATGAAGTGTCATCTTGTTAAATGATTTAGTCACCTCTTCCAAAGATCTACAAAATAGTTGTTAAGCTAACCTATCATCATGGGATTTTCACTATCTAATAAAATTGCTAGAGTGTATTAGACTAGATTGCTTACAATCTTCAATTGTTGATGTCAAGCACTTGATAGATACTCATTCTGATATGATCCTTGCTTGATTTGATATTTGTTCCTAGCCCTTGTTCTATTCTGATAAACTAGATATGCAATTGCTGCTCTATTCATCTAACTCTTTCACACTTCCCACTGAATTTTTCTATACTTTACCCATACACTATTCTCATCCACACATACAATGGGGTTTTCATCCTCCTTTTAAATATTATGAAGACTTAGGGTTAGGTATGGATCTATGATCCATATTGAATCTTTAATTCTTTCTTATTCCTTGCACTTTTCTCATTGGTTGCATGCCTCTCGATTTTTCTTATTAGTTGCATGTTGATTGCATGGGAAATATAAAAGATTCATTCTTATCCTTATTATCCTTTGAGATCCTTGTATTTGGGCTCAAAAAATGGTTTACATCTAAGTTTATGAAGGCACAAACTCATATGTTGATTCCATGTTACTTAGCACATACATGATTATTGGTGCTTGGCACATGCTTGATCCTAGTTTTCTTGACACCTATTACATTCTATCTTGCTTAGCACATGTATAGTTCTAGCTCACTTAGAACATGAAGCATTCTGACTTGTTTAGCATCAACTATGACTTGAAACCTATATATCACTTGGCACCTGTATAATGCTTGGCACCTAAATTCACTTGGCACTTATTGGAATTTTGGCTCGACACATACTGTAGCCTGACATACATAGTGTACTTAGCTTCTATATAAAAAGTGGTTAGTGTGTTGACACTCAAATGTCAAAAAAAAACTAAGACCAACAATTCATCACCACTCTAGTCTTGAGTAGGTCCCAAGGAACGTGTTAGGAGTTTATTGAACTTAGAAGAAGTTCAAGGAAGGTTATTAGGGATAACCTTGTGATTGACACCCATTACTTGAATCATAAATGGTATTAGAGCTCAACGTGGAGCTTGTGTATTGCATGTTTACACTTAATTAGTGTTCTACATCAAGGATAGACAAAATGGTGACAAATGTAGAATTGGATAAGGAAATTGAAGAATAGAAAGATGAGAATAAGTAGTTGAAAGAGAGGTTAGAGTAGTTGGAAAAAAGGATGGGAGTAGTAGAGAAAACTATAGAGAAGATTGAGGAAGACCTCAACATAGGAGGAGAGATGGTTGAGAAGGAAGAGAAGTATGTGGATGATGAGTATGACAACATGCCTACAAACCAAGTAAAATCTATAAAAACCTTAGAAACTTTTAGGATTAAATCTATTGACACTTATTTTTCAAGGAAAGATGGATCCTGATGTCATTATGGATTGGATGAAGGCTCTTGATAGTCATTTTGAATGCCATGGAATAATAGAGGGGAAGAAGGTGAGGCTAGGCCAATAGAAAATGAAAGGAGCAGCTCTCAAATGGTGGAATTTCATTCAGGAGGAGAGAGTTAGAGATGGTAATAAAAAAATTACTTTGTGGAAGGTAATGTCTAATATGATAAGGGATGCTTATGTTCTAGAGGACTATGAAGTCAAATTACACATGAGAAGGAAAAATCTAAGGTACAAGGAGCTGAATGTGAGCTCAAATATAGAGGAGTTTCATAGGCTCTACATAAGATCAAGAATGGTGGAGCCACAGAGTGTGAAGGTGGATAAGTATCTAACTAGTTTGAGGTATGATATATAGGAAGAAGTCCCATCTTATGCCCCAATACAGTAGCAAAATCCTTTCAGTTAGAAATGAAGATTGAAGGAAAGATAAAGAGTATATAAGAGAACTCAAATAAGGACATATTTTCTTTCCAAGGAGGCTAGAAGACCATCAAGAAAATGAGCAGAGAAATGAAGGTAGTAACAAGGGTGAAAACTCTCATAGAGGAAATCAAGGACTTAGAGGAAAGAGGAGACCATTTAATAGAGGTAGAGTATATGAAGGTGGAAAAAGAAGGGGGCATGGAACCCTAAAGTGTTATTCATGTGGGCAACTAGGACATACAATGGCTCAATCTCCACTTAAAATCACAAATTTTCCTAACCAGAATAGAGATAGAAGAAACCATTTGGCCATGAATGATGGAGCTTGTGTTGGAAATAATCAAGATTAACAAGGTTACTGAGAGGGGAGGGGTGAATCAGTAACTCTAAAACTTTAAATCAATTTAGCATAATAACATATTCACCATTCATCCATCTAATCTACTGTAAGCATGAAAAGATAAACATTCATAACACATGAACACACTGATTTGGTGGCCCAGAAACCTTCCAATTAGAAAGTAAAACTGGGGTGGGGATGATGCCCACAAAACTTCAATACTGCAATATAAAGTTGGCTTGTTAAGGCTTACAATGATCACTTCTACTAATCTGCCCTGTTAGGAGCAAGTAGGATTGCTAGATCCACCTTGTTAGAGGATTTACAAACATACAATGAAGTATGCACTCTGTTAGGAGATTTACAAAAGACTATTAAGTCTACCTTGTTAAAGGATTTACAAATTGATTCACCTATTAGGATGAAGTAGTGGATTTGGTTACAATTGATTGCTGATAAGATCCTTTATGCACTGATCACCTGATGTGATAGATATAACTTTTTTGCATCTATGTTGACCTTGTTGTATTACTCTGTTCTGCTGCTGATTCGCTTTCACTCTTCTCAAAATATTGCAATACAACACCATACAATGATATACAACATTTTATGATATTTTACAAATGATATAATACATTACATATATACCATTCCAATATTTACACTGGCAAGGTCGACCAAACACAAGTGAACAAAACATTACTGAGTCGGCCAAATAGTAGCAAACTCGAGTTCCTCAAACTGACTCGGTGACCTTTGGCATCCACTACAATACACTGCATCATCATGCACTCAGTAAGAGTAGAGGCATAGTCCATACTAATCACTCTAAGTAGCTTGAAACTCGATAACCATTGGTGACTTGGTGAATATTGTGTCACTCGGTAAAAACTGAATCCATTGATAACCTTCTTCACTTGGTAAACACTAATTCCTTCATTTACATTTTTCACTCGGTAAACACTAAGTCCTTTGTTTACCTTGATCACTTAGTAAACACTAAGTCCTTCATTTACCTTGATCACTCAATAAACATTGATTTCAATTAATGACTCAGTGAACACTGAGAACTTGGTAAACACTACTGAACTTCCCATTTGCTCGGTGACCACTATTCAGCATGGTATGAACTGTTCTGCTTAGTAACCACTACTGAAAACTCGGTATGAACTGTAGGCTGAGTGATGAGCTTGGTAAGCATTCAAAATCAAATAAGTGTTGTAACTAATAACAAATTTATCATAATTCCAATAGCTTGTTATAATGGTAGTACCAAAAAAGTTTGGAGTGCAACACTAGTATTTGATGGGGAGAACATGATGCTAAGTAGGACTATGTTGAAGATTCCTTTGATGAGAGAGCCACCACAAAGAAAATCCATTTTTAGAACTAAAGGTAAGACATATGGGAAATTGTGTAAAATTATATTAGACTCTAGATCCACAGAGAATCTTGTATCTCTAGACATGGCAGAGAAGTTTAAGTTGAAGAGATTATCCCATTTAGCACCCCACAAGATTTCATGGTTAAACAAGAGTCATAGTTTTATAGTGGAAGAGCAAGTATGGGTAGAATTTGAGCTTGGCAAGTACAAGAATAGGGTTCTATGTAAAATCATTCCTACGGATGCCTATCATTGATCCTAGGAAGGAAATGGTAGTATGATGTGAAGGCCCAACATAATGGTGAATATAATACCTATCTAATAGAGAAGGATGGAGGATAGTTTAAGATAGATCCTCTACTTGATCATATGGTGAAAGACCAAGATGATAGTGTAGTTAAACTAATCAAAGGTAAGGAGTTCATACAATTAACTAAGGAAGAGGCTTTTCAAGGGTATGCTATGATTGCTAAGCCAAAAGATGAAGTTAGAAATTGGGAACCACTACCCCCTAAGGTTAAAGGATAGCTAAGATAGTAACCTTCACTAGTTGTAGAGGAGAAACCAAAAGCATTACCACCTATTAGGAGCATAAGCCATTAGATTGACTTAGTGCCTAGTGCGAAATTGCCCAATAAACCTACCTATAAACTCACACACCAACAAAATGTAGAGGTAACTAGACAAGTTGTGAAATTATTGAATAAAGGATTGGTGAGGAAGAGTTTGAGCCCATGTGCATTCCATCAATTTTAGCACCCAAGAAGGATGGTAAATGTAGAATTTGTGTTGATTCAAGTGAAATCAATAAGATTACTATTAGGTTTAGGTTTCCCATGCCTAGAATTGAAGAACTAATGGATTATCTAGGAGAATCACGTGTTTATCTAAATTGGACTTGAAATCAGGATATTGCCAAATTAGGATCAGACAAGTGGATGAGTGGAAAATAACTTTCAAGACTAATGAGGGACTATATGAGTGGCTAGTGATGTCATTTGGCTTAAGTAATGCACCTAGCACATTCATGATATTAATGAATGAATTTTTGGTACAATTCATTGGAAAATTTTTAATTTTTTATTTATATGACATTTTGATATTTAACAAGAATAGACAAGAACTCTTGGAGCATCTTATAATGGTGATGAAGAAATTGCATGAGGAGAAGCTACACATCCACTTGGAAAAATGTGAGTTCTTTAAAAGTCTAAATTGGTTTACCTTGGTTTTGTGATTTCAAAAAGATACCTAAACATGAATCCTAGTAAGGTAGAAGATAATTTGAATTGGCCTAATCCTAAGGCAGTGGAAGATGTTCAGATCTTTCATGGTTTAGCTTCCTTTTCTAGGAAGTTCATTAGAAGATTTAGGGGGAAAGTAGCTGTCATCCTTGATACCATAAAATTGGGAATCAAATGTAAGTTTAGATGGACCAAACAATAGAGTGGAGTTTTCAATTTTTGAAGAAGAAAGTGGCAGAATTACCCACCCTAATGCTACCTAGTTTTGATAAGGTGTTTACTGTGGAGTGTGATGCTAGAAAGTATGCTATAGGAGTAGTCCTTAGTCAGGAGAATCATCCCATTGAATTTTTCTTACAAAAGTTGAATGAAGCTAAACATAAGTATTCCACTTATGGCCTTGAATCATACTCCATGGTTCAAGCCCTAAAGAAATGGAAACACTACCTTATGCCAAATGAGTTTATAGTGTATACTAATAATTGTGCCCTCAGTTTCCTAAATAGACAAGATAAACTCAACCATAGACATGTTAAATGGGTGGAGTAGATTCAAGCATTTACCTTCTTAACAAAACATTAAAAAAAGGACTTCCATCAAGGTGGCTAATGATTTAAGAAAGATGATACTTGCAGTCCAAGAAGTCAAGCTAAAAAGTGTGGGTTTAGAGTAGATCAAGGGTCTGTACAAGGAGGATTATGATTTAAGAGAGGCTTCCAAAACCTGTTTAGACTATGCTAACACTTTTCATGGTGAATTTTCTAACTATGTATTGTAGGATGGCTTATTATTCAAAGGTAGTAGGTTATGTATCCCTAAGTCATCAATGAGGGAAAACATTATCAAAGAAAAACATAATGGTGCTCTTGGAGGATATTTTGAAGTAGAAAAGACAATAGAACAAGTAGAAAGATTCTATTATTGGCCTATATTGTAGAATGAGGTCAAGAGATATGTAGAGAGTTGTTTAATTATCAAAGGGCCAAAGACATATCATCTAATGCAGAGTTATATCAACCTTTTCCAATACCTACAAAACCTTGGGACAAATTTTGCTAATGTTTTGTAATTCATAAGTGACTAAATAAATGACTAATTTGGTGATCAAATAAAATCAAAAGGTAGGTAAAAATAAGTGACTGAAAAAATGATCAAATAAATGGCTAAACAATTGGTCATTAATAATTAATCATGCAAAAAAATAACTAAATGAATGATTGATGGTTTTATTTTATCATATTAATACATTCTTTTAACTTTTTTATAACTTCTATTACTCATTGATGAAGTTTTTGTCATATCAATACATCATTATCTTAATTATTTTTCCTACTTATTTTTTAAATATTAAAATATTGATATTTATATTCTTAATTTTGAAAATATTACAAGTTAAAATATGTTATCTTTGTATCATTGGCAAAAAACTTTCTAGACATCCTTTTCATGTTTCTAAATGATTAAAACTAAGTAAAGATCTCTTGAACACTAAGTGCACTCATAAAGTTTTCAATCTCCCTTTGACTCAAAAAATACTTCTTTTTCCATATTTAAACAAAATAAATAATATTAATAAACTGATTTATAATTTTATCATTTAATAACATAATTTTCCCATTCAAATTTATGAAAAAACATAAAACAAATTAAAAAATAACACTTAACAGAAGTATAAGAGTTCAAAACAGCCATGGGGGATTCTGTGAGATAAAAAAATAAAAAATGAAAACTAAACAAGAAGCACAAGCGCCAAAGTTCCTGCTTTTGGCGGTGTTGTTGGCACGAGGACATCGAAAGAAGTTTTTGGTGTTGGTCTTTAATTCATAAATAGAAATTAAGCATGACATGTTATTTTTTTATAAATATGAGTACAAGTTTGAAGGGAAAAAAATAGAATTTGTGTATGTATAATCCTTTTTTGAACTTTTAGGAGAACTATTGAAAATTTGAAGGACGTTTTCATCTAATGGTAGAAGGTTGTATTTGATAATAAAAAATATTTAACTAAAAATATTTAAAATGTAAAGAATATTTAACTAAAATAATTGAGAAGCTTACATATTTGAAATAATTTGAATTAATATTGCAACTAAAATTTATATTTAATGACTCAATAATATAATTATACTCATTCACATGTAAAAATATGTACATTTCAATAAAATATAATATTTTTTAATAGTTCTCAATATATATTGTAAAATTGAGCCAAGCACATAGTAGGCATAAAACTTGGAGACTTGAATTTCGGAATACATTATGCTTCATTTTTATCATCATGTCAACTAACCATTAATCTTTTTGTAATAAAATGCAAAATATCATTAGTAATTAGCACTATAAGTTGAGTTCAACTAATAAGATTTCAATTAAATACTATTCTTGTTTTTCAAAAAATAGAATAAAAATGTTCAAACTTTATAAAGAATTTAAATTATGAAATTCTTAAATGATAAAGTAAATGTAGTGTCACGTCATCTTGTATGATATTTTCAATCATAATAAAGAATTTAAATTCTAAACGATAAAGTAAATGTAGTCACATCATCTTTTATGATATTTTCAATGATTAATTGCACAATTAATGGTAAAAGTTAGAGCTTTAAATTTTATTTTTATTTTGTTTCAAAAATTAATTTTCTCCCTTACTATTATTAGTGAGGGCCAATAAGATTTTAGTTAGATAGCTTTTTTCCATTTCAAAAAATATAAAAATATTCAAACTTTATAAAAAACTTTCAACTCAAAAAAATATTTGAAACTTATTGGTTAAAGTAATAATTATTTTGGAACTGAACGGTTCCATAAGATTTCCTCCTACGACAAGAACTAATAATGGCTTTTAATGTTACCCACTCATCGAGGATAAATAAACCTACACTAAATAAAAGACTTTTATTCATTTTGGCATTACAATTTACTCTCTTCTTGCATTCTATCTTTGACACCAGCACAAGTAGCTTTTTGGAAGATCTTAAGGAAATATTTTATGCAGGTAAGTTTTCTCATATCTCTACCAAAAGAAAGAATATTGCATTCAATCTTAGTCAATATTTCAAAGAAATAATAGAAAACAAATCTTGTCTCTTTGGATATTTGGCATTTCCAAACATTGCTATTTTGGTGTCTAGCATTGAAATTTTTCATTTGCAATCAATTGAGAATGTGATCTTGAACCTATGCATTTTGTTGATAGAACCATATATCTACCTTTGGAAGGGACACAACTAAGCTCCACTTAAAATGCACCTCCCATACAAAAAAGTAAAATATTTAATATATATGCAATACATCTTAGCCATGTTAAACATAGTGTAACGAAGGAAATGAAAGCATGGCATGTGTTGATTAGCAGGAGCTATGTTTGTGTAGCAAACATGCCTTTGTTAGAACTATAATGATTTATAGTTAAATATAAACACTAGATTTATAGTTAAATATAATGATCTTTAATACAATTTTAAACAAAATTAATAATGTTAATGAAATTAAAATTAAAATCATTCTAAAATTAAAATAAAATAATTATAAAGTTTAAAATTAATTATAGGAAATAAAATAATCTTTACTTTTATACTAAAGTGATATATAAATAATATTATTAGTATTTATGGTAAGTTATTGATAGTTTTTTAAATAAAATGATCGAATAATATAAAGAAAATATAATAATATTTCAATATTTCGTAATTAAAGTAGAATGATCATTGAATAAATTAAAAAAATTTAATATTGGTTTAGGTTTCTTTATGATCTCTATAATAATAATGTAATTATTAGATTTTTTTTTTTTTTCATAATTTGATATAAAGAAGTAGCTTGTTGTCAATGATATTTACAACTTACAACTTACAATTTGACTCTATTTGTTCACAAGATTCTTATATTCTTGAATCTATATAACTATCTAATGTACAAGCTATCAATTTCAAGCTTGGTTGTCAAAACTAGGATATTTGTACAAGTTTTAGTTGTTCATTGTGTTAGCTACTATGTTAGGAGGCATTCTATATAGTGGCAACACAAATGCCTAGCATGAGAATATGCCAAAAAAATTCTCTGTCAATAAAAAAGAACTAGCAATGATTACAAACTTTTAAATCATAAAATACAAAAATATTCCCAAAATAATAGTTCGCTCAAATAACACAAATCTATACAAATCTAAAGTAAAGTCGAATGAAATAATAGGTGATTAAATATTAGAAAACCAAATGGAATGCCAGATTAGTAGGGCCCAAAATAGTAGGCCTTCAAAAATTGCTTACACTATGAAAGTAAAACTAATTTAAAAAAATAGTTCAATTTAGACCACTTATTAAATAATTTAATAATAAAGATATTAATATTTAATGAAAAATTAAGATAAAATTAATAATATATATATAATGAAAAAAAAAAGTCAAAATCAATAAAAAATTTAAAACATAAATTTATAAAAAAATCTAAAAAAATAAAAAATTTACAAAATTGAAAAAAAATTATAAATTTAAAAAAAAACTTATGTATATATTTTTCAAAAATTAAAAATTAAATTTTTTTCCAAATTTAAAAAAACTAAAAAATAAAAAAATATAGAAGACAATATACAAATTATTGAAACCCAATGCCACTGATAGTGGTGGCAGTTATTATCATTGTTAGCAATGACAGTCTTGTCGAGATAGGCTGTGCATGCTGTGGTAAGGGTTGTGGGTGTAGTTGGCACTACCACATTTTTAAATTTTATTTCCATTCACATGCCCTCCTTCATGCACACATTATTTTTTTGAGTTTTTCAAGATTGTGTAAGTTTAGTTTAATGCATTTTATTTTATTGGCTATTCAATTTTTAATAAATGAATATGTCATGCAAATATTTCATGTGGCGGAGACAAAAAGTTTTTATGGGGAGATGAAGAGTTGGTTTCACACATTATATAAGAGTGTTTCCTGTAGTGCTTGCCCCTAGTTTACATTTTTCGAGCTACATTTATGATATGTTTGCCAAACTCTTTTAGGCCAATTTATGTTTGATGAGTAGTATCATTATTTTAGAGATTATCAGAGGATGTTTACACTCAGTTTATTATATGATGAGATTACTTGGTACTCTATATTTCGTGCATGTATGATGATTATTCAATGGTTTCAGTTATCGATGATAATTAGTTAAATGGTTCATTATTCCATGTGTTTCTTATGGATACTTACCCCATACTGCATGTGTATGGTGTGCGTGTTGTTTTATTTATGTATGGTGTTTCTGATATGGTTAAGGAAGGGAGTCGTAGTCACCTGCTAGTCGGGATCTACACGATGCACCACTTCCTGCCATTTCCTGTTTAGCTTAGAATATTGTGTTTGTACATGCATGGATTTTATGCAGGTTGTAGGTACCGGGTATCGACTTCCCTGAATTGTCAGGATGAGCGTACCCTATCGCACTGTCTCAATGGTAAGAGAGGGGAGATAAACTCTTAAGTCCAAATCCTAAACCCTTTAGCCAATTGTCCTAATTGATAATTAGGACAAGTATCTGAGTTAAGTACCTCCGAATGCATCAAATGATGTAATTTGGTGATTATAACCCTTCTGTTTGATTTGGTATGTATTTTTCTATGATGGGTTTTCGTATGTTGCTTTTTGAGTCCTTGGTGTATTTTCTATTAATTAGGTCTAATTAAAAATACTAATTAATGATTTAATTTAATAAGGAATTATTATGATATCTTTATATTTAATTAATTAATTAATTAATTAAATAAAAGAATTAAAGTTGGAAATTAAAGTTTAAGATATATTTAGAATAGGATAATATTTATTTAATTTAATAATAATATATTTGGAGTTCATTTTTAAATAAATGCTAAATATTATTGTTATTTAAATTAATTAAATATGTTATCAATTAAGTTCTAAAATAAATTAAAAAGTTGAAAGATATAAATTTATTAAGAATTCTAGATCGCATGATCTAAACATGAGTTAAATATAAGAATTAAATTAAAAGATTAAATTATAAAAATTAATAATGTTATTTTAATTTCTTAAAAGTGCACATAAGATTTAAAGTAATAAATTAATTAAGAATTGAAGTCAAGTGAAATTTTAAATAAAGTTATTTTATCATTCAACTTAATGTGCATGAAAGTTGAATGCAAAAGAATTAGAAAAGATAATAAAAGTTAATTTAAGTTAACTGAGTTGTGCAAAGAGTCTTCTCGGGTAAACGCACAATTAGTGCCCCGAATTGAGGAGAATTTGCTTATCACAACTTTGGGGGTTCATTTTTGAGGGAGAGGAATTTGGACGGGAATTAGGAGGAAGACAATTTTTGGAAACAAATTTCAGAAGGCTGATACGAAGAAAGTCTTGAAGGGGAAGGTATTGAGAGGAGCGATTTCGCATACAGTTCCTGGAGATTGCATAATAGCATCAGGATCAGGTAGGATCTTGTGGTTTTTTTTATCCATTAGATATGCAAATTATCCCTTCCTGCCTTCTTTGTGTCTGGGGTTTGTAGATCTGAATTCTTTGTGATAAAAGTTTTAAGCTTTCAATATTGTGAAGTTATTAATTATTCGTCAATAATTTCTGTATTCATGGAGACTGGATGAATTAATTAGAACCATTGTTTTCTTGATTTAGAAATTGAGATCTAATTTGATAAGGGTTTTGTTTTAATGAAATTGAAAAGTTCTAGATAAAAAAAAAAAAATATATATATATATATATATATTTATATTTTTCATATTTACCCTTTTGAAGAAATTGCTTTAAAAAAAAAAAATAAATAAAAAAAAAAAAAAAGAATTTAACAAAATTATTTTTGTTAAAATAAAATTTATTTTATTGTTGTTAGAATTAAATAAAAATCATATATATAAAAAATATATTTAAAAAAAAAAAAAAAAAAGTATATATATTAATGTTAGTGGGGGGGAGGGAATTACCCCGTACCCGCCCCCACTGTCGGCGCAGGCCGACAGTACCTGCGTCGCAGGTACTGCGACGGCAGGTACAGAGTACCTGCCGCCGCAGGCCCTGCGACCGCAGGCCTGCGGCCAAAGCCGACGGGCTATAAACGTTTTGAAGATTTCATTTTAAAATTTTTTTTTTTTTATATATAATTTTTTTTAATTATTAAAAAAACGAATTTTATTTAATTAAAAATTTTAAATAATAAAAATTATAATATATTTAATTTTTATAATATATTAAACTTTTTAAATATTTAATAAATAAATATTAATTGTATAAAAATAGTTGTAGATTTTAATTTTGTTTAAATATTAATAAAATTAAACATTTAGTAGTGGGATTAAAATAAATAATTAGATCTAATAAATATTGATTAATTTAATTAAAATTAGTTTAATTAAGTTAATTAATAATGAATGTTATTTGACTAAATCATAAATTTGGATATTGATTTAATGTAAATTATTATAGAACTGGGTTATTCGAAAAAGGGTAGTTGTGAAAACTTTGTTACTTGAATTCGACATTAAACTAAATCACAAACCTTACCTTAACTTAAATAATATACTTTCAGATCCAATCTCTGAGACTTTGATGTTGTCTTTATACTTTGAATGTTTTGGGGTGGTTTAGCGTTGACCAGTTCAGGTTGTTACCAGAGGCTCGGGGTTTTGTGAATGTGATGTCTTGATGATTTGGTCTCGATCTTTCTTAACCTGACCATGGTAATGTGATGAAGTGCTCTATGACATGATTGTGTTTACTGTTTGTGATTGCTTTCCAGTTCCTTGTGTGAAGCTGAGATGTATGTATTTGAGAATACCTAACTTAACCATTTTTGAGTCTCGATCAGTTATATTTGATAACCATTTCTGAGTCTCGATCAGTTATACTTGTATTACTTTCTGGTTGCTCATTAGAGAACCATTGGATTTTGTGACTTATCATTGATGCCTTCAGTTGCTGATAGAGAACTGTCGTGATTACTTGATTACTATTTGATGTTATCTGTTGCTCATGAAGAACTGATATATTTTGTGGATTATCTTTTTATGATATTTTCAGTTGCTCGCATAGGACTGAGATGGTTTTATTATGATTCTTTGATTTATGAGTTCATGAGCTAGGGTAGGTTATCTATGTGTAGAGTCGGGAAGTGGCTTGCAATGGGGGTCGGAGCCCTAAGAGGCTGCCTTGAGAAACCCATTGTAAGTCATTTTTAATAAGTGAAAACATTTACACTAAATGAGAGAAAATGAACCTAACAAGATAATTGTATGTTCTCTCCCATGCCATGAGTGCTAGTACAGACTAGGATGGGGTAGAGAGGACGCTTGGTTACGACCTTGCATTCCATAGTATGCCTCGTCAGTACGAGACGATATTAGTGGCCGCAGGATCAGTAGGGACCCGGGATTCCTAAGGGATTGCTCGGGTAACTTCTACATGACTTTTGCGATGACACTTTCCCGCTTGCATATTAGGTTTCCTACGTGTCTTGTGGTACCTCTGGGATTTAGATGTCGATCTTTTTAGGAACCCTTGAGTTAGCATACTGATAGGATTTCCTGGACTTAGAGAGTATTTATGATTATAGGTTTTGTTATCCTATTTTGGGACTTGAGACTATCTCCTCAGCGCGGTGGGAGTGGACCATTTAGGTTCCACGCGGTCGGGTGGTAGTGCTTTTACTCTTACCATTGAGATCCGTTCCGTGGTCATCGTGGCTGGAGTTTTCGTGATTGGCATTTACCTACACTATGTTCTTGGATTAGTATGATGGATGGTTAGATTTTATGATAGATGCTTTATCATTATGGATGTATGGATGTATCATGTATGGTGAATAATTTTCATATATTTTAATGTACTTTGTATCATGTATTTGAGGATGTTGTATCTTGATCTTTACATATGTATATTCTTTTAAGCCTTTCATACCCTGTGACATGTACAGTGGATGAATGAGCATTCCGAATTAATTTGCCAAGGAGCATTCGAAACAAATGTATATTATGGACATTGGAGTTTCTGATTATTCTTTTATATGTATGTGTTAGTTGTTAGACTTAGAATTAATTAAATTTAAACGTGACTCAACGTCTTGGGATCTTTAAGAAATGTAACTTGCAATGTATGTTTGTCGATGATTACATGTTATTGCTTCCGCTACTATTTGTTTGATGTGTATGTCATACTTTCTTACTTAAAAAAAAAAAATGTTTAGCAAACTTAGTGAAACTTTAGGTTAATTCTTTTGGATCCCTTGGTGGGGCGTTACATTTCCATTTCATTCTTCTATTGCAAAGGAGAGTGCATTTATAGAGAGTACAATAGAGATTATAATTTTTTTTTGAGAGTTTGAGTAAGATATAAAAGAGAGATAGAAAGTTGAATATATTTTTTTTGTGAAAGATTATAGGTAGGGTTTTGAAGAAGAGAAGAAATTTAGAGAAGGAAATTGTAAATTTGGAGATCAAGATTCAAGAGTCACATCAAATAGAAAATTAAGTTTTTGCTTAGATTTTTATAATTTATTTTCCATTATGATTCTATATTATTTAGATTGGTAGTTTGAAATATAAAAGTAGATGTATTTGTACTATTTGTTAGATTTACATTACTAATTTCGTTTACATTACTATTTTCATTTATAATAGTCTTTTAGTTTAGATTACTATTCATATTCTGAATAATATTTAGATTTATAATCTAGTATTTTGATTTAGATTATTGTTTACATATTATTTGTAATTAATTTTTAGGCAATAATGTTTGAAAAGTGGAAGGCAATGCCACCAATTTCTAATATTATATTGCTAAGTCTTTTATTGAAATATTTTTTATGCATAAACTAATTTAATGTTTGAAATGTGGAAGGCAATGCCGCCATTTTCAAACATTAGAATGTAGTTTTTTTGTAGAATATTAGAATGTAATTTTTATGCATAAATAAATTTCATGTTTGAAGTATGGAAGGCAATGCCACCATTTTCAAACATTACAATGCAATTTTTATGCAAAAATAAATTTAACATTTGAAATTTCGAAGGCAATGCTGCCATTTTTTAACATTAGAATGTAATTTTTTCTAACACATATTTCAATACTAACTATTTCTTTATACTCTTATTTTGAACTGAATACGTGTAATTGAAAATATTTTATGTACTTTTTTTATGTTAAAGGTGCAAATCATGAATTTTAACTATGGAATGAAAGTGGAAGTTTGTTGTGATGATGATGGCTTCTAGGGAGCATGGTTCCTTGGCACCGTAATAGGTTAAGTGGAAAATGCTCAAAGACCAACATCTGTTATTCAATATGATAATTTAATTATAGATGAGCTAACTCGAGAACCTCTTATAGAGGAGATTTTTTATGATCATATTAAATCTACACCACCAATTGTTTCACTACTAGGATACATTCCATTAGATTTGGCTGTAGATGTCTTTGAGAATGATTGTTGGTGGTCTGATTATAGGAGTTGATGAAATCCAACTCTGCAGTTGCCAAGATCACCTACATGCAAATGGCTTGCTGAAGAGGAACCGAAGGAGTAAGAGCTTGAAGCAAACAATGCAAGAGAAAATATTTCACAATAGGAAAATGAAATTTCTATGTGAATGGATGAATTTACAATGAGAGAGAGACTGCTTATAAAGGCCTCAAGGAAGCTTGTAGAACAAGTTGGAAGGAGGTAGAAGATAAGGTTGACAACCAAGAATCCACAAAAAAGTGGAACATGCTAGAAGGGAACAAACTCCCGTGTTGTCAACAACTCATCACTACATGCATTAAATACTAAATATTAAATAAATGCATTAACTTAAGTAAGCTTAAGTATTAGAATAAATAATTAATAAATAATTAATTATTTACTCTAACACCTCCCCTTAAGTGCAACTTAGGGGAATGCCTTAAGCTCACAAAACTAAGATGAAATGTAGAATGGGTCCCAGCAACAAGGCCATGTTGGGTACCGATGCACAATGCAAGAAGATGCAACCTCTATAAATAGGAAAAAAGAGAAAATGATGTGGGAAAAACTCTCCTCCAAAAAGAGGTAAGTACAAACATGCTAAAAAATAAAGGAAGGAAGGAAGGAAGGCCTCAACAAGACCCCCCAAGGACAACTTCCACTAAAAAAGACTCTATCAAAACCATAAGTACAACTAGCCCCCCCTGAGAATAGACACCAAAGACCCCCTAGAATGATGGAGCTCCTATAGAAATGATTGAACCAATGAAACTCCAATGTGGAAGGAACAAAGGCACATAAAAAGGAAACCCATGAATGAGAGGGGAAACTAGAAGGCTTGGCTGATGCCCAAAAGAAAAAGGATGAGGATCCTGAAATGGAATCCCTAAGAATCCTGAAGAGGAGAAAAGCCCTCAATTGGATGTGGTGTAGTAGCCAAAATAGGGATCTCAGGAACAATGCAAAGGTTCAAGTATCCAGACTGCACCACATGATGCTCCTACAAAAGAGAAGAGCCATGCTCCAATAATGGAGATGGTGGACCAAAGTGTGAGAAGGTGTAGAGATAAGTGGAAGGATCAACTGCCCCTATAGCAATAACAACTCCTATAGCACAATCTCAAATGAAGACTGAATTAGTAGTGAACTCAACTGTCTTCCCTGATCCACTGCATGTAATCAGAGAAATCAAGAGAAGGTTGGCAGATAAAGATGGAACATACAATACATCATTGAATATACCATCCTGGATGTGAACTGAACCTTTCCTATAGATTTGTAGTGCATTTTTATTCCCCATGAGAATATGAAGAATAGGAGAAGCCTCAAGAGTAGAGAAGACACCTTGAGAAGATGTCATATGGTGAGAAGCACCTAAATCCAATATCCAAGGAACCTGTGAAGGAGATGTAATGGTAGCCTGTAATGCATGACCCTTTCCAAGATCTGATGTAGATGGTGAACATGTGGAAGAATAATGAAAGGAAAACCCCTATGAGATAGAAGAGGATTGAGAAGAAATAGTGTTCTTCTAAAGAAGAGCTTGCAAATCTGCAATTTGTTTCTCATAGCCATCAAATCTCTTTTGAAAACAATGTGCCTCATCATGAGATCATTTCCCACAATAGGAACAAGTAGGATTCTCAATCTTCTTTTTCTCCTTCTTCTTAGAAAATGATGAACCAGTAAAAGAGGGATCTGATATCTGCTTCGACTTCTACTCTTGTGTATCCTTGGTAAGCAATGCCTGTGACTGTGAACCTGAAAGTGAATCCATTTGAGTAATCTTGGACTATTCATGGGTTAACCGATCAAAAAATATCTCAAATGAAGGCATCCCGTGTCTATCACCCAAGGCATCCATAATGGACTAGAAAGTGGAAGAGAAGATCTGCTACTATCCCTTCAACTTTGAGAGTATCAAAAAGATACACTCATCGTCTATCTTGGTTTTCCCACATCCCTGTAAAAGTGTACATAGAGATTTGAATTTCATCAAGAAGTCCTCAATGGGGGGAAAATTATTAGGTGTCAAAGAATTCAACTCTACATCTAGCTGAAGTGCCCAAAACTCATTTACTTGGCCAAACAAAGTCTAAAATTTGAGCCAATAAGCTCATGGAGTAGTCAAACCATCCAAGTGAAATAGTAGATTGTTTGAAATGTTCAGTGCAATCAATCCCATGGCCTCATCCATTTTGTTCCTATGCTGAAGAACCTCAAAATCTCATGTAAGAATAGGTTGATTCTCATCTAGACATCACCATAAGCCCCTTGACATGAGAAATCATGTCATTTGTGCCTTCCAGGTGTGATAGTTGTGCAGTGTGAGATAGGTCACAGATGGATCCACCATTGAGAGAAAGAAGAAGATAGAAGTATAAGGGTCTTATTCTAAAGTAAATTATAGAAAAGAAAATGATCACCACCCCCCCCACCCCCCCACAATGTATAAATTGGGCACTCTTTACTTAGTGCAATTATAATAGCGAATTTAGGGCCTATTTCTAAAAATAATATTTTTGTCGACTAAACCTATAATCTAATTGTAGATCTAGAAAGTAGATGAAAAAATACACTTTCAAAAAAAATAGAACCTTATTATGTGTCCAGATGAGCTTGTACTAAGCATTTGAAGTGGCAAAAATAGAGAATTGCAAGTTGTAGAAAAATTCAGGAACAAAGATCTCAAACCACCTACCCCAATGTGTAGATCACAAAATCCTACCCCAAAACAAAAAAGATTGCTAAAAAAAATGAGTCTGTATGAGGGAGATATCGTTGTTTGAAAATCACCGCTGCAGTTATTTTTTCTGAATCGCCGCCATCGCACCTCCAAAAAATAAAGAAAAAATCCCAAAAAATATTAGATCTGTTATGTCAAATCCTCTATCTCCTTTTTCTCCAAATACTGAAAAAAATGCTCTTCCTCCTGATTGAAGAAAAAATCACAAAAAAACTAGGGTTTGTGTCTCCAAATCGCGGCTTCAAAAAAATCCTTCCAACAAGAAGTAGTAGCGAGGCTCTGATACCATGTAGGAGTTGATGAAATCCAACTTTGTAGTTGCCAAGATCACCTACATGCAAATAGCTTGCTGAAGAGAAACTGAAGGAGCAAGAGCTTGAGGCAAACAATGCAAGAGAAAATATTTCACAATAGGAAAATGAAATTGCTATGTGAATGGATGAATTTACAATGAGAGAGAGACTGCTTATAAAGGCCTCAAGGAAGCTTGTAGAACAAGTTGGAAGGAGGTAGAAGATAAGCTTGACAACCAAGCATCCACAAAAAAGTGGAACATGCTAGAAGGGAACAAACTCTTGTGTTGTCAACAACTCATCACTACATGCATTAAATACTAAATATTAAATAAATGCATTAACCTAAGTAGGCTTAAGTAATAGAATAACTAATTAATAAATAAATAATTAATTACTCTAACACTAACATGGTTTTTGACAAGTTTTAGTCCCTGTTGAGTCAACAACAAGTTTTTGAATTCTACTTTCCACATACCCAAACTCTTCAAGCCTATTCTTGAGTTCTCTTGCATCAATCTCATGATTGGGTTAATAGAAGGTGGATATTAAGGAAATGGTAAATTGAATATGCTCTTGGTTCTTTTTGTATGGAGACCCACATATTTTTTGGAAATTACTCTACTCTATTAGAAAGCAAACATTCATTATCTTCTAAAGTGGACTTCCTATTATTTTTGGTATTGGTATTTTGTATTGTAAAATGGTACATCATGTACTTATGTATTTTGTAATAAAATGATGTAAGAAATAAGATTATTGATTTCCATGATGTAATTATCTTTGGCCCAAGAGAAAGAGCAGGATTGACATTTGTGGTTGTATCTCGTGTTAAGTCACTAGAAGGTTTGAGGATGACACCACCTTTTACATATGACTACTATGAGAAAATGAAAAGTGGGAAACAAATTTCAAAGAGAAAAGGAGAATAATGTACATTGAGAAGTCTTGAAAATCATTGATGTTTTCAAACATATTGTTTAATAATAAAGATTTATTTGTTATACTAAATTATGTGATCATCATCATGAACTATTATGTGTTGTTATTCTTATTATGTACATTGATAGTTCATATTCCATAATTAATGACAACTATAATTGGATATGCTCAATGGAACATGATAATCTTATTATTTGCAAGTACCATTAGGCTGAAATTTTATTATACCAATTCTTTAATTTGTAAATTTAACTATGATCATCAATTGGGTCTTCAAATTAAGGTAATTATAACATTATTTCAAATTGTAAAGACCTTCTTCAATTGAAATAAGACATAATGATTGTGCTTCATGAATTTCAACCAATACATTGCTACTCAACATTTAAAAAGTATGTTTGTCTATTTTTCACTATCTATGAATGGTCATAATATTACCATTTTTCCATACCCAAAATTTCATTACAAATTTTAATACAGTTTGGTTTTTATATTCATTTTCTCCACACTTGATTATACTAAGTGACCTATTATGTTTTCTCAAAACCATTATTGATTTAAAATTTATGTCCTTTTGATTAAGTATACATTTTCTCTTCTTTTTTATTGGTGCTAATTCTTTCTAAATTGTTTTCTATGATTTGTTTCAGGCATGGCAACCTCTGATAGATAATCAAGCATTGTTGACATGAGCCCAACTTCTTCTATAGGATCAAATCATTTTCTTGAGATAGAGTTGAACATAAGTGTGCATGAATAATTACAAAATGTTGTACAACTATGGTAAAAGCACTTGATAATGTAGCTTTACCAATTGATCATGTACAAGAGATAGAGATAATGAAGATGGAAGATGTTGCCAAATACGTATGCAACACATGTACAAAAGTAGTTGCATTTCCACCCATGATGAAAGAGGTCTATGATGATCATATTATGATCAAATTTCATAATACAATTTTAATCTCTAAAGAATATGTGATATACTTATATCATTATGGAGAACTATGCACATGGTCCATATGATGATTTCACTTCTTTTAATTTTTCACTTATTACTTCATCTAAATAATTGTACTAGGAGATATAGTTCTCCTTTCATCTATGTATTAGAATTTAATAAATAAACGATTTAACATTTTAGCTCAAATTCTTCTCAACTATATTTGCAAATATTTGAAACATTTTTCCTTGACCTTTGTGTTTGTAATATTTAATGCTTTTGCATGAGATATATCATTAATATGTTAATCATTAAATTATGTATAAAATTGATATGTTATTTTAACTATTAACCTACTCTAAAGCATGATATTCATTTTATACTCATTTTAAGTGTAATCATTACCTCAATAACATTTACTAGCCCTTCATTGTACACTATTCATGCTAAGCATAATTAATACTAAGCAATGGTCAATTTATAAATGTAACTAATAAAATTATATAACTACTTAAGGAATATTGTAATCCTTATTTCCCTATTATGCTAAGAGGCATGTGTAATGAGAACAAGTTGCCCTCCTAAATGTAACTCTAAATGTAACACTAACCATAACTCTAACCATGTTCCTACTTTTTCTACTAACCCTAATACTAACCATAATTCTAATGCTTTTTCTACCTCTAACTCAAATTATAACCCTAATTGTAACTTAGACTCTAACCCTAACTCCTATTCTAACCCTAAACCTAACCCTAACCCTTTCTCTACCCCTATCTCTAACCCTAACTGTAATCCTAACCTTAACCCTAGCCCTATCTCTAACCCTAACCCTAATCCTAACCCTAACCCTAGCCTTGATCCTAACCTTAACCCTAAAACCAACTGTAACCCTAACCCCAACCCTTTCTTTATCCCTATCTCTAACCCTAACCATAACTCTATCCCTACCCCTACCCCTAACCCTAATTCTAATCCTAACCTAATGCTAACTCTAATCCTAACACTAACCCTAACCTTAACCTTACTCCTACCCATAACTCTCACCCTAAATCTAACTCTAACTCTAAATAACTCTACCATAATTAATTAGACTCTAACCCTAACCCTATATCTAACTTTAGTGTTGACTAAAACTCTAACTATAACATTAACACTAAACTTAACCCTAACTCAAAATATAAACCTAACCCAAAACATAACCCTAAATCTAACCCTTTCTCTACCCTTTGTCTAACTCCAAGTGTAATCATAACCATAACCCTAACCCTAGCTCTGATCCTAACCCTAACCCTAAACCTAACCCTAACTGTAACACTAAACCTTTCTTTAGCCCTATCTCTAACCCTAACTATAACCCTATTCCTAAACCTAACCCTAACTCTAATCCTAACCTAACCCTAACTCTAATCCTAACACTAACCTTAACCTTAACCTTACCCCTACCTATAACTCTAACCCAAAATCTAACTCTAACTCTAAATAGCTCTACCATAATTAGACTCTAACCCTAACCCTAATCATAACTTTAATGTTGACTAAAAGCCTAACCCTAACCTTAACTCTAACCTTAACCCTAACTCAAAATATAAACCTAACCCTAAACATAAACCTAAATCTAACCCTTTCTACACCCCTTTGTCTAATTCCAAGCGTAATCATAACTGTAACCCTACCCTACCCCTAACTCTAATTATTGATCTAAGTCTACCACAATTGGACTTTAATATTATCCCTAAATCTAACCTTAAACTTGACTCAAAAGCCTTGACCCTAATCGAAACCCTTTCTCTAAGCCTATACATGGCCCTAACCCTAACCTTAACTCTAATCCTAACCTTAAACCTAATTTTAATCCCAACACTAACCTCGACCCTACTCCTAGCCCTAACTCTAACCACAAGTCTAACTCTACCATAATTGGACTCTAACTCTAATCCTACCCCTAACTATAACCTTAACCATAACTCAAACCCTTATGCTAACCTTAACCCTAATGCCAACTTTATATATAAGCCTAACTCTATATATAAATGTAACCCTAACAATAACCTTAAGCCTAACCCTATTTTAACTCCAAACCTTACCCTAATTATAATTGTAACCCTACCCCTACCTCTAATTGTAGCCCTAAATCTAACTCTACCATAATTGGACTTTAACTCTAATTTTAATGGTAACCCTAACCATAACTCTAACCTTAACCTTGACTCAAAATTCTAACCCTAACCCTAACTCAAACCCTAAATCAAACTCAAACCCTAAATCTAACCCTAATCCTAACCATAATTGCTATTCTCTATCTATCTCTAACTCAAACTATAACCCTAACCCTAACTCATATTTTAACCCTAAACCTAACCCTAACCCTTTCTCTATGCCTATCTCTTACCCTAATCCTAACTCCAATCCCAACCTCAACCCTAAATCTAATCCTAACACTAACCCTAATCCTAACCCTAACCCTAACCATAATCCTATCCCTAACTCTAACCCTAAATCTAACTCTAACTATAAATCTAACTCTACCATAATTAGATTCTAATCCTAACCCTAACTCTTAGTTTAATGTTGACTAGATCCCTAACCCTAACCCTAAATCTAACCTTAACCCTAACTCAAAACTCTTACCCTAACCTTAACCCCTACTTTAATATTAACTAAAACCCTAACCCTAACCCTAACTCTAACCTTAATCCTAACTCAAACCCTTACTCGAAACTTAACTTTGATATAACTCTACATACAACCTTAACCATAACCCTAAATCTAACCCTTTCTCTACCCCTTTCTCTAACTCTAACCGTAAATCTAATTTTAGCTGTAATCGTAATCCTAATTTTAAACCTATTTATACCCCTAACTTCAACTCTAACTCTAACTCTTATTCTAACTCCAATTCTACCTCTAGCTCTTACTCAAACCCTAACTTTAATTCTAATCCTAACCCTAACTATATTTGTAGCATAAACCCTAATTGTTACCCTTTTCCTTACCCTAACCCTAACCCTACCTCTAATTCTAACCCTAACTATATTTGTAACCCAAATTCTAACCCTAACCCTAACCCTAACTCTAACTCTAATTCTTAAACTAACCCTAACTCTAACCCTAACAATAGCTGTTATACTAAAAATAGCCCTAGCCCTAACCCTTGCCCTAACTCTAACTATAACTCTAATCTTGACCCTAAGTCTAGCTCTAATTGTAACCCTATCCCAAATCCTAACCCTAGCCCTAACCCTAACCCTAACAATAGCCCAAACCCTAACTCTAACCCTAATTTAAATCTTAATGCCAACCCTATCTCTAATTCTAACCCTAACCCTAACTATAACTATACTTGTGAATATAACATTTTACGTAACAATATCCTTAAAATACAACTAAATTAAAGTGATGCAAATAAACACCATATATAGAATTAAAAAATAAAATTTTGAAGAATAATTTTATAGTAAGTTTATACAACTATATTTAAAAAGAAATAAATAATTCAAAACACTAACCTTATCAAAAATACTTTTTCTATTGTGCCACAACTACCACTAGCTTATACATACCTTTGTGTGTGTGTGTGTGTGTATTATACCAAGAGTAATTGTTATTGAGGTGCCTATTTTCGTGAATCCTAATTGAAAAAAATAATCCTTAGATTTATGAAAATAGGCTCCTTGAGAATGATTACTCTTCGCATATATATATATATATATATATATATATATATATATATATATATATATATATATATATATATATATATATATATATATATATATATATATATATATATATATATATATATATATATATGTAAGCTAGTTAGTTTCTTTATTTTAGAAAGTATAAAATTCAAAATATGAAAGGTAAAGTCTAGATAGGCCACCTCTTCTTTCTTATTTTGTTTACCCAAATTGAGATAGGTTATTTATTAAAATTTAAGAATAATTTCTTTCATATCTTTATATAAAAAGAAAATTGTTATGAATTCAATAATCATTTCCACTTTTTCCTTAATTGTTAAAAATATTATAGCCTCCTTCTAAAAAATTCCTTCACTTAGAAGAGTAAATTAAAATACTTATACAATCCTCCTTATATTAAAAAAAAGCTTTCAAAATTAGTAAACTTGTGAAACAAAGTTAAATGTATATAAGAGGAATATATCCTCTCCTCTACTAAGCTATTATTCTACCTATCCACACACTTTGCTTAAATTCTCATAGTAAAAAATAGAACTAATAGTATACTAATAAACTAATAAACAGGTCTCGCTGAGTCTCATTGAATACGAAATAAATCTATGTTGTTTAAAATTTCGATTTGAGGCAACTTTTCCCTTTGAGATTTTCCTCCTTAGATATTAACATTGACAACACCATGATGGTCATCAAGGACCTCTTTTTATCAGTCCATAGGCCCTTCCGACTATAGTGTAGATCTCATCAATCCAAATGCATTTCTAGATCCAGGTATGATTTATGACATTTCATTCAATTACTACTTAACATCCCTTTGCAGATTCAACACTAAATAAAGCTAGATAAGAAATGAAATAGGTAGTCCATATATTTTTCCTTCATATCTCCAGTTGATTTACATCCTGAACTATCCTTCCATTTCAGTCTCATCATTTGGTGAGCCTATGTTTGTGAGAAGAATAGTGACATATGTTTCACAAGGACCAAAAAATTTTACAGGATAGGTAAGACCACCTCATGGAGTTTTAGAAATAATGAAACCCAACAAGCTTTAGTTGATAAAGGCTAGAGAAACAAAAACATACTATCTTGTAATGAAAACTAGGAAGGGTTTTATTTCAACTGAATATGGATGGTTGACATGGGAAAGTGCTAATCACGATGCAAGAAACCCCATTATTGTTGATTCAAAGTGTGAAAGTGTTAACAAGGAATGAGAACTATTTGACAAAATGCCTTAAAGAAATGCAATCTCACGAAATGTTGTGATTGCAGGGTATGTACAAAGTAGTGCTCTTGAGGAGGCTTTAAGGTGTTTCAAATAAATTCTTGGATGAAATGAGGTCTTAGAATGTGATAACTGTAGGATATGTACAAAATTGGCCTTTGAAAAAGCATTGGACACTTTTAAACAAGTGGAAGTATAGGTGTAAAGCCAAATTCCAAAACCATTACCAATGCCCTCTTATCCTATGTGAAAATGGGATCTTTCAAAGGGGTATGGAAATCCATCAAAGCATAATAAAAAAATGGATTTTTCTTCAAGGATGGTTATTAGTCCTCCGTTAGGCATGTATGCAAAATGTGGAAGCATACACAATTCACATGCATTATTTGATATGATTTATTAGAAAAATATAATTTCCTAGACTACATTGTTGTAGGGTATGCAAGAAATGGGCTTGTTGAATAGGAGTAATTCCAAACTCTAAAACCTTTGTGAGTAGCCCCGATCCTACTCCAAAGTGGATACTTTACAACAAGGTGCACAAATCCATCAAAGCATAGTTGAAACTAGATCTTTATCAGATATTCTAGTTGTGAGTGCTCTTGTTGATATGTACACAAAATGGGCAAGAATACAAGAAGCACATGAATATTTTGACAAGATCTCTCAATAAGATGTAGTCTCATGGAGGGTGATGATTATAGGTTAAGAAATGCATGGATTCCATGAGGATTTTCTCAAACTCTTTGAACAGATGAAGCACTCTAGAACATACCTTGATATAAGTTTTTTAGTATTTTATTTACATGCAACCATGTAGGTCTACTAGAAGAGGGTGCTAAATAATTCAATGCAATGAGTGAAACTTAGCATGTTATGCCCACAATAGATCATTTCATATGCATGGTTGATAGCCTTGTTTGTGCAAGATATCTTGAATAAAATCTAAAATTTACTATCAAAATGGCAATTAAATAAGTAGTTGTGTGGATGTATTTTCTTGTGTTTTTAGATCAAATAAAAATACAAGGCTAGGAGCTTTTACAACTATTCTCCTTTTTTAGTTGGATCCTAACTATGTTGCACCTTATGTTCTTTTGTCGATTATTTAAGAAAAAATTAGCTAGTGGGGTGCTATTCAATAGGAAAGGAAGTTAATAGAAGAAAGAGAGATAAAAAAATATTATCCTAGGAGATGAAGGAAATAGGGTATTTTCATGATTAAAATTATTTATTGAATGATGGTGTGGTGGAGGGAAAAACATCATTCCTCTACCACTACAGTGAGAAGTTAGCTATTGCATTTGTATTATTCAATTATTTTCCTAGCACAACCATTACAGTTGCTAATAACCTTTGAGTATGCCTTGATTTCCATACTACAACCAAATTCATCTCCAAGATTATTGGAAGAGATAATACTTTGAGAAATTGGAATAGGTTCCTTCAATTCAAACAAGGCCAATGTTCTTGTGGAGATTACTGATGATGGCAAGAAAAGAAAGCCTAAGAATGAGTTTACATAGTCAAGATGTATTATGTCTAACATGCAGTGGTGAGATTTATGCTTTATATCTTCTAAGAAGTGCCTTTACTGAGTGTTCAAAAAGATACCATGTTGTTAATTTTATCAGCTCAAATGTCTAGTATGTTTAAGTGCATGCTTTCCTTATTATTTCTTGTTATATTTTACTCGTGCATTTACATTTTATCTCATTTATAGAAAGAGATTTGCAGAGCTACTTCACATCGCTTTACATTTTTTAAGAAAGATAATATTTTTGTAACTACAATTTTATTTTGTTTTAATTATATAGTTAGTATTAGCCCTTGTTATGGAACTATTGCAGATGGGGTTCCCTTAATATTGGCTTAAGTATTCCCAACCAACCAATAAGAATTGAAACTTTTTCATATTTGTTTCTAGTTATATACATCTACTAATGAAGTTGAATCTATTTTGAAAACTAAATTTTAATTAAGGTATTTTGAAGCTGTTTTGTTGGCTTTTGTTTACAAATGTAGAATGTGAGATTTAAAAGTAGGTTTATGATGCCACACATAAGATGATTCTAACATAAGTGCTTGCTATTATCTTTACATTGTTCAAAGTCTGTCATTTAGAATTTTCAACTTGTCTACAAGTCTGAGCATTCTTGATTCTTCCTTACAAATAGTATGATTTTCAAAAAATTAGTCATGTCTCCATCAACAAACACAATTTCAAAAATTATAATTCTTAATGTTGATGATTCACAAAGTATATCATGATCTTTTTGGTCCTTTACTTTTTTCAAGAAAGTATCATCTTCATCTATCTTATCAAATTTGTGTTGCATGCCTTTGTAGGTTTAGGCTTGCTCAATGGAGAATATACTTCAAATGATGGCTATTGAAACACAAATCTATCTTATGGACCTCCCAATTCTAGACCTAGGGGATACCTTGCAATTTATTGTCATCTTTGAAATACTATTTTTGTTGGTGATTTTTGGTGGAAAACATAATTATTCAATGTACTAAATTATTCAAGATTATCATGATTTTAATATCCCTCCACAAGTTTAGGCTCCATTGAATGATCACAATAACTCCTTTTGAATGGTCTTCTTGACTCTATTATCCTTCATTTCTAGGTATTGAGATAACACACTCATTGAGCTTGGTCTATAGAACACTAGGACCATTCACATTTTTTTATTTCAATTTTTTTGGGTGATTTTTCCTTTCTCATGATTACATTAATATTTGAGCAGTGATTGCCTTTAAAGTGATTGGTTTTTTATTAACATTTTATATCATATTGTATGCTTATCTGCATGTAATTTTTTCTCACTTGGAATTATAGAAAGACTTGTACTTCATTTGATGCATTGAGACAAAAATATTGATCATCATTAATCTGGTCAAAAATGGCAATAGAAAGCCAATTTTCATGTAGCAAATTTTCATGTACTCGTGTACATTAGAAAGCTACTGTATCCAATCCTACCAAGAATATCTCACTAGAAAAACTTAAGAACTTTAGAGGTAGATGACCCAGGAATTCTAATTTTAATTTGGTTGTGACCCTCAAAACATGAGCAATTTTTTCAATGTTTTATTTTTTTGTGGTTTCTCAAAATATTCTTCTTGCATCATCATTTAGAAATTTGAAATTTTTATAAAGCTCTAGTTTGATCAAAATCAAAGCTAAAGTTTCTCTCTCTAACCAAATTTCTTTTGCAATTATTTTAATAATTCATTTTCTCGATATCTAGAACACTTGTAATGATTAATGAGACAGATTCTGACATTGATTTTTTATTTGGTGTTTTATTTCTTATTTTTGTTTGAATAATATGAGAAATAACACCCACATTATATCCTTGTACTCCATTGAAATGGATTGGTGTCTAAATCATAGGAGAATTTGAGTCATTATAATGAGAATCTAAATCACCATTTTAGGGAATCAGGTAGATAACAAATCATTTATAATTCTTTGGAAGAAACTAGAGAAATAAATGTTATAGTAGTGCTAAAGCACTATGTAGATATAAAGGATAAAAATCAAGCCTTAATTTCCATTTTTCTTAGCTTTTTCTATGTACATAATATATGTGTAGTTATTTGTAACTTTAGTGTAGCTGAATTATTTACATATCCATGGTCCTTTCATTTAGTATAAGTATTTGACTATAGATGTGTTTGTAACTACCACCATTTCTATAGATATTGATTGACTGATTCTTTAATTTTAAAATTATATCGTATATTCTAGTGGTTCCTTCTATACCAGTTCTTATAGTGCTTTTTGTAAAGTTCTCTTCATATTGGCATATGTCTTCATACTATTATGTTTGCATTTCATTAAAGGTTAGCATTTGTTATTTGGGCACTCTTGTGCAAAAGGTTCTTTATATAAAATGATTGTCATTAGTCACAAATGGTACTTTGAGATATTGAAAGCTCTTTCAGGTACTTTGGGAATTCTATTTTTGGATTATGAAAACTTTTTGCCTCTAAGATATTTATGGGAGCTTGATCTTGGAGAAGGGTATGATCCTCACAATTTGTTTCATACAATTTATCCTATACTTTAGGAGTTTATGGAAAGTAACTAAGGGTGAAGTCAATTTTTTTGAAAGTTTCAAGTTTATAGGAATTATTAATATCATATCTTAGATTTTGTGAAAATTTCTCATATCTCTAGTGTGGTTTATTTCCACTTCCTTTTTCTATATTATTCACTTAAGAAATGCACCTATTTTCTTCATTTATTAACCTAGCTATCTCTTCAGTTATTAGGTATTCTACATAGAAATTTTCTATAAAACATATAAGTTGGAATATAATTTTATTTTGATATTCCATATCTTCTTTTGTGTTTTCAGAAAAGGAAGAACTGGAGGCTCTTACTTTCTAATATTTCTTAAGCCAGTGTTCGTGTGCAACAAGTAATTTACAAACTAACAAAAAACCATTTATAAAATTATAAAAGAAAGGCTAGTACATTGCAAAGGCCATTTCCTAAGAAACTAATGTTCTCAAAGGTAGTTATTTACAATTGACAAATGACTTGCAAATTAAAAGAAAACTTATTGTTGTAATTTAGTCCAAACCTCCTATCAAAAGAATGGATTATGAGGTAGATTTTTTTTAAAATTTTTTTTTGAGTATATATATATATGGCTCTAAAAATAGTGCACCTACTTCTATAAATGACACATGTTATTTTAATGATGATTCTACTACAAGATTTTGTCCTTGTACATCTACAGTGGTCATGAAGCCCTCTGCTTGTTCCATTTCAAAGTTGAAACTACATGTATGTCAATTCCTAAACTTTTAATGTTTATTTTATCAAATATTTCTATAAAACTAACTCCTTAAATCTTAAAAGTATGTGTTCCTATCATCAGTGCAACCACTATCATTTTTTATTTATCAAATCATTTTGTTCATAGTACTGACAAACTACTAGCACTCAAAATCATTACATACTCCAAATCCATAGACACACACACACACACATATCACTTCTATATATTCTTCTATTTGATATTACATTTTATCAATCATATTTACCACTAAAAACTCTTTATACTTCTAAGTACAACTACATTACAGTTGCCATTCACATGTTTCATTTAATAAGGAATGAAAGAATGTATAAAGCCCATATTAAATTTTATCTTAATGGGATAGTAATAATACAAAATATAAGTACAAAAATACCAATTTTTTTGGTAGAACATGCCCAAGTAAACTCATTCAAAATGTATTAATTTCATATTAACTAATGTTGATCATTCTTAAGTATTTAAAAAAGTACCAGCCATAGTATGAATTTGAGGAATATTCCCAAGGAAGGACTCTAAGAAGTTATTAGGTGGTCACTCTCATTTATTTATAGAGGATCGCTACCATAAACTTAAGAAACTCTATTGTGAGAATAAATAATTTCTACACATAGTTATGAGTATATCAATATGTAGGATTTTAAGGTCCTAAGGGCCCTTGTATCACTTGAGAGATTCATGGGGCTTCATATATTTATTTTTGATTTAATATCAAATTAACAAGAAAATAAGTGAATGTGTGTAATGTGTTCATATATTTGTTTTGACATATCTTTTGTATTTCTTTAGATAGTTACTCACCTTTTTCAAAGATGGTTAGTAGAGGATGTATGTTGCATCCTCATGCTAGATTCCTTCTAGGTCCAAGCATGATTCATAAAACTTTTGGTCCTAGAATGTACCCCCTAGGCCTCATCCTTTGGATGCGTTTCCTCCTAAGTTATTAAAGCATAGGCTTGCAATTCAGCATGGTGAGATGCAAAGGCTTACATAAGAAAATCAGAGGCTAGCTGCAACTCATGTAGCTTTAAGAAAAGATCTTTGTATTTCACAATAAAAGATCTAGAGAATGCATGCCCATATGGGAGTTGATGTGAAATGTTTAGTAACAATTAGGCAAGATTTAATGGCTCAAGTGAAAGAGCTTACCTTATAGGTGCATATATGTTATGCAAAAGTAAAACATATTCCTTCTATTTCATGTTGAGTTGGAAAGTTTCAAGAAAGAGTATCAGCAAGAAAGGTATTTACAATCATTCTTATAAAGTTTCATTATGAAATAGATTCTTTCATTATGAATTCCTCAAATTTATTTAATCATTAAAAAAAATATTTTCTATTTTCTTGCACTGAATAATTGAAATGAGGGGAAACTTGTGTGTAATTAATTAAATATGAGAGACATTATTTATTTGATGAAGGGATCATTTCTTACATAAATCATACATCCTTGTAGTGCATAATCTTGATTTCAAATTAATAAGGCATACCATGCAAAATAGGCTTATTAATCTGCTAGAGTGATTCAAAATTCTTTTAAACAAGTTGGAAAAAGAGGGTGAAATCTAGGTGAGATTGAGAATTTTAGTGCACAAACAATGATGTCATGGTGTCAATGACTGTAATGTCCCCATTTTAGCAGTTGACCAAGTGTGTGTGTGTTAGCCTTGTTCTACATGGTCCCGAGGGCTAACAAAGGGTTTAATGGGATCCTAGAGTGTTTTGGCCTAGTCATTTCCAGTTTGGGCCAAAATGAAGTTGATTTACTTAGTTTCAGGCATACTTACTATTTTTAGTAAGTTAGCAGGACACAATGTAGGTCAATTTTGGTGATTGGATTTGATACTCCTCGGTGAGAGCTTTTCGATGAGCTATCACTCGCATTATTCAGAGTTCGATTGCTAATACATTTTAATGCCTGAAGTTTTATTAAAGTAACGTCTAATTTAATTGTAAAATATTAAAGTGTTACTTTAATATTTATTTTATGGTGATGTGTACCCAAGCGAGAAATAAGGGGTATTTTAATATATGTTTTATATATTACACATCTTTTATCCCACATTGCCCATATGAGTTGAGCGGACCCTTGGAAATAGAATAAAAGGAAGCATTTGTGGCTTCATTAGGTAGGTTGAATATGAGAAGAAATTGGTGTGTGAGTTGCAGCTCCGTTCTTGGCATTTGAGGATGTCTATCCTTTCTTGTAACATTCTAGAAGTCATTCCCTTGGGGTTTGGCCTTTGGAATTCTTTGTTATTGGCTTCATTATCAGGCAGTTTAGTTGCATTTTCAGCTACAGACAGATTTGGTATTTTGCTCATACCTTCTTCACTACTTGTCCGACGCTTATGCCGCTTTGAGGGAATGGTATTATGAAGGTAGTGGACCGATTGAAGGACAAAGTATTGTAGCAGCAAGTTCGAAAGCATGGGTTGGAGTATTATTTCAATACTGCTGAAGTAATTAGTGAGTTGATAAATCTGCCATGTATTTGGTTTTATGAATTCTGAAAATAAAATTTTATTAGCAGCAGTTCATTTCCACTTTGCATATTATTGTAGTTTCTTTCTTGTTTATGTTTTATGATACCAATTCCATGCACGAAACACAACAAACAAATAAACATTTGATTTCTAGACTTATAAGGGATTTAAAACATTAAATGGAGAAATACGAAGTTGAATGCAAACTGTTTGACATAATTCCTTTCAGCAATTTGGTTTAGTTTTTTTGGGACATCCAGGGGTGCCCATTACAGTGGTATTAGAGCTATAAGTCCTGCCATCTTGTGGAGGTCTTATAGGGAGTTTGGAACAGCCGGCTAGAGGGAAAAAGTGTTTGACGAAATGTGAAAACACTAAAATCAAAAATAAGTAAAAAACATAGGCTAAGCATTTATGTTTGAGCATGTGATAGGGGTCTTATAATTTCCGCGATATTAGAGCAAGACAAAATAGGATTTCAAACTTGCAAAGCAAATAGTCTAGTACATCCGTGCAGGTGGACATTGAATCCAATCATATAGACATAGAGGAGATATTCTTTGATCAGGAAAATAATATGGATGATCAAGATGACAGGAATACAAGATTAGGTGGAGGCAAAAATGCTGGTCCAGATCAGGGGGAGGTATTATTCAGACAGTTACTGGATACATTAGAGCAGGGGCAGCGTATGTAGTAGGAGCAGAATAGGCGAATGGACATGATGTTGCAGCTCATGGCTAGACAAATGGGTGTCAATATTAATCCAGGTGATGCCAACAATAGAAACAATAACAATGAGGGAAACAATAACCATGGAGGCCAAGGCAACAACAATGGTCCTGAGAATAACATTAATGGTAATAATGGACACAACAACAATGGGAATGAGGCTGATAACTTTAGACACGTTGCACGCCCAACACAGACTGTGAGCTCGAGACCTCTTCTACCCACTTTCCCACCTAGAGATCCGGTTCAACCAGTAAATGAACCGCAGATTACCGAGTTACAGGATTAGTTCAGGAGGGACTGGGAGGCTAGTGGACCGGAGTTTCAGGTAGATATTTCCCTTAGAGATTATATGGACTTGAGGATGAGACACATGCCTAAAGCAGGAGGGAGGAATCAAAACTTTGAGCTGAGGAAGAAAGTTGGAAAACTTTCTTTACCTTATTATGATGCTTCAGGGAAGATGACTGCACGAGCTTGGGTGCAAAAGGTAGATACATACTTGCAGCTTAATCCTATGCCTGAGGAGGAGGCTATCGAGTATGCAGCTATGCACTTGGATGGCGTTGCACATGAATGGTGGCATCATGGCATGGTGACTTTGGGGCATAATAAGATTACATCCTATGAGGAATTCACCAAAAAATTGATTGAGAGATTTGACACTAAGGATCCCGAGTTACATTTCAAGGAGCTAGCACAGTTAAAACAATCAAGTTCTGTGGATGCTTACATTGCCGAGTTTCAGTGTTTGTCTGTACTTGTTACTGATATCTCTCCTAGGAGATTGGTGGTGTTATTTTGTGATGGTCTTGCTGATCCATTATGAGGTTGGGTGAAGGGACATGATCCACCCACCTTAGCTGAAGCAACTAAAAAGGCATGAGATCTAGCCCCTTCGGTATACAAAGGAAAAAACCATTCAATAGATTCTTCCTATTGTAAGGACAAAGACAAAAAACTATTTTAGAAAGAGTATAGCAAACCCAAAGAAGGATCAAAAGGACTAGACAATGAAACCTTGAATGAACTTTGAAAGAAGAAGCTGTGCTTCCATTGTAGAGAGCCTTGGGACTTATCTCATAAATGTTCTCCCAAGGCTAAGACAAATCAAATGGAGTATTTTTCAGCAGAAGAGTCAGAGTCAGAAGGGGAGGATCAGCACTCTGATTCAGATGAGGGTAACACTATAGAGGAGAGCAACATTCCTAAGGATGATAGATCGTTGGAACGCTTGACAGGGGCCCAAAAGGCAATCACATTTAAGGTTAGGGGTACTTTCCAGGGGCAGAAAGTGATATCTCTTATTGACACTGGGGTTACACATAACTTCATAGATGCATAGTTGGTAGCCAAGAGAGGGTTACAGACAGAGGAGCATGATGGGTTTAGAGTCATGGTGGCTAACGGTGATAAGTTATTATGCACTCGGAAGATATCTAATCTTTGCATCAGGTTTGGAGATGGCTATGAGTTGGAGGATGAGTTCTATGTTGTGGGCATGGGAGATTATGATGTCATCCTCGGCATGACATGGATGGCTTCACTAGTTGAGTTCACACTCAATCTAGCAAAATTGGAGATGAGATTCCAGCATGAGGGTAGAACTATGGTACTTAGAGGACTTTCAGATGGAGGTTGCAGAGTAGTGTCCTTGAGGAGAATGCAGAGACTTTTTCTTCATGATGACATAGAGTGGGCGGCAAAGTGCTACATTATGCCAACTTCACCAGATCCACAAGAAAAGAGTCATCCACCAGATATCCAGAAGATACTTGATAGACATGCTAAAGTATTTAGCGATATTCCTCATGGGGTTCCTCCTGACAGAGGGATGGAACATGTTATTGAGCTCGAGGAGGGAGCCAAACCAGTTATGATTACTCCCTATCGTCATCCTAAGAAACAAAAGGATGAGATAGAGAAGGCAATTAAGGATTTTTTGGAGATGGGGCATATCAAGCCCAGTAAAAGCCCCTTTGCTTTAGTAGTAGTATTGGTAAAGAAGAAGGATGGGACGATGCGCATATGCATCGATTACAGGGCACTAAATAAGAAAACAATTAAAAATAGGTATCCCATTCCTAGGATTGATGAGCTGATTGATGAGTTGCATGGGGCATGCTTCTTCACCAAAATTGATTTGCGATCCGGATACCATCAGATCAGGATGAGAGCAAAGGACATTGAGAAAACAACCTTTTGATATCACTATGGCCACTTTGAGTTCATGGTTATGCCATTTGGTCTAACCAATGCACCTACTACATTTCAAAGTTGTATGAGCCAGGTATTCAGGAAGTAGCTAAGGAGATTTGTCTTGATCTTCTTTGATGACATCTTGGTCTTCATTAAGACCTGGGAGGAGCACTTACATTATCTGGAGGAGGTGTTATCTATTCTGGAGAGAGAGTCATTGTATGCCAAGGAATCTAAATGTGAGTTTGGCATGACTGAGCTCCTTTACCTTGGGCATATCATTAGTGTAGATGGCGTTTGGGTTGACCTCGAAAAGATTAGAGCTATTGTAGAGTGGCCTAATCCCACAAACCTTACACAGCTTAAGGGATTCTTTGGTTTATGTGGTTTTTATAGGAGGTTTGTTAAGGGATTCTCATAGATTGCTACACCCTTGACAGATCTTACCAGGAAAGGAGCCTTCGTGTGGACAAGGGCAGCACAGAGGTGTTTTGAGCATTTCAAGTAGGTAATGTCTTCATGTCCAGTTCTAGCTCTACTAGATTTTATGAAGCCTTTTAAGCTTCATTGTGATGCATCAGGTGATGGGATTGGAGCAGTATTGATGCAGGAGAAGCATCCCATTGCATTTGAGAGTAGGAAGCTCTGGGGAGTTGAGAAAGGTTATTCTGTCTATGACTGAGAGATGTTGGCCATAATGCATGCATTGGCCAAATTTTGATCATATTTGGTAGGTGGACGTTTTGTGATCAAGACTGATCACAACAGTATTAAATACTTCATGAGCCAGCGTGATCTTAATGACCGGCAACAAAAATGGGTGACTAAATTACAGGCTTATGACTTTGACATAGAGTTTGTCAAAGGTAAGAAAAATGTGGTGGCTGATGCCTTATCTCGGAGACCTCACTTATGTGCTCAAGTAAAGATTTTAGGAGATTGGAGAGATCAGATTATAAAAGAATATGTCGGAGATGCTTGGGCTTCTAGATTGATTTTAGGTACCATACAGGATGATCGCTATGAGGTGATAGATGGATTGATCAGATTTCAGGACAGGGTTTATTTGATTCCATCATCACATTTGAGAGAGGCGATACTAAAGGCATTTCATGATGCACCCATAGCTGGACATCTGGGGGTCTTCAAGACCTATAGGCAGATTCGAGAGCGATTTTCATGGAAAGGGCTCAAGATGATGTTCAGAGGTATGTCAGGGAGTGTGTGGTTTGTCAACAGAATAAGGGAGAGCACACATTTCCTGTAGGTTTATTACAGCCCTTGCCCATTCTTGATAGGAAATGGGAAAGTACTTCAATGGACTTCATCACTGGTTTACCACGAGTGCAGGGAAGGGATTGCATCTATGTGGTGGTGGATCGCTTGACAAAGTTTTCTCACTTCTTTGATATTCCATCCACTTACACAGTAGCACAGGTGGCAGATCTTTTCTTTAGAGAGATATTCAGGTTACATGGGCTGCCTAGATTCATTGTCAGTGATCGAGATAGTAAGTTTATGAGTGTTTTTTGGAAAGAGTTGTTTAGGTTGTGTGGTACAAATCTTACACCTAGCACTAGTTATCATCCGCAAACAGATGGGCAAATAGAGATTGTGAATAAATGGGCAGAAGGATATTTGAGGAACTATGTAACTACACAACAAAAAGCTTGGATTAGATGGTTTCATATGGGAGAGTATTGTTATAACACCACTTATCATATGTCCATCAAGATGACTCCTTTCATGGCACTCTATGGTTATGAAGCACCTAGCTTCATGGATTTAGTTTTGGGGGACAGTAGAGTGCCCAAAGCCAAAAACTTATTACAGGATAGTCAGGACATCCTGAAAGTGCTCAAAGAGAATATACAATAGGCCCAGAATCAACAGAAATTGTATGCTGATCAACACCAAATAGAGTGTAGCTTCGAGGTAGGGGATATGGTTTACTTGAGGCTACAACCATATAGATAGTCATCACTCAAGAAGAGCGAAGCTAAAAAGTTGAAACCTAGATTTTATGGTCCCTACAGGGTGATTCGCAAAGTGGGCAAAGTCGCCTATGAGCTTGCGCTTCTAGAGGGCAATCGAGTGCACAATGTGTTTCATGTGTCTAGGCTTAAGAAAGCCATTGGTCAGAGTGTAGTGCCTTCTATAGATTTACCCTCTTTGGATGAGGAGGGGAAGCTTGTGTTAGTACCTGAGGCTATTCTGGACACCAGAGAGAGGAAGCTTAGAAATAGGATAGTGAAGGAGTATTTGGTCAGATGGAAAGACCTGCCGGAGGAAGATTCTACATGGAAGAGTGAGCAAAAATTATGTAGGCTGGACTGAGATTGCTTGAGGACAAGCAATTTCAAGGGGGGTGGACTGTAATGTCCCCATTTTAGCAGTTGACCAAGTGTGTGTGCATTAGCCTTGTTCTACATGGTCCTGAGGGCTGACGAAGGGTTTAATGGGATCCTAGAGTGTTTTGGCCTAGTCATTTCCAATTTGGGCCAAAATGAATTTGATTTACTTAGTTTCAGGCATACTTACTATTTTTAGTAAGTCGACAGGACACGGTGCAGGTCAATTTTGGTGATTGGATTCGATACTTCTCGGTGAGAGCTTTCCGATGAGCTATCACTTGCATTATTCGGAGTCCGATTGCTAATACATTTTAATGCCTAAAGTTTTATTAAAGTAACGTCTAATTTAATTGTAAAATATTAAAGTGTTACTTTAATATTTATTTTATGGTGATGTGTACCCAAGGGAGACATAAGGGGTATTTTAATATATGTTTTATATATTACACATCTTTTATCCCACATTGCCCATATGAGTTGAGCGGACCCTTGGAAATAGAATAAAAAGAAGCATTTGTGGCTTCATTAGGTAGGTTGAATATGAGAAGAAATTGATGTGTGAGTTGCAGCTCCGTTCTTGGCATTTGAGGACATCTATCCTCTCTTGTAACATTCTAGACGTCATTCCCTTGGGGTTTGGCCTTTGGAATTCTTTGTTATTGGCTTCATTATCAGGCAGTTTAGTTGCATTTTCGGCTACAGGCAGATTTGGTATTTTGCTCATATCTTCTTCACTACTTGTCTGACGCTTATGCCGCTTTGAGGGAATGGTATTATGAAGGTAGTGGATTGATTGAAGGACAAAGTATTGTAGCAACAAGTTCGAAAGCATGGGCTGGAGTATTATGTCAATACTGCTGAAGTAATTAGTGAGTTGATAAATCTGCCATGTATTTGGTTTTATGAATTCTAAAAATAACATTTTATTAGTAGCAGTTCATTTCCACTTTGCATATTATTGTAGTTTCTTTCTTGTTTATGTTGTATGATACCAATTCCATGCATGAAACACAACAAACAAATAAACATTTTATTTCCAGAGTTATAAGGGGTTTAAAACATTAAATGGAGAAATAAGAAGTTTAATGCAAACTGTTTGACATAATTCCTTTCAGCAATTTGGTTTAGTTTTTTTGGGACATCCAGGGGTGCCTATTACAATGACACCTAGTATTGTTGGTTTTTTAGAGTTTCCTCAGTCACTCAACTAGTAAGAAATAATGGTAAGAGAAAATGAGTTTCTTGAATTTCACATTCATAGTGAGGTTATTTACTTTGTTCTCGATGCTCTCTGCCTATATAGGTTTTGGTATTGTACTAATTGGGATACTTAAATGAACCTAGACATTCATTAAATCTATCTTAGCAACGAATTTATACTTAGATATAACATGTTCAACATGCTGATTAGAAATCCCTATTATTATTAGAGGGGAGTCTACATTGAGAGAGTGCACAATACCACATTCCAATTTGTTGTAGATGTCGTTTGATATCTTAGATTGAAAAATATAATGTTTTATTTTATAGGAATTTTTTCTAACAAGATTAAGAAATTTGGATCTCCTATTTTTGATGTTTCTTTGACATGCATTCTAGTACTATTTATGAAATTAGGCTAGCCGACCCAACCAAATTAGGAACATTACATACATAACCCTTTCCCTTACTGATTTTTACATATAACATTGTAGAAAGTGCCTATGTGGAGGAGGGAATGTGTCTTTTTCCCCAAACATATGCAACTTGTTTTCAATCATAATCTGACTAAGGCCTTTTTTCTTTCCCACTCCACAATGTTTTACAAGTCCAACACAAACAAGAACAACTTAGTTGCTATATACCTCACTAATTTTATTTGTGAATTGGTTAGCCCAACAAACCAAATTGGAACCAAGTATTTCTAGTTTTCCTATTGCACATGAATATAACCCCTACAATTACACCATCTATTTAAAAAATTTCATCATGCCCCTTAGAAGGTTCATCCTATTTTCTCCATTCAAAAATTAGACTCTAGTTGTGCCAAACTTTCCCTAGTAGCCTAAAGCAACAAGAAAATACATACATCGATGCAAGGTGTAAGTTTTGTCATTCTAACATACTTTATAAGATCATATTTATAAATTTATATGTATTTTTGAACTATCTTTTTAATAAGATCTAATAACATCCAATCGTTGTGTCTCAGTCATCCAATACATAGGGGGAAATTATTAGCAATGATCAGGAATATGTAATTGAAATAGTGAGTGTAATTTATTATGTAATTGAAATTTATGACTCTTATTTAATTTTATATTTTGATAGTGGTCATGTAAGTGTAATTAGGTTTTTAATTTTACTCACAATATAGTGTGGATCATTGTGCAACATCCTCCAACTCTAGTGCTTCATTTGGTAATGAAGGTGAATGGTTTTCTATTTCAATGAGGATCATTGTGCAACATCCTCTAACTCTAATGGTGCATTTGGAAATATTAAACTACAATAATATAAGGCAGACTATATGATGTTAAAGAATAATTCAAACCTAAGGAGTGCTCCTTTTTTTCTCAACTTGTTTAGAGAAGATACCAAATATCAGATTTTCCACTTTCCTATTTAAATTTTGGTAGTGTCTACCTATTTACATAGTTTCTCTATAATTCTTCTATTTTATATGTAACTTGTGAGGAATGAATGGTCACATTCAAGCAACGTTCTCTTTGGGAAAATGTTAGTTCAAAGGAAGTGGCTACCATATAACTAGTTGAAAATATATCACATAGTTCTATAATTTTATTAGAAAATCCACATAATAAATTTATTAGAATAAGGGGAACAAGCCACATGCTATGAATTTGACAACGAAAACATTCTCTTGATATTTATATTATGCATTTAAAAACATTACTATTCTTTAAAGGGTACTAGCTCAATGGAAGAGCACCTTCTTTACAAGTAGAAGGATGGTGGTTAAATTCCATCATGCCCTAATATAATTAAATAAACTACCAAATAATTAGAAAATAAACTATGAAATAAACTAGCAACTCAACTACCAATTATAATACCAAATCAATTGCCAAATATACTACTTAATCAACTATCAAATATATTATCAAATCAACAACCAAGTGAGCTACCAAATAAACTACTATTTAATAACAATCAACTACCAAATAAACCACCAAATAAACTATTATTTTAAATGATCAACAACCAAATCAATGACCAAATTAATGATTAAAATATTGTAGTCATAAATTTGGTTGCTAGATTAATGACCGACAATAAACTAGCAATGGTCACGTGATCAAAATTGGTCATATATCTACAATTTTTAGTAGTTTATTTATATATTATTGTTTTTGTACTAGTGTTATGGAAGAAACTTGGCACACATTTGGCTTATTCATCATCTTATCACCCTTTGACTGATGGCCAAACTGAGGTAGTGAATAGGTCTTCGGGAAATCTACTTAGGTGTCTAACAAAACAACATGCTCTGGTTTGGGATTAGGTAATCAGTCAAGTTGAATATGCATATAATGACTATTAATAGGTCAATAGGAAGGACACCTTTTGAGGCCATATATGGGTTTCATCCAAGGGGACCCATGGAACTAAGGGATTTACAAGATATGAAATCTAAAAGTGCTACAGGAGAGACACTTGCATAACTGACGAAGACAATTCATGAGCAAGTAAAAGATCATTTAGAAAAGTCAGTAACAAAGTATAAAGACAAGGTAGATCAGAAAAAGAAGGAGATTCATTTCAAAGTGGGTGACCTAGTGATGGCATTTTTTTAACAAAGATAGGTTACCTAAAGGTCCAAGCAACAAACTACAAATGAAAAAGATTTGTCCTTGTAATATTTTGCATAAACATGGAAATAATGCATATCAACTAGAACTACCACAAGGGATAGGCATATCGCCTATTTTCAATGTAGTAGACCTCACATTGTACAAAGGGCACAACAACAACATGAATCCTAGTAGCAGCAACAGGGTAGATTCTGAAGTAGAATGGATGAAGGACTTACCACCCAATAATCCATTACAATTAGAGTGCATATTGGACACTAAGAAAATCAAGAAGACAATAAAAAAAAACTACAAGGAGTACCTAATGAAGTGAAAAGGCTTACCTAAGGTGGAAGCAACTTGGATGACAAAGGAAGATATCATAAAGCATGACACCACTCTTCAACAATTAGTAACTCAAGGGACTTGAGTTTTTCAAAGTGTGTGAGTATGGTGTAGGGGCCCAAGGTCCTAAACAAGGTGGTCAAACACCAATTTTGGATAGAGTATAAGGAGGTTCATAAGTGTCCAAAATGACACAAAACAATAAGGAAACTGAAGCATCCCTAGAATGCATTTAGGCAAATTTCTTGCATGTTGTAATAAGGACTATAAGAAAGTCAAAGGTTAGTCAACATTGGTCAGTAGTGTGAGTTGACCAAAAATATTCAATTTTATGTTTTTAGTATTCTTGCATGATTTCATAAAGTTTTGGTAGCATTTGAAGTCATATTTGGAAGTATTGAAAAGTTACAAAAATTGCCAAAAAAAAGTTGTTATACAACTTCTCTTGTGAAAATAGAATGTCAAAAGTCAGATTATTGTTTTTATTGAACATGTAAAGGTGAATGTGTAAGTTCAAAATTCTTGGCCTATAAAATGAATTTCTTCAACCTAGGAAAGGGTTGGAGTAATATTGTATGAAATTTGAATTAAATAAACAAGTTTATGGTTGGAAACTATTCACAGACAATGAGTACAAAATTGAGATCTTTTTGTAGAGTGATAGTAAGTACATGTTGTGATTATGAAAATTTGTGTTTTGGTTTATTTGTGAATGTATTAATTTGGTTTGTTCATGTAGAATAAGCTTGTAACTCTTTTGGTTTTATTTGTGTCTGTTGGTTAACCTAGTCTATGATTAGGTTTTAACTACAATGAAGTCTTCCTCCTAATCCCCACAATGGAAAACCCTTATTTTTGGTGTACATAAGCAATATAGGATGTATATGACTATTTTACTTTTATTTTTTCCACCATCCACCTTCTTGGATGTCTTTGACAGCATTTGAGCTAAGCATCTAATGTTCTTGGAGTGTAGAAAGTTAGAGTTAACACTGCAAAAGGAATAAGGTTGGTCATGGGTGCTTGAGTTTTGGAAGGTAGAAATTTGGAAGGATTTCCTCAGTGATGGAGGAAGAATTTTTTATGTGGATTTTAGGTTTGAAGGCTTAGAAGCCCAAACAATGGTATTAAGCCTAACTAGCCTTAAACTAGGGCTTGATAGTTAAGGGGTTAGAAGAATCAATCTAGAACCCATCTTGTGAAGTTTTTTAGGTTTTCATATGTCATTAGATATTTTTTAACTAGTTGGTTGAGTTCTTTGGAAGTTTTTTGAATTTGGTGTGTATTTTGGTTGGACAGGGGTACTAGGAAAGAGCCCTTATTAGGCTGCCTAGAGAAATTTGTTGTTTTGGCTTAGGAGGAAGCCTAGAACCTATCAAATGGTTGTGAACTTGGTGAAATGATGGAAATGAGTATGATGAAGTGTAGTAAAGTCTGAGATCATAAAGGGTGCAAGGGAGTGAGGCGTGGAGAAGATTTAGTTTCTTTTTGGAAGGCTTGAGGATAGTTTGAAGATAGAGATGGTATTCTAAGATGAAGTGGGAATGACAAGGAAACCATTGACCACCACTCTAGTCTTTAGTTGGTCCTAAGGAAGGGTTTAGGATTTGATTGAATTTAGAAAAATTTCAAGGAAGGTTATTAGGGGATAATCTTGTGGTTAATACCCATTACTTGAATTAGTATGCAATAAAATGATATCTTTTGATTTTCCCTTTTAGGAAAACATATTATGTTAGTATTCATAAAATTTTTAGATTTTTCTTATAATTTTTGCATTTTGGAAAAATTGCATAGGTTTGAAAGTCTTGATATATGAATTTATTTTTAAGTCACACATTACTATTTCATGAAATTTATTATTATTTTGTTGCATTGATATAAATTGTAATTATTGTTAATTAGTTGGTGCATTATAAACAAAATAATTAATAATAAATTTTCAAATACTACAAAAATGATAGTTAAGAAAAAGATTTGTTTCTTTAATGCAAAGTAGAAGTAACATATTCCTTTTCTGACTACGTGTTAAATGGAGAAGTGGTATTTGATTGCCTAAGTTTGTGGATTTAAGTTTAGTTTGATGTTGAAAGTTGAAATCTCCTTATGGAATGGGGTAGTGTTGGCTCTTTGTGATTCCCAAGAGTCCTAGTTATAATTTTGAGACTTTTAGTCTTAGGGAATACTTTTGAGTCCTTTTTGGAGAGATTTATAGAGATTCTTGAGTTTTAATTGAGTGGTCATCATGAATACTTATAAGAGGCATGATTTAGAGGTCAATTGGCATGTTTCTCTAGTTCCTAGAGTTCTTTTTGGAGAGGTTTTTTCTGATATCCAACCCTCAATCTCTAATTTTTAGGGGAGGAAGTTGAGTATTGATGTCATTATGTACTTCTCTTTCATTGGGAGAAGAGGTTCAATTTTTTTGTAAATAAATCCTTTATCATGTTCATGAATTTTTGTTTATTTTCCTACAATATTAGATTTGGAATAGGTATTTTTAGAGACTATGACAATTTAAACATCATATTTGGGATCTATTTATGGAGTTATACTAGAACATTTTGATAGCAATCGATGTTATTCTCTTGTGTTTCTTGTTACAAACCTTAAAATCATGTCTCATTCTACATCTTTTATGATTTGAAGCACTATGCATAGGTTAAGGGCTATATCAAGTGTTTAAAGACATTGATTGTGTCTAATTCCTTTTAATCTTTAGCATTCTAAATTTTCCTCTAGAATATTTATGTGAAAAGTACATTATCAAGAATTGTATTTGTTTATAATTCTACAAGCTTCTAGTTGGTTCTTGGAAAGATATTTGTTACAACCAATTTAATTGATGTATCACCTTATAATTCTGCATTTCAAAACTTTTCCATTACAAGTTCTTTCTTTATCCTTTTTCCATCCATGTTTTATGATTTTTATTAGGATAGGTGAAATTATCAAGTAAATCATATAGGAGTTGGCCTATAACCCAAAGGTTTAATAAGGTCAAACACTACCCACAACCTTTGATTGATTCCATGTTGCTCTAAATTGCAAATTTTTTAGGACCTTGGCTTAGGGTGCAATTTTTTTGAGTTAACACTAACTTTTACCTTCACTTACAAACTACAATGTGCCTCCATTGTCCTCTTAGCTTTGAGTTTCTTGAATTTTTGACCTCTGAGATTTGAATAAGCTTTGTTTTTCAAAATGCTCCAAGGTGTTGGAGAATATTGTTGGAATACTTTAGAATAACTAAGAGTTGGGGAAGGGGGTGAATAAGTTATCCAAGGTCCAAATGTCCAGATAACACTTTTCAGTCATTTTCCCTTGTCGTGCTTCTCTCTCTCTCTCTCTCTCTCTCTCTCTCTCTCTCTCTCTCTCTCTAGCCTATTTCTGAAAACTTTGTCTGTGAAACTAAGGAATTTGAATTTTTTTTCAAGGAAAACCTAAAGGGTCAAGGTAAACCTTGATGCTGACCTAGGTTAAGGATGATGACATAGGGTAGGGGCAACCTTGTTCTTGACCCCAGGTCTAGTTTTTAATTTTTGTAAGTTTCAAGATATCAAGCTTCACAAAGTTTCATTTTCCAAAATTTGGGTCAATTATTTTGGGTTTTAGAATGGTATACTCTTAAATTACATTTAATCTAGGTCAATTTATAGGGCTTAAGGTTAATCAAGATTTAATGCTCTCATGTCAGCCTTCTCTAAAAGTTTGTGCTCTTGATCTCTATATAAGGAAGCCTTCTTATCTCATTTTATCTAACCACTATCTACAATCTAATTTTCTAAGAGAAGCTACCTACTTTTCATAAGGAGATATTATATCGAATGATCCATTATCAAGCAATCTATCATTCAAGCATTCAAGTTTTCCATTCGAGATCAAGGATTGAAGCATTCAAGCCTTTGAAGGGATTTGGTTTAAGCATTCAAGATTTATCATTCAAACCCTAGATCTAACCACCATGGTGGTGTGACATTCCTTCAAGATCCTTTGTTCATATTCAAGATCTATTCATTCTTCTCTCAAGGTTAATTCTAAGCATACAATCATGGAGGGTTTGATTTATATTTGCTAATGTTATGTTCAAGCCTTCATATCAATATTCTTGTTTACATTTCAAATATGATTGCATATTTGTTCAGTATCATTGCTACTTGCTATCATTCTCTATTTCAATTCCATTACTAAGGTTGATTCCAAAATGAGGTTTGAACAACTCAAACCCCTTATCCAAACAACAAAACCATATTTTCTTGTAGATATAGGTGTGGAATAGTGAATTAAAGTGCAGATTTGGATACCCTTCTTGTCAAACTTGTGAAATCTACAAACCAAAATTTTGTCAGAGAAGTGTAGGTCACAGTGAACTTTTTGTGGTACAATTGTGCCCTAGGGTAAGATTGTGCCCCTTTATCTAGGTTAAGGTTGACCTACCTTCAAAAAGACAAAATTTTTCTAGGTTTTCTCTATCTTGACATTTCTAGTCTATAATGGGTTGTAGAATTCACTGAAACTATACACATGCATCTGAAATCAACATTTTCTAAATTTATCCTACTACAAAGTTATTATTTGTCTTCTATCTATTCAGTATTTAAGCCCATACTTTCAATAGCAAGATCATAGGATCTATTCCTTTCTTCATATTCTCCATTGCTTGATCTATTTGTGCATTGATCACTTCCTTGTGGTTAATTAGTTTGGATCATTCCTTTTGGGAATTTGGGTTGAGGAAATGTCCTATTTTCACTCTATTCAACATCTACTAATTCCATAACTTAGTAGGTCACTATCGTAGGTAAAAATCACTTTGAAGAAATGTAAACATTAAACACTACAAAATCATTCAAACATTTTGACAGAAGGATTTTTATGTGGAAAACCAATTTGGGAAAAACTGCCACTAACATGCTAATAATTCTCTCTCTTCTAAAGTGATGCCCTTTTAAAGGTTACAATACACTCTATCAAATGTGACCTAGTTAAAGGATTTCAATCATCCTATTATGAGTGAGCCTTTTTAAAGAACTTTAGAACATTCCATTAGAATGTCACCTAGTTAAAAGATTTACAAATTTTTATTAGGTCAATCTTAATCCAAAGGATTTATCCTAAACTAATATAATGATTAGAAAGTAATAGTAATACTTGATATGATAGAAAACCACAACTCACTTGGGGATCATAAATCTCTAGTTTAGTCCTCCATTCTGCTTAGCATTCATACTCGTCATCTCTAACAACTTGTTCACCCTTCAAGCATTCATTCCCATAATCCTTCTTTCTTTGTATGCTAATTGATAGACTCATCTATTCAGCCACCATATGAAGCAATACCTTAGACTCATTGTCTTTCTTAGGTTCTTGTACATGAAAACAATTTCTTTTAGCCTTGTATCCTCTTATAAAGAGAATTATGATCTTTTTCTACTTAATCACAATCATCCATCTTAGGGTTAGGTTAGATTCATCAAATCTTCCTCCTTTCCATTTTGTTCCCACTAGAAACTTCTTCTACAATCCTCTTTAAATTTTCCTCAAAATGGCTTATCTTGAATTCTATGCCTCCAGCTCATCAAGCTTATCTTTCACATACATTGCACAATTCAAGAAAAATAAAATTTTTTAGCTCAAATTCAATGAATCTTTGATCAAACTCCTAATTCTATCACTTAGCAATAACTTGCTTCTAATGCTTGATACACATTGGGTTACTCAGAATCCACTAAAATTTACTTGGCTCATATAGTCTTTTTACTGTCACTTACCACACACTATAATTTTTTGAACCCATACTAAATTTTCTCAGTATACACTATTTCTTCACTTTTCTCAACACTAACTAATTTTGTGATCAACTTGAATGAACATTGCTTGGCTCCTACTGATCACTCGGTCAAGCTTAGAAGAAACTTTTTGTTTTCCTTCTTCTATACTTAGCTAGTGTATAGATCAACTTTAACCTTAAGTAGACAAACAACACATCATATAATCCATGTCTTACTTGGTCTTAGTGCTCCTTTTATACACCAAATAAGTCAACCTTTCTCTAGGTACTCTTTTTATCCTTTATTTTCAAATCATTTCATCAATCAAACAAATGATAACATTCAGACCAAAAAGAAGTTTTCTTGCTAGCAAGTAGTAGGTTTGACATTATTGATCAAATAATTTGATTTTTCTAGATTCAACACTTCAAACAATCTCCCACTTTGGAATTGATGAAAAACCAATACCAATAGCAATACCAAAAAGAAAATTCATACCTTATATTGAAATCTCTCCCTCTATCTATATGTGTCCTTCCTCTATATAGGGTAATGTGAACTTTGCCAATCTCTTTCAATGTATCTCTCCCTCTAAATTCTATTAGCATAGTCTTTCCTTTCATATCTCCCTCATGGTGTCTGACTCTCCTATTTATCTTAATTTTTTCCATGTAGATCTCTCTATCTATCTATCTATCTCCATCATAGTATCTAATTGTGCTCTTTTGCTTAAGGTTTTCCATGCAGATCTCTTTGTCTATCTATATCTCTCTCTCTTTAGGTTATCTCCCTAGCTATATCTCCCTCTTTGACAATAATGCCAAAGATGTGTCATCTCAAAATGAAAATATCATAAATTTAGGTTCTCCCTTTGTCACCTTGCTTGTGATTGTACATCTTCTATTTTTTCTCCTTGATTAAACTAGGTAGCTCCTAAAGTAAGATCCTTTGCATCAAATTTTTAAAATATGACATTCAACTCAATTGATGTAGGGAACTACTCTTTCTTCTTAAGTAGATTTGGATAAGGGTATCATCCCTAGTTTACCTCATAGATACTCATGAGCATCCTCAAGTAAAACCTTCGTGAATATATTAGCTATCTATTCTTTTGTATTCACCTATTCTTTTCTCACTTCTTTATCTTGAACCATCTCTATCAAGTAATGATACTTGATTGCAATGTGCTTTGTCTTTGTATGCATCATAGTATTCTTAAATATTGTTGGCAATATGGTTAGTTATATGTCTTGATGGTTTTCATTTATGGAAACATATACTCATCATTTCAATTATGCATTCAGAGATAGAAAATTGTCTAAGTATTAGACAATTTGCAATAGTATAGTGAATAGGTATTAACATTGTGGACAATGTGTAGAGAATTAGGTTATGCACAGTTGAGGAAAGATTTTTGACACATTCATGGTAATGTTTACTAGTGCACATGTGTTTATGATCGATACAATGCAACTGATAGTAAGTTTAGTTGTGCTGGTATTTAACAATACATAACATAGCATAGCAAAAAACAAAGCTATACTGCTGTAGGAATTTTTTTGGTTTCAAAATAATTACCAAGTCATGTTAAGCTGATTATATGGATATTATTTTATATTATATTAAGCATGTGAAGACATGGAAGCCAACTGAGCAACAATTTGTGAATGCATAAGATATAAGTAAATACCTTATGTTGAGCAGTAAATGTATGTAATGTGTAGATATCACATAAATTACATGTTTAGATGTGAAATAAAAAATATTGTGAGAATTTTTTGTTAGTCTTATATGATGCAAAATTTGATGTAAGATCAGAGCAAGTGTGAGTTACAACAACAAGCAAGTATTGTATGTATATGTATTCTAGGAAGGAACTAAATTGTATAATTGCATGTTGGGTAGTGGGCTCTTCTTGCATACATCATAATTGATCTATCAACTTCTGATAGGATTGTACAAACTACTAACAAGGTTGAGGCTTCTAACATGGCCTAGTCCTCTAACAAGGACTCAAGACATTGTATGTACTTCATAGACTCCTAATAGGGTCAATATCCTTAACAAAATCCTATTGTTTAGTGAATCATCTAGTGGGTAATCATCCTTGCTAGGGTTTTCTTTTGGCTAGGGTTTCCCTAGTTAAAAAATAATGTTATGGTTATATTTACATTCAACATTGTTGGTTTACTTTCATATGCAAGTTATAAAGTAATTAACAATATTCAATTGTGGGCAAAAGTTTGTGGAATACTAATTCACCCCCCCCTCTCATTATTATCTATTTCTAACAATTTATATCAAAGCATAGTTACCTTGAAGAGGCTTAACAACTTAAGTAAGATCCAAATGAATATGGAATAGTTGAAAAAGAATCTTGAAGAAGCTCTTGAATAGATTGACCTTCTTACTAAATAGAGAGATAACTTGAAAGATAGATACAAAGATGCAAAAGTTTACATTGGCAAACTGATAGATGAAATTGATGATTTGAAATCTAGTGAGGAATCTTTTACATAGATCAATGTCAATGATGATACAAAAAATCTGAACAAAGAGAATGAGATCTTGAAACATGAGTTAAAAATTGTTGAACTAAATTTGAGTCTCAAGACTAGTAGTAACAAGAGTGAACCTGATCTAAAATAAGAGAATGTAGACCTTAGATCCCAGTTGAGTCAAGTAACATCTGAATTAGATTCTGTTAAGATAAAGCATGTAGAATTGGAAAAATTCAACATCATTGTGAAAGGAGAGTTGACACAAGAAAAAAAATAGTTAGAGAAACTTTACACAAGTTCTGTGAAAATTTATGAATAGATATTTCATCAAAGACCTTCTTATGATAGGATAGGCCTTGGATTCTTCTTGGAGAGAAGTCAGAAAAGAAAGATGAGATTAGGATAGAACTAGATTCTATAGTAGAAATCCCTAAAGAAAAGTTCAAGTCGTCTAATGAAGTTAAGAAAACTAAATTGCCAATTTTTTTTTTGATGAACTTAGAACAACATAGCAAGTAGAAGAATCTAAGCAAGATGACTCATCCAAAGAGGTAAGACATGAATTCATAGGTAGATGCTACATATGTAATGAAGTTGGACATATGAAGAGAGATTGTATAAGTAAGTCTTTTAGACCTATTACTAATTTCTACTTTTATAATTGTCATGGTTATGAAGATAAGGAAACAAAATTTAAGAAACCTAAGCTTGTTGATGATAATAAGAATAGTAGAATGTTTAGGAATTTTAACCCTACAAGTCATGGAAGAAGTAGATCATAGAGCAAATATAATAATGGAGAGAAACCTAATGGTGAGAAAAAATAATTTGTTTGTTACAAATGTAACAATCTTGGACATATTACAAGAAATTATAGAGCACCCAAAAGTCAAAATGAAAATAATCAAAGGAGAAATGTACCTGTATGTTAGTTAAGCAATAACTTTGGACACATAGCAAGATTCTATAGAATGGATAGAGGGAACTTTAACAAGAACCCTAATCACAAAAGTAACAACATAGCAAGAATGATAGAAGGAATGAAAATATAGGCAATGAAAATTAGAAAGAAGATTAAATGAATATATTGACGAATTCAAAGAAACATTTGTGAAGGCTTGTAGTCCAGAGAGTTCACATATAGTACTAGAAGAGAACTTCATTGATGCACCTGATGGAGAGTTGAAGTCATAGATTGTTTGTGCTTCAACCTATTTAAATTAAACCATTGTAGTAATAGTAGAGCATCAGTAGTTTGGACTGATGTTAAAGAGTAAGTTAATGATTGTGTAGTTAACAGAAGGTAGAAGACATTGAGAGAAAGCTATGGTTTAGTGCACAAGTCTTGATGTGATCACAGTAAGCAGGAATTGTAAGATCAAGGTCATTGGTAAACAAAAATAGTATTATGAGTTTGTGGTAGATACACATTTATTGCATAGTGCAATTTGAAATGATTTAATGATCACAAACAAGATTCAATGTACCATTTGTTCATACAAAATGTCTTGAGCAAATTGAAGAGTGATTTAATAGAAATTGAAGTACGAAGCAAGTTTGTGAAGATGAAAGTTGTAGAAGCCCTAACATCATGAATTTGAGGTATTGTATGGTGTATTGAATCCAATTTATTGAAGTATTTATAGTTATAAAGGAATGGCTAGTCAAAGAGTTTATGATGTTAGTGACATACCTAGATATGAGTTCAAGAAACAACCATTTGTTTCTTTACTAGATGATCCTGTAGGTGCATTTTTACAAGTTTCAAAAAATGTGTTACATGTAGAGGATATACATAATTATATACATTGCAAAATTGAGAGTATAGATGACAAGGAGATTCACAAGGACTTAGGAGTCATGTGTAATAATGACTTATCCTTGAGGTATAAGCATGCACTCCTTGAAGATTTGAATTTGGTGAAGTATATGTTCTACAAAGAATTCAAAAATCATGAGTGGACCTAAATTGTATTGAGTAGAGTACATGTTGATATGTTTTGGTTAGGTGATGCATAGATTGTCATTGAAAATGAACAAATCCACAAGGCCATAGGATTTAGCAATGAAGGTTGTAATCCTTTTATTGAGAAAAGTGTTAGGAAAGTAGTCGAGACAAACCTAAAAACCAAGTTTGATAGAAGGAATATGAGAGTTGATCCTATTTAGGATAAAGGAGTCAAGTTGTTGACCAAAATCTTAGGGTAGAAGTTGAACCATGGATCAAGGGTAAAATTTGTACTAGCTAGATTCCTTCATACAATATATGTGATGGTCATTGAAAGGAGAAAAGTAAATTTGTGCAACATTGCCAGAGTACAACTTCTGGATAATATTGCAAAGATAAAGAAAACAAAGAGTATAGTATTTAGATTTGAGTCCCTATTGAATCATTTTTTTTTTTATGTTACTAAGAAAATTCCTAGAGTAATTATTTGGGATAGCAGCGAGTGCGCAATGAAGATTGTAACTCAAAGTTATAGATGTAAACCTGAGAATGTCAAAGACATTGATATTGATAGAATGATGAAGAATTTTTAGTTTGAGATGAAATTAAGGTATAGGATACTTCCCTTTATGGTAGAGAAGTATAAGGATGATTTTTGCTTCATGGTGGAAACTAACAACACATGCATGGAAGTAGTGATACCTAGAGTGAAGCTCATTGAGCCTATGGGATATGAGATGAGAATTGAACTTATTAAAAGGTATGCATAGATTATACTAAGTCTAAGTAGGACACAAAATGTCCTAGATGGGGGACATATGATGAAAGGTGAAGGATTTTAGAGTCTGAGCTCCACATAGATGAGAGTAAGAGGAAAGTAGAAAATGAGATAGATTTCATACTCAAGGAATTTGGCATGACTAGTCAGGAATTCAATGTGATAAAAGGAATTGCACTAGAGGTGAAGGCCAATGGGCAGACAAAAGTAGTGGTAGCAACACCTATTACAATAATAGGACCTTCAAAAGGAGTAACAATGGCAGGATCATGAGTACAAGCTCCCATTTTCCATATGCAACAGTTGCAAAAGTGAAACCTATAAGAGAAAGCTATGAGAAATCAAGGAGGCAATCAGAGGTGGAAGCACCTACTACACAGAGGAAGTCAGGGAGACTATTGAAGGTTAAGAAAGAACCTGCACCTCAAGAAAAGAAAAGAGTAAAGAATATCAACAATGTGCCTAACAAAAGGAGGATAACCATGCAAGGGAGTAGTTTTGCAAGCTTAGATGATGATGATGAAGATAAACCTGTTGAGAAAGATGTGCAAGAAGCCAAGAAGGCATGGAAACCAAAGATAGAGAATCTAAACATGCAAATTATAAATAATGGTAATTTTTTTCAGTTGAATAAATTGTATAGCATGTATAGCAATATGGGTAGGAGGCAATTAGAGAATGCTATAATAAGAAATATGATTATGAGGAATGAGAGAATTGATAGTATTTAGAATAAGATTCTTGAAAACCTATACAATAGGTTGATTAATAGGAAGAGAAGAGTGGTAGAAGAAGATTTGAATATGAGGATCACATCCATAAATAAGTTATGTGATATTGGATCAAAAGAGGAATCTAAGAAAAATTTGAAGGTTATTGAAGCCTTGCTGAGGAACAAAAGAAGAGCAATTCTTCTAATGGGAGGCAATTATTAGGAGGTAAGGCAAGAAATAGAGGAGGCTATAATGAAATATATGTCCTCAATACCTAAAGAGAGGGCACAAGCAAAGGTTGATAGTCTAATATATGTATAGGAAGATAGACCTTCCGATGAAGAGGAAGAAGTAGAAAGGGCACAATAAGAACTATTCCCACCTCACATTGTTATGGGTACTAAATCCATGCAAGTGGATAGTATGCACATAATTGTGGATGGGTAAAAGTAAAAAGCTATGTCACCTTTAAGGCTGACTTGTCAGAACAACTGAATTAGAGTATTTCTATCTATAAATAAATATCAGTCAAACATATGATCTAGAAAAATTCATTTTAGCTAATTTATATACGGTCTTGCACTTTTCCAATTGGAAATGTCTATTAAATGCATGTTTTATACTAGTTTGTATCCAATTACTAAAGAAATAAAATTATTTTAGAAAAATGAAGTTTTGATAACTCTTACTATTTTTATGATTTTTTTTAATAACATATAAACAATATATTATAGAGCTCCAAGTCAAGACTATTCTCATATAGTGTTCATAGTGTTTTAATTAGATATAGAGTATTGTAATTGAGAAATTCTATAGGCACGTATTTTAACACTAAAAAATATGTCAATTTTGAGAAAGAAAAAATATTAAATCACATCAAAAATATTTAAAATCATATTACATTCTATATGAGAGAGTCCTCTTCCAGAATATATAATTATTCTTTTGGTTTGAATAGTTTTAATTGGAAAAATGTGGTCGGAGATGAAAACTATTAATTTTAGGTGAGTTGAAATTTGAATCATTATAAAAGAGAAAATATAGGTTTAAAGCCAACTTTTATTTTTGATTGTTCTAGCTATATATTTTATCTATAACATAGTCTAAGATCAAAGGTAAATAATTTTATTTCCATATAGTTTTGTGGTGGGAACTACATCCCTAATTTTTAACATTTTTTAGCAAATAAAAAATTATCTATAAAAAATAGACAAATACATCGATTCTTATTCCAAATAATTATTAATAATTATAATCCTAAAATTCTTCTGCCTCTACACATTTCATTAGTTTGCTTCATTTTCAAACTCTAATTAATAATATCAGTTTTATGTCATTAAAGTTGAATAGTTATACTTTTGTTAGCCTTTTCCTTTACAAAAGGGTGGCACAGGTTTGTGCTTTTACCTGGATACAAAGAAGAATCTATTTGTAGTGTATGGGGAAAATATTGTTGGCAATATCACTGCCTATACTAGTTCTAATGATGAAGAGGAAGAGAAAAAGAAGAAGGAATAAGAAGAAAAGGAGAGAAAGGAACATGAAGAAAATAAAAGAAAAGAATATGAAGAAAAGAAGAAAAAAGAAGAATAGGAGTAGAAGCAAAAATAAAAAGAGGAAAAGAAAAGGATAGAAGAAGAAGAGAAGAAGAAGAAAGAGGTTAAGGATAAGAAGAGTGCAAAGGAACAAATGAAAAAGACTACTGTATCTTCAGTAGTATTATTAGTTGGAACATCAGTACCTATTCCATGTGATGAAAAAGATTATAAAGATGTAAGGCCCCTTCCCCAATACTATATTACAAACCTTAAATAACATGAATATGATTAAGAACTAGGGAGCATAAGGAGGTGAGATGTCATGGGTTTTTCTTTCATGCATGGTAAGTGAGTTATAGACTATTATTAGACACCTTATCATAGGATGATGATAAGAAGGTGCTAGGATTTAGGTATATCATGATTGGCATCCTTCTATTAATATTGGACCTAATATTTTATTATACTCATATACGTTGTAGTCATTATTGTCACAAGTATCATATTCAAAATTTCATTAGAAAACTATGTTGATGGATTCATAGTATGTTATGATCTATTACGATAGTTGTTTGAGGAGGCCATTGTGGAAAGTTGAATTAACACTTGCCCTTGTGACTACTAATAATAATTATAGAAAAAAATTGTTATCAATTTAGAAAAGGCTTACCTGGTAGAGCTTGAAATAATGTAATATTATAAGACAATTATTGTACAAGCAGTATTAGTGACTGATGATTAAGATGAAAATATAATATATTAACTAATAGAGACAATGGGTTTACCTAATGACCAACTTTGAACCTATGTAGACATGATTTTGAAAATCTCCTAATTTCTTAACATTAGTGATTTTAGGGACATGTGCCTTATCATGTAATATCTCATAATGATAGAAAGATAATGGTTAGTAATCAAACTATATATAATTTAATCAAGTATACTAGTTGTGAAGATTACATTTTGGTGGTTTTGATCTAAGGTAAATAATCAGAACTAATTTTCATGTCGGTTGATTTAGCAATATGGATTCAACATTTTTTCATTGTGATAGGAAATTGATTATGATGTGATGTGAAACATTAAATGGATTATGATGAATTATGATTAAATATGATATGTCGATTTTGATATTTTAACATTTAAGTGTCTTATTTGAAATGATTTAGTAAAGGAATTCCATTGAATTATGTTAATATGGATTACGTAACATTTAAATTCATATGCATTTATGACATGTATATTATATGACCTTGTTGGACTACTGATGCTAGAGTTTAGTGTATAAGAAGTGGAACCATGGAAATTTTTGGGGGAAACAAGGTTCAAACATATGTGAACACGATTTAACCAAGGAGAATCTTTGGAAGATTCAAAAGTCTCGTTGTGATGTATTCTATTTCATAAATGTAAGCTTGGTTGTGTGTGAATTTATTTTATTTCAAAGATGCAATAGGAACATGTCATGATGATGTGGAATGTGCTTTTATGTGTCACTTGACACTTGTGAATTTTGTGTGTTAATGACATGTCATCTAGGGTTTGGTCATGGTAGCATGTTACCCTAAAACTAATTACCTAGTTAGTGATTAAATGAACCCAACTTGATAGGGGTAGGATGGGTCATTATCAGAAGGAAATTCAAATTTAGACTTGACTAGGGTTTTGAAGGGACTTTAGGTGGTCCCAAATTGTCTTTTATCTGAAAATAAGCTACCCATATGATAGTATAATATGTTAGGGAACTAATTTTGATCATGATAGTGACTAGACAGCCTAGGGGACCCATTTTCCAATGTCTTCTTCCACCAATTCGAAAATGGAGTTGTCACATGTGTTCTCTTCCATGTTTTCAATAAGTCAAATATGGTAAACATAGAAGGAGAAAAGTTTGTAAGAGGAAGTGGATTGGTGTTTTTGCCAAAATAGATAGTGGAAAAGCCCTTTTTAGAGAGTATTGGACAAACTAGTGGGTTGTTCACCCACTCTCTAAGTTTAGAGATAGTTAGGGTTTTGGAGGGAGGTCAAGGGAGCTCTTCATCAACTATCATTACCATTAGCTTGGACAAAGGTTGGTGCTCAAACCATGTTCATTTTGTTTTAGTATTGCATAATGAATTTGCAAGTATGGAGTGTTGCTATGAGATTATGTGTTGTTATTGTAATCTTTTATTGTGTTGAGATTGTGTTTTTTGTTTCATTCATACTTTGGTTTTCTTTATTGATCTCTTTATTTTGGTTGAATGTGAAATTTTTATGGGTGTGAAGGCTTCACTCACCCTTGGGAGGGAAGAGAAGTCTTGGGCGAAGGGGTTAGTTGGGCTCAACATTGAAGTTGAGAGATCTCTTCTTGGAGAGGGTTTTTTTGTTCTTGGAGTATGGACTCCATTGAAGCCATATGCCTTGTTCCATATCCTTGAAGAGGCATTTGTATTATGAGAGGTATAATTGTATCAATGTGATGAGGAGGATGTATTTGATAACCTTGAAGAGGCATTATGCAATTGCAAACACATATGTGTAGATGGATATGGCATTCTCCTCTTTGGAGAGCCCACCTTCACCCATTGTATCATGATTCAAATGATGGATCATTACGTTAAGCCTTAGAGGGTTTTGTAAACGTATTATGAGATTTAGTTTTGCATGTATTGTGATATGTTAGTGTGCAAACTGTTTGAATCTTACTTCCCCTGCTCGATGGGTGGCTTCATAGAAGCCTAGGATGGGAGGTGAGCCTCCATGGTTCTTGTGTTAATGTTTTGCAAGTTTTATGCTTTTGGATCCATGAAAGAAAAGAGGGATTTTTCCCCTTGTACTAGTTAGGAAAAGATGAGGAAATACATAGTGAGTTTGGGAGAAGTATCCTTCCTTCAAGCCAACATGTTTTTGTGTAATCTAATGTAAAGTAGGGTCTTCATTTTAAATGTGTATCATTGTGGATATAGTCTTGTGAAAGCCATGAAGGAATTGAAATGTGGAAATTGTAGTTGCACTGTAAGAAACCATTTGAATGCATTTTGTTTGCATTGAAGTAAAAATGTTGATCATTATCCTAGTCATATATGAAAGAGAAGATAAAGTTTCATGTAAGAAAATGATCATGCCCAAATTTGTAATTATAGATGGTAAATGCATACAATTGTATGGCTCATATAGAGGAGACCCCTATTGAAAATAGTTAATAATTAATTTCATTTAGAGACTTATCATAGCTCGATTACACTAGTATATGTTTTAATGGATCTTGTACAATGTAAGCTATAAAATTTATCTGTTGCTAGTACATAAAAATAAAGAATCCTCAAGTTTTAACATTGCTTTCCTATGATTCCAAACACCTTCAATAGAATTAACCATTGGATATAATCATATGGAATATTAGGATTCATTTCAAAACAAAGATCAAATTTAAGTTCTTGACACCTTGCATGTAAGCTAGAAAGATAAATGAAGTAGTCAATATAATGCATCACACACCTATGCAAAAAAAATCTGGAAATGCATATTGAACTCTCTGGAATTTCTATGAGAAGAAAGAAAATAGGTTGCGCACTACCTAGACTATTATAGAGCAATAAAATATCATGCATAATATTCTTTGATGTGACCTACTAGAAAACCCAATAAAATAAGAGGTTGAAACATAGATAACTATAATTTATAAGAAACCCATGACTAATTCTTGAAAAACAAGTCACCACCCATAATGTATATGAAGTATGCCAATCTATGCTTAACAAGGAAGGATACAATAAATAACAAGGACGCAAAGCGTCAAGTTCCTGCCACAAGTTCATTTGTAATTTTAATCTTTTATGATTTTAAAGTATGATTTCTTGTATTCTATTGACTGAAATATTATTTATACAAGTCTTAAAAAACATGATTGTCTATGCATTTGAAAGATTACTTTTTTAAAAATCTATAATTATAGTTAAGAAGGTATTGACAAGGACAAATAAAATCATTTTTTACAAGTATCTTTAGTTGTCAAAGAGCATATTATTTGTGTAATTTTACTTTCTAAGTTTGTATAAGTTGGAGTTTGATTCACATTGGTCTAATCTTGTAGATGATTTTGACAATTTAACTGATATTAGATAAAAAATGTAAAGTGGCTTTGAGCTTTGACAATGAACAATTCACATTAGAATATCTTCGTGGCATTTGTGATGTGGGAAAAAATGCATCCATAATTTTGTCTTTCTATTTCAAAGTGAAACCTACTTTTACATCATTTTCATCAATTTTCACTTTCAAAATTTAAATTGTTGACTTCATAGTGTTATATCTTTAGATTCTCTACCTCATCTTTCAATTTTAGTTTTTCTTTTGTATGTCTTTGTTTTCATATGTATATCAATGCATGTCAATATAAATATTTGTTTTAAATGAAATAAAAAATTTAAGATTATTATTTAATATGTATTGTAATAAATTGGATCCTAGTCTCCAGGTGCTAGCTGGGCTATATGTATTGTAATCAATTTTTGTTTCTAAAAATATTATTTTTGGTACTAATAAAACATCTCATTTTTAAAAAAAAATTATAATTAAATTAAGCATTATTAAATTATCTAATGCCAAACTTTTATATTCAAAATATTATTCAGTTAGATGTTTTAAAGCTTAAAATTATTAAACATGATTTCTTCATTTTCTTTGTATATAAGTTTGCAATTTATTATCTTAATCTACCTTGAAAATTGCTATAACTAATCATGTAGGAGACTGAAGCAATGCATACCATAAATGTTTATGTATTTTAATTTTAAATTTAACCAATACTTGGCATTTTAAGTTCTGTGTGGGTTTTTGTTAAAAGGAAGACCTACAATGCTTCTTTTCTCACAAAATTTAAAGATGAATCTTGCATTATTATCATTATTATATTTAATTTCTAATAATTTAAGTGATGGTTAATTGATGTGACTTCAAGTTGTAGTGGCATGTTGCTTCTGGAAATAGTGTAATGTGACTCTTTTTCTTTCGGTTTAGGGCATCTTCTTGTCATATTAATTTAAAAATAGTGTTTTGGAGGCAAGGAGGTTAAAACTATATTGTGAAAACTAAATTTTAGATTTTTGTACAATTTTAAATAGATTTGATTCTCATTATCTTCTTTTACAATATTGTAAAAATATTAAATACTAAATGACAATTTAAGTTAATTTATGTTTACATAATAGTAGCTTTCATGTGAAAATAATCAAAACTAAATGACATTGTGTTCTTAAACTAAAACATAACTCAATCATAATCAAATAGTAAAAAGAAAACAATTTATAATTAACATTGTACAAAGTTAATGAAGAAGAACATAATTTGACTAATCATATATTAACAAGATTACAAACTAATATTGGTTCAAACAAGTAATAGGAATGTTTCAGACTTTGTCTTCACTCCTCAAATCTTCTACGCTCGAAGGGGAGGATTGTCATGACAGTAACATCGACAAAATAATTTATAAATTTTTAGAATGTGCAAGGTATTCCAAATTATTTATGAAATATTTTGTTAGTAATGACCCTAAGTGCACGAGAATTCCATGAGGATTGACTCTTCTATACACTTCAGAAATTATTACTGTTTTGTTGAAACCTAGCCAATGACTTAAATTTTAAATTCTTGGGACAATTACTTGTGTTGGCAAATAATTTCTATACCAAATATGACACTGATAGGAATCTATCATTTTAGCTTTGAAGGGAGCAATCTTTAGTTATTTGCAACTTTAGGCAAATACTTTTAACAAAAATCAGTTGTACAACTTTAATCGATTGTCGAGGAGTTACAAGGTTTAAAAAATTATAGACTAATTATAAATCGATGATTACTGCAATGAAGGATTTGTCAGCCAGTTATAGATGCTTCTGTGGTGAACGATTAGGTGCTCTTTCAATTAGATAGCATATATCATAGTGTGCTTGTGGCTATGTACACTTCTCGTTGTACACTTGCAATGGACCTTTGCATCTTGTATGCTCACTTAATTTTTAATAGATACTGAATCAACATATTAAGAATTTACATTGGGCTTCCCAATTCTAACAGTAATTACTTGAGGAGATCGTAGTTCCTGAAATTGGTCATTATCAAAGTTAGAATTCAAGAATAAAGTACAATGCTAATGTATAACAGTAATATCTAGGAATTTTTTTAATTCTTTAATTGTTGATTTTGAACAGTGAATGAGCCCCATGGATTCCTTTCATTTTTCAAGCTTGGGGAATAGAAAAGTGCAGCAATAAAAAATTGCTTTGAAATCTTTTGTCATGAAAATCCCTTGCTTTTAGAAAAGACAGTCAACCAATTCTGGCTTCTACCATAGCCTATGAAAATCCCTTGCTTTTAGGAAAGACAGTCAACCAAGCTAGAAGGTAGGGCATTGATTTATTTATTTGAAAATCTTTATTTTTTTCTTTTTCCAATCACTATAGAAAGAAATTTATTCAAGTTGTTTTTGACACTAAATTTTAATCTCAAATTTGACAAATGCATTTTGTGGAGTTCTTCTATTGTTAGAATGGTATACAAAATAATTTCTATACAATTTTTATATTTAAAAATCTAAAATATTTTATGTGATCTATTATTAAGATGAACTAACATTTAAGAATATAAAAGAAAATTGTATTTTAAATGAATCATACTAGACTCTAGACTCTTTTGATCATATAGATTAAAAAAATCACAAACATTTATATCAATTATAGAAATTTAATGATATTAAACTAAAATTTTTATTTTAATTACTCATCTGTTGATATAAATACCATAAAAGTACCAAATTACTTGAAGAAGAATTCTACAAAGGCATCTATATTTTGTGATAAAGAGAAAGATGCCAAATTTATAGTGATAGCCTTCAAAGGAACGGGGCCATTTCAGAGTGATGACTACATAACAGACATAGATTTTTCATGGTATGAATCCCCTCTGAAAATCATAGCCTAAAAGGAGCCTACAATGTGCTCCATGAAAATGTGAAAGATATTTTACAGGCCACAGTCTAGGAGGAGCCTTGGCTGTATTGTTTACAACAATGTTGTTTCTGAATAAACTAAAAACATATTGCATGTCCACTGGGATATCCAGAAATAGAAATCTGGGTGGAAAAGCTTCTGCTCAAGGCTAGTCGTTTGTATGCTTCAGGAACAACATAATGGCCCCTCTACATTTTGGTTCTTTTCAATACTGGAACAATATAATTTATTGCTATGACTAAGGTAGTTACCACTGACTACCATTGATTTTCATGACTTTTGAAGAGCTGGGTAGTTGGGGGCGCTGTACAACGAAAACAAGACAAAGACAACAAATTAAATATATCCATCCTGAAAGAAAGAATCGGTCAACTCTAAGTGCTATACCTAATGACAAAACTTCAAGTGTAATATTATATTTTGTGAAGGTGCAGATACATTTTCTTTGCAATAACTAAGTTATGATCTCCAAATCATGGAAAACATGGGGACATAAGTTATCATTTTTTACTACTTGTCCCACACAGTCATTAAAGTATATTGCTTTTTCAAAAGGTTGAACATGAAGAGAAGGAATCATTTCATACAAAGCATAGTCTCTTCTACCACAGAACAATGAAGCCAAAATCTGCAGGGTGTGAGAGATGGGTCTCCGAATAACCATGATTATAGATATAGACAACAAAGTGTCATCTATTATAGGATAGTGGGGCCAAAATTTGCATAACCTGGCTAACTAAAAGAACCAAAAACACAGCACTAGAATAATATATCAGTAGTCTAACCTGTCAAACCTTTCAAAATCCAAAATGTCTAAATTCAACTAAGATGATAATACAATTTTGCAAATTCACAATTTAAATTACTTTCAAATGCATACTCTACCATAACTGTCAAGAAAAGCTATCAACTTAGAGATAACTTTGCTACTTATTTTAAAGAAAATTTTGATCAACATAACATAGACCGGTGTCTGTGCTATCAGATAAAATACAAATCCATTCATACCAATTAACAAAATTTCAAATTCAAAATCTAATAAATGATTTCTGACCATGGCTACTACTGGTATTTGTAGACCTCAAGAAGAATGTTTTCGCTACTCCACCACTACCAATTTTTTATTCAGGTCAGGCTACTGACGTCAAACACTAAGAAAATTCCTATGATCATGACAGAGGCATGCAAATGTCTTTCACAGTTTGTCTCATGCTTCAGAAAGAAGTTGAGAAACTCCTACGACTTGATGGGTTGATCTCACAAAGCAACAGACCGCTATCTATAGCTATAACAATGCAGATTTAGAGCACCATATCATTTATTCCCCGAGAGAGGAGAAAGAATCGATTAGCAGCTAGTTTCGAGATCCTTTGATCTGAGAAATGCCACACTAGTAACATAAGACATCAAATATATGCTTAAGTGGACCGAATTACAACAGCTGAAAAGTTGATTTAAAGATCTTGACTAAAAGGCAAAAGATGGGTCGCTCAAGTTTCTACAAAAATGCCTCCCCTCAACAATCGTACAGAAATCCACAAAAACCTATCTATACAACTCGGAAATCTGAAGAGTATAAAAAATAACTGTCAAACTGCAAAAATTAAGAAATTACCATACCACCGAATGTTCATATTACACTGTGGTAAAGTGGATGAATTTTTTTTTATAGTATGATAGAATAAAAAAAAATTACAATATGATAGAATCAACAAAATGTTGAAAACATAATCTTTCAAAATTTGCAACAGGAAACATGGAAATACCTAAACATAAAGATTGATATAGACAAACCTTTCCTCTGCAACTATGCTCACCATAGAGAAGAACAGGTGACTCTCCACCCACACGCAATGAACTCTAAAAATTAGTAGATGGGGTAAAGTTGAGATTATCAGTTGTCAACAAGAAACATTCTCCAAAGTATTAATGGGTGGATGACCAAATTCAGATAATACTATCATCTACCACTAATAAAGTAGGAAAACTCATTTCTGCTCCACACAACAAAAGATTTTCTTAGATTTTATACTATTTTTTATGATAAAAACGTGGCGGATGAAAAGACATATCAAAGCCGAAAAGCTCAAAAAAATGTGACAATTATTGCACCGACAACAACTTTACAGTATCCATAGAAGACGATTAGATCATATGGAGATATATTTTTCAGAAGGTAGGTGAATAATACTAATGAAATAAATGTTACTGTTTTCGAGAGGCCACCTCTGTCAGAAATAATCTTTAACAAAACTAAAAAATACTGGATGCCCTACTGTTCATAGCAACAACCAATGGAAAAATTGCATTTAACATTTTTTTGAAAATAGAAACAATCATCAAAATAGGAAAACATTATGAAATGGGTTGGAATACATTAAATAAAATATTCTGATTGGCCAAAAGTTATTTCAAATTTGCATTGAATGCTATAGTATCCTGCCTTGGCAGGAACTGATAATACAATAACACCAAAGCATAATGATAAAGCTAGAAAGAGGCGGAAAAGGATAAGAAGCATAGACCCTTGTCATGCACAATTAAGCTTCCAAAAAAAACATATCACCGAACCCAAAACCCTGGTGCCACTTTCCACAACGTTGAAAAAGGTAAAGAGACCTCGGGATTGGTGGCACCCTTTCCACCCAAGGAGGGATTTTTCACCTAAATCGACGCCCCAACTAATGACGTCCCTCACAACGACTTCTACACATGGCGGCCCACTTTTCGTGCACTAGCTTTACTCATGCCTCCCAAGGGGTATGTGAGATTAGTACCGTAGGCATGGATGATTGTGTTCTTTAGGTAGGGTGGGGCCACGTTAAGATGGGAGACGAAATATATTATGTAAACTTTGTACTTGTAGAGTTAAGTAAGTTTATAAATTAGGGATAGGGCCATGTGTCATAAAAGTCAAGGAATGTTGGTAGATAATTGTAGGGTAATGACATAGTTAAGTATGGTATTAGATAGAGTATGATAGAATGTTAGGTAGGCTAGATATTATGGGAGTTATTTAGATAAGAAGCATATGTAGTTAGTTATTACTTTAGTTAGTGATTAGTATTATATTTTGTGAGTTAGAGTGATAGTGTAAGGCAGTAATATTACTTAAAAGGGAGTATTTCATAATTGGGTGGTATTTGAAATTTAATGTAGTAATTAATAGAATTATAATAGTTAATAGTAATATCATATAATTATTTCATAGAGGACAATCGATTTCATCTAATATATATAAAGCAATGTAGTTCATTTTAGATATCTAATTGTGGCTATGTATTTTAGGCCATTTAACACACGATCATTTAGTGTCATGGAATATGGAGGTCCTCTAGAAATCAAAGTGATTGTTAGACATATGATGTTAATTCTTCATAAGATGAATATATATATAGTGGTGGTCAACGTGTATATGGGCGGTTTTATTTTATAAATCATACTAGGTAAGATACTTGAGTTATACCAATGAACTTGGTGACGTAGGAGCGGGGTGATAATAATTCTATCTTATAGATGTACACCAATAAGATGATTTACCATGTCAAATAGTTATGAAGTATAATATGGATGCTTTTTTCTTATATATATTTCAGCGTAATATAACTCCTTTTGTGAAGCTTTGACCAAGAAAGATCTTGCAATGCAATGCATAGAGAATTGTAGACATACGATAGTTTCGAACCATAACACACTTTGTAACATTGAGATATACATGTTCATTTCGTAGTAAGGATCCATGACACTAGCATTACATTAGTAATTGTTTTGAGAAGCAAGAGGTGAATACGCTTGCATCACCTCCTAGTATCTGATCAAGAGACCTCTCCCCAAAGGATTTTGATATCCAACATGATTATGGGTATTACCATGTATACCCTTTTGAACCAATCCAATAATGAATCCAATGTCTACTATGACCATTTCCTAGCATACTCAGAGACCACAAACAACTTATAAACCCTAGAAATTTAGTACGAAGGGGATTCTTGAATTAGGTTTTTTTTCTCCCACTAGTACACAAACATTATATCATCTATTTACCTCTTATGATTCATGATGCTAACTTGAATTGAGCTTTTATTTAACCCGATTAGAGGTTACCTTGATTAGCATGTTGCAACCTATAATCATAATGTTTTAGGCCTACTGAACTCCTAACTTTACAATAACCCAATTGACTATGTTAGACTAAGTGTGTGTGTGTGTGTGTGTGTGTGTGTGTATAATGCCTTGTGAAATTTTGGGCATGACAAAAGAACTAATGGGCACTTTGAGAAAATTATTTGAGAATTTTTTTTTGTAAAGTCTTTGGAGAAGACCCTTGTTGAAGTCTTGGAGCACGTGTAGAAGATAGTTTGGACCACAATTGTAGCTAATCCAGACTTGCAAGCCAAGGCAAAAGAGTTGGTGAAGACCTTTGATGGGAAATTAATAACCTTAGTTAAAGTAGTAGTAGCGCAAGCACAAAATAATCATGATACAACCCTATTCAACACAGTATGCACTAAAGTGCACAATGATTTGAAGGAACTTGATGGAAACATCAAGGAATTGAGATAGTGTATTGTTGAAGGTAAGAAGTTGTATGGATAGTTTGAAATGTCCTATACTTACTTATCTAATTTTGATGAAAAGATCAAAGGCCATATAAGTGAGCTTTAGTTGCTTACTATAAGATTGTAATAGCTAGAGATCAGAATTGAAGATTCTGATAATGAGATTGAGAAGATCCATAATGCTATCAAAAGCCTTGAATTTGACAAGAAGAAGGTAATAAGAAGATCCTCTATTCTCAGAGAATATCTAGCACCCAAGTTTGTTTCAAAGGCAATAGGAGGAATGTTTAAGGAATGTCTTTCATTAAAGAATTCAAATGACAATTTCTCCTATACTAACTTGAGTGTAGTTAAAGTGGCATCCCATGCACTTTATGCACTCATCATTATTAGATACAATTAAAGGAAACTAGAAGGACTTTGATAGATTGAAGATTGATTTTGTAGATTGAAAATCTAGTGGGTATCATCTCCACCAGGTTTCCCCTTGGCCAAGGTTTCCCTAGTTAACAAATGATCGTGTTATGAGTTCTCTATGTGTATGGTTATATTTACAGTTCAATATTGTTGGTTTACTTTCATATGCAAGTTATAAAGTAATTAGCAATATTAAGTTGTGAGGAAAAGTTTGTAGAATATTAATTCACCCCCCCTATCAGTATTATCTATTTCTAACAATGTTTATATCACTTGTATTGTCATAGTAGACTATCATACCTATTCAATAATTTCTTCATTCATTCATTTGAGTAACTATTTAATCTATACCATACTTGCACAATTCACTGCAATAGCTAAATGTTTAGCTTCATTAGTAGATTGTGATATACAATTTTGTTTCTTACTATTCCATTGGACTAATATTTTTCCCAAGAAAAATGCTCCACCACTTGCACTCTTTTTGTCATCAATATTTCTAACCCAATCAACATCTGTATAGGCTCTCAATTCAAACTTATTATTTTCTTGTAGTATAGAGTATAGTCTTTCGTTCCTTTTAGATATCTCATAATCCTTTTTACAACCATCAAATGATTCTCCTTAGGATTTGCAAAAAACCTTAAAAAAATGCCAATAGCTAATGCAATGTCAGGTTTTCTATGTATTGTCATAGTAGAGTATTATAGGCTTAGTAATTTCTTCCTTCATTCCTTTGAGTAACTATTTGATCTGTACCATATTTGTACAATTCACTATAGTAGTTACATATTTAGCTTCATTAGTAGATTTTGATATACAATTTTATTTCTACCTAGTCCATGAGACTAATATTTTCCCAAGAAAAATGCTCCATCACTTGTATTCTTGTTGACATTAATATTTATAGCCCAATCAACATGTTTATAGGCTCTCAATTCAAACTTATCATTTTTTTGTAGTATAGACCATAGTCATATATTTCTTTTAGATATCTCATAATTTTTTTTACCACTATCAAATGATTCTCCTTAGGATTTGTAAAAAAACATTGAAACAATCCCAATAGCTAATGCAATGTCAAGTCTTCTATGAACTACATATTGCAATTTTCCAATTATATGCTTGCACAATGTTTGATTTGCTTCAATAGAATCATAATTCTTTGATAGTTTATGTCCTATGACCATAGGTGTGCTAACTGGTTTTGAATCCTCCATACCAAAAGTTTTGAATATTTCCTTCACATACTTGGAATGAGTGATATAAATACCATATTTCATTTGATATACTTGTAAACCAACAAAGAATTTAATCTCTTCAAACATGGACATCTCAAACTATTTCATCATCTCATCAACAAATGTCTAACACAATATATTTTTTCCTCCAAATATGATATCATCAACAAAAATTTCAGCTAGTAAAATACCTTTACCTCCTTTAGTCTTCAAGTATAGGTTGTTTTTGTCATCAGTATTCTCAAAACCAATCTTCAATATGATTTTGAAGCCTCTCATGCCATGCTCTCTGAGCTTGCTTAAACCATATAAAGCTTTGTGTAATATACATACCATTTTCTTGTTGTTTGAGTCAACAAATCCTATAGGTTATTCAATGTAAACCTCTTCTTCCAATATACCATTCAAAAATGTAGACTTCACATCCATTTGATAAACTTTGAAACTTTTTTATGTAGAGTAAGCAAGCAAAGTTCTTACTCCTTACAATCTAGGAGGAGCGGAAAATGTTTCTCGATAGTCAATTCCTTCTTCTTGAGCATACCCTTACAAACTAGTCTCTCCTTATTCCTTGTGACTTTACCATTTTCATCTAGTTTATTTCTATATACCCACTTGGTTCTAATTTCATCCTTGTTCTCTAGTCTAGATACAAGTGACTAGGCTTCTTAATCTAGTCAATCTCTTCTCTCATGGCTTGACTCTAGTCATCATTGTCTAATGCATCCTTCATTGACTTAGGCTAATGCATTCTTAGAAAATATGTATCACTTCTCAACTTGTTCCTTTTCATTGGTATGGATTCTTTGTCTCCAATAATTTGTTCAGTAAGGTGATGTCTTTTGACATAATTTGACAATCTTGGTTTTGCTCTACTTTCTACAATGGATCTTTCAACTTTAGAATAACTATGCACTTCTCTATCGGGTAAACATTCCTTTCATGTATATTGATATTAGTATTAGAGTATACCTCATCTTCTAACTACAACTTAGCTCCTAAATGAAACTTAACATTCATAATATGTGACTTGGCAGTCACTGGAACTTGTTGTTGTTGATTGACAACTTGGTTCACAACTTTATCATCACTCCTATCTTCATATAACTACACAAAAGTTTTGTAGTCTTTAGGTTTCTTCTTAGATTTAGCTTCATCTACCTCTATATATTCATCAAACTTAAAATTTTCACTTTCCAAAACTTTGTCAATGTTAGTATTTAAACACTTGTAAGCTTTACTTTTTTTGGAATAACCTAGGAATATACCTTCTTCACTTTTAGCATGAAATTTTCCATTCCTATTATCCTTAAGAATGTAACAGTTTCTTCAAAATATCTTAAAATATTTTACATTGGATGAGTATCCATACCATAGGTCAAAAGGTGTGGAATTTTTACCTTTCTTTACTTGTACTTGGTTCAAGGTGTAAATAACTAAACTAATAGTTTCTCTCTAGTATTTCAAAGCAACATTCTTCTCCATCATTAGTGTTTTAGCATAGTCCATTATAGATTTTTTCCTCCTTTCAACAATCTCATTTTTTGATGGGCTCCTAGGTGAAAAATTCTACCTCTTGATTCCTCTATCATTATAGAAAATCTCAAACTCATTGGATGTAAATTCTTCATCTTTGTCAGATCTCAGATATTCCATGCTCTTTCTAGTTTCCCTTTAAATGCTTGCTAGGTACCACTTAAACATTTGAAAAGCATTAGATTTTTGTTTCAAAAACATAACCATCATCATCCTAGAATAATCATCAACAAATATGATAATGTAGTTCTCACCTTTGTAAGTTTTCACATCAACTGGCCTACATAAATCAATATGAACTAATTCCATAATTTCTTTTGAAGAGTGAGTCTTACTTTTAAAGCTAGATTTTTCCATCCTTCCTAACTGACATTGTTTACAAATCACATTATCTAGTTTCTTTAGCTTTGGCAAACCTCTAACTCTCTTCATCTTATTGATACTGACCAAATTATCAAAATTTACATGATAATCTTTTGTACCATAGTTATGTACCATCAAATTGTACTACAAGACAAGTAGCATTACTCATGTCAAGATAAAATAGATTACTCCTAGTCTGATTACCATTTCCAATTAGTTCTCCATCAACATCATTGATCTTATCTTTTCTATGTCCAAATTCAACATTAGATTAAACACTATTCAATTGTGACACACTTAATAGATTATAGTATTGATTTTTTTGCTTTGATTAGATATAGTGCATCATTACTAAACCTAACACTATTTCTATTATAATGCACAAAGAATTGAATTTACTTTTATCTCCAATCATATGATTAAAAATACCACTGTCGATAATCCATCTATCACTCTTGTTCACATAAGACACCAATGTATTTTCCTCATCTTCATTAGAATCATCCTTCATTACAACATAGACAACTTCATCATCATGGTCTTCAGATTCTTCATTGGATTCCTCTTCAACAATTTAACATGCTTTCTTTCCTTTATCTTTATAATCTTTATTGTTCTCATCTCTTTTACCTCTAAATTTGTCTCCACTTCTGTTGTTCTTCTTCTCTAGACACCTTACAACAATATGATCAATCTCATTATAATTGAAACATATGATAGGTAACTTACCTTTGTATTTTCCTTTGCCTCTATGAAATATCCTAGCTAGCAATGCTTCAACCTCTTCTACATCATCATCATTTGTATCACTATCACTAGAAACATGTTTGACCTTTTTCTTTTTCTTTTCTTTAGGTTCTTTCAATGACAATTTAGATTTGAAAGAAAATTACACATTTTTAATTTTGAAATTATCAAAATTAGAGGGTTCAAAAGTAGTGAGTCTACCTATTAGTCCTTCAAGGGTAAGATCATTACCAGGTGTACACCTTAGTTCTTGTATGAAAGACACTAATAGAATAGATAGACAATAGTGTTCTCAATACTTTGTTGATCACAATCTCATCTTCAATAATACTAGTTTATCCTCTAATAGAATTAGCAACTTATTTTACTCTAGCATAATAATAAACTATATTCTCACCTTCTTGCATTCTCATTTCATGAAGCTTACCTTTGATACTTTCAGATTTGGCTCTCACACATTCTTATCTCCTCCATAGATCTTTTTGATAGAATATCACATATTTTTAATAGGATCACATCCTTTGATATCACCAAACTCTATATAGCTTAGGGCAGATGCAATCTCCAACATTGCTTGATTATGTTCTTTCTTCTTTTTTAGATCATCAACATTAGGGGCTCCAGTAGGGTCAACATGCTTAGTGGTAATGGTAGATTGTGCATAGTATCCAAGTCCACCTAGATGTAGCCTCATAAAACTCTTCCATGTAGGGAAGTTTTCCTTGTTAATCTTGGGTACCTCTCTTTTGGACATCTTGATCTTTAGCCTTCTAATACCTTCAAACTATTGCTTCACAAGCTCCAAGTCTCTGATACCAATTGTTGAAATACTTTAGAATAACAAGGGGAGTGCATGAATAAATTATCCAAGGTCTAAATGTCTAGATAAAACTTTTCAATACTTAAAAAAATCATATCCACGAATATCCTTATCATACATTCATATAATAATTTCATAACTTAGTAGGTCATTATCCTAGGTTAGAATCACTTTGCAAAAATGTAAACATTAAACACAACAAAATCATTCACACATTTTGACACAAGGATTTTTATGTGGAAATCCAATTTGGGAAAAACCACTAGTAACATGCTACTAATTATCACTCTTATGAAGTGATGCCTTATGAAAGTGAACCTTGTTAAAGGTTACAATACACACTATTAAATGTGACCTAGTTAAAGGATTTCAATCACCCTATTCAGAGTGAGCCTTGTTAGAGGACTTTATAATATTTCATTAGAATGTCACCTAGTTAAAGGATTTACATATGACTATTAGGTCAACCTTAATTCAAAGGATTTATCCTAAATTGATACAATGATTAGAAAGTAATAGTAGGACTTGATCTAATAACAAATCACAACTCACTTGCAAATCAAAGATCTCAAGTTTAGTCCTCCATTCTACTTGGAATTCATACTCTTCATCTTTGAAAGCTTTTTCATCCTTCAAGCATTCATCCCCTTAAGTCTTCTTTCTTTGTATGCCAATTACAAACTCTTCTATTCAGCCATCATATGAAGAAAAGCCCTAGACTCCTTGTTTTCCTTAGGTTATTGCACATGACAATAATTGCTTCCAGTCTTGTATCCCCTTATAAAGAGAATTATGATATCTTTCCACTTAATTAGAACTCTCCATCTTAGGGTTAGGTCAAACTCATCGAATCTTTCCTCTTTCCATTTTTTCCCTCTAGAAACTTCTTCTACAATCCTCTTTGAATTTTCCTCAAAATGGTTTATCTTGAATTTTGTGCCTCTTTCTCATCAAAATTATTTCCACATGCTTCACATAATTCAAGAAATCAACTTTGTTAGCTTAGATTTAGTGAATCCTTGATCAAACTCTTATTGCTATCACTCGACAATAAATTTATTTTGATGCTCAGCATGCACTAGGTTACTACTCAGCTCATACTATCTTTTTACTGTCACTTGACACACACTAGAATTTACTTGGCATATTCTAAATTTTCTTGGCATACACTATTTATTTACTTTGCTCAGCATTAACTAATTTTTTTCTTGGCTTGAACTAACATTGCTTGGTATTGCTAATCACTTGGTCAATCTTAGTAGCCACTTTTTGTTTTCCTTCTTCTTCTACACTTAGATAGTGTATACATCAACTTCAGCCTTAAGTAGAAAAATAATACATCATATCATCCATGTCTTACTTGGCCTTAGTCCTCCTTTTATATACCAAATAAATCAATGTTTCTCTAGGTACTCTTGTTATCCTTTCTCTTTAAATATTCTTCAACAATCAAATAAATGATAGCATTTAGACCAAATAGCAATTGTCTTACTGGCAAGTAGCAGGTTTGACATCATTAAAAAAATAATGATTGTTCCAGATTCAACACTTCAACAATCTCTTTTCAACAAATATGAATTTCAATGTAATTCTTTGCCAAATGAACCTAGAATTCTCTATCAACTATATGAAATGATGAATGATAATGGATGAAAGCTATGATTCTAATGATATTGTGATAATAGAAATGTTCTTAATGACTTGATGATCATTTGATTTTTGAAGGATGCTAGAATGCTTATTTCTTGATTGCTAGTTCACAAAGATTGATTACTACAAAGATTGCTAAATTAGTTAATGAGTAAGAATGAGGGTTCCTTTTATAAATTTTGGGAAAGCCCTAACCTAGATGATGAAATTTGATGATAAAGAGAAAATGTACAAAAGATGTAGGGATGGGATTTGATTCGGTTGATGGAGTTGGGAGAAAGAAGGACTTAGTTAGAGTGTGAGAGAAATAATAGGAAAGTGTTGAAAACTACAATTGGAACAATGTTTATGTTGTCATCAATGTCAAACCTTACTAGTAAGATAGTTTTTAACTGAGTAAAGTGCTAGATTAGTTGATTGATGAAGATGATTTGAAAAGAAGAGATAAAAAGATGATCTAGTGAAATGGTTGAGTTATGAGAAGCAAATAAGTGAACCAAAATGGGTACTTGATTAGTTGGTATTTGACAAGATAATTTGTTGTTTGATCATAACACTAAGTGAAGAAGACAAATGAGTTGAGGTATACAAGGGATGGTCAATGGAAGATATAATCCACAATTTAGACTGAGAAACAATGTAGAAGATTAAGGAAGTTAAAGAAGAAGTTGAGAAAAGAAAATGATAGCTAAGTGATAGTCATGACTAAGCAAGATATAGTATCGACCGAGCATTAGTAAAGACTGAGTAAGATAGTGTAAGCAAAACAAGCTAGATTAGTAATGACTGAGCTACTTGGTGATGATTGAGGCCAAGGAACACAGTTATGGTTAAGTGTCAACATTTTAATAGTTTGACAAGGAATCACGATTCTTGGCCGAAATAGTTGAGTTCTTGTATTGGTAAAAATGTGTGAATGATAAGGATTGATAACATGGAATTTAATGCATGATTAATTGTGTTGAGCATTCCAAGGCATGGATTCATGGAGAATTTTCAAGAAGTTTATAAGGGGAAAGGAGAAAGGAAAATAATGAACAAGATTCAATGAATTTGATCAAACCCTAAGATTGAAAATGATTAACTTAAGAAAAAAGATTAAAGCTAGCTATTTATGGAGGCATTAGAACTATTTTATAGTAGAGAAAGGGGAATTGATGGTTATTGACTTCACTAGAAAATTTGTAGAGAGAAAAGAAGAAGAAATCTACAAGGAGAATGATGAGAAGTTGTTGAAGAAGTGATTGCTAAAGGAGATGCCAAGTAGATTAGAGATGGAGATAGTGTTGTAGTCTACTCATTAAACTAAGATAGCGATGAATTATGATTTGTAATTTGCAAAGCCACCTATGTTTTATTAAATCAACCTAGTTGTGACTTTCTAACCATTGTGGTAGTCAAAATCCTTTCCTCAAAGTTGATCTAACAATCATTTGTAAATATTTTAACCAAGGTGACATTCTAATAGGATGTTCTTAAGTAATCTAACAAGGCCACTCCTAATAGGGTGATTAAATCCTTTAATAGGGTCACACCTAATAGTGTATTTTGTAATGTTTGATAGGGTTGGCTCTTAATCAAGCTTGCTTCAGAAGAGAAAAATAATGGTAGCATGTTTCTTGTGGCGTTTTGTGAATTGGATTTTCATGTTAAATACTTGTGTTATACTTGTGTCAATATTGTTTGATATGTTTTATTGTTTATTACTTTATGTTCAACAAGTCAGTTGCTACTAAACAAATAACTAAATTTTAGTTTCTAAGGTGGATTATTGATAAGTTTCTATATAGACTAAGTGGGTTAAATAGTAAATTCAAGTTTTTTGAAGTTGTTAAAAGTTGTATTGGTACATTTGGGCCTGAGGATAAGTAATTTCCCCCCCCCCCCCCCCCCCTCTCAATTATTCTAAATAATTCTAACAATTGGCATCACAGTTGTTGGTGCTTGAAAGGAAAGTTTGAAGGGATTGTGAGCCAAAGATCAAGATATAGAAGAAAGAGATACCCAAGATAAAAAAAAAGAGAACTTCTAAGCATGAGAAATTTTAATGAAATTTCATCTATCTAGAATTAGAGATTCTACAAAATACTATCTAGAATGCGACTAAATAAGTGTTCTAAGACCTCTTCCAATTGAGAAAATCAAAGAGAAACAAGATCACAATCACATGATGATAGAGATCACATTTTTCATTAGTTATACTTAAGTTGACAATGGGAAGAACTATACAACTACAAAAAAAATGTGGGAGAAGCTGGCTAAAATCCATGGTGGAGACAAAAATGTGCTATGTGCTAAATTAGAAAGTTTGAGAGGTAAGTTTGATGATATGAAAATGAAAGAAGGTCAAAATATTGTACAATACTACAATCAAGTCAAAATGGTGGCAAATTCTATTGGAGGTGCTTAAGGAATCATAAATGATGAGATTGTGATTAGTAAAGTGTTGAGAAATTTACCTCCTATTTATGCTATTAGAGTATCTAAAATACAATAACTAAGATGTACTCCTAGTAATGATCTAACTTTAGATAGTTTGATTGGAAAACTCAGTGCATTTGAAATTGTCAAATTTTGATAATTTTACTCCCATTACTATTAATGACTAGAACCTTGCCAAGAGGAAAATGAAAATTGAAAGGTAAATTCCCTATAATCTATTTTGCATGTAACAAAGTTGGTCACATTTTTATAAAATGTCCTAACAAGAAAGACAAGGATGTAAGGATAGACAAATAGTACCAAGGAAGAAGAGATGGAAGAGACACCAGAGGATATAAAGCATACAAAGAAAAAGGTAAGAAATCCTACTATATTGTTGAAGAAGAAACTAATAGTGATTCTAATGACCATGATGAAGAAGTTGTGTATGTTGCAATGAAAGATGAGTCTGATGAAGATTAGAAAAGTTCTCTTATTTCATATGTATGTAAAAGTGTTAGATAATTGATAGTGGTTTCTCACATCACATGTTTGTTGATACAAGTAAGTTTGAAAAATTAGAACATTATGATGAAAGTTGTGTTAAGTTTCGAAATGATGCACCATATTTTGTGAAAGGTAAATGGTCAATAAGACTGAATGATAGAATTAGATGTGAGAATGGATATTGAGTTAATGGACTATAATACAAATTTTTTGGTGTTGCAAAATTGAACAATTCAGGCTACTACCGAGTTGAGTTTCAACATGAGATGTCAAAGATTTATGATACTATTGGTGAACTTGTTGGAAGTGAAGAACAAACAATAGGTAACTTGCTTTATATAGACCTATATAATGATACATATTTATTTGTACAATATGAAGAAATTTGGTTATGGCATAAGAGGTTGTGTCATGTGAACTTTAACAATTTGGTAAGCATTAGTAAAATGAAAAGAGTAAGAGGATTATCAAGATTCAAGAATCTTGATAACGTGATGGGTAAATAATGTCAAATGGGAAAAATGATAAAGTCTAGTTTCAAGAGAAAGACCTATTCTTCTGATGATATTTCGGAGTTGGTTTGTACTGATATATGTGGACCTATTGGAGAAAAAAGATAATGCGATGACAAATACTTTATTCTATTTGTTGATACATACTCTAGACTAATGACTATGATGTTTCTTAAAAAAACATAAAATGTATTTCAAATGTTTAAGTGGTATTTGAAAGAGTTGAAAAGGGAACATGTAAAAGCTTGAAATGTCTGAGATCTAACAAAGAAAATGAATTCATATTTGAGGAATTCAACATATTATGTAATGATAGAGGAATTAAGAGAGAAATGTCTGCACTAAGGACCCCTCCTTAGAATGTATAACTAAATAAAGAAATAGATCAATCATGGACTGTGCTAGAACATTGATGATAGAAAGGAATTTTGCACAAAAATATTGGAAAGTTGTAAGTACCATTGTCTATACTTTGAACCAAGTAAAAGTCAAGAAAGGTACAAACATTACACCTTTTGAGCTATAGTATGAATACACCTAATGTGAAATATTTTGAAGTATTTGGAAGAAAATGTTACATATTGAAGGATTGTACGAATAGAAAAATTTATGCAACAACTGATGAAGATATATTACTAGGATATTCCACTAAAAGAAAGACATATAAGTGTTTGAATTCTAAAACTAGAAAATTTGTAGAAAGTGAAAATGTTAGAGTTTATGAATGTGTAGAGAAGAATGAAGTTGAATGAAAAAAGAAACTTGAAGATTATAGAAATTTTGTATATATCTATGAAGGAGAGCCTAGTACCTAACCTAAAACTATGAAGAAAGCTTCTGAAAAACAAAAACCAATGAATGGTGACATACAATAGTAACATGCCAAGCATCAGGTTATAGGAGCTAAGTTATAGGAAGAGAATGTCAAGTTATAGAAGAGAATGCCAAACAACTAGTAGAGGAAGTCAAGATACAAGAAGAGCTACCTAAAGTTAATGAACCTGATGAACCACAAAAAATGTAACAAGATATAAAGTAGTACTAGAAAATATGTAAGGATAAATCATACCCTAGATCAAATCATTGGAAAAAAAGATTTAGGAGTCATGATAAGAAGCAAGTTGAGGAATCAAACATGTGTACTATGTGAAATTTTCCCTAAAAAATTAAAGATGCATTGGAGAATAAAGATTGGATTCAAGAAATAAATGAGGAGATTTATCAAATAGAGAAAAACAAGACATGGACACTAATACCTAGACCAAAGGAAAAGAATGTTATTAGAACTAAGTGGGTATTCAGAAATAAGCTAAATGAAAATTTTGAAGTTATAAGAAACAAGACAAGACTAGTTTGTAAGGGATATGCACAAGCAAAAGGAATTGACTATGGAGAGACATTTGTCCCAGTTGCAAGGTTAGAAGGGGTGAGAACTTTTCTTGCATATATTGCTTTCAAAGAATTCAAAGTATACCAAATGGATGCCAAATCTGAATTTCCAAATGGAATTCTAGAAGAAGTCTATTTTGAACAACCTGAAGGTTTTGTTGATCTAAAAAGGAAATCATTGAAAGAATGAATAGACTAGGAGAGGTAATGAGACAACTTTATGAATAACTAAAAGCACAAAGAATACCTCATGACACTGCTAGATTAGGCTATCCTTAGTTCATATCATCTACCGAGAAAGGAAAGTCATCAAAGCATGGACAAAAAAGGAATGAAAAACAAAAGAAAAAGAAGCCTCTATGGAAAATCATGCAAAATGAAAGAAAAGGAATCCTCTGTGGAAAGTCAAGCCCCACAAAAAATGTTTGTAGGTGCTAAGTCAAATCCTAACCACAAATTTAATGGAAATTGTTTTAATTAAAACAAGCATGGATGTAAAGAACATTAATGTAGATCAAATACCAATATGAAACAAGCTACATATAGATTTGAACATTATTGGTACATGTTTTAGAAGTATGGTCACAATACTCAAGATTGTAGATCTAATGCAAAACATAGTTAGACACCTAAAGGTCAAGGAAATGTAACTAGGTTAAGAAATTCTATAAACTAGGATTACAATACTTGGGGTCAATTACCAATTATGTGGAAAGTATAGATACATTACAATAAACCATGCAAGGATACATCTAAAAGGAAGATTAGAAAATTGGAGAAACTTTGGTCCAATATGTTCCAACTCATAGAAAGTTAATCACCTTAAAAGAGACTATATGAAAGGAGCATCAACACCTAATGTATGTAACTTACACAACACATTATATGGTTTGAAATAAGCCCCTAGAGCATGGTATGAAAGGTTACACACATATTTGGTGAAAATTAGTTTTGCAAGAACTAATGATGATAATAATTTGTACTTGAAAAGTGAATCTACAAAAGGGATACTATTAGCTGAAATATTTATGGATGATATCATATTTGCAGGATAAGATTCATTGTGCAAATAATTTTCTAATGAAATCAAGTAAGAGTTTGAGATGTCAATATTTGGAGAGATCAAATTCTTTGTTGGTTTGCAAGTTTATCAGATGAAGAAAGAAATATATATTGCACAATAAAAGTATATCAAGGAGACATTGAATACTTTTGGAATGGAAGACTCAAACAACAATGATCTTGCTGAAGTGAATCAAACCTTGTATAGATAAATGATTGGAAAATTGTAAGATTTTGTTCATAAAAAACTTAGCATTACATTGGTTGTTGGGATTTTTGCTAGATTTTTTGGAAAACATAGGGAGAATCACATGATGGTTGTGAACAAGACACTAAGATCCCTAAAAGGAATGTTAGACTATGGATTGTATTATAAGAAAAATGAAAAGTTTGAGATGAAAGTCTACATAGATGCTGATTGGGTTGGAAATATTGGTGATAGAAAAAAGTACAATTGAAGGTGCTTTCTTTTTAGAAAAGAGATTGGTTTTATGGACAAGCAAGAAGAAAAATTACATTTCTCAATCCACAAAAGACATTGAATATGTTTTCATAGCAGTTAATTATTCAAACATAGTATGGACCAAGCAATTATTGAAGGGAATGAAGGAAGATATCATTGAACCTATTGTAATATACTGTGATAACATAAGTTCTATAAATATATCTAAGAACCCTATGATGCACACGAAGACCAAGCACATTACAATAATCACTTGAAAGAGTTGGTACAAAATAAAGTAGTGAGATTGGATTATGTGAGTACAAAAGAATAAATATTTGATATATTTACAAAGGAATTACCTAAGGATGCCTATGATTATCTAAGAGTTAAATTTTAGGTCATTCCCTAGTTGGGAATGTCTATGATATGATGTTTCATTTCATCAAATTTTTGGATCAGAACATTTTACAAATTGATGTAAAAGGTCACAGTTTTGGAGTTGCCTAAAGAATATGAGGAGATAGTCAGAAGTATGAGCTACATAAAAAGTAGTGTTACAGTCATGAGCAAGATGATAAGAGATAAACTAGTCTAGAGAGATGATAAACTAGATGGTGTTGTATACTAGAGCTGCATAGATTAGAATCAATATGAAACTAAGAAGATGAAATTGGGGAGATTTTTGGAATAGTTGGAAGATGGATGATAATAAAAATGAAACTAAGAATATTAATACACAATACTGAGGGAGTCCATAGAAGCTAACCAAGTGAACACTTTTGGATTACATGGTAACTAGGAGGTGTTTTCAATAATGTCAAAGAGGGAAATTATTGGAAACTACAATTGGAATAATTGTTATGTTACCATTGCTGTCAAAATTTATTGGTAAGACAATTTCTACATAAGTAGAGTGTCATATAAGTTAATTGATGAAGAGGATTTGAAAAGAAGAGATAACAAAATGACCTAGTGAAATAGTTGAGTTATAAGAAGAAAATAAGGGAACTACAATGGGCGCTTGATCAGTTGGTATTTGACAAGATAATGTGTTGTTTAATCATAACACTAATGTTGGAAGTCTTAATTTGACACCAAGATATTGAGGGGAGGGGGTGGTGAATCAAGATTTGTAATATTTTAACATTTTAAACAATTCTATAATGCATTCACCATATTTACCATCTGATATCCAATTTCTTGTGCATGTAAAAATTATATAATAAAATTTTAATAGCATATAGATCTAATGTATCATTCACGTGCATGAAAAGTAGTCACATGACACAAAGATTTTGGTTACCTGGAAACACTTCAGAATGAAGGTAAAATTGGGGTGGGGATAACACCCATAAATCTTCACTGCTGCAGTAAGAAAGCTAACCTATTTAGGTTACAATTTTTTACCATATCAATGATCTACCCTATGAAGGGTCTACCTTGTTAAAAGATTTTGAGACTATTAGATCTCACCCATTTAGAGGATTTCACACTTACAACAAATCAAGGACTCTATTAGGATATTTACAAAGATCTCTTAAGACCACAATGTTAAGACATTTACCTTGACTCAATCTATTAAAACTAATTCAGTACCCAATCCTTAGTTTTTTCTGATAAGATGACATTGAATCTCATCTTCCAATATGATTTGATAAAGCTTTTCTATTCCTCACTACTTGACTAGGTCACTTGCTCTATTATGGAATAACAAAACTTCTTTGCCTCTTCTGCAATGTTCACACATTCACACTTGGAATACATGAATAGCTTGTTTTCTCCTTCACATTATCACCATTTAACTATATTGAAATAGGTCAATTTATGCCCTATTTAAAGATTTCATAAAGATTTATCTAGATGCTTCCTTTTTTTGCCTCTCCATATGAATCATTCATCATAGAACACAGAGATATGTGATCGATATCATAAAAAGCATAAAACTCTCTGTAAAAAAATCTACAAATTTTAAGTATAACATCCATGTTGTCTTGTTCAATAGTTTACCTCAAAGTTTGTATCAGTCCTAGCTTGAATGTAAATTCTGCATTGCTCGACACTTACTATTTTTGACAATCAACTTGCATATTCTTGAACTTTTTAGTCAACATTAGATTCAACTTACATTGAGAATATGCATTGACCATATACTTTCTCATCTCCTATACAGCTTGGTATGTACAAGTATTTTCTTATGACTTTTCCTATATAGAGTAGCTCAGCCACAATGATTATCGTCTAACTCTACCTAGTAAATGATTAATTGTTTGACACTAATAGACAACAATGTTAGAAAGACCAAAAATCTCCCCCTTTGGTATTAGTGGAAAAAATACTTTGTCATGATTACATCATTACAATGATAATATGAATAATCCCACTAAGCCTATGAATTAGTTCAAAAAGAGAACTATAAAACTTTAACTTATGCTGAATAAATAATGAATAATATATATACTCTAAGTAGTCTGATTATTTTAGTGTCATACTCTGATTGCCTTCTAATCTCTTTTGAACTCTGAACCTATACTAAAATCCATTATATTCCCCTTGTTCTTTTCATCCTTCCTTATTTTCTCCATTCAAGATATTTAATCATCATTGCATTCCCCTTTTTTTGGCCACTTATGTCTACTACTAGGTTGAATGGGTGGAATCAAACCATATTTATCAATAAAAGGTTTTTGAGTTTGGACGATCATAGAAAGTGCATGATTACAAGTTGTCCTTGCTGATTCCAAAGTGTGATTTTGCAATTGGAGCCGAGCTACCAAATCAATCAAACTATTAGCCATTGAAAGATCATGATATTCATTGGTAAGATCTTGGGCTATTTTGATTTCTCTCTGTATGACCTCCAAGTGAGGTATCAACTTTGATTGAATAGAGATCATTTTAGTTCTTGTCTATCCCTTTGATCTTTCCATATGCGGTGAGAAATCCTTGAATTTTTAGCACTCCATATTTTCATATCTACTACCCTAGAAGCAAGGTGAAGGATCATTTTCTCTTCCATGTAATCTTGAGGAAGCACCTCATCTATAGCTTTGTTAGCTATTTGTTTCATCACATCAGCTATCCAATATTGTGTATTATCATCAATATTTAGTATAGTCTCTATATTTTGTTTCTTACCTTTGGGAGTCTTTTCAAGACATTTTCTTACCATGTCACCTATTAGAAGAGTTTGTAGAATTACACTCCTTTTCTTTCTTACTGATAGATTGAACCAATTAGGAATGGAGGGATTTTACATAGGAGGAGGATTTTGCAAAATAGGTGATGAAATAAGCACCATTGAACTTAAATTATTGGATCCCTCTATTTATTATTGATTCCCTTGCTCCATTTCACCACTTAGGATTTCAGTAGAAGGTCCCTCACTTAAATCAAGCTTGATTGTAACTAGATTATCACAAGTTTCTTTCAAAGTACTTTTTTGCTCTTGCTTCTTCCTACTTCAAGAATGAGTCCACTTGATAGAAGGAGGAAGTTGAACTTAACCTAGAACAAGGAGTTTAGGTTCAACTTTTGACTTTAGTTTTCCTGTAATGGGAGAGGGAACAACTTCTTTAGTATTAAGAACAACTACAAGTGAACTAGGACTAGCATGAACTTGTTGAACACTACGAGTCACTAATTTTCAAAATCTTTTTTTTTAAGAGCCATTGTTATATTTTGGTTAGGACATGCAAGTAGTGTGGCCTAATCAATTTCTAGCAACAGGTAAGCCTCCACTTGTTCAATATAAGTTGGGTCAACATTTTCCTCATTTTCTTATTCAACTACTCTAGAGATATCTAGCACAAGATCAAAATATTTGATTTGAGCTAGTGAAAATCTAGACCATAACCTTCTTCTAACCTCAAAATCATCTTGAGAGTTAGCTCATAAATCTTCTAGATGTGCAACATGGAGAGAAAATGAACTTAGCTCAAAATATCTTAGGGAAATTTTTTGGCTATCAAGGTTAGCTCTAGTAGAATAGATCAATAGATTCATAGATTTAATTTCAGCCTTAAGCTTTGATGTAAGAATTAGTCTTTCTCCTACCCCAACTTCTTCTATCGTCTCCTTAGGTCTTTCTCTTGACCTACTAGGGTTTCTTTATACCCCTAATTCTCCTTAGGTTCCTAAATATGATGACCTACTCCATTCAACTGGTGAACACCAATTATGTAGAACAAAAAATATTTCACTACGTTCTATGGTTGTTTAGCCTCTTCTTTCTTTCTTAACATGAAAACTAAAATCAACCTTAATATCTCAACTATCACTCCAAATTAAGGAATGGTAATTTGGAGAGGCATTAGGATCCTCTTGAAGACTTAAAACCTCAATTGGTATTGAAATCTTAATCAAGTTCCACGAATCTTACAAAAATGCTCATAATAGGGTTACAAGCAATTAGCTCTCTCATTGAATAAAATCTTGAATAAATTGCAAAAGTCCTTAACAAGGGGGTGAAATAATCCTCAATCCAAACACTCTTTCCAAGGTACTTACACAAGGGCTACAAGGCATTTAAAGCCTATCTAATAAAAAGGAAATTTTCCCCATTATGGAACCTTCACCTTTGCCCCCCATTATATTTTATGATTCAACACACATTCTTCCATCCCTCTACAAGCTTTATTGAAGCTAACTATGCATTCAATCCCTCCTAGGATCTTTGTAAGATAATGTGATCCCTAGCCATACAACTATGGCTCGCCTAGGGCATTACAATAAAAAAAGCATCATTTCTTTCTAGGGCCCCTCCATCACTATCCAATATGTATATGGAGACATTTTCCTAATCACAAAATCCCATATAGATCTTATGGTGTGAAGAGGCTCTATGACTCCATCTTGGCCAACTACCTGATTCAGGACAACAGATTGACAAAAACCAAAATAATTTTACTAACTATCTATCAAACCAAAAAATTTCAGTCCAACACTATATATAATATAGAAAAAAATTAAATTAGAACTTCTAATGGCTACCACACTTCTTTCAATCCAAAAAAACTCACAAAACTTGGAAAACATAGAACTATCACTGTATTACCGCTGTGTAGTCCATACACAGAAAATCAAAATTTCCTCCAACCCTTTGAATAGATCAAGAATTTCCTCATATAGTTTTCCAATGCTCAATCCTAACTATTTTAGATAGTGACCAAGCCGTATGCAACAAATAGTTGTCAATGACAACACTAATTGAGCAACTTTACATCTTTTCAAGTTTTTCCCTTAAACCTACTCTAGAGGCTAGAAAACTTCACCAAAATCCATAAATGGACATAAAACATTTAAAATGGACCTTACATCACTTATTTGGCCATTTTACACTCCAAAGCACAAAAATGCCTTATTTGACCTAACATGCAACTAGGAGCAACTAAGGGCTAATAAGGCTTCCTACACTTAACATATCTCAACTTAGGACTTGGTTAGTCCCATTATTATCCTGTTGGTGTGGCTAGCACCACTACAAGAAAAAAAAAACATAGGAGCCCTAGGTCTATCATGATCCCACCTAGGTGCCCCTACACCATACTCCCCCACAAAAGAGAACTATGTCACTCTTGTAGACAATAGGTATTAGGGGATGCCTACTTTGTTGACTAATCAACCCAAGTTGCTTTTTAGTTTGGCTTGTGTCTCCACTTGATGAGGTGTTCCATGTACACATTGTGTCTAGTGGCCTTCTTGTATCTTGAGTCCAAAACCTTTTTAGCTTCTAGTTTTTTTGCTGAAGGTGCCACTATAGGTTCTAAATCAACACTCACTCCTTGACTATTGTAAGAAACCTCAGGCAATATACCTTTGAGCTAAACAAAATATTGAACATTGAAAATATGAGAAATGCCCAAATTTGATAGTAAATCAACCTTATATGGATTAGCTCTATATTTTTCTATGATTTTACAAGGCCCCACTCATTTCATTTGCAATTTAGCTAGCACACCTTTCTACAATATTGATTTATTCAAGTGCACCATGACATAATCTCCAATATAAAATTGAGTGTCTTTTCTCCTTTCATCCACCATGGCTTTCAACTTTTGTGAGCTATCTTAGATGGTCTTCTTTACTTGATCATAGATTTCCTTCATAGTTTGGGTGAAATCCTTAGCATGTCCACTCCTATATTCCATGCCTCTAAGATCTCTCAACTCACATGCACACCTTGGATGCATTCCATACACAATTTTAAATGGGTTTTTGCCTATGATTCTATTTATTTGTCATTGTAATCATACTTTACTTAGGGAATGATAACATCCCATGTTTTCCCATACTCCTTAGTTAGGCACCTCAAAAGATTACCCAACATCTTGTTAACCACCTTAGTCTATCCATTTGTTTGAGGATAGTAGGCTAATCCAAAAGAAATGATTGTACAAAGTCTGCTCCATAAGGTCTTCCAAATTGACTCATGAAGTTTGCATCTCTATCTAAAACAACACTAAAATGGAAGTCCATGAATCCTCACAAACCCCTTAAAGAATAAGTGTGCAATGTTGCTAGCATCATTAGTAGTCTTGCATGAAATGAAGTGGCCCATTTTATTGAATCTGTCAACCACTACATAAATAATGCCATATTCCTTTTTTGTCTTGGAAAGACATACTATGAAGTCCATGCTTTCATACTCTCATGGCCTATTTGGGATGGGTAAGGGCTGATATAAACCTACATTACTCATTCCACCCCTTGGATTTCATACATACCATCCATTGATTAACATAGTCACATCCCTAACTAATTTTGGCCAATAGTAGAATATTTGAACTAATTCTAAAATTTTACTTACACCAAAGTGACCATTTAGGATCCCATTGTAATTTTCTTGAATTAGATTCTCCCTTGTTGATCCCCTTGGTACGCATAACTGATTTTTTGTAAACAACAACCCATTCTAAAAGGTAAATTCAGAGAACTTCCTATGGAAATGGTTCTCAAAGTTATAACATACCTTGTAATCATTTTTAGAGTCTTCATCCTCCTTATAAATACTCTTTAAGATTTCTATCCCAATGTTATGTAAATGAACTTCTTGGACAATTAACAATCTCTTGGTCAATGCATTTTCTACCTTGTTCATTTGCCATTTCTTATGCTTGATTGTGAAATTAAATGCTTACAAGTACTCCATCCAATTCAAATGCCTATTACTCAATTTTTCTTGAGTGTTGATATAGCTTAGAGATTGATTATTAGTAAATACAACAAAATCCTTGGGTAATATATAATATCTCCACTTCTTAAGAAACTAAACTAAGGCATAGTCTTCTAGGTCATAAGAAGAATACTTATTTTTGGCTTCATTTAATTTTTCATTGAAGAAGACAACTGGCCTACCTTCTTGACTCAACACTGCACTTGCTAATAAGCCACTTGCATCATATTCTATGGTGAAGAGCTTCTCAAAACTAGGAAATTGCAAAAAAAGTTGGGTAGCTACTTGTTTCTTTACCAACTCAAAGGATGTCTTTGCTTCTAAAGTCTATTTTAACTTAGAATTGATTAAAACCTTAATGGTATCTATCAAGGGTACACATCTTCCACTAAAATTCCCAATGAAATTTCTATAAAACTGAGCTAGACCATGAAAAATTCTTACCTCAATAGATGTGGTAGGTGGTGGCCAATTAAGAATAGTTACAACCTTCTGTTCATCCACCTTCAAGGACCCATTTGATACTACAAATCCCAAATACACAAGCTCTTGTTTGAAAAATTCACACTTCTCAAAATTGATGGCAAGCTTCTCCTCATGCAACCTTTGTAGTATAACTTCCACATGTTTGATGTGATCCCCTTTGTATAGCTAAATATTAGTATATCATCTAAATATACAACTAAAAACCTTCTAGTAAAATCCTTAAGAACTTCATTTGTGAGCTTCATGAATGTGCTAGGAGCATTTGAGAGGCCAAATGGCATCACAAGTCACTCATATAATCCATCTATTGTCTTGAATTTTTTCTTCCATTCATCCCCCTCCTTAATCATTAATTGGTGACATCCACTTTTAAAATCCAACTTTGTGAAGTATATGGCCCCTCCAAGACAATCCATGAGATCCTCAATCCTAGGTATGGGAAACCTATACCTAATTGTGATCCTATTTATAGCCCTTGAGTTTGTACATAATCTCTACTTTCCTCCCTTCTTGGATGCTAGTACAACATAGACTACACATGGGTTTATACTTTTCTTGATCAAACCTTGATCCAAAAGTTCTTGTACTTGTCTTTCTACATCCAAGTTTTGGTCAAGAGTAAGCTTATATGTTGCTTTGTTTGGTAAAGTTGCACCAAGAACAAAGTCTATTTGATGGCTTATCACCTTCTAGGAGCTAAAGTAGCAGGAGTTCTATCACTTACAATATCTTTATACTTTTCAAGAAATGCTTGTACCTTTGATAGAAGTGGCTCTTTGACTGTCTTCTCCTCTCATTTGGACTTCAATACAATTGCATAGATTTGTCTCTCATCATCCTTGAGATACTTAAAAAACTCTTTTCCACCATATAGAAACACACTAGGTACATTGGACTATGGTTCATCTCCCTCCAACAGAGATTGGATTTTTTTTTGCCTCCCTTCTTAAATGATATGGAATTATCCTCTCCATCATACACTACCTTTCTATCAAACTATCAAGGTCTACCTAACAATAGATGGAAAGTATCCATGGGAAAGATGTCACTTAACAACCTATCCTTATACCTTGCTATGGATAACTCCACCCAAGTTTGTTCATTTACCAATATACTTTGACCCTTATTGAGCCAAATCACCTTATAGGAATTCACATGGGGTATCTTGGTTAATTTAAGCTTGTTAAGTGCCTCTTGTGATATGATTTTTTCAGTAGATCAAGAGTCTACTACTACCTTTCAAACCTTTCCAAGAATCTTGCATCTAATCCTAAATAAAACTCTCTTATTCTTAGGTTGATCTTGAGTTTGTTACTTGATTAGTACCCTCCTAAACATGAGGTTTTCACCTTTGTTTGATTCTATGTGATCCACTTTAGGTTCCTTGGCACTAAATTTATCCACTTGAGAATATTCCACTCCTTTGTCATGGTTTGAAGAAGAAGGCTTATTAGGGAACCTATATGTTGGATGGCCTAGTTGATCATAGTTATAACACTTCATGCTAGAAAAGTAAGAGTTAACTCTTCTTGATCCTCTACTTGTATTAAAGCCTCCTTGGTTACCCCTTTCTCTACTATAACATCCTCTAGGAGTGCTTTTAGTGGTTTTCTTAGTGAGTTTGGTCTCACCTTGGTTCCTCTACTCATTACCTTTGCCCTTTTAACCTCCTCTTTTTCCCCTCAAATTTCTTTCCTTTCCTCTATCTTTGAAGTTGGAGTCCCCCTTCTTCCTATTCTTTTCCCCCACCTTTAGGGATAGTTGATGGCACCTCTGAATAGTGGTGGGTGTCCACAAACTTAGCTCCTCTTCTTACTTCTTGGACCTAGACATAATTGCTAAAAGTCCTCTATATAAGAGGCTACATCCATTTCTTTCTATTTCAAACCTTGTCTCCTCTTGTGAAATTGTATCTCATACTCTCTTGGTAGGAAATTCTCCCTTGGTTTGGTTACCATTGCATTCCAATTGGCTATGGCCTTCTTACCCATCCTAATCCTCTCATCTTGGATAGATTTACACCATGTTAATGCTGATCCTCTAAGTCTAGACATAGCTACTTTGATCTTTTGTGCCTATGTGACTTCTTCACATTCAAAATGGTTCTCTATCCCATCTATCTAATTTATCACTACATTAATTTCCATCTTCCCACTAAATAGGGACACACCTTCCAAGGCCTTCCCACCAAGGGATTTTATGGCTTTCAAGAAAGGCTCTTCATTCAAGATAGGGTTTGGTTCAGGGGCAACATCTTCCTCTACTATCTCCTTACCTTTATCATTTCTTACTTCTTCCTTTTTCTTGGCTACATCATCAACTACATCTAACTTTAACTTCACCTCTTCTAAGGCTTCTTAAAGGAGTCTATTCTTATCCTTTTTCTCATAAACCTCTTTCGCGAGCTCTTCATTTTTCACCATGGTCAATCCACCTACTAATTCCCTAGTAGCTATAGACATGCACTTCCTTCCCAAGTCCTCAACTTTCTTTGATACCAATCTAATGTAAGAACTAGTCTTGCTCATGCCCAAACTTCTTCTAGGGTCTCCTTAGGTATTTCTCTTGACCTACTAGGGTGTCTGTGTACTCTTACTTCTCCTTAGGTTCCTAACTATGATGAACTACTCTAGATTACAAGACATAATAACCCAGCCAAAATAACCTTGGACAAAATAACCTAGCCATAATAAACCAAGGACAAAATAACCCAGTGTCATAATAACCCAATCCAAAATAACTCGGAGTCAAAATAATCCATGGACAAAATAACGCAATAAGATTATAGAGAAAGGAAAACTAAAATTATAAATTACAAGTATATTTCTAAGAAAACAATTCATTTGAATTTTCAATTAAAGTGTCAAATTATGAGCAATGCCTCTTATATAATCTAAAATATTATTATTTTCATAACCATCAACTAGTCTTTTCAATCTTTCTTTGAGTTCATGGTATTTTTTCCTACTTGGTTGTGTAGTGTGTCTAGCCATATATTTCTCTATTTTATTCTCTTGGTGACCCTGTTCTTTTTTTAGTACTTTGATGAATCTCCAGATTGAGCCATGTGATGATTGAAGCAATTCACTAAATCCTCTATGCCATCCCTCAATAGAATTATTAGTTTTATGAAGATCATCTTGAATAGCTAAATAGCAGTTCCACATTGTGATTGGAAACTTGGGTGACTGTTTATTGCCTCTTCTAGTTAGTCTTCCAATCCATGTGTCTTCAAAGTAATCAATTATGGGTTGCAAAGTCTCCTCATGTTCTATATAATAAGGATATTGTAGAAGTATTTCAAATGCATTGATTACATATATTTGAGGCACAAAAGCTAATGCAACTAGCTTTTTGATCTCAAATGCAAATATGTCATCGACACTATAACATGTTTGCTAACCTACTTCTTGAACTTTCCTCCACAAGCATTGAGAGAAATGGAAAAGACATCCTTGAATAGTGATATTTAAATTTTTTTTAGAAATAGTTCCCTTGAAACGTAATTCAAAATCAATAAGTATAGTTTTTGGGTTTAGATCAAGTTGTAGTTGTTTAATTTTACAAGTACTTGTGTATAAGTGGATCTTGTTTTATTGGTCATAAGAATATAGACAAATGGAAATATTGCATCATTTTTCAAGCCATGAATTGTGTAAAACTATTGAAAAATACTTGATCTACTATTTTAAATGTACCATCACTAGACCAATTTTTTTATTCTTTTAGTAGTTGCAAATTTTGTGTGGTGGTGAATATTAAAAACTGATTCTCATCATTACTGTCATGATAAAGAAACTTTTCCCCTAAATTGGTAAATATATATTCAATTGGTAAGATATGATCTCTTGATGTCTGAGGATTTGGTGGTGTTGCTTCAAATCTTATTCTTCTACTTTGAATCATTTTGGATAATGCATTGGTTGATGGTATTGCTCTTGCTACTAGTAATGAAATATTAGAATATGTAGTAGAAATGATATTTCTTGTAGAGTCTTGAGTCAAGCATGCCATATTTTTCATTTCATTTAAATTCCGTTTGATAGTGATCATCTCAATTTTTGGAGTATGATTATGTCTTGTACTGCTAATCACATCACCAAATTCTATTTGTGTTGTAGCATAGCATTGACTTGAACATTTATTTGTAAAATATTTTGCACAATGCTAGATCATTTTGTTGACACCTTCTCAATGAAGCAAATATGTGTAACAATTTAAAATGAGTAATTTCTTATTTTTTTGACTTCTTAAAAATTGAAGAGGCATTATATATATTAAAAATTATGAAGAATTTCTTGATTCCCTAAAAGCATATTTATTTTTGTACACTTTATAGAAACCCCTAGAAAAATTTAATATAATGTTTTAAAAATTATATTAATTTTTTTTTTAATGAATTTTGATTTCTCTTTTTCTTATCACTCTACAAACTCTTCATTCTTCTCCCCTTCTTCCTTCCTTTACTTCTGTAAGCTCTTAATTTTACCACTTTATATATATCCTCTTAATGCCTCTGCATAATGCCTTTTGACTTACATCTTTTCATAATAACTCTTATTTAGCTTATTCCCACGAATTTGTCTTTATTTTTATAATTATTTACCATTTTATAAGCTATTTAAACATATTAAAGAAGTTTTAAGGCTATTTTAGGGGTATATAATGGATATATGGTCTAAAAATGACCTAAATATCCTCTATGGTTCCCCACAATCCCTTTTTAAGCATACTAACTTGATCTAGAATGACTATGGGTTATTTTTTCCATGGGTTATTTTGACCATGGGTTATTGTGACCCTGGGTTATTGTGTCCTTATTATTATGTCTAAGATTATGTTGGCTAGATTATTATGTCTAGCACCCACAACTCCATACAACTAGTGAAAACAAATTAGGTAGATCAAAAAGTCTTTCACTACTTCCTACACTTGTTTAGCCCCTTCTTTCTTTGTTCCCACCAACACTAAAATCAACCCAAAATCTCAACTATCACTTCGAATGAAGGATTGGTCATCTAGAGAGGTATTAGGATCCTCTTGAAGACTTAAAAATAAAATTGGTATTGAAACCCCAATCCAGTTCTAAGAATCTTACAAAATACTTGTAACAAGGCTACAAGCAATTAACACTCTCTTTGAAGAAAATATTGAATAACTTGAAACAATCCTTAACAAGGGGGTGAAATAATCATTGATTAAAACACCCTTTTTTAGATTACTAACATATTTTAGTGGACTTGGGTTCCCAACCAATCTACACAGTATGACCTACAATTAAGCCTAAAAATGAGGGTTTATGAGGCATTTAAAGCTTGTCTAATAAGAAGGAACTTTTCCCCATTATGGAACCTTCACCTTTGCATCCCATTGAAGTTGGGGATTTATCACACATGCTTCTATTCCTCTCCAAGATTTATTGAACCAAACTATGCATTTAATCTATCCTGGCACCTCTACAACATACTATGATCTCTAGCCATGCAACTGTGGCGACCTAGGGCATCACCACAAAAATATCATAATTTATTTCTAAGGCCCCTCCTTAAATTTATAGTATGTGCATGGAATCATTTTCCTAATTGTAGAAACCTATACAAATCCTACAATGGGAAGAGGCTCTATGACTCCATCTTGGCCAACTACCTAATTCAAGACAACAAATTGGTGAAAATCAAAATAATTTAACTAGCTATCAAGCAACAAAAATGAAATCCAAAACTACATGCAATATAAAAAGGTATTAAACTAGCACTTCTAATGGTTACCACATTTCTTTCAATCTAATAAAACTCACAAAAAATTGGAAAATATAGAACTATCACTCTATTATCAATGTACAATCTGTACACATAAAATCAAAACAACCTCCTACCTCTTGAATAGGTTGATGATGGCCTTATATAGTTATCCAATGGTCAAACCTAACTATTTCAAATAGTTACTTGGCCCCGCCCACAAATTTTCTCATATGCAGGGTATGTGCAGGATCATGGTGTGCCAAAAAGTGGCGATGTGAAAAAAAAAGAGTTTGAAGACGCCTAAAAGCGCTTCAAAATCCGCTCTGACTTTTTTTTACCTATCCAGGAACTAAACCTGGAAGGTTAAGCCGAGCCTTATCAGATATCCGATATCATATCGGATATCCGATTTTAAATCCAATATCTGACTAATAATTAAAATCATATAATAGTATGATATATTATTTAATATTATTATTATTGATATAAAATAATAATAATAATATTAAATAATATATCATACTATTATATTATAATAATAATATTATACTATAATAATAATATTATAATAACATATTATATTATAATAATATAATATAATATTTCATATATTATAATATATAGTAATGTAATATAATATATATATATATATATATATAATATAATATATATATATAATATAATATAATAATAAAAAGTAATATCTTATAATATAATATATAATAAAAAAGTATAATATATTATAAATTATAATAATATAGTATAATAATAATATTTTATATTATAATATATAGTAAATTAATATAATAAATATAAAATATAATATAAAAATATATAAAATGTAATATATATATTATATTATATATATTATAATATCGGATATCCGATACCTGTGCATGGATTAAACACAAAATCACAGACCTGCGGCCCTTATTTTCACGCGAATTTGGGCCAGTCAGATCGGATATCAGATAGCAAATCGGATATTAGATATCAGGTATGTACCCCCCCCCCCCCCCCCCCCCCCCCCCCCCTTGACTCATTTTTAACCTAAATTTAATAGATTTTAACAAGATTTTGTTTGTTTTAGTTGAATCTAGGGTTTTTTTGACAAAAATGGTTAAAATTTAGATTTTTTTTTAATATATATTACGTTGTGCAATTCAATAGGAATGGCTGATCAAAATGATGACACTGAGGCAGGGAATAATATTCCTCGCAACCAACCACCAAACGATCCAGTATCCCCACAAAACCGTCCACCAAATGATCCTCTACCTCCTCAAAACCCTCCTCGAATTGAGGATTTGATAAATGAAAATCTCACTGAGTTGAGAGGTTTGCATAGAACATACAATAATGTACCTGCACTGGCTCCTATGTTATCCACGTTAAACACCATAGTGGATAACATTGAAACTCTTACAAACCAACAAAATGCCGCTCTTCGTTGGCATGATGAAATGCACCAGATGTTTAATGATGGTTTGGATTATGATGAGGTCGCGGCCCTCAACATAACCAAAGACAATTTGGCAAGCCTTTTTGCTAACCCAAAAATGAGTATACCAGTTGACCCAAAAAAAACCAAACTATCGATTAAATGGTGCACAAATGACACCATACGTGCAAATTTTTGGGACCATTGGTGGATGGTCTTTGATATCCCTCCACATGGCAATTTAGACATACCATTTTATTTCCTTAAAAAATTATATGCAAAATTTGTCTTGAAACTTAAAGTGAACTATTGGAGCATGAAGCCCAACATGGTCTTAGGACTAGGAGCTCCTCAGGATAGACCCTCTTCCGAGCGGAAGAAACTTGGCACTTTTGTCCCCCCCTGATATCTCCCCCCCTCCTTGAGTGCAGCATCCAGATATTATGGCAGAGGCTAGCTCTCAGACCATCAGAGCCATTCATAGGCTGAGTAGCCTAATGATATCTCAGGCTAGGTTAGTCTTGCCTCCTCGTGTTGATGATGTTGGTGCCAGTTCATCATCGGCTAGCTCATCACACGTTTGTGTGCCTCACACTTGCATTACATGCAAGAATATTTTCCTGGGTCCCATAGGTGATCTTCCTGAGTATCATTTTGTATTAGACGAGGATACACCAGACGCACGTGCAGAGGCTACAGACCCTGATGCGAGAGAGGAGGGGAATGTAGAGGCATGGACTCCTTCGATGTCAGTACGTGTATACATTTTTTTGTTATGACATACGTGATTTAAAGTTAATTTTTATAATAGAGTAATTTTAATTTTTAAGCCATACTGACTTTTACATGTATGTGATCTTCATTCATGTTTAGTTGATGACCGAGGAGGAGCTCAGACAGATAGATGATGCTACACTCTCGGCCATTTCATTTGGCCTTGAGACATCTACAGTACATTATGTTGTGTTCTCATTTCTTTTTTCTATTTGATATTGTAGCATATATGGTTGCTAATCTTTCTTTTATCTTACAGATACCACCTGCCCCGGGGGGACAAAGTGCGGGGGGTGAGCCAGCATGCATTGACAAAGGAAAGGTAATTAGATGTTTTCTAATTGATTAAATATTGATGCATTCTTGTAAAATGTTTGTGGTAATCTCAATTAATTACATTATTTATTGTATATAGGGTGTGGCTACTGGCGATGAACCTGTACAGATTTGGCGTCCTAGATCATCAGGGATTTTCATTCGCACAGAGAGCCCCATTGTATGTATAAGTATCATTTATTTTTTATTTTTTTAATTGATGCAGAGGAAAGTATGATTGTTGTTCTATACAATTTCTATGATTTTTTCCGTACCAATAATGATTCATGTCTTGCATATGTTCATTACATTAAATAGGCTTATATGCACCTGTCCAACCGACCAAGTTGGTTACAAAGGTTTATTTAATCAAACAAATACCAAATTACTACTTTCCCTCCAAAACTAATATGACCGTTTGAATTTGAAATTCAAATTTCAAACTATAGTTTTTATGCATTCCCTAACTTTCTAAACTATTCCATTGACTCAAAATTGGTCATATGGATTTATTAAATGCAACTAAGTAAATTTCCAAAAAATTGAAGTTTTTATTATTTTTTCTCCAAACCACCGTACACTCTGATCTCCCCCTTTCAACTGAGATCACATATGACATATATAAAGGTCTACATGACCGTTGGAACAACCATATAGGCATTCCCAACCATAAAACAAACAAACAACCACTTTTTGCTAATACTGTTTAGACTCTAAATACCCTATTCTAAGGCCTTTTGGTCCCATGGAGTCACTTGGTTTATAACCACACCAAAATGCTTGTGGGCCTTACATGTGCCTTTATTACAAAACATAGACCAACTTGTAAAATATGGACAAAACCTTTATTCCAACTTCCTAATCTACTTGAATCCTTGCTTTCATGGAGTGGCAAGGTGTCCGGCAACAGAGATACTTGTTCCCCCCTGCCACATAGGTTAGGTGTCTTGCACCACCTTTCCTCTCTCTCATTCTGAACACTAGTCCACCAAGTGAGTGATGTTCCTCTCAGTCTTGTTGTTGCTACTTTTACCTTCTTATCTACCTCTATGTCTTCAAGATCAAAGTAGTTCTCAAGGGCCTCTATCCACCCTAGCACTTCTTCACTATCCATTTTACCCTGGTATATTGGAAAATCAATATGGTTCTTGCCACCATTACCTTGTACTGCCTTAATGATTCTCATAAATCTCCTTTCTTCAGGATCATCTATTGTCTCATGCTCTTGCCTTGCATTACCAACCTCTTCTTCTTCATGGTTCTCTCCATGATTTCTTCCTCTAACCTCTTCTCCTCTAGGTTCTTGCCTTTCCTTTTCAAAGGATTCTATCCTTGCAATAAGCTTCAGCCTCTCTCTTCTCATCTATCTTTCTTCCCTCACTCTAGATGCTTCAAGTTCTCTCCTCTCTCTTTTCTCTTTTGCCAACTCTTCTCTCAATTCTTCAAGTTCTCTAGCCATTTGATTTTTAGGAGGCATTTTCACAACAAGTTTTCTTCCTTCCCAAGGGCCAACTCACTGATTCTCTTTCTTTCCTCACCAAGAAATCTCTGGACACCACTTATGTACCTTTCAACTCTGGGACACACAAGGAGGAATTAGACACACCAAGGCTTGAACAAAGGGACCAACACACTAAGGATTTTCAAGATTATAGGTCTTGGTCACACTCCTAAACACCCAAACTTCAAAACCCTCCTTAAAATGGCTTAAAAGCCAGGGCCTGCTTGTTCAAACCCCAAAACTCAATTCTAGAACGTTTTGACTTGTCTAATGACAAGATATGATCATGAAAACCTACATGAACCTATCAAATGACACATCTACCATATGAAATCCTAAAATCCTATCTCATGCCCAATTACAACTTTCTTCCACATATGAGTCCAACATTATAACTTTGTATGCTTCCATGAGCCATAATTGGTGCAAGGATTACCCAATTGACTTCAAGAGATGTTCCATGACCTCTGTAATGCCTTGGATCTTCAATGTTCCCCTGATGAGCATGGGATGCTCTTGCATCACTTATCTTCATAAATAAATTCAAAACTAATTTCCGTGATATTAACAACTACTATTTTGTATCTCATAGGAGACTCCTAGTGCACATGAGGTTCGACGGGACAGTTATGTAGATTTGATGACGTGGCCACTCACTCCTGAGGAGGAGCCTACAATAGTAAGTTGTAGTTTGAATTCATGATTAAATATGTTATAAATTTAGCATGCTATGAATTATAATGTTATAGTTTAAATTGTAGATTCATCTGACAAAGGCATTTGAACATATACAGCCCACAATCACAGAGGTACCAACATTGCCGAGGGCATACGAGAGGACTCCTGAGTGGCATAGGAGGTCGACAAGAGAGGTATTTATTATGAAATTTTGATAGTATTAATATCCAATATGGAAAAGATCATTATGAATTTGAGTAATTCAATGTTAGATACGTAGAATCATATAAATTTAGTAGTCTAACTTTGGGTTTTCCTTTTTGTTTATGTAGGAGGCATCTGATCCACCTAGTGCAGCGAAGAGGCTGCATTTTGATCATCCACCAGCACCCTAGGATAGTATAGTTTTCGTAGGATGCATCATGAGATATTTTGAGATGGCATATGCCACATTGTACATAGAAAAATTGATATTATACACATTCTGATGGCAGGATTAGCCACATTTTGTATATGGATCTATGTATTTTGATATATATATATATATATATATATTTGAGTACTTTGTCTATGGATACATGATCTTTGATATATATTTGTGTAAAATTTTGTCTATGGATACATGTATTTTGATATATATTTTTATCATTTATGTGCACAATGATATACATATTAATTTAGTATCTAGTATTGTTCAATTTATCGTGGATCATGTGTCATGCCCTAAATTTTACTAGTAACAACACAACAAATTTTTTTTGTTTTTAGCTTATGAAGTCGCATAAGAAATTACATATTGTAAAACAAGGTTATCATTGAATAGGAGTTCAAGAATCATGTGAATAGTGTGAAGGTGTTATCATTTTAGTCACAGGTGGTTTTCAAATAGATTAGATGACAGTCTAGTTCAAGTTAGCGTCACGAGTCAAACGAGAAAGTTCAAGATACAACACTCATAAATTAGTGAGGTAATTCATATCCTAACAAGCCTCTGATACTAATATTCTATTAGGGTCTGTCAGTTGTATCATATGGACTAGGTCGTGATTCTAGCATGTAAGGGAAGGGGATCAGAATTACTTATTATCCTCATTACCAATGTACACACATTCATTAATCATTACAATATATATTAATGTGACAATTAGTATATTACTATATCCTCATCATCTATCAAAATTGCTTCCTCACCAAATTATTGAGTGCACAACAAGATTGTAAGCAATCTACTAAGTTTTAAATTTATACAATCAATGGTATCACATAACATCTATGGATTGTTATTATCAACTAGTCATTTACAATACCACAAGGAGAAAACTTTCTTTCACATTTTCAAATGATAACAATGATGTCAAAGCAAATCTGTGACTCGTACCAATGCTTTCATAACAATATAAACTCCAAATGAAACATGCATATACAACCTTATCAATATTTTCTTCTACACGTACATTAGGTAACAATGATACAATCTCCTTCCATCACAATGGGGCAACATAAGGGACTTTTCAAAATCATAAGGAACATGGACATTGAAAGATATGGACAATGAGTAGCATGAACATTGTCCAACATGATCATTGAGAACATGAACAAGCTGGTGAATCCTCCTTCACAAATGACGGCACAATGTCAAGTTTTCTCATCCAACATCAATCTGCAAGATGATCATTCCAAGCCATTTCCATTGTTCCGTTGGACACAAATCTGCATATGAACAATTCGAATATGTCCCTAGGGTCCTAGGACCCCTAGGGACATATGTCATCGTTTAATGGGTCAAAGAGGGTCATAGGTCACCCTATGACCCCCTTTGACCCATATTACCCATTCGAATATGTCTCTTGGGGTCCAAGGACCCCTAGGGACATATGTCATTGTTTAATGGGTCAAAGACCTATGACCCCCTTTGACCCATATTACCCATTCGAATATGTCCCGAGGGGTCCTAGGATCCCTAGGGATATATGTCATCGTTTAATGGGTCAAAGGGGGTCATAGGTCACCCTATGACCCCCTTTGACTCATATGAATGATTCAAATATGTCCCTAGGGGTCCTAGGACCCCTAAGGACATATGTCGTCGTTTAATGGGTCAAAGGGGGTCATAGGTCACCCTATGACCCCTTTTGACCCATATTACCCATTCGAATATGTCCCTAGGGGTCCTAGGACCCCTAGCGACATATCTCATCGTTTAATGGGTCAGAGAGGGTCATAGGTCACCCTATGACCCCCTTTGACCCATATTACCCATTCGAATATGTCCCTAGGGGTTCTAGGACCCCTAGAGACATATATCATCGTTTAATGGGTCAAAGAGGGTCATAGGTCACCCTATGACCCCCTTTGACCCATATTACCCATTCGAATATGTCCCTAGGGGTCCTAGGACCCCTAGAGACATATATCATCGTTTAATGGGTCAAGAAGATCATAGGTCACCCTATGACCCCCTTTGACCCATATGTACGATTCGAATATGTCCCTAGGGTTCCTAGAACCCCTAGAGACATATGCCATGTCATGTCCCCTTTTCAAATAATTAAAAAATAATAATCTTTGCTAAGACAGGCAGGCCCAAGAAAGTGAAGTTTCAGAAAAAGGGAGTTAATCTTTGGAAACCGTTGGACTAATAAATGATAATTATTATTAAAATATGTTTCATTAACCTCTCTTGGACGTGAGTTACAGTTATGCCCTTTTTAAAGAGGTTTGGAGGCATTTTGGGGGGATTCCAGACTTGATTTTTACTCATTCTTTGTTATTCTTCAGAGGCTGCCAAACCTGTGGAGAAGGAGACCCAAGAACGGGAGTTTGCAGGTTTCCAGGGAGACCCAAGAACGGGAGTTTGCAGGTTTCCAGGAAGGCTAAGGACGGGAGTTTGAAGCCATTCCATGTGCATGCTCATACAGAGTTTGCCTTTGTGCTGAACAGTGCAGATTTGTGAGTTTCCGGGTGTATTTTTGTAAGAGTTTGGTGTTTCCGGTTGAGTATTTCATATCAGTTTTGGTTGCTGCTGTATTTTATACTTTAAGCTGCTAAAATAGAGCTGAATATATATATTGGGACGTGATTAAACTTCTGAGATAGATTATTAGTGTTCTTGTGGTGTTTCCGAGCATATTTTGTGCTATTTCGGGAGCCCGATGAGCATAGTTTTGGTCCTACATTTTCGAGCTGTTGTGTAAAGGCTATACGGATCTGGAAATATCAATTTGTAGGCTGTTATGCTGCTGAAAGTTCTGTAAAAATTTCCATTTTCAGATTCATTAATAATTTGTGAAGTTGTGAAGCTTTTAGCACTATTTTCAACATACCCGATTTGGGGTTTCTTAAGGAATTTGGTGGATCTTTGTGATAGCAGTTGTTTGATTTTAAAGATCTGATTAGAGGTTGGAAATATCATGAAAAATCAGAGAAAGGGACATTTCAGTGGTATCAGAGCCATGATCTTGCCAGCCTAAGGGTTTGTAGAAGTTGCAGGTCAGTTTTGACAACTACCCAGATCTTGCATTTCAGTTTTTAGAACTACCCAAATCTTGCATGCCATAATTTATGGTTGCATGTTGCTTATAATCAGATGCATGTCAAAATTTATGGTTGCATGCTACTTCAAATCATTTTCATGTTAGTTCTTGGTGAATTTGGTGGTTGTAAAAGTTTGCATTTCAGTTTTGACAAGTACCCAGATTTTGCATGTCAGTTTTGACAACTACCCAGATCTTGCATGTCATAATTTGGTGGTTGCATGTTGCTTCTAATTAGTTTCATGTCAAAATCTATGGTTTCATGCTACTTCCAATCATTTGCATGTTAGTTTTTGGTGAATTTGGTGGTTGTAGAAGTTTGCATGTCAGTTTTGACAACTACCCAGATCTTGCATGTCAGTTTTGACAACTACCCAGATCTTGCATGTCAGTTTTGACAACTACCCAGATCTTGCATGTCATAATTTGGTGGTTGCATGTTGCTTCTAATCAGTTGCATGTCCAAATCTATGGTTGCATGCTACTTCTAATCATTTGCATGTTAGTTCTTGGTGTTTGAAGAAGTTATATCCTATTGGGGTTACACTCTATTTTATCCAGAATGGATAGGTATAGTACAGAGTCTCGGAGGGAACGATCTTGGACAATTAATAGCCAGGGTCAAAATAGTAGAAAGGATGGTTATTTAGACATTCGAGATAAACTTATGAAAATAAGCCATGACATGTCTAAACAGTTGGTTGAGCACCACCGTATAAATGACATGTTATCTGACCCAGCTAAGGTGGATAAGTTGACTGGGTTTCTATTTGGCAGATTTTCTCACAGGATAGATGACACAATTTCCAAGAACTTGCATGAGGAGTTTGAGAAACTAGCTGATAGCCAGGTAGTGGTCTCAGATTCTACTTTGCCACAGGAGGTGGTGGGAAAGGATATTACACAGATTGATAGTAACAGTCAACTTGATACTCAAATTGAGACAATTGTTTACAGGTTGTCAAAGGGTGATGCCACAGGTATTCAGGATGGTATAGTTACAACAGGCAGTGACTACAGTGTAGTGGGTTCAGATGATGATTATGAGGATGTTGTTGTGCAGGATGGTGAGATACCTAGTAGAGATGAGCAGACATTGAGCATTCATGAATTTGCTGAGAAAGAGTACCAGGCGCAGTTAGATGCTTCATCACATGAGGTTGAGGCAGGTAGTACTTCACATGATTTATCCCGCCAGCTGAAGGTGAGTGAAGATAGTATTGTGACTTCATTACCTTATCATGACAGGTATGTGGAGTTAGTTGGTATTGGTCATATTACTCAGGTGAGGAGTTTGCTTGAGTTACCAGTTGATTCTAGTTTACGGATATGGACACGAGATTGTTATATTGGTGTTTGGGATTCAGTTGACTGGAGATCTTTAACACTTTTTGGTCGCAGTGTTTGTTTGGGTGCTATCATGGATTTGATTAGCAGATTACATGGTGTTGTCTTTTCTTGTGCCAGTATCTTGTCTGATGTTGGTATTAGTTTTTATACGCCGGTGTTGGGCTTTGTTCATATATCCAGTCGACCATACTTGCTGGAATGTGTTGATGATCTTTCATATTTGGCAGTGTGTACAGATGAGTCCCAGGATCATATTGGCATCGATGACATCCAGGAGGATGTAGTGGGCAATTTTGAAGACTTAGTTTCTTTGGGTACAGAGGAGTTGGACAGCAGTGCTACAAATTTTGATACTCTGTATGTTGATATGAGCTTTAGAGTTGATTCACAGGACATGGATGGTAATACTCTAGAGACTAGTAACTTTGAGGATACTCCTTTAGACAGTGCATCAAAGGAGGTTTGTAGGAGACAGTCAAGCCAATGCCATCATGTGTCTAATCAGTTGAGAGTTAGTGACCGAGACATTGCTATCACTTGCCAACATTTTGATGCTGCTCGTCAATTATTAGCAGTTTATGGATGGGGTTCTCCTACTAGTGATGAGCAGGAAGGAAGTTATCTTTCCTTGACAGAGATCCACTCTTTATGGGAGGCTATTCAGATTTTGAGACAGAATTATATGCAGTTGGTAGCTGATAGAGATTATCTTATGGAGTGGGGTAGTACAACATATGATGCATTGTTGGCCAAGGAAGATGAGGTGAGTGAGCTTACTGAGCAGCTTGAGGTGACTTTTGAGATTCTTGAGAGTACACAGTTGGCTTTCAAGGAGTCACAGTTTCATTTGGCTAAGGTGACCATGGAGTTAGAGCGACTACAGTCTTTATCTGATTCTATACAGTCACAAGCTATGGTGTTTGGTGATTCGAGGATGTCCATGACTGAGATTGTCAGAGACAATGGAGATGGGGATGCATCCATCCTTGATACTAACATTGGCATATCAGGTTCATTCCCACTAGAGTCAGGTTTAGTTGAGTTGGGTATTGTAGCAGATTATTGTATGCCTGACAGGGTGGTGGCCTCTAGTACTGAAGGCACAGAGACTAGAGATGTATCAAAGGTCATGTGTGATGTTGGTGAGTCGACAATTGGCATGGTTCCTGATAGTAATACTACTCCCTTGGTGATATCTTTGGAGGTAGTAGTCAGTTCCAACATGGTTGATGATCAATTGCAGTTAGTTTCATCTGGATTACAGTCTGAGCCACTGACTGAGATTGGCGCATTCTATCGGCATTACACTGTGAGGTACGCTCATCAATTTACCTTTGATGACCATGTTGATGAGATTATGATACAGAGATGTACTTTGGTTCCTAGTGCTTATCATCAATTATGGAATAGTTTGATGCCTCGAGATGAGAGTTGTGATGGGCACGACATGGCGACAGGTTTTGTAGTTGATAGCTTGATAATACATGACTTAGAGCAGGAGTTTTGGAGTGATGCTTCAGCAAGTGTTGTTATTGATTCTACTCCTTTGGCTATGACATCTCCTGACTTAGCTAGTGATCAGTCACAGTGGGTTGTATCACTTGTTCATGGTGAGTTGTTGACTGAGGTTGGTTTTTTTAATCAACATTATATTGCAAGGTATGTACATCAGTTAACAATTGATCCTTATGCTGAGGAGTTGATGGCAGAAAAATTTGGTTTGGGTTCCATTTCTTGTTGTTTATCTTGTGATGGCTTTTCACCATCAGGGGTGCATGGGAGTTATGGTTATGAGACAGTGGCCAATGATCTACAGAGTTGTGTTGACTGTAGGAGTTGTATAGTGTGTGGATTCTCCATACTTGGTATAGTTTCATTTGAGAGCATTCACCATTGTTGCAGAGTTGGATTGTACATTCCATATAGGCCAGTGGAATGCATTGATGGTATTTACTATGTTGGTAGTCCACTTTACTTGGGTTTTGATATTCTAAGAGTTTTTGTCTCATGGGTTTTTGACTATGGTAATGGTGATTTTGGAGTCTGGTTGAGCTATAATTGCCAGTTTGATTATGGATTCCTCTTGGTCATATTGCAGAGGATCTTGCAGGAGTCTGTGTTAATTGGTAGTAGTATAGTTCATGACTACATTTGGGATCCAGGAGGATTGATTGGTTTATTGTTTAGCCATTGCTTGAGGACAAGCAATTTTTGGGAGGGGAGGACTTGTCATGTCCCCTTTTCAAATAATTAAAAAATAATAATCTTTGCTAAGACAGGCAGGCCCAAGAAAGTGAAGTTTCAGAAAAAGGGAGTTAATCTTTGGAAACCGTTGGACTAATAAATGATAATTATTATTAAAATATGTTTCATTAACCTCTCTTGGACGTGAGTTACAGTTATGCCCTTTTTAAAGAGGTTTGGAGGCATTTTGGGGGGATTCCAGACTTGATTTTTACTCATTCTTTGTTATTCTTCAGAGGCTGCCAAACCTGTGGAGAAGGAGACCCAAGAACGGGAGTTTGCAGGTTTCCAGGGAGACCCAAGAACGGGAGTTTGCAAGTTTCCAGGAAGGCTAAGGACGGGAGTTTGAAGCCATTCCATGTGCATGCTCATACAGAGTTTGCCTTTGTGCTGAACAGTGCAGATTTGTGAGTTTCCGGGTGTATTTTTGTAAGAGTTTGGTGTTTCCGGTTGAGTATTTCATATCAGTTTTGGTTGCTGCTGTATTTTATACTTTAAGCTGCTAAAATAGAGCTGAATATATATATTGGGACGTGATTAAACTTCTGAGATAGATTATTAGTGTTCTTGTGGTGTTTCCGAGCATATTTTGTGCTATTTCGGGAGCCCGATGAGCATAGTTTTGGTCCTACATTTTCGAGCTGTTGTGTAAAGGCTATACGGATCTGGAAATATCAATTTGTAGGCTGTTATGCTGCTGAAAGTTCTGTAAAAATTTCCATTTTCAGATTCATTAATAATTTGTGAAGTTGTGAAGCTTTTAGCACTATTTTCAACATACCCGATTTGGGGTTTCTTAAGGAATTTGGTGGATCTTTGTGATAGCAGTTATTTGATTTTAAAGATCTGATTAGAGGTTGGAAATATCATGAAAAATCAGAGAAAGGGACATTTCATGCCATCATTTAAAGGGTCAAAGAGGGTCATAGGTTACCCTATGACCCCATTTGACCCATATTACCCATTCGAATATGTCCCTAGGGGTCTTAGGACCCCCAGTAACATATGTCATCGTTTAATGCATCAAAGGGGGTCATAGGTCACTCTATGACCCCCTTTGACTCAAATGAACGATTCGAATATGTCCCTAGGGGTTCTAGGACCCTTAGGGACATATGTTGTTGTTTAATGGGTCAAAGGGGGTCATTGGTCACCCTATGACCCCCTTTGACCCATATGAACGATTGGAATATGTCCCTAGGGTCCTAGGACCCCTAGGGACATATGTCGTCGTTTAATGGGTCAAAGAGGATCATAGGTCACCCTATGACCCCATTTAACCCATATTACCCATTCGAATATGTCCCTTGGGGTCCGAGGACCCCTAGGGACATATGTCGTCGTTTAATGGGTCAAAGAGGGTCATTGGTCACCCTATGACCCCCTTTGACCCATATTACCCATTTGAATATGTCCTTAGGGGTCCTAGGACCCCTAGGGACATATGTCGTCGTTTAATGGGTCAAAGGGGGTCATAGGTCACCTTATGACCCCCTTTGACTCATATGAACGATTCAAATATGTCTGTAGGGGTCCTAGGACCCCTAGGGACATATGTCATCGTTTGATGGGTCAAAGGGGGTGATAGGTCACCCTATGACCCCCTTTGACCCATATGAACCATTCGAATATGTCCCTAGGGTCCTAAGACCCCTAGGGACAATGTCTTCGTTTAATGGGTCAAAGAGGGTCATAGGTCACCCTATGACCCCCTTTGACCCATATTACCCATTCGAATATGTGCCTAGGGGTCCTAGGACCCCTAGGGACATATGTCATCGTTTAATGGGTCAAAGGGGGTCATAGGTCACCCTATGACCCCCTTTGACCCATATTACCCATTCGAATATGTCCCTAGGGGTCCTAGGACCCCTAGAGACATATATCGTTGTTTAATGGGTCAAGAGGGTCATAGGTCACCCTATGACCCCCTTTGACCCATATGAACGATTCGAATATGTCCCTATGGGTCATAGGACCCCTAGAGACATATGTCATCATTTAATGGGTCAAAGAGGATCATAGGTTACCTTATGACCCCATTTGACCCATATTACCCATTCAAATATGTCTCTAGAGGTCCTAGGACCCCTAGGGACATATGTCATCGTTTAATGGGTCAAAGAGGGTCATAGGTCACCCTATGACCCCCTTTGACCCATATTACCCATTTGAATATGTCTCTTGGGGTCCAAGGACCCCTAGGGACATATGTCATCGTTTAATGGGTCAAAGAGGGTCATAGGTCACCCTATGACCCCCTTTGACCCATATTACCCATTAGAATATGTCCCTAGGTGTCCTAGGACCCCTAGGGACATATGTCGTCGTTAAATGGGTCAAAGGGGGTCATAGGTCACCCTATGACCCCTTTTGACCCATATTACCCATTTGAATATGTCCCTAGGGGTCCTAGGACCCCTAGAGACATATATCGTCGTTTAATGGGTCAAACCCTATGACCCCCTTTGACCCATATTACCCATTCGAATATGTCCCTAGGGGTCCTAGGACGCCTAGCGACATATCTCGTCGTTTAATGAGTTAGAGAGGGTGATAGGTCACCCTATGACCCCCTTTGACCCATATTACACATTCAAATATGTCCCTAGGGGTCCTAGGACCCCTAGAGACATATATGGTCGTTTAATGGGTCAAAGAGGGTCATAGGTCACCCTGTGAGCCCCTTTGACCCATATTACCCATTCGAATATGTCCCTAGGGGTCCTAGGACCCCTAAAGACATATATCGTTGTTTAATGGGTCAAGAGGGTCATAGGTCACCCTTTGACCCCCTTTGACCCATATGTAGGATTCGATCATATGTCATCATTTAAAGGGTCAAAGAGGGTCATAGGTCACCCTATGACCCCCTTTGACTCTTATATATTAATAATATACATATTAATAATATACATATATATTAATAATATACATATCAATATATATATATATATATATACATATACATATTACATTATTATATTTAATAAAAATATTACGTTATTATATAAATATATTAATAACATACATATTAATATAATAATATTTATAATATATATTATATTTAATAAAAATATTATGTTGTTATATAAATATTATATTATTATACATATTAATATAGTAATATATAATACATATTACATTTAATGAAAATATTACGTTATTGTATATATTAATAACATACATATTAATATAATAATATATAATATGTATTTTATATATAGATATAAATTACGTTATTATATTTAGTAAAAATTATAATAATATATATTATATTTATAGATTGTAATAAGATTAACATAAGATATTATTATATATTACTAGATTATATATTGTATGTTTACATTACGTTATTATATATATATAATATATTAAAATATGCCTTTACATATTAATATAAGTGAAATAATTTAAAAATAAAAAACTAGAACGTTTAAATCGAATTTCCCTCCAAAATTTGAAGATTTTTAGAATTTGACTACCGAGCCATATCGGATATCCGATGTCAAATCGGATATCCGATTTGAAATCAGATATTCGATTTTGAATCAAATATCCGATCAGGCTTGGTATTTACCAAGCCTGCCTGGTCAACCCCAAAGACGTGTTTATAGAGAGTTTTAGTGATACTCAGACTTCGGGTAGCCGTCTGACAAGGTTATTTTGATCGAAATTGAATGAAATGAAATGAGTTTTTTAATATCGCTCTCTAGATTCCATCAATATAATTTCTGTCAAATTTTGAGTTCGATAAGTATTTATTAGTTAATTATCAATGAAGATTATTGTAAAGTGCTGATTGACATACTGAATGAAAAATAGCTATAACTTTCAAACGGTATAACATTTTTTAAATCTAAAAGTTGCGTCACATTCTATACTTCACCTTGTATAAGAAAAAAACAAAAAAAAAAAATTTGATCAAATTTTCTATTAGTTAGGGTGGTCAGACATAAGACTTTTTTTAATCCAAAAAATTTTTGGTAGAAAATTCATATTTAATTATTTATTTGGAATAAAAATATCAAAAAATATGCGTCACATTCGGGCATGAGTCTAGTTTTCATATCTATAATTATATTAAAAAAATATTATGATTTGATTTTGATTAAGGTGGTTAGACATACACCTACTTTTTATTTTCGCCCTGAAATTTTCTTAGTATTGCATTAAAATTCAAACTTTTGACCAATCAATTATTTTTTTCTCCTGATAAGGCCTAGTAGTTTAGAAACTACATTCAATTTTCTACAAATTATTTTCTTACAACTTTTTGATATAAAGTCCATAACCACTTCAAAATTATGTGTCAAGTTGACATAAACCTGATTTGCTGATTTTTCACTGCCACTTAAGGCCATAGTTTGGTACACCATGATCTTGCACATACCCTGCACCAAAAAGTCATCAATGACAACATTGACAACTTTTGAGTAACTTTACATATTTTTGAATTTTCCCCTCAACTTGGTCCAAAGGCTACCAAAATTCACCAAAATCCATAAATGGACTTAAAACGTTTAAAAAGGACCTTAAATAACTTATTTGGCCATTCTACCCTCTAAAGCACAAAAATTCCCTATTTGACCTAACATGCAACTAGGAGCAAATATGGCCTATTATGTCTTCCTACACTTAACATATCTCAACTTAGGACTGAGTTAGTAAAATTATTATCCTAGTGGTGTGGCTAGCACCATTACAAGCCAAAAGAAGCATAGGAGCCCTAGGTCTATCATGACCCCACCTAGGTGCCCTTGGACCAAGTTTAAGAGCATCATGGACATTCTTACATTTTTAATTCTTGAGTTCAACAGGGAATGTGTAGTTAGAGCCTTTTTGAGTTTTTCAACTCTTTTCTACTTTAGCCAATTGTCTAGATATTTTAATTAAGACAAAACAATCTTGGTAATGTCAAGGCAACCTTAGGGGTTTCCCTTCATATTCTTTGACTCTTAGGTAGGTGAAATTTGGGAAATGAGTAAAGAAAGCACCATAAATATCAACTAGTTGAGTAGTTTCCTCTATTATTCTTTTGTTTTCTTTTCCTTGAAGCTAAAATACTAGTTTGGCCAAGAAGGTATCTAGAACTATTTTGAAACCTTCCAGATTCTTACTCTTCTGAAAGAGGGTATAGTATTCAAAAATTGGCATGCTCTGATTCTAGTCTAAGTGTGGTAAACCCTTCCATTATTTGTGACAAGATAGAATATAAAATAATCAATAAGACATATAAAAACCTAAAATTCTAGAAATCTAAAAATTTTCTTCTTGAAGCCTCATTAGTATGAAATCCACCTAGTCAATGAATCTATCTTCTTTGAAGATTGTTTGAATGAAAAAGTACATCCATTTCTCCTAATGAAAGGTGTGCGAGTTCCCTTTCACTGTATTTAGTAGTGTAATGGTATATTTAATTTCAAGAATCATATGCTCTCTAGTTAATGGACATGGAAAGCGGAAACCTCCTGTCTCATATTTGAAAAAAAAACCTTTAGCTCTTGCATTATTAAATTCAATGACATCTATAAAGAAGTGTGTTTAAGAAGAGCTAATAGTCTAATCCTCATAGATCATGTAGAGGAATCCTCAATGCAACCATTATAGCAATTCAGTTGACATATAGTAGGGCCTCACCATTAAAGGAAAATATACTTTTTTTAGCCACGTCATACTTATCTTTGCATGCTAGGACCAATTCAGGACAAGGAAAATCTTTAGGGAAGGAATATGCTTATAACAACCCACTTTATGAGAAAATTTGAGATATAAAACATGGCTTTGGGTTTGAGAATCTAGCTAATAACTTACCCATGTCTTCTTTTGCAGGGAATATGTCCTCAATATCGGGAAAGATAATACTTATGATAGATTCTTTAACCTTATTAGGTAACTTAGGATGAAATACATCCATGAAGTGAAAGATTAACCAAAATAGAACAAGATGAAAAGAATTTACAAGCCTTAAAATAATTTAGGAAAATAAATAACACTTGATAATGAAGGGTGAGGAACTCACCATGTCAAGTGAATGCAATCTTTACGAAAAGAAATGATTAAGTTACCTTCGTGTATCTCTAGAAAAGACTAGACAAATATTTACTTAGAATATCAATTGAAAAAGGAATGAAAGTGATGTAACCTCTTTTAAAATATAAGACCTAGATCAAAAGCATGTAAATGGATGATAAGACTAGTGACATGACTAGTACTTTCAATCATTAAAACCTCATTAAAACTATGCACATACTAAAACATGCCTTGCCATCATTACCATTAACTCCCAACTAATGCATATCTTTCCCATAAATCTCAAATAAAAAGAATTACTTTTCATTCCACCTCTTTCTTGGACACATGTAGATAATGATATAAGCCTTTTTGACCAAGAAAACATGAACCATTAAACTACAAGAATAGTTCAAGGTTCAAGTTCAAAATTTGAGAAATGTTGGAAACTATGCTCTTAAGAGAACAAAATTTAGAAACATGGGTGAACCTATGAACTGTGAACAAGAAAGTTCATCATTCAACTTCAACAATGAGAAAAAGTATATGTGAGAACAAATGAATCTTTGATATGAACTAAATCGACAGAGGAAGACTCATGAACTTATGAATATTGAACTTAGAATGAATTGTTCAATGTTCATATTAAATGCTTTAATAAACTCAAAACATGAAATCAAAGAGTGTTTCATTGGCCATTGTTTAAATTGAATATTTCTATCAGAGACCCTTTCTTTAGAAACAAGCCTAAAACTACCATGATCATGAATATACAAAGGTAAACCATACATGGGTAATAATTGGCTTTGACTGGGGATTTAGACTGTAAGGGACTAAAAAGGAATTTAGACATCTTTGGTTCCACAAAAATGATAACAAAATAGAAAAGAACCTACCCTAAGGCATATTAAAATTTTAAAGCATAAACAAAAGGAGTAAAGATGAAAGTGATTCAAATCCTATATGTTATAAGACAGGGGTAAGTTAGTGCCATCCAGGTGCCGAAGCTTGAAAGATTTTTCTCCAAGGACTTTACTAATTTTGAAAGGGCCTTTCCAAAGTGATTCAAATTTTCCATGTACATCCTTGGGTTATCTCCTTTTATCCCATAGCAATATCTTATCATTCTACATGAAATTCTGGCATCTGGTGTTCTTGTCAAAAATCTTCTTAATCCATGCCTGGTGGATAGTTATATGATCGACCACTTTTTCTCTTTCTTCTTCAATTTTTGTGAGATAAAAAATTCTTTTATTGAAATAATTCATTTTTAATAACCTTTTGAAGTTTGGTTCTAGCCAATTAAAGGGGTAGATATAGTTGTTCTTCAATATTGTATAACAGTTGAAAAGGTGTCATCTCAATTTCTCTCTTAGGAGTGGTCTGATCTACCCATAGCACCTCAAACACTCTTTTATGCCAATCTTTTGTATTGTCACTCACTATCTTCTTCGTAATTTAAATAATATTTTTATTAAAAGATTTTTCTTGACCATTTAGCTAAGGAAATAGTTAGAAGAATGAGATAAATGAATTCCATTATCATAGAAGAATAGCTGAAGCTCCCTCGAGGAGAAGTTCTGGGCATTATCAGTTACCAATTTTTTTGGTACACCAAACCTAACTAGGATGTTTTCCATTAGAAATTTACTCACCACTTTAGAAGCAGTCTTTTTAAGAGGTATTGATTCCACCCACTCGGTGAAGTAATTAGTAGCTATCAAGATATGAGTGTGACCTATGCTTAAGGTTATATTAAGAGGTCCTATGAAATATAAACCCCATTGTTTAAAAGGTTCTTCAATAACTACTATTTTTAAAGGAAGTGTAGCTAGCCTAGGTTTACCAACAAACAAATTGCACTTCTCACAATTTCCAACCCACTTGTAGGCATCCACAAACATCCCAAGCCAATAAAATCCATTCCTTAGTATCTTTAAGACTATCACAGTAGATGAAAAATGTCCACCACAAGCTACACTATGAAGAGAATGAAGCAACTTCTCTTGTTGATCTATATCCACATATCTCAAGAGTGTACCATCTAGACCTTTCTTATAAATAACATCATCGACAATCACATATTTGGGAACCTTAAATCTTAGATTTCTTCTTTCCTTATTAGTCAGTGCTCAGGACACTCTCCATATGTAAGAAAATAAGCAATGTTGGAAAACCAATTATCCTTAAGACCAACCAGTAATGAACACGAGTTTACATTAGTAATGTTCTCTTTATTTTCAGCCATTAATCTGCATAAACCTTGACCTCTCACAAACTTGGAAGGTTTTATTCCAAGGTCAAACTCTTGGACCTTTGACACATAGGTGGCTTTGTTATTAACAGACACTTTATGTTATGTAAGGATACTTTTTACACTAAACTTAGAACAAAAACTGTCAAGTGTGAATGTAAAATATAATGGGTAAAAGTACAAAGTTGTGTCACCTTTTAGGCTAACTTATTAGAACAATTGAATTTGAGTATTTCTATCTATAAATAAATTTTATTGAAACATATGATCTAGACAAATTCACTCTAGCTAACTTATATATGGTCTCATAGTTTTGCAATTGGAAATGTTTACTAGATGTACTAGATGCATGTTTTATATTAGTTTGTATCCAATTACTAAAGAAATAAAATTATTTTAGAAAACTAACATTTCAATAAATCTTACTATTTTTTCTAATATATTTTTAATAACATATGAACACCATTTTATAGAGTTCAAAGTCAAGAATATTTTCATATAGAGTTTATAGTGTTTTAATTAGATATAGTATATTGTAATTACAAAATTCTACAAGTACATATTTTAACACTCGAGAAGATGTCAAGTTTGACAAAGGAAAAAATATTAAATCATATAAAAAAAAATTAAGACTATATGATGTTCTAGAGGAGAGAGTCCTCTTCTAGAATGTATAATTTTTCTTTTGGTTAGAAATGATTTCTTTTCAAAAATGTTGTGGGAGATGAAAACTATCGATTTTAGATGAGTTAATTTTGAATCATTATAAAAGATAAAATATAGGTCTAAAGCCAATTTTCAATTTTTAATTGTTCTAGCTATATATGTTATCTATAACAAAATCTAAGATATAAGGGAAACAAGTTTATTTTCATATTATTTTGTGGTGGGAACTAAATCCCTAATTTTCATCATCTCTTAGCAAGTAAAAATTTGTCTTTTAAAATTAGGAAAATATATCAATTCTTACTTCAAATAATTATTAAAATGTATAATCCTAGAATTCATCCATTTCTACACATATCATTAGTTTACTTCATTATCAAATTCTAAATAATACTAGCATTTTTATGTCATTGAAGATGAATAGTTATACTTTTGTTAGCCTTTTCCTTTATAAAAGGGTGACACACATTTGTGCTTTTACCCTAATATCTGAACTATTTCATTGTTTTCACAATTGAGAAGGATTTTTTTTTCTACTAGTAAGAATCTTAACTCATAATTATTCATTGACACACTCATAAACGATATGGGGACCTCAGAGCCTATTGCATCTTCTTGTAATAGAACTACAAACATTGTATGTTCTCTACCACCACAATGGATAACAGAATCTTTCTTGTAATCTGGGTGAGCAAGAATCAATGCATTGGCTATGGTGACTATTAATTCTTCAAATGAATTTATGGCTTCATCACTACATTTGGAGACCATCTTATTACTAAGAAAATTCCTGATGGGCCGGGTTGTTTCTACAAAATCAAGCACAAATTTCCTCAACAAATTAATCTAATCAAAGAAGGAATGAATACCATTACGATTAGATGGAAGGCACAACTGTTGGATAACTTCAACCCATTTTTGATCTATCTTTATCCTATATTTTGACACAAGATGGACCAAGATCTTTCCCTTAGTAAAAAAAAGATAGGCTTCTGGGAATTGAAGGAGACGCCATGTTTTTTACATCTCTAAAGAGCTAATTTTAGATCACACAGATGTTTCTTCCTTCTTCTTGAGAAAACCATCATGTCATCTAAGTAAATGATGATTATTTTGTTCAATAGATGTCCAAAAGATGGATTCATCACCCTTTGGAAGGTGGCCCCTACATTGATGAGTAAAAATGACATCGTACTATATGTGAAGGTTCCCCATGACATGGTAAAGGTGGTTTTATATTGGTCTTTTAGAGCTACATTGATATGATTATATCTAGAAAAACCATCGAGCATGGACATCATTTCTAAGATAGCTACCATCTGCAAAATAGATCCATGTGGGGAAGAGAAAATTTTTCCTTCAAACTCACCTGATTCAAATTTTTGAAGTCTATGCAAATCCTTATCTCACCACTTTTCTTTTGAATACGGACTATATTCATCACCCATATGAAGTGATGAATGGGATAAATTATGCATGCCTTCAACATCTTATCCACCTCTTTAAAAATTGCATCTACCAGCCTTGGATTATAATTTCAAAGTTTTTGGTGGAAAGGAGTAGCATCTAGTTTTAAGGGAATCTGACGTTTGAATTTCCCTTGGCAAAAGTCTTTCAAATCTTCATAGGACCAAGAAAACACATTGCCAAACTCTTTCAACAACTTCAAGAATCTATTTCTTTCTAATTCATTACAACATTTATCTAAGTTAACCACCTTAGGATTATCCTCTAAACCAATGTTCACCTTTTCAAATTCACTTGAAAGCTCCTCTCTCTCTCTCTCTCTCTCTCTCTCTCTCTCTCTCTCTCTCTCTCTCTCTCTCTCTCTCTCTCTCTCTCTCTCTCTCTCACCAAAACAACAATCTCTTCTATCAAAAATTGACTCCAATGTTACTAGGCCCTTAGGAATGATATTTATCTTCAATTGAACAAGTCCATCCTTAGGATCATTTACATAATTTAGAGGAAGTTCAAAATTTCTAGAATTTGAACCATTAAAGTGAAGAGGTTGAAAAGGTGAAAACCCTTGGAGGAATTCATTAATGTGAGCATCATTACAAAAAAATTTCTAGGGGTTTTTCATTGTTAGGAACACTATGATGATGGAATAATATAATTGTATAGACATCATATTGAAAATATGAATGAGGAATCATTAGGGATGTTGACCTGACCAAAGAATTTAATTTGGTATTCTACTCTCTAGGAATGGATTCTATGCAAAATATTTCAAAACCCTCAAATTTATCACACACCCTATTTTTGTGATATTTCAATCTAGGATTCTTCATAGAAAAGATATTTTGTACTTGTTTAATGACAAGTTCAACATCTCCTTTAGCTTTTAACAATTGGACCACTTTCCTTTTAGCTTCTTCATATTCTATGATATTGTTTGTGTTTTTAAAGGCAAGTTTGAAAGCATTGGGTATAATCTAACATAATGGTGTGATAGGAAAAAATCCAACAACTAAACCAATTGAAGCACAATTGCCATCAAATTCCAAAGTCCATAGGCATTCTTTAGACACATTCATCAAACCTTCTATTTCTTCAAAGGAAACAAAATAATTAGAAAAATAAGTTTCACTATATAGGATGTAGGACCTCAAGTCCTTAGATACAAGAACTATATATTTAGCTTTGTTTTTAGGTTTGATGTAGGGGACTCCCCTTAATACCATAAAATCATAACAAAAACAATGAAACAACAACATATGCAAGAAAAAAAATGGACTTCTTATTATTGCCGCAAATGTGGAATTAAATAATTCTCAATTGCAATTTGCTAACCCAAATGTGCACCTTAATTACAATAATCTATAAGATAGTGCTACACCTTTCTTAAATAGGTAGTTGTATGCCACTCGAGAAGGTTCTAGATGCTCAAACTTAATACCTAGGGCTTATAGACCCCAACAATAGACATACAGTTGGCCAAATACATCTTTGACAAGTTATTTTAGAAAATTTGGTAGCCCAACTTTTGAAGGCCATAACTCATGAACCATTGCTTCGATTGGCTATAATAACCACTTTTCAAAAATTCTAGCTCCTGATATACAAGCCCAGAATGGTGCTAGTGCCCTTCCATCATGTTTTCTAATCTCATCCAAGAATTCTAAGGTCTCCAATAGTGAGCCTAAAGATTTTTCAACAAAATTTTCCACCAAAATTTTGCAATAATTTCTCTGATACTTATGCTTGAGCAATGAGATTTTTATGGTAGGCTTACAACTTTAAAATGAACCTTCTAGTAGAAAATGAGAACATTCCAAGATCATATGAAAAACTTACTAAAAATAGTAAGTTCCCATAAATAGTAAGCACCTTGTCTACTAGTCGTTATTAAAATAGAAAAGATTAAAGTTCAAATATTATTTTTTTGGGTGATGCAAGATTGCTCTTATACCCAAGATGCTCCTACATCAAACACCTAGGGTAATTTGAGAAGTGATCCCATCACATCTCAAGTGTTTAGAGGGAAACCAAGATGGTTAACCTCCTCCTTTGCTAGCCATGATGAATCCTCAACTAGTCTCCCTTTCCATTTGACAAAATATTCCTCATAAGTTTTGTTTCTGGTGCTTTTTCCAACATGACTATCTAGTATCTCTTCAATCTCCTTTGTAGCCAAACTAGCTACTCGAATGCTCCACTATGCTTCTAAAACTTCATCTCCATCACCTCCTTCATAATACTTTATGAAATATAAAATATTAAATACTATTGAAATGTTGAATTCAGCAAGAAACTTCACTTCATATGCATTTCCAAAGTCACGCCTCTTCACTTTCTTGCATGGTCCAAACTTCTTCATCTTCAACTTATTATATGTACCCACTAGAAAATGCTCCTTTCTCAAATGAACCATGATTTCATCTCCAATCTAAAATTCCTTATATCACCTTTTTCACATCTACCTTAGCCTTATACTATGTATTTATCTTTGTAATGTGCTTCCTCACCTCCTCATGGATGTTCAAATATTCAACAAAATCTTCAACTTTAGCACTGCTTATCTCTCCTTTATCCAACTGCCTTATCAAAAGCATTTCTAGGACTACTCACATATACAATCTGATTTACAAGTACTCCTATTGATAGAATTATTATATGAAAATTAAACCTATGGTAAAATCATATCCCATCCTTTTAGTTTATCTCCAACCAAGCATCTCAACAAATTTCCCAAACTGTGATTCACAAATTCTATCTATCCATCAATCTATTGATGATGCAATGAACTGAACTTTAAATTTGTCTTTAACTTCTTCCATAATGTATACCATAAATATCCAAAAAATTTGGTATCTCAATCTATAACTATACTCTTTGGTAGACCATGTAATCTCACCACTTCTCTGAAAAACAACTCTACTACATGAACAACATCACTAGTCTTCTTGCAAGGAATAAAATGTGCCATCTTTGAAAACTTGTTAACCACCACAAAAATAGAATCATGCCCACACTATGTCCTCACTAATCCAAGAACAAAATCCATGCTGATATCCTCCCACAGATTCTTTAGTATAGGTAATGGTTGACCCAACCTTGTATTCTACTTTGCTGCTTTTGTCATCTAACATAATGTGCAACTTTGTACAAATTTCATCACATCTTGCTGCAACTGTGCTTAGTAATAATTTTCAACAACCAAAGTTGTGGTTTAATCTCTGTCAAAATGTCTAGCTGATCCTCCACTATGCTTCTCCTTGATGATATTCTCTCTCATTAAACTTTTGGGAATGCACAACTAGCTTCCTTTGAACAACATATTATCCTAGTTCATGAAATCCAACCACTTTGTCCTGTTAAGTGTAACATGTTCTGTACAAGCCTTCCATGCTTTAGCAAAATTAGGATCATTAGGATACAATGTGCTAAGTTCCTTGAACCCAACCAACTCTATTTGCATTTCTACTAGCAAAATTTGTCTTCTACTAAGAGCATCTACAACTTTTTTAGACTTCCCACTCCTATATTTTGAAACAAATCTATAACTTTGCAAAAAATCAACCCACTTTAAATCCCTTTGGTTCAATTTTCCTTGACTATTCAAATATTGCAAAACTTGATGATCAATATACAAAACAAACTCCTTAGGAAGAAGATAGTGTCTCCACTTCTTCAATGCTTGAACTATAGCATAAAATTCTTGATAAAAAATAGAATATTTTCTTTTTGCATCATTCAACTTCTCATTGAAATAAGCAATAGGTCTACCTTCTTGGCTCAAAATAGCTCCTATTACAATACCACTAGCATCATAGTCTACTTGAAACACCTTATTAAAATCAAGAAGTGTTAAAACAAGTTGCTTAGTAACTTTCTATTTTAATAAATTATTTATTTGCTCGTGTAGTCCACTTAAACTCTTTCCTATCCCCTCATTGTTTTAGTCAAGAGTCCACAAATACTACTAAAACTATGAACTTTCTATAAAATGTAGCTAGTCCATGAAAATATCTTACCTCTATTTCTCTCCTTAGAGTAGGTCATTCAAGGATAGCCTTCACTTTCTCTAGGTCCATTTTTAGACCTTCTCTTGAGACTAAAAATCCCAAGTACACCAACTCTTTCTTTACAAAACTACACTTGTTTAGGTTTATTAGCAACTTTTCTTCTGTCAACTTATCAAACACCTTGTGAATATGAATCAAATGTTCCTCTAATTTCTTACTAAATATCAATATATCATCTAGGTAAACAATGACAAAATTACCCAAAAACTCCTTTAGTACCTCATTCATGAGTCTCATGAAAGTTCTTGGTGCATTGGTTAACCCAAAAAGCATGACTAACCACTCATATAGTCCTTCCCTTGTCTTGAAAGTAGTCTTCTAGTCATCACCTTCTCTGATATGAATCTAATGGTACCCACTATTTAGATCTATCTTTGTGAAATACTTAACTCCACTCAAACAATCCATAATATAATCCATCCTTGACAATGGAAATCTATACTTTATTGTGATCTTATTGATAGCATGAGAATCTATGCACATTCTTCATTCTCCATTCTTCTTTGGTGCTAATACTACTGGTACAACACATGGACTTAGACTCTCTTGAATCAACCTATTATGCAACAACTCATGAACTTTCCTGTTCAACTCTTCACTTTCTACTGGTGTCATTCTGTTCACTACCTTGTTTGGCAAATTGGCTTCTAGAACCAAATCTATCTAGTGATTTACCTTCCTCACTAGGGGCAATCCTTCAAGTACATTAGTTGGTATTATATTAGAAAACTCTCTCAACATATCTACAACTTCTGCAGGTACCTCCTCTACTTCTTCTTTACTATCTTTAGGGATTATAGAAAAACACATATTCTCATGCTTCATACCTTTAAGAAACTCTTTTCCATCAACAAAATATATCCTAGCAGCACTACATACCTTTTCTTCTTTATCCTTCAACAACTTCAACTTATGTTTCACTCCATCCTTAGTTAGAGTGTAAGTATTTGTTCACCCATCATGTACAACATGTCTTTCAAATTGCCATGGCCTACCCAACAACATATGACATATGTCCATAGGTATGATATCACATAGTACCTCATCCTGGTAGCTTCAAATCTTCAACTTCACTGTGCACTACTCACTGACCATGACCTTATGGTCATCTTGCACCCAAGCAATAAAGTATGGACATGGGTGTTTCTGCCTTTTCGACTTCAACTTGGTGACCATTTTTTTTCACATGAGATTGTTAGTACTTCCACCATCAATGATCACATCACAACACTTATCCTCACATTTGCACCTTGTGTGAAATGAGATCCTTCTTTGTTCAGGTTCATTCTCACCACTCAAGAAGACTCTTCAATTAACTAGGACTTCTGATCTTTTAGCATCTTTAGAACGTGAGGAATTGGCATCTTCATCAACATGTGCAACTCTCACTTGAGCTTTTGTTCTTTGATCTATCCTTCCTTGGAACTGGGTACAATCAAATGCTCTATGCCCTTCTTCTCCATAGTGAAAACATTTTCCATGGAAGCCTCCTCTTCTAAATACTTGTCCTCTGCCTCTTCCTCTCTAATCTCTATTGTTCTAATCTTGGAAATGATTAAAATTGTTTCCCCTCTAGTTTTTACTGCTACTTCAAGCCTTATCCTTGTTCTTTTGATCATCCATTAGATCTTCCACCATGACCTCTTCCATTATTCTTATTGTCAAACTTCTTGCTTAGTTTCTCCTCAACTCTTAGGGAAAACTGGTATGCCTCCTCAAGAATACTCATTCAAACTAGACTTAGCTCATCCTCAATGCTTGGCCTTAACCCATTAAGATAACAGGTGACTTTCTCCTTATCAGTTTTTGCATGGATGATTCTAATGAGAACTCGATAGAACTCTTTGGTGTACTCTTGAATAGATTTTCCTACTTGCTCCAATCCTTTCATTTTCTTCAATAGATCAAGATCATAATCCATAGGAACAAATTGTCACTTCAATTTATCTTTCATCCAATCCCATCTGGTGATTTTGTCCTTTCCTTTTCTATTTCAATCCAACTAAACCTCCTACCACCAAATCTTTTCATGTCCCTTTAGTTTTTCCTTTGCAAACTTGACCCTATCAGGATCATCAATATCTTCATACTCAAAGTACTCCTCTAGTTCATTGATCCAATAAATCTACTCCTTTGGGTTAAGATTTCCTAAAAATGTGGGAACCTCAAACTTAGGTTCTTTTTCCAACCTTGGAGATGACCCTAAAAAGCTTCTCTTCCTCCAAATTTAGAACTGCCTCTGCTTCGACATTTTCTTCTACTTCATCCTCATCCTCTCTTTCATCTCTTATGGGAAGATTCATTCTTCTAAGCATTTGTTCATCCAATGCTTGCATTTATCTTTGGAGGGCTCAAAAACCCTTAGGTGTAACACCTACAGCTTGTCTACTATGCTCTCTTCATGGAGGAATTTTTGCACTTCTATTGAAACCCTAGTGCAAACTACCTCACAATAAGCAGTTCATCTACATGCTGAACCCAAACCATAGTCCTAGTGTGAACTACCTCATAGTTGGCGATCTATCCACACACTCAAGAACTCTAGCTCTGACACCACTTGATGTAGGGGACTCCCCTTAATACCATGATTTCATAATAGAAACAATGAAACAACAAAATATGTGAGAAAAAAATATGGGCTTCTTATTATTACCACAAATGCAGAATTATAGAATTCTCAATTACAATAAGCTAACCTAAGTGAGCGCCTTCATTACAATAATCTGCAAGATAGTGCTATGAACTATCACCCAGAGCTGTCCTAGACAATGTTTGGTCCTTTCTTAAATAGGTAGTTATATGCCATTCAAGAAGGTTCTAGATGCTCAAACTTAATATCTAGGGTTGACAGACCCTAACAATACACATAGAGTTCGCCAAAGACATTTTGACAAATTATTTTAGAAATTTTGGTAGCCCAACTTTCAAAGGCCATAACTCACAAAATATTGCTCCGATTGGCTATTATAACCACTTTTTAGAAATGCTAGCTCCTGATCTATAGGCTCAAAAAAATGCTAGAACCCTTCTGTCAAGCTTTTAGACCTCATCCATGCACTCTAAGGCCTCCAATAGTGAGCCTGAAGATTTTTAAGCAAATTTTTCCACCAAAAATCTGTAATAACTTCTTCAATACTTATGCTTGAGCAATGAGATTTTTATGGTAGGCTTACAAATTTAAAATGAACCTTCCTATAGAAAATGAGAAAATTCCAAGCTCATATGACAAACTTACTAAAAATAGTAAGTTCCCATAAATAGTAAGCACCCTATCTACTAGTCCTTATTAAAACAAAAAAGATTGAAGTACAATTTTTTTTTTGGGTGATGCAAGATTTCTCTTATACCTAGGATGCTCTTGCATCAAGGTTTTAGCACAACTTCATTATCCCCAATGGGAATTGTAGCTTGAGACCAATCTAATTTTACCTACCCACCCAAGTCTTTACAAAATGTTATACTCAAAAGTTTTCTATAGCTAGCAATAATATCTATGACTAGGATGGTTAGTTTGATCCTTTTGTTAGGAAATTTAGCCAGAGATACTTGAGCATCTTTAATCTATCCTATAATGGAAACTTGTTTGAAATCAATAACATAGCATTTATCAAAGGTTTGGTCAAAGGTAGGTCTAGATCTTTAGCAACTGTAGTAGGCATAATGTTATCAAAGGCACTAGAATGAATGAAACAATTGTTTAACCTATGACCATGGATGAATAGAGATACATAAAATGGGTTGAACTTTTCTACAATTTCATAGGTTTGTGATGTTTTTACATGATAAAAAAGTTTTGTTGTTATTGAGTCCTACTATAGGATCAGTATTCACCTTAGAGTGGTTTCTTGAGCTATCCAATTGAACATGAATTTTAATACATTAAAATAACCTACTCAAATAATCATGATTAGACCTTAAATAATCAAAAGGACAAATTTAAATCTATGAGGACTTACAAAATTCCACTATGTCAAATTTAGACCTATGTTCAGTTTCTTTGGAAGTCCTTTCTTCTTGAGCTTGGTTCTTTTGGATTTTGAATTCAATCTTGCATTGTTCTACATGATCATGCCATTTATTAGAAGGCATAGAAGAGGATGTAGAAGCAAGAGTTTTATCACTACAATTACTCTTGGTAAGTACTATACAAGAAGGATATTCTAGAGTAGTATATACATCAGCACCTCAATTTGAGTTAGAATTGTATTCAAAGTAGTAACTTACAAAGTCGCCAGGTCCTCTAGAGGGCTCTTCATTCGCAAGAATTTCTTCAATAACTTCTTTATTAACTTCCATTTCTTTGTGACAAATCATTTCTAGATAAGAGGATCCATCATGTTCATCAGATAAGTGAAATATACAAAATTTCACCTTCTTAGTAGAAGGTCCCTCAATTGCTAACTTCTAATTTCCTGACAGCATATGAGTTTGTCTTCTTGATGCTCCCCGGTGATTAAAATTCTTGGGTATATCACAATAAGTTATTCCAAGCATCTTCTTGTTCATCTCTGATACATCATTCAACAATCTTTGAACTATAGGGTCAGTTGAACTAGAAGTGGATGCCTAATTTTGAGGATTTTACATCTCACAGCTCCACTTCCTTGTGGCCAAGAGGTCATCTTCTAATTCTATGAGCAATCTTTGTGTCACATCAACATCTTCTACTCTTTCCCATCTCAAGTGAAAAATTATATTAGGGGGCATAGAAGTCAAAAAAAACCTTTTATGTTTTTGTTGTTGGGCCTCTTCGTGGAAGGGATTTTAAATAAAATTTTATTAAATTTGGCTATGAAATCATGCATGGGTTCTTGAACTTCCTTTTGAGCTATGAAAATTTCAATAGAATAGTATGTTCATCATCAGCATATTTGAGCCTTGATTTAATGATAGTTCTCATGGAAGCCCAGTTAGTGATAGTTCCATTTGGAAGATGGTGAAACCAATCAGCAAAAGGCTCTATCAAAGTTTGCACTAACGATTTGATTGCAACATTTTTAGTGTTGACAATAAGAACTCCATAGGTTGTGTTCAATGCATTTAGATGTTCATCAATGGATTTCTTTCCATCTTCACTAAACTTAAGAAGAGTATATTTTACTCCTTTAGGAAATGGATTAGGATTAGGTCCAAGGGCCAAAGGTCCCACTTGAGCATGCCAAGGTTTCATAGCCATGGTAGGGAATCAAAAATTGATAGGTTAGATGTTAAAATGTGTGGGGATGAGTGTGTAGAGCATGCAGAGAGATAGTAGCTCATTTAGGTTTCTCAGGAGAAGCATGAATACTTCTACGTTTAGTTATCCCCTTCCTCTTATGAGTATGATTTGGGGTAAATTTTAGTGACTTAATAAACTCATAAGATTCATCTATGGAGCCTTTACTTTTATCACCCTGGGTGTACTTTCCTCCAACTAGCCTAACAAAGTAAAATATTTCTTAATAGGCTTATTTAGTAGGATTAGGATTTGGAGTGTGCTAAGCCAATCTTTCTACCACTTCTTCTTCTTGAGCAATATGTACCCATCTAATTAGTTTAACCCTTTCTTCTCCATCCTTAAGAACCTATCTAAACTATAATAATTGTTCGTTGCTAGTCTTTCTATTCCAAGCTAGGGTATTTAGGTCAAAAATAATATCTTCTTGAGTATTGTCAAACCATAGGCTAGGTTGAAGAAATGGGAAAATGTCTTGATGAGGCAAGACCATTATATGTATTGAATATGATTTATCTACAGTGTAGTAACCAAAAACTAAACTAGTGAACAAATTTTCCTTCCTAGCTATTTATGTTTACATTAATAGGAAAAATAGTTTTCACGAAAAATGAGTCTTGAAAGTTCACAAAGGCTCTATGTTTTAAAAGGCACAACTCCCTTCTATAATAATTTATCAATATACTCTTATTGTAAATTAATATTATCATTTTCTCTTTTTAACCTCAAATAACTTAAGGAAAGAAAAGAGTCTCTCAGAACAAGAAAGGAATGTTACAGATTAAACATTTTATATTTGATGCATGTCACACAACACATATTTAAAGAATCCATATTTATGATCATGCTTGCCAACCTAAATAAAACAAAAATGATAACTCCAACATAGTTAATGAAAAAACACTAATGCTAGAATGAATTTCATACAAAACCACCATCAAGAAAGATAATCACACAATCACCAAAGAGATGCACCAAAAATAACCATACAATTAATTCTATTATCATCAACTTACTATTCCTCAAACAAAAGGAAACAACTACTAACTTACTATCTAGATATCTAATCCTTTAAATAAAATAAAATAAAGTATATATAGCCATGCAAGGCTTTCCAAATCAGTTTCAAAACTAACTCTCAAGGAGTTACAAATTGTTTAAACAAAACTGAGTTTTAAAGAAAAATTAAAGAAAGAAAATAATTAAGGCATGTGGCCCCACAATCATCTCCTAAGCTCTAGCTATGTCATGACCATGGGCATGCAAATCATGGGAGTTAGAGAAACCACCACCACCATTTTCCATCCAAGCCTAATGTGATGTGAGGAAAAAATCAATGCTTATTGTTGTGGGATGCCAAGCTACTCCAGTTGAAGCTTCCACATCATCATGATGCTATAGATATGATCAAGTTTCTTATCTTGTACTTCTAAATGATCTGTCAGATGATCATCATGGAATCTTCCTAGGAAATGATGGTTAAGTCTTTATTAGAGACCTTACTTGTTTCCTTCATCAATTTCACCTTGGAGAAAAAGGCCATTTTCACTTCTTTCAAAGGCTTCTCCTTTTGATCCTCATTATCCATGATGTTAACATCGATGTACTTAGTGCCAACTACTAGGAATTCCTTTAGACACCCCACTTCTTTTAGTAGTTTAGAGCATTATTACAATCCTTGTTTAGTCACTATATTCCTCCATTCTATGTTAGCTCTATGATGAACAAAAAATCACCATCAAATTCAACCTCTGAATTCTCAATCAAGAACCTATCTATTCTATATTCTTGAACCTCTAAAACTTTAATGAAATATTCATCCCACTTAATTTTCTTAGCTTTCCAAGAATTTATTTCTAATTCTAGAGTGGTCACCAATTTGTTAGATCTTGCATTAGTATTAGTGAAGTGGGAGAAATAATTGGTTGCTTGGGAATGACCTATGTTCAACCCCTCACCATAGGCTTGAGAAATAGAACAATCTCTCTTGACCTATCCAATAAAAAATTTACTAAGGGGAGAAACAACATCAATGATAGAAATAGTATTATCTAGAGCTTTTGTATGTTGGGTTTTTGAATTTCATGAATGTATTCTTCCATCTTCCACAAAGACTATTTAATTTCTTGTTTATCCCTTTGATCTTTCAAAATGTGGTGAAAAATCTTTGATCTTCCAGCACTCCATATTTTCATATCTACTTCCTTGGAAGAAGGACCAAGGATCATTTCATCTACTATGTAATCTTGGGGAAGTACCTCATCTATACCTTTGTCAACTATAGGTTTTATCACCTCAGCTATCCACTGTCCTGTATTCTCATCAATATTTAGTGGAGTCTCTATCTTTACTTTCTTATCTTTGGGTTTTTTTCCAAGAAATTTTATTACCATGTCACCTATCAAAAGAGTTTCTAGAACTATGCTCCTTTTCTTGCTCACTAATAGATTGAACCAATTAGGAATGAAGGGATTTTCCTTAGCAGGAGGAGTTTGCATAACAAGGGATGAACTAAGCACCATTGAACTTAAAGTATTGGATCCATCTATTATATGTTTATTCCCTTGTTCCATTTCATGATTTAGGATTTCAATAGAAGGTCCCTCTCTTAAATCAACCTCAATTGTAATTGTCTTATCATAAGTTTCTTTCAAACTGCTTGACTATTCTTGCTTCTTCCTACTTCGAGAATGAGTCCACTTGATAGAAGGAGGAAGTTGAATTGAACCTTGAACAAGGAGTTTAGGTTCAACTTTTGACTTTAGTTTTCCTTTAGTGAGAGAGGGAAAAACTTCATTAGTATTAAGAATAACCATGGGTAAAGTAGGACTAGCATGAACTTGTTCAACACTACGAGTAACTGATTTTAACCATCTTTTCTTTAAGATCCATTGTTCTATTTTGATTAGGAAAGGAAAGTTTCATGCATGAAAGCCATCTTCTTTTGGTATGGCCCAGTCAATTTCTGGTAATGGGTCAGCCTCCACTTGTTTAATATAAGTTGGGTTGAAATTTTCTTCATTTTATTCTTTGACTACTCTAGAGGTATATAGCGAGAGATCAAAATCCTTGATCTAAGCTAGTGAAAATCTTGACCATAAGCTTCTTCTAACCTCAAAATCATCCTAACACTTAGCCTAGAAAAATTGTAGATAGGGAACATGGAGAGAAGATGAACTTAGCTCATAACATCTAGAGAAAATTCTTTCTTGTCAAAGTTAGGTCTAGAAAAATAGATCAATAGATTCATAGATTTAATTTTAGCCTTAAGCCTCAGAGCATCATGGATAGTCATGTATTTGTAATGCTTGATTTCAATAGGGAATGTGTAGCTAGAGCCATTTTGAGTTTTATAACTCTTTTATACCTTAGCTAATTGTCTACATATTTTGATTAACACAAAATGATCTAGGCAGTTTCAAGGCAATCATAGCCCCTGGGCTTTTCTTCATATCCTCCAACTCTTAGGAAGGTGAACTTTGAGAACTAATTAAAGAAGCTACCATAAAAGTCAACCATATGATTGGCTTCCTCTGTTATTCTTGTGTTTTCTTTTCCTTGAAGCTCGAACACCAATTTGGTGAAGAAGGTATCTTGAACTATTTTGAAACCTTATAGATTATTACTCTTTTGCAAGAAGGGATAGTATTCATAAATTGTCATGATTTGATTCCACTCTAAGTGTGGTAAAACCTTCAATTCTCTACCACAAGCTAGAATATAAAATAAGTTAGAAGACATAGAAACTAAAAATTCTAGAGACTTGAGAAAGTTCTTCTTGAAGCCTAGTTGATATGATATTTGTCAAGTCAATAAATCTATTATCTCCCAAGATTGTTTGAATGAAAAAATACATCTAATTTTCCCAATTAAAGGTGCATGAGTTCCCTTTTACTCTATTCAATAGTGTAATGAAATCTTTAATTTAAGAAATCATATGCTCTCTAGTTAATGGATGTGGAATGTGTGAACCTCCTCTCCCAGATTTGAAAAGGAAACCTTTAGCAATTGCATTACTAAATTAAATGACATTAGTAGAGAATTGTGTATAAGAAGAGCTAATAATTCAATCCTCATAGACCTCATGTAGATGAATCCTCAACACAACCATTACAACAATTTAGTTGACATATACTAGGACCTTACAATTAAAGGCACATATGCATTTTGTAGCTGGATCATACCTATCACTGCATGCTAGGACCAATTTAGGACAAAGAAAAGATTCAAGAAAGGTAGACACTTGTAAAAACCCACTTTCTTAGACCTTCTAGGATATAGAACCAGGCTTGGGGTTTGAGAATCTAGCTAACAACTTACCCACATCTTCTTTTGTAAGGAATGTGTCCTCAATATTAGGAAAGCCACTACTTATGAAAGACTCCTTAACCTTATCAAGTAACTTAGGATGAAATGTAGCTATGGCAAGAAAGAGTAACCAAAATAGAACAAGACAAAAAGAAGTCATGACCCTTGAAATAATGTAGGAAAATAAATAACAACTGATAATAAAGGGTGAGGAACTCACCATGCTGAGTACATGGAAGCTTCATTGAAAGAAATGCTTAAGCTAGACTAGACAAATCTTGACTTAAAACAACAATGGAAAAAGGAATGAAAGTGATATAATATTTTTTTAAAACATTAGACCTAGATCAAAAGATTGGTGATATGACTGCTACTTTCAATCATTAAAATCTTATTCAGACACCATATGTACCAAAACATGTCTTTCCATCATTACCATTAACTCCCAATTAATGTGTATATTTTCCATAGATCTCAATGAAGAAGAGTTACTTTTCATTCTGCCACTTGTCACTGATGATATCAGCCTTTCTAACCAAGCAAACATGAACCATTTAACTACAAGAATAGTTCAAGGTACAAGTTCAAAATTCAAGACATATTAGAAACTATGCTCTTAAGACAACAAAATTTAGGAGGGGTGAACCTATGAACTCTAAAAAAGAAAGTTCATCATTGAAGTTCAATAATCATGGGTATCCATGAGAACAAATGACTCTTTGACTTGAACTAAATTGATAGAGGAAGACTCATGAACTCATAAACATTGAACTTTGAATGAAGTTTTCAATGTTCATGTTCAAGGCTTCAATAGACAAAAAACATGAAATCAAAGAGTGTTGCACTAGCCATTTTTTAAATTGAAGATTTCTATTAGAGACCTTTTCCTTAGAAACTATTGATATATCAATAAAAGTTTGATATTAGTGACACACACTTATTTAGATTGTATATAGCTACCAAGCTCATTGTAGAACTCACAGTGTTTGCCATGTATTTCAGGTGTCACTAAGTTCTACAGTTTCTATTGAGTCCTTTGGACAAATCTTAGTGGTTACCAACTAGTCTCAATTACAATCAAGATTAGTAGTGTAAACCATGCATCTTAGTGTATGCCAATTTTACCAGTGCAAACCAAGCCATGCAGTGTTCACCGAGTTCATAGTGTATGTGATGAGAGTACAGTTTTAACTGAGCTTCTTAGTTTTAACCAACTAACTTAGTTTATATTGAGCTTGAGGTGAGAATGATTACCAAGGCATGCAATGTAAATATAGAGACTCAATTTATATGATGAGTTTCACAATGTCTAATAAGTCACCCAGTGCAGACGGAGTTTAGGACTACTTGGAAGTGATTAGTATGGATTGAGCTTCTATGTCTACCAAGTGCATGAAGATGTCAAGTATTAATAGTGGATGCTAAGTATCAGAACCTCACCAAGTTAGTCTTTAGAACCCGAATGTCTTCATGTGGGCTGACTTTATAATATTTGTGCTAACTTGTATTGTGGCTGACTTTGTAATTTGTATAATTGGATTGATATATATGTAATTCATTGTATCATATCCAAAAGATGCATGTGTGTGAAAATATGAAAATGTGAATGTGAATTAAATTAGAGAAAAGTAGGAGTGGATTACAAAGGCTACAATAGTATAAGGAGTAGCAAAGTCATATCTATAATAGAAAGGTGATCAATACTTAAAGGAATCTCATTTATCAAGCCAAGTTGCAAATCAAAGATCATCCACTATTTCATCCTAGCAAGTGGACCAGTCAAATCCTTTCACAAGGTAGACCTAACAGTCTTTTGTAAATCTCTTTACTGAGTGCATACTTAATTGTATGTTTGTAAATCCTTTCACAAGGTGGACCTAGCAATCATTATTACTCCTAATAGGCCAGATCATCAGAAGTGATCAATGTAAGCTTTAACAGGCTAACTTTTTACTATAGTACTAAAGTTGTGGGTATAATCCCCACCATAGTTTTACTTTCTATTTGGAAGGTTTCTGGGTCACCAAATCTTTGTATCTTAGTGTTATGAATGCTTTCATGTTTTCAATTTCTTATGCATGCAATTAGATCAAAATTTATATGATGGATTAAATTCTAATTGAATGGTTGGATTAAGAATTGAAATTGTTGAAGATTTAGAACTTATTGATTCACCCCTCCCCTCTCAATAGCTTAACTTAGTCTTGAATATTTCCAAAAATTGGTATTAGAGCTTTGTGGTTCTCAGGAGAAAGGTTAACAACTTGAGAAAAGATCAAGGCTATGTAGATATTTAGACATAAAAAAGCTATTGATAATGAGAAGCTAGATTTAGAAATGACCATTTCCCAACTTGAGAAAGAAAAGGAGCAAATCTCTCAATCCTTGAAAAGAAGAAAAGAACTTCCAATTCAAATGAATGATCATCTCTACATTGAACAAAGAATTGAAGACCTTAATTTGAGCAATTCAAATGAAGCCAATCATGCAATCAAAGAACTCCTAGAAAAGAATGGTTCCCTGCAAGAAGAAGTAAGAAAGCTAAGAAGAGAACAAGAAATTCAGTTGGTAAGGTTATGTGAAGTCTTGGAATAGAGAAACAAGTTAAAAGAAGAGATAGATGGAAGGAACAATGAAATCCAAAACCAATGTAGACCTTATTTATTAGATCTTCAATGTAAATAAAGAAATCATGAACCTAAGATTTGAAAATGAAAGAATGAGGAATGATCTAAATTTTGAAAGGCAAATCAATGAAAGAATGAGAAATGATCTAAAATGTAAAAGACAAATCAATGAAAGATTGACGAATGATCTAAATTTTGAGAAGAAAATCAATGAAAGAATGATGCAATCTCAAGAAGACATTAATTAATTGAATGAGCAAAACCTCTACAAGCAAAAATGAAAAGCAGGAATTGGATATATAGAAGGAGGATCATCCAAGAAAGGAGGTCCAAAGAACCAAACATCTACTTGCAATCACTATGGTAAGATAGGTCATACATAAAAAAAATGATAGAGTAATGAAAAAGAAAAATTCAATGGAAAATACTACAATTGCAGTCAACATGGTCATAAGGCTAATGAATGTAAAGAGAAATGATGATTTGAAGGCAAATGTCACAAGTACAAGAAACATGGACACAAGTCATTAGAATGCAAAACCAAGGCATTGAATCCAACAAAGAAAATTGTGAAAACAATATTTGGATGGGACTACAACACCTAGTGTAGATTTCATTGCTATGGAGAATTTGGACACACTGGAATAAATTGTGTAAAACATCATTTGAGAAAAAGAGACACCACTAAAAGATGTATCATTTGTACAGAACTTGGTCATCTTGCCAAGAAATACATGAATATTGGTAGAATTGAAGATAAGAGGAAGGAAAAAGCTGATAACATCAAAAAATAGATGAGACAACAATGGGTTCCTAAGTCTATCAAGGATATAAGTCCGAGTAATGATCAAGTCACTCAAGAATTGGGTGACTCTTTCATTTTTGCTTAAATTCTCATAAAAGAAACTAGAACTATGCTATCAAAGAAGACATCTGAAATCATTAAGTGAAAGTACCTAATATGTTATCTTCTCTATTGAATGAGGTTGGGTCATAGACTCTACAAAGTAAGGTCAGGAGTGATAAAGATGCTCATGGTTACCAAGTCACAAAGACTTTGCCAAGTGCTCAATACAAGCATAGTGGATGATAGTTTGTCAATGTGATGTCCATTGATCTACCTTTGTATTGAGAATTTATGATTTTTTTTAACAAAAAGCATCGAGTCAAAGTCATTTCCTATCGTCAAAATAAAAGTGTTACTATGAAAGTGCAATCTTCAGAGCTTCCAAGTGATTCGAGTCAATTTCCAACAAAAGTTTTGAATTCCTTCAAACCATATTGAGTGAAGATGGAATCCATAAGTAGCAAGGTCAAGCAAGGATTTGACATGTACATTCATGTAGTATAGTAGAAAGCACCTTATTTCAAGCTCACTCCTATGATCACTAAAACCCTAGATCCAAGTGGAGCTCAATCTCAAATCCCTCCAAAGGTACTTCTAGTTAATGATATTTACACACATTTCAAATGTGTTATTCAAGAAGTTGGTACATTGGAAATGGATGATGCCTCAAGTCAAATATGTGTGAATGGAGTTTAGAAACTTGAGAACCAACATCTAGAAACCAAAGGGTTAACTCATATCCCTCACATGCCCTGTGAATTTCAAGTTAAATGGACTAGGTTTATCCTAAGCCAGGTGCATAATGGTCGATTGCAGTTGGAGCAACTAGTGTTGATAAAAAAAAGATGTTTCACCAAATCTCTAGCCTCCCAATGCTAGCCAAGGCCAAAATGAAAAAAACCCTAGGCTAGGTAGAGTTGGAAAAGAAAACCCTAGCAGAACGGGATGATAGAGGAATGAAAATCAGTAATCTTTCTGATATTGAATTGAATTTTGGTATTTATGTCATTACACATAATATTTATAGCTCTAGTAGGAGAAATAGTGTGTCATGTGAAATTGTAGACTTGGCATACAAGGTGGTAAACAAAAATTTGTCATTTGACCTCGCCAAGCTATTGCTGAGACAATTCAACCAGAACATAGAAAGAATAAGAACTTCAAAGAATAACCTATGTAAGTTTAATTCCTTGTTGACTTGTTTATTCTTTTATGTTTAGAAAAATTTTCCCTCTATTATCAGATAAATGAGTATATTGCATAGATGGGTGAAAATTATAATAGCATCATGGATAATTATTTTGATGTATTCAAAGAGAAAATGAACAATAGGTTTTGAATCCCCAAGAAACTAGTTGAGGATTATAAGGATAATGTATGTTTCATGGTGGATTGTGACAAAGTTTACATTTAGGCAGTTAAGCCTAAAATTGCATGGGCAAAACCTCTTGGTTATAAGGTCAATATTGATGAAACCAAAGATATCATTGAAGCCCTTGTCAATGAGCCAGTTGATCCCAAGGCTACATATTTTGGAAAATATGATGAAGCAAAAACTAGGATTGAACTTGAGATAAAACTTCCTCAAGTGGTAAACAAAGGGAAGAAAAATAATTGCAAAACTGTAATCCAATTCAACCCTTTTTAAAGCGAAGGTAAAGGAGAAGATGAGGAATCAAAGGATGTGGAAGTAGAGGAGGTAGAATTTAAAGAAGAAAAGCCACTAAAGAATAAAGGAAAAGTGATTATCACCAAGCTAGCAAAGCCATCCATTGTAGTTTTCACAAGGAAATCTTCAAGGAAGAAGTCTTACAAGGAAGGAGGAGACATTTTATTTAGAAAACCTCCACACACCTTCCAAGATAGACTAAAAGATCTAGAAGTAGGGGTAAGCATAAAAAAATTCAAATCTTTAAAATATGAGATTAGGACAACAAAGGAGTAGAAGCAGATTGAAGACCTGGTATTGAATAAAATGGTTAAGTGGAAACACTCACTAGATCAGCTTGCTTCTCAAGTTCCTAGTGAGTTATTGTAAAAGATAAAATCAACATGGGATTTTTCTATGCAAACTATCAAGGGCATATATGGGAAAACCTTGAGACACCTATTACTGAGCATATCCGATGCTAAGGTAAAAGAGTCATTGAAGAAAAGTAAGAAAAATTGACTCTAAAGTTTAATACACATACCAAGCTAGAGGCAAAGAAAAGAAAAGAAAAGCCTCCACCAAACTAGTTGCCAAGCCCAAGAAATTTGCTAATCCTAGCCCAAAAAAGCCTACCACAAGGGCCCATACAAGAGCCACGTCAAAGAAGGCTAAGGAGCAAGAAAATAAGAATGCCATTGAATAGGAAGGTCCATGCTTTTAATCATTGAACTTTAATTGTTATCTATATCTTACTTTGTATTTATTGATTTTGATACTTGCAAGAATGGATTCATTTGATATAAATAATCTATGATAGGGTACATGTGTGAATGGGCATGTCTTTAATTATAGGACATTGAGCATGTTACTAGGAATGCAACAAACACTTGGAAGAATATTTATCTATTACATAAACCAAGTGATTTTTTAGTCAATGTCAAAGATGATTATGAAGAAGAAGACTAGGAGAAAGATGAAGAAGAGAATGTTGAAGAAGTAACTCACTTTGACAATGAAGAATATGAAGGGGATCAAGGATAAGAGGCTACCATGAAAGCAAAGCCAAATGATTAGGAGACTGATCTAGTCAAGATAGTTGCAGTAGTCATTGCCTCACTTCCTCACTCTCCAAGAAAACTAGTAACAATATCAAGCACAGAAACAACCCCAAAAATTTTGATTGTGACCACCAGTGATAATCCAATCATTCAATAATTCTTTGATCCTACTCAGCTCAACACATCACTAACAAAAGTGACTTCCACTTCATCTACCAAGCTATAGATTCATCCTTCATCTACCGAGTTGAGTACTTCAGTTTTGACTTTTCCAACTTTGACTTCTTTAGTTTTGAGCACACCAATTTTGGGTTCTTTAGGTATTTTTGTAAATATTCCTTTAGTAAGTACAATATCAATTTTCACATCTAGTCCTAGCATATCTACAATTGTTTCTATTCTAGGTACAAAAGCAATAAGTGTAAGGACAGTTGAGCCCAAGCTTCAACCAAGCACACATTTTTTGAATAAAGGTAAAGAGCTAGAGGAAGATATTGATTTAGATGAGGAAATTGTTATCCCTAATTGGGACATTTGAAATCTTACCTCAGACCAAATGTAGTTATTTGGTGAAATCATCCAGAAAAAGGCTAAACAATAAAAATAAGAGAGGAGAGAGATAATGAATTTAAAATAATTGAAGATGCAAAGAACATTTTGGCAAAAACTATAGGTATTGAGGTTGACTCTTCTCAACCAATTTTATATTAGTTAGCAGAGGAAATATAGAAATTCAATGAAGATACCAAGGGACAAGAAAAGTTATTACAAAAAGAAGAGAATAAATTTGATAATAAAGTGCTAGAACACATTGCTCAGTAGATAGCAATTCATCAAGTAGAACTTTCTACAATATTGGGCAATTTAGAAGCATCTTGTACAAATGTGTCATCACTTTTTGGAAAGCTTTGTGATGTTTCTAGTTTCACAAAATAAATAAAGGACAAATTGTCCAAATTAGATAAAGATTTAAAAGATAGTGCTCAGTAGCTACAACTTGACCCTAGTTCAAGCTCTGCACATTTTCAAAGAATAAGATTTTTGACAGATATGCAAGAAAAACTACTTAGAGAAGAAGAAAGAATTAGATTCACATTGATTAATATTCAAAATATAATTCTCCCAATCATGGATGCATTGCAAAAACATATTGTACATTCAAAAGCTCTCATCCATGACAATAATTTCTCCATTGCAGATCATATGATAGAACTATCAATAGAAGTCTAAATTGCACTTCACACATGCAAGATTCTATAAGACAATTTGGATAACACCTTGGTGAACATTCTCAAGGTACATTCAGATTTTCTATCTCATTTTGGTGTTACTATGTAAATAATTAGAATAAGTCTTTGACATTAATGTCAAAAAAGGCAAAGAAAAGATATATTTGAGAAAGCCATATGTTATGGAGGAGATTATGCAATAAGTTGAAAAATTAATGGTGGAGTAAGACATGTATAGAGAGATATATTGTATATAGCAAGAAGATGTATACTATACTATATAAAGGAGCCTTACCATGTACAAATATATCCCTCACAAAATCAATTTTGAAAAATCTCAAAAAATAGTATACTCTACCAAGCTAGTATTACAAGGTGATGGATAAAAGGTATTTAGGAATCTTTTTGAATTCAGCTTTGGATGATAAGTGTTTTTGTCACTAATGCCAAAGGGGGAGATTGTTCACATATTAGTCAAAGTTTGTTATTAGTGACACACACTTATTTAGATTGTTTATAGCAACCGAGCTCATTATATAGTTCATAATGTTTGCCATGTATTTTAGTTGTCATAGAGTTCTACAATTGCTACTGAGTCCTTTGGAAAAATCTCAGTGGTTATCGACCAGTCCCAGTTACAATGAAGATCAGTAGTGTAAACCAAGCATCTCATTGTATGCCAAGTTTACCAGTGCAAGTTGAGCCATTTTCACCGATTTTGTAGTGTATGTGATGAGAGTCTAGTGCTAACCAAGGTTCCCAGTGTTAACCAAGTGACTTAGTTTATATTAAGCTCAAGGTGAGAATATTTACCAAGTCATACAATGTAAATCAAGAGACTTAATTTATATAACAAGTTTCATAATGTCTACCAAGTCACTAGTGTAGACCAAGTTTAGGACTACTTGGAAGTGATTAGTATGGAATGAGCTTCTACATCTACCAAGTGCATGAGAATGCCGAGTATTGACAGTGGATGCCAAGTATTAGAACCTCACTGAGTTAGTCTTCAAAACCCAAATGTCTTCACGTGGGCCGACCTTGTAATATTTGTGGTAACTTGTATTGTGACCAACTTTGTAATTAGTATAATTGGATTGATATATATGTAATTCATTGTATCATATCCAATAGATGTATGTGTGTGAAAATATGAAGATGTGAATGCAAATTAAATCAGAGAAAAGTAGGAGTGAATTGCAAAGGCTACAATAGTATAAGGAGCAGCAAAGTCATATCTATCATAGCAAGGTGATTAGTACTTAAAAAAATTTCATTTAGCAAGCCAAGTTACAAATCAGAGATCATCTACTGTTTCATCCTAATAGGTGGATCAGTCAAATCCTTTCACAAGGTAGACCTAGTAGTCTTTTGTAAATCTCTTTACCAAGTGCATACTTAATCATATTTTTGTAAATCCTTTCACAAGGTGGACCTAGTAGTCCTTATTGCTCCTAATAGGGAAAATCATTAGAAGTGATCAACATAAGCTTTAATAGGCTAGCATTTTACCACAATACTAAAGTTGTGGGTATCATCCCTACCCTTGTTTTACTTTCAATTTGGAAGGCTTTTGGGTCACCAAATCTTTGTGTCTTGGTGTTATGAATGATTTCATGTTTTTAGTTTCTTATGCATGTAATTAGATTAGAATTTACATGACAGATAAATGCTAATTGAATGGTTGGATTAAGAGTTGAAATTATTGAAGATTTAGAAGTTACTAGTTCACCCCTCCTCTCTTAGTAACTTAGCTTAGTCTTGAATATTTCCAACAAGAAACAAACCTAAAACTAGCATGATCATGAATATACAAAGGTGAATCATACATGGGTAATAGATATGAATGTCCAAAAGATGCTTTCTTTGAGCAGAAGGCAACAACATGCACTAAAGTAGAAAATAATATAGCATGTGAGATTGGAAAAATGAAGAAGACAGTGTCTCAAATTAACAATGAGCTAACCCATTTGAGATTTTCACAAGGGAAGAACAATGAATTTCAAAGAATGAATGTAGGTCCCTACAAAAAAAACTATGGTCAAAATTACAATAAGAATTTTAGCAGAAACAATAATGGAGGGAATAATTTCAATCGTCCAGATCATAACAATGGTTTCCAAAGACAAAATTGACAATGGAACACTCGTCCCAACAATGGAAGCATCCCTACAGATAACAACAATAATGCTCTATTTGTAGACATCAACCAATATGATAGTAATCAAAATGTACCCAATGATGGAAGTTCATATTTCAATGGAAATCAAGAAGTGAGCCAAAATTTATAAGGCAATAATAATGAGTCCCCTATCTAGTACAACTCTATGCCATTAGAATCTTACAATTCTCCACAAAATACTAAAATGGAAGAAAAATTCAATGAATAATTTAATTTTCCATTTAATCAAGAATCAGATCCTTAACTAGAAGAGATGTTATCTTTTTAGAATGACAATCAAAATATTGACAATTTTCATAATCAAAGGGAACCCATGACTGATGGGATTCCTCCCACATTGCAACCAACTCCTTTGGATCCAAGGAAAAAAAAAATATAGTGCCTACAAGGGCATGCTATGTTGGACAAAAAAATTAAAACAAAGGAAATGTGCCTACAATCCTAAAGAATCTTCCATGGTCAACTAAAAAGTACAGTATAGTGGAAGATTTAAAAAGAACAAAGGACAACATGTCCTTGTTCAAAATGCTACAAAATTGTCCCAATAAAAGGAAAGCCCTACTAAAGAATCTTGATCATACAAAGGCAATGCCTAATGAAAATACAGGTCCTCAGAAGATAGTATCACAACAAGTTAACACTTTAGAGGCTATGCCCACCATGTAGAAAGACAAGGACAAAGTGCCTCCTTTATTGCTCATTCTTAGAAATTTTTGATGAAATATTCACAATTGTCTCATAGATTCATGACATTCTTGTAATGTCATGCCACTTTTGGTAGCTTAAAGGCTAGGAGTCACTCCTCAACCTATGAATTAAATAGTGATACAACTGGACAAAATAGAAGTAAAGGTTATCAGGGCATTGAAAAATGTTCAAATATAGTTAACTGTAGACCCCCAAATTCAAGACATCATAAGAATACACATGGTGGAATTATGGAAACATATATATTGTTGCTAAGTAGAAAATGGACTAAAGACTTGAGAGAATGGTTCTCAACCAATTTTACCTAGCTATGTTGACCTTGGAAAGGCTTGAATAATCAGATCAAGATAAATACTAAACCAAAACTAAACACAATGATCACATAATATAATGCACCAATGAGGTAGCATTCTTCCAATAAAAATTAGGCTTTTACAAAGTAATGGATCTCGATGTAACTTTAGATAAAAAACTAGACAATTTGAGTAAAGAATCCATGATCTTGACCCTAAAAAGAGGTTATGATTCAATTCAAAGACAACATGGTTGTGAACATACAATGCTTAGGTAAAGAAGTACACCCAAATGTTTTTCTCCTAGGATTTTCTAGGTTACACAAAGTAAGTCATTCAAAATTTGACTGCTCAAATTTTCAAGAAGTAGTTACATGGGTTCTAACTTAGAAAATTCAATTAAAAAATGGTCAAACTCCAATTGAGATACTAGAGGAAAATTCAAATTCTACATGCATATTTGAAGTCATGAATAATGTTTAAGAGGAAAAAGAAGATCTTAATGCATCATATAGTGACACTTCCTTAGATGGTGGAGCTTTTTCTTGTCCCCCAACAAGGATGATCAAAGTCCTAAGGAGAAGACATTTTCTAAAAGGCCAAGGTTGGACCTTGGTAGTTTTTCATCTTAAGCAAAAAGTTGATAAAATTACGAAATTGATTAAGGAGATACAAGATCAAAAAGAAAAATGAGAAACCCCAATATCAAAGATAAATAATTGTAACTCTCTAATCCTCCATGTGAAAGATTGCAATGGATCCAAATGAAACAATCCTTTAATGTTCAAGTGAAAGAAAACTTTGAACAAATAAACTTGCCCAAGGAACAACAAATTTGGATGCTAAGGTTTGACAGCTCTAAATGTAAATTAGGAACTAGTGTAGGTATTGAATTAATTAATCCCAAAGGTAGGATTTTTGATGAAACATATCATTTATAATTTAGATGTATTAATAGTGTTCCATAGTATGAAGCTTTGATTTTTAAACTTCTCTTTACATTAGAGAAAGACATCAAATCTCTAATATTTGAAGGATACTCTCAGTTGGTGATTAGGCAAGTGAAATCAATTTAATCTTGTAATGATAGAAGATTACTTGTACATTGAAATAGAGTTTGTGACTTGATAAAAGATTTTGAGGCCCTGAACATAAGGTCCATGTTTAGGAAGAAGAATGTGGTATCCAATGGCCTTGCTATTTTAGCAAGTGCGTTGCAACCCATTGAAAGGATAAAACTAAAGAGGTTTTTAGTTGAATTGGTTTCTACCCCATCCATTTTGAAAGAAATTATAAAATTCCACATCTTTTAAGATAACCAACACATTCTCAAGTCCATCATGTGAAACAATGTTTTCAAAGGACAAGAGATTGATGATACTTGTGAGGCCTCACCCAGACCCATCCTAGCATCGATGATACATTATTATTTTGATACTTATTATTCGATACGTCTGAACATTATTTGATGCATTGAACATTATTATGATATTAAGGATGTGTGATGCTTTACTTTTAGATAATTGATTTTTTCATTTAATGCTTTAAGAACATTTATGATGATAAAGTAAATGAATGCAAAACTAACACTTTGATTATGCAATTCTAATGGTCGAAAATACGAGTAGAATTAGATAAATAATGGATCATTAGAAAAATGGATGTTTTAATTTATATGATTTTTCTGATACGTAAATTACATAATGCATGTGATTTCTTGAACCTACTGATGTGTGCAATGAGTGTGCAGGACATGTAGCCGGGAAACCTAAAGGAAAGATAGAATTGAACCCCTTGTTTAAATGTGCTATCCTTGCATTTTCTATCTTTAAAAGGTTGTTATTTGATTTCATTATTCTCCTAGCTTTTATTTGTTCCTATTAAGTCTTTAAGGCTTAAAATCATTAAATTTAAGTGCCCTAGGGGTGGGGGTATGGGTGGGGAGTACTTTCCACCCCCTTAGCCTCTTAGTTTGACTTTTAGGGTCACTCAAAAGCCCTATTTTTGAGGGATTGCGAAAATTGATTGTCATCTACTTGAGTTGGACTAAAACTCCATCTTGAGTTACTTGAAGTCTAGTTGAGTTAAGGGATGATACTTAGGGGCATTTTGGGAGTAGTTTTGGGGTTTTTACCTAATCTCTAGATTGGGAGAAAGTTTGAAGATTGAAGAAAGAAAAGGAAAAGCTCTTCTCAAATCACCATTTTTGCGATAACTCTTTTGGTGAAGGTAGGGATTCTTCAGTCCATTGAATTGTTCCTTCATGTTTTCTATGCTTGAATCATGTATAAGTTGTTGTGGTCTTATTTGTTTTTGTTTGCTTGTGTGTTGGGATGGGTTTGGAGGGATTTTTGTTGTTCTTGGTGCATTATTATGCTTGTATTGATGTTTTGTGTTTTGAGATGATTTCATGGGGATTGTTTTGGCATCATTCACCCTTGGATAGGGAAGAAGTGGCCATGTATGGGGGTAGTGCCTTAGTTGGACCTCAATGATGTAGAGTCTCCTCTCATGGTGAGAGGAGGGAAAGAGGGTAGGGTGTATGGGCCCCTACTTGTCATCACATGCCTTGTTTAATATTGTGAATTCTTGAATATGGAAGGGAATGAAAATCCTTGTGGTATTAGCCTCGAAAGGGCCTTGTGGAAGAATAGAAGTTCTTGATTTTTTAGCCTCGAAAGGGTTATGTTAAGGCATGGTGATTGATGTCTCCCATTGAGAAAATCCACCTCCCCCCTAGTCAGGTCCTATGTTTGGATCTATTGTATAAAACTGGGTTAGGGTGCATGCTTGAATTGTTCTTGATGTTGTGATGATTCACCCTGGTCAGCTCTTGTCTTTCCCTTGTGTTTCCTTGAAATTTTGAAGGTATTGGAAGAGAGTATTTGTGAAGGATTTTGAAGAGACTTCTTTTGAATTGTAATATTATGTAAAATAATGTATTTGTATTTTGATGTATTGGCAAAGACATCGGGTTTTCTTACTAGTTCTTTCCCAATGGAGCCTTGAACTAGGATGAATAATAGAGAAGGAAAAATATTATGAGATCCTCCTTGTTTTGTTCATGTGATATCAAAATTTGGCATACGTATGTGATAAAATAGAATGATAGATAATATTTTTGAATAATGAATTTCCTAGTTTTCAATAATGTTAGTGGAAGGCAATTTGTTATTTTGAAGATCCAAATTGATGTCTAAGTTTAAAGTGTAATCAAATCCTACATTGTGATCACAAGATTATCACTTTCATTGTTAAGTTTTATTATGAACAAAATCAATTTGATCAATGAGATTATGTAATTCCTAGAATTCAAAAAAAAAACATACACCTTGATGTATGATGAATAGATAAAACATAAATTATAAGATGAAAGACAAAATATAACCCTATGCACTCTTAAGATAAAAATAAATTTATAGCAAAGAAAATATATGCCAATACTTAGTCAAAATTGGTTTTCTAATAAAATGTGCACCTCCAGGTCTAAAAACCCTCTCTAGAAAATGTATGGAGGAAATTTTAATTCCCCCTAAGACACAGAGAATATTTTCTGAATGATTCCTTGAATTTCAATTAAAATTTAATATTAAATATTTAAAAAAGAATATAAATCATTTACTTTGAAATTAAAAATAATTCCATACATGTCTTGTTGACGATCCTCAACAATAAAACTTTTACATTAACTCCTAGAGGCTAGGAGGCAAGGCTCTAGACTAGGACTCTATGCCCATTTTAACTTTTTAAATCAAACTAATCTCAGCCCCACCCACTTTGTTATTATTTTCATCTATCCCCTATCCTTTTTCTTCATTCCATATCAATGCTAGGTGTGGCCAAGTCCATCACCTGCCAGCTAGTACCCTAGTACTCTGGTTGAATCATGATGGGGGGTGGAAAAGGTATGGAAATCAAATTTTTTATTATTAAACTTGCTAATTTTTCCCACCCACCCCCTTCATCCTAAGCACTCACCTCATATTTAGTTTTTAAGGCACACAAGGGGGTTGAGGGAGCAGGCCTGCTAGTGCTGACAACCTTGGTCAGTGCGCAGGGTGTTTTGGGGTAGCGTGGTGTTGCATGGGGGCCATGGGGAAGGGCTGGTTAGGTGTAGGTGGTTAGGGGTTTTGGGGTTAGGAGTTAGCATAGTGTTAGTTTATGTCTTTTAAGTTAGTATGTTAGTAATTGCTTGTTAGTTAGTTTTATTATTATTTGTAATATTTAGTTTAGTTTAATTATTAAAAGTTTTAATTTTAAAGTAGTTTAGTTTGTTGTTTTAGTTAAATTTATTATTTAAGATTAGTTTAAGTTTGTTTTAAATTTAAGTTTAGTTTGAGTAGTATTATTTTAATTTGAATTTAATTTAGTTTTCTTATATCTTTAGTTTAGTACTAGATTATGTTAGTTTAAAATTTAATTTAAGTTAATTTATTTTGGTAGTATTTAATTTAGTCAAGGTTCATTTTCATTAATATTTATGTTTAGTTAGTTTTAGATGTATGTTAATTTAAATTAGGATTAGTTCGTTATTACTAATTTGATAAGTAATATTTATTTTATTTTATTAGAAAGTATCTAGTATTCCATGTTAGTGTATTAGGTGTTTTATATGTTTAAGCATTAAATTGTAATTAGATTTGTAAGAAGATTTTAACAAGTTCCTTCGAATTTTTAGTTTGGTATTATATGTTGCATTAGTGTAGTATCTGAGTATGAAATCTAGGTAAGTAAAGATGTTTAGTTAAGTTATAGATTGTTTATATTTTAAAATTAAGTATGGAATTAATCTATAAACTAGATTAGTAATTTTGAAGGTATTAGGAGGTAATGCATTATTTTTATGTTAAGTAATGATGTTAATACTAAATAGTGATTTAGATGTAAAATATTAAATTAGTTTTAATTCAAAAAGTTTTAAATGTGAAATTAGAATACTTCAATTAGAACAATTTTAACGTTTTATTAATTATTTTTATACTATTGTGAGCTTTATAGATCAATTTTAATATGGACTTAAATTTGTGATAGCTCAAATAAAGTTTATATTAAAATATAGAGTTATTGAATTTATTCTTGTCATCAATTTTAATGGTAAACAATACATTAATATATTAGATGGTTATAAGTATGTTGGAGAAAATTTAAGGTTAAGTTTAGATTTCGATTAAAGTTTTGAAATGTAATTAGAATGAAGTTAATTAATGACATTAAGCCTGAAGTAAATGATTAAAATTGTGATGACGTTCAAGTCATCAATTTAATAAAAGGGCCTAGTTAATTAGATCATCTTTAAGGTTTGTAGTATTTAATTATAATTAGATTGGTGCTAAGCAAGTTATGTATTTAAGAGATAGACGACATTTTAGTTAGTAGGTCATTTTGACGTAGTTATTAAGTCATTGTGATAATCTCTGTCACCATATTATCTTTTGAATCTTAGTTCAAAAAAAAATGTGTGTGTGTTTTGCCCTTATATTTTTGGTCATGACAATACTTCCAATGATAAACTTCACGATGGTGAGCTAGAAGATGAAGATGGGATTATAAATTTGAAAACCAATATTACTCCTAAGGGGGAAGTTGAGTTAGAATGTATGTTCAAGATGAATCAACACACAACAAAAGAAATGTTGAAAAAATAGGGATTGAAGAATGTGATTTATATAATCTAGGCACAAAAGAAGATTTTATGATGGTGAGAATTGGAAAGACATGCAATCCTTAAGAATGAGAAATTATGCTTCAAATGCTTATGGAATACAAAGATGTTAGAGCTTGGAGTTATGAGGAACTCAAGACATATGATCCTAAATTCATCACTCATGACATTCCATTGAAACTAGATGCCAAACCATTTCATCAAAGGAAGAGACTGGTGAATCCCATTATTGACTATAAATTATGAAAGAAGTCTAAAAGTTTCTTGATGCTAAAATTATCTTTCCAATCTAACATTCTATATGGGTTGCTAACTTGGTTCCAGTAAGGAAAAAGAGTAGAGAAATACATCTTTGTGTATAATTTCAAAATCTAAACCAAGTGTCCCAAAAAGATAATTACCCTTTGCCATCACTTGATGAAGTATTGAAAATTGTGAATATATCCAAAATGATGTCTTTTCTAGATTAATACAATTAGGTGATTGTAGATGAGGAAGATAGATTGAAGACTACATTCACAATAAAATGGGGAACCTTTGCATACAGAAGGATGCCTTTTGGATTGATAAACATAGGAGCCACATTCCAAAGAGCAATAAAAAAAGAATTCAAAGAGATTATAAATAAATGCATAGTTATCTATATGAATGACCTAACCATCTTTTCAAAAGATTAGAGTACTCATATTTCTTATCTGAGACAAGTATTTAATTAATGCCAACATTATGGAAAACCACTTAATTCTAAAAAGTATTCATTTGAAGTCACCAAAGGAAAGCTTCTTGGTCATATCATTTTTGAAGTTGGGATATCCATTCATCCTAAAAGGATAGAAGTGATTCTTATTTTGTCACCTCCTCATAGTTGTAAAGAGTTGAAGTCTTTCTTTGGGAATATTAATTTTGTGCGTAAATTCATTAGTGGATTTTCTAAGATAGTATATCATCTTAATGACTTGTTGAAAAAGGGAGAAAAATTGAATGGGTTCCTAAAATAAATAAATCTTTTAAGGACATCAAAGTATCCGTCTCCATGGCTCCAATAATATTAAGTCTAGATTATGATTTGCCTTTGAAAATCTAATCCTTTGCTTCATAACATTCATGTGCTATGATTCTTGCTCAAAAGAAAGACCAAGAGGATGAAAGAAATATCACATCCATGATTTTTCTACTAAAGAACACTAAATTGAACTATTCAAATCTTAACAAATAATCCTTCTCCTTGATTAAGGAAGTCAAGAAATTTTGTCATTACATACTCAAGAGCAAGGTATATGCAATTGTGCCGGATCCTATCATCAAATAATTACTGATGCAAAATAAATTATGCAAAAGATAAGGAAAATGGATGGCTATATTACAAGAGTTTGATTTGGAGATTTAACCAATGAAGTTGGAGAGAGGACAAGGATTGACCAAGATGATAGCTAATAATGAGACCAATAATGAAAATGAAATCAAATTTGATAATGAAATCAACACTAGCATTGAACAAAAGATCATACTGTCTCAAGTTGATATTGATCAAGCAATAATCATAGATGTATGGTATCAAGATATTGTCTATTCTATTTTGTAGAATCAATACCCTCACTAGATGAAAAATTCTGAATGTAGCAGACTCAAGATGAAATTTGAATCCTATATGCTTCAAGATAGAAAACTTTATAAAAGAAATTACAAGGGAATTTATTTCAAGTTTTTGTGATGTGAAGAAGCAAAAGAGGTTTTGGAGTAGTATCATGATAAGTATGGCATAAGAAATGGGTAAATAGGGGCTAAAACCCATATAATTTTGTGATTAGTTTATTTTTGGCCTATAATATTTAAGGATACATTTTAACGTGTACACTCTTGTCACACTTGTCAGACAAGTTCCAACAGAGAGAGACACCCAACTATGCCACTACAACTAGTGTTTGAGGTATGCCCTTTTGCTAAGTGGGGGATAGAATTTATTAGACTAGTAAACCCAACATCATCTACAAGACATATTCTCATCATCACACTTACACACTATTGCACTCACTAGATCAAAGCTTAAACTTTTCAAAATTGCATAACAAAAATGGTTATGGGTTTCTTTGAGGAACACATTATCACAATGTTTGGAATGTCATTCTTCCTTGTAAGCTATAAAAAATCATATTTTATGTTAATCTTCCTTAATAAATGAAAATTAGAAAATTAGGTTATAATCAAGTTCTCATCTAATTACCATCCCCAAGGGAATGGTATGGATAAGGTCACCAATAAGAACTTGTTATAGTGATAAAAAGATTGCTAAAGGAGAACCCAAAGGATTGGCACACTTATTTAAAATATGCATTATGGATAGATAAAGTAAGGATTAAAAATGTTTTGGGGACATATCCATATTTACTCATCTATAGAAAAGAACCAATATTCCCACTCAATCTCAAGATTCCAATTTTGAAATTTATGAGTGCATTTTGAGGATGTTGATAGAGTTTAGATCAGATTAATGAATCTCTTGTAATTGGATGAGAAAAGGAAAACTACTTTAGAGCATATGGAAAAAAATTATAATGTTATCAAATGCTTGTTCGACAAGCGAGTTACAAACAAGCCTTTTAGGATATCCCACCTTTTTCTCCTATGGTCAAAGCAAAAGAAAAATTAGGTAATCATACTAAGTTTCAATGCTTGTGGATTGGCCCTTATGAAATTGCAAAATTTTTGCAGAAAATACTTTTAGGCTAAGTTCTCTACAAGGGGAATTAGTCCCATTTCTAGTCAATGACCAATCAAGACATTTTCTTGATACATCTAATAGATTATTGATTTTGGTTTTGACTTTAGGGAAGATCTATTATTTGTCAAAGTATTTAGATGATTTTGTTTCTTGTACCAACTAAAGATAGATATGATTTATAGTTCTAAAGAACCTTCAATCTTGACATCAGAGTTGTAGATTGATAACTTTCGACATTTTATGAATTTAAGAATTGACTATCTTGGTGATTTTCAAATATACATTTATAGTAGCAAGGGATAATACAAATTTGTCACTTTAGACAAAAGGTTTCTTCAACAAACTACTAAGATCATTTTTTGGTGTGAGAGTTCCCAAAAATTTCATTAAACAAGGAACACAAGAGTTATCAAATTGAAGAACAAATATGGAAAATGACATCAATGCCTTGGCCACATAGCCTAAGTGTGGTTAGGGTACAAAAGGAAAAAAGAGGTACACAAGGTGCTAAAAATAAAGATTCCATAAGATCCTAAACATAATTAGAAAAAGGGGATATGCACCCCAAAATGGCTATCCACCATCTATAAAAAATAGCTCAAAGAAGAATCAACTAGAAGCATGTGAGCTCCATGAAGAAAAGAAAAAGAGATTACCAACAAAATAAAAATGAAAGAATTGATAACTCATTAAGAACCCTCAGAAAAAATTCTTTTATCTGGTCAAACAATGATTGATAAACAAGTTTTATGAGGATGCCTAATGAATGGATAGGTGCAACAAAAGTTTGTCTCCAAGTTGCTAGAAGCTTATGAAATACTACACCTCAAAACATCAAAGGAAATGAATTCATTGAGCACACATTGAGCTTGAAGATTTGAGATTCTAAAGCTTGACTATCAAAAGGAACTTGAAAGCTTCTTGAAGTGTTAGGAGTTTAGTTTTCATTTGGCACATGTTGGAATAATTCGTTCTGATGAAAAAATGCCTTTTTCATTTCTTCCCTTTCATTAGGGCTATTTATTGTGGTCTTACAATGCACACCTAATTTCTCTTAGAAATGGGGACCCCCTAGTAATTTTTTTCCTACCACGCTCCTAGTCTAGAGTCTAGGTCACTTTTTAAGTTTATCTTAGCTCTAATTTGAACCCCTATAATAGATGGGGGAGGCCTATGAAGAAAAAACTAGAGAAAAGGGTGATTTTTCCTCAATGTGCTTTTAAGAGCACACATGCACACCTGAACATGTGTTCTTAGTGCACAACCGCACACTGTACCTCCTATAGGAGATGCACACATATGTAGCTTTGGGGTGTATACCTATGAAGGTGTGTACCCACAATGGTGTTCACTAGTTTTGGGGTCTATATAAGACCCTAGACCCCCCCTTTACTCTCTTCATTTGTCATCCAAATGTGAAGTACCAAACCCTTTGAGTGTGTGCTCCTCCTAGCTCTCTGGTCTCCTATATCATAAAAGAACCAAGGTTAGCACTCAATGAAGTTCCGCATGAGGTGTATATGTGCCCATCTCCACATGTTTAAAAGATAAAACCTAAGAAAATGACACAAAAAGCATAAAAACCCTAACTCCTTGACTTAATGAAGGTGTGCACATGTGTACCTCTACAAGGTGTGCATGTGTGCACCTTCCCACATAAAATAATAAAAGGACTCAAACAAATCACAAGTCTTAAAGGAAAATGAGGGTGCACACAGGCACACCTCATGGAGGTGTGCATGTATGCACCTGTTCTCTTTAAGGAAAAAGACAAAAACTTAGTTCCTTCTAAACTTGCCATGTGCAGTGCACATGTGCATAGTTATACACCTCATATAGTTGTGTAGGTGCATAGGGGTGCAACTACACATAAAAGGGTATTCAAAGGCTAAAATAGTACACTTGCACACATATAAGGGTGTGCTAGATGCATTGAAATGCATACCAAGGGATTTTTGAGGAATGGATCATTGTTTGGCATGTTTTGACTTAGTTTAACTCATTTTGGAGTTAATTAGAGTCTATTTTAGGTCAATTTTTAATTATTTGAGTAATGATTATTTCTCTTGTGCAGATAAGATGGCATCATCATTCTCTTTAATGGTATAAAAGATAGTTCTAAAATTGGTTGAATTCAAATATCAAGGGGAACCAAGGAAATCAAGGTTTCAAGATGGACACATGTTGAGATCAAAGATATAAAAATTAGACATATAGACTGGAATGAGTTCCTCATGATCTGCAATAAGCCTAAGGAGAGATTTTCAATGGTGTTAACACTCATCCGGTCATGCCTTGTCAACAAAGCATCACATCTAACATCAATTCAATCCTCTAAATTGATAATGACCCTTTTAGATCATTATGTAACTTAAGAAAATGTCATTAAGAGCATCGCAAGTGAGATAGTCCTTGACCATTAACCTTAGAACATTGAGAATTTATTTCACCTCCCAAGGTGAGATCAATATTTACAAGCCTCTTATGAGGGATCAAAATGTTTGATGGTATAAGGATAATCTAAAAGAAGCATAGGAAATAGTTCAATCCTCCTTCCTGATTAACAGCACACCATTTGGCCATAGTGGGAAAAGTTGATATGAAAAAGGGATATATGAAGGATGATATCATATATGCAATTGTGATATTGAGTAGAGTTATGGGACTCCCAGTAGCAGGACACTTTTAGACCTAGATGGTACACTTTATTGAAACCATTTGAAGGACAAAGATGCCAATAGATTGGGCTACCATCCTAAGTGACAACTTGATGAGAAATTAGTAGCCATCAAAGATGACCCATGCTTTTATATAACATCATACATGGTGTATTTACTGGTGGCTTGAACCAAAGATTACCTAGGCCTTTAGAAAAAGGGAAAGAGTTTGTACATGAAGATGTGTCAGAAGATCACTGGATGAACATTATAGAGACTATGATGTCTATATAAGGAAATATTGTAGGATGCCTCTATAATTAGCATAACATGTGCTAAATACAAAGATCCATCTAAAAGATTTGGAAAAGGACACTGAACATGTTATTGATTCATTATACAAAAAGAATAAAATCTATGACTAGCCTATAACAAATGCTGAAATAGGGAGGGATGAGAATAATGATATAAATAATTGGGCTAGGAACATAGTCAAGTTGACAAAGGAATGGATCAAGAAATAACTTAGAATGGATCTAGTTCCTTAGGCCATACCCCTACAAGCTACAACAAGACTAATCAAATGAAAAGGTGCAAAGGTAATTGTACCAACCTTCCTTGCTCAATCCCTAATAAGGCCAAAAATATTTCATGAACATGAGTAGGAGGTTGAATACTTTGATGTTAATAGGAGTATGAAAAGGAAAAGAATCCCTTCTAGACTCAATAAGAAAATAGCTCAAGCTCAAGCACCTCCACAACATGCACAACCTAAATAAGCATAAGCTGAGCCTCAAGTATAAGAACCTCCACAAGAGAAAGAATAGCCAAAATAGTAGCTAGAAGGATAGGTAGATGAGCAGAGGGTACCCCTATTATCAATTGAAGAGGAAGAAGCCTCCCCCTTGGATCCAAAGAAGAAAAGAGTTGAATCAACTATGGAGGGAACATAGAGAAGAAGACAAAAGAAGAAAAACACTCCATCACCACAAGTACCTAAGACCATCCTAAAAGCACAAGATGAAGAACAAGGGGTTCACATTGATTTTTTTCCCTTAAGCCAAAGAACTCGCTTGACTAAGGAAATAAAGGAAGAGAGGAGAAGAAGCTCCATAGTCACACCTCCATTTTATCAAAGGGAGCCTATCCAAGTGTCAACTTTAGAAGATGAACAAAAAAAATGGATAGATGATATGAAGGGTCACGAAATTGATGTCTTTGAAATCTCTCAATTTGACTTCATGCTAGTGGGAACTGAGATGGTGGGAGATAAAATAAGAGATACCCCCATGAGTGAACCCTTAGGAAAGGATTGGAATCAATTTTCACCTCTAACTCAAGGACCTCTGGGCATTCTACAACCACCATATTAGGATTTAGAAATTTTGGATAAAGATTTAGTAACTCCACTTCCTTTGACTACATAAGAGGAAGAACAAGTGACCAACGAAGGGGAACCCAAAAAAATGCATGTCAATGAAGTATTTGAGGAAGATAAAATAATTGAAGAGCCTCAAAAAACTCCTTAGGATATAGAGGCTAGGACCTTAGTCCAACCAGATACAAAGATTCCAATTGAAGATCTTTCTTCATAATTGAAGACTCTATAATCAAAGAAGCTTGAGCCACCTATGAGTGATGCACAAACACTAGCCTTCATAATGAAGAACTAGGATTAGGACCTTCTTGCACATATAACCATTTATCCTCCTTATGTTGACACTAAAAAAATGAATCCTAAAGACTACCAAATCAAGGAGGTCATGTTGGGAAGACCCACGACAGATATTTCCAAAGTAATGATCACTATAGGTATGATGGAGGTGTTCAAGCATATATACTATGATGAGTTTGAGTTGATAGGACTATGGATGTAAAATGAGCTACTAAGAGGCCACTTAAATGAAGTGGTAGGCCCTACTAACCTAGAAAATTGAGTGCTTTCTCTTGTGGTGACATAAGAGAGAAGAGGAATAGGGGCAAGATAGTTAGACCCATTTTCAGAAGCATGTTAGCAATGGAATGACAATTTCAAGGATAAACATGTGCACATAATATAGGGCAAATTGAACCTATTGTACCACATCTAGATAAGTGACGACAAGTTGGTTTCCATACTAAACCAAGATTTTGGGTTAATGGATGAAGTACATATCTAGGATAAAGACCTATAGTTGTTGAAATCAATAAAGGGTCAAAGGTATCATGCATTGATGGAGGTGCATACTATTGAGCATTTAGACAAGCTTGATGATTAGATTGAGAAGATATCAATTGACAATAAAGTAATGGATGGATTACATGCAAAAATCTAGAGGATTAATGATCAAACTCAAGATAAATTTTTGATGCAGGAGCATCCAAAGGTATAAGGGCAATCCTGTGTCACCCAAAAAAAAATGTACTTACACTTAGTTTCTATTTTATGTGTTTTCATTTCTAGATACCCATTTGAGCCAAATAAAGGTTCCAACTCTCATAGTTCCACTATTAGTGTTCTAGGATAGAGTATTTGGACACCTTGGGATACATGTAAATGCCAAAAAAATAGGAGTATGTAATTGAGCCATCATTTTGGTGAACTAGGAGGTGTATATTGGTCAGATGAATGTAATTGTAATTTAGAGCATTCCAAAAAAAGAATAAGGTCAAAAGGCCGCACGATTTGAAAGTTATCACAATTTTTTAGTTTTTGGAGACCTCCTAAGAATGCTTCAAAGTTAGTTTAGGGGCATTAAATCACCTTCAAAAGGGCCAAAAAAATGGGGGACAAGAAAATCTCCTCCATAAGGCTATAGAGCACTTTGAGAGCTTTCCAAAAATGTAAACGGTTCATCAATCAGAGCTACGGTTCAAAAGTTATGCCTCCTAGAAGTTCGGTTACCATTTTTGGATTCTTCTAGATTTGTACCAACTTCTAACGTGGCTTCTGGAGCCTTCTACTTGGTCAGTAGATGCCTACTAGCACTTTCTAGAATGTATTCCTAGCCCTTAACCCTCCGGGGTCTATTTAAGGACATTACTGGCATTGTAAAAGGCAGTTCGGAGTGGAATTTGAGAGGAGGTACCAAAAGGAGAAATTATCTCCAATTTTGTGCTATTGTAAGCCCTTAGGGCATGTTTTGAAGTCTATTTTATCTGTACTAAATGTACTAGCTTATTTTCATAGTTAATATAATTTCTCTTTTCCTATTGTGTCCATTCTGTGCTTGGGTTGTGTCCTGATCAAGTGGTATCAGAGCTGGTTTTCTTGAGTGTGTAGACAGAGCACTGACTGTGAGGCAGTTTGCACCAGGACTGTGTGGTTGTGGGTTTGAGTTAAGAAGATGCCTCCATGAAGAGAGCGTGGTGGAAGGGCTAGAGCTACTAATCCTAAGGAGGTTAGATCCCTCCAAAGGAAGGTACAAGCACTACAAGAGGAGCTCCGTAGAGGAACAAATTTTGCCACAGGTGACGACAGTGAGGAATCTCTCATATATTATAAGAGTTTGGAGTTTTTCCATTTGGAGAATATTGTAATGAATTGCAAGTATTAATGGATGCTTTATGAAGAATTTTTATCATCTCTTTGTCTCCATCTTGTTGTGATTTTGGTTGTGAGTTTGTAAGGGTGGTGTTGGCCCTTCATCAGTGGTATTTACCCAAGAACTTCTTAAGTACCTCATTCATAAGCTGCATGAAAGTGCTTGGGGCATTCATCAATCCAAAGGGCATGACTAACCACTCATAAAGAACCTCCTTGGTCTTGAAGGCTATTTTCCACTCATCTCCTTCTCGAATCCGTATATGGTGATAACCACTCTTGAGATCTATCTTTGTGAAGTACTGAACTCCACTCAAGCAGTCTATAAGAACATCCATTCTTGGCAAAGGAAATTGATATTTGATGGTTATCCTATTTATAGCTCGAGATTCTATACACATCCTCCACTCTCCATCCTTTTTTGGTGCTAGTACTGCAGGTACTGCACATGGACTCAGGCTCTCTCGAATCAAGCCCTTCCTCAATAGTTCCTGAACCTGTCTATTTAGCTCCTCAGTTTTAGTAAGAGTCATCTATGAGTAGCCTTGTTACGAAAACTAGCTCTTGGGATTAAATCTATCTGATGACTAATTTTCCTTACTGGTGGCAATCCTTTTGGAACATTATCAGAGATAATATCTCCAAACTCTCCTAGTAAATCTAAAACTTCAAGTGGCATTTCACTACTACCTTCTTTATCTTTCCTAGGAATCAAAGCATAACACATACGCTGATGTTTCATTCCATCTAAAAACTTTCTTCCATCAACAAGACAAATCCTAGCACTGCTACATACCTTTTCACCTTCCTTTTTCATAGGTTTCAATTTGTGGCGAACTCCATCTTTTGTTAGAGAGTATGTGTTTGCATGACCATCATGTACTGCATGTCTATCAAACTACCATGGTCTACCCAAAAATAGATGGGAAACATCCATTGGAACAACATCATAGAGAACTTCATCATGGTAACTCCCAATTTTGAATTTCACTAGACATTGTTCACTTACCAGGACCTTATGATCATCTTTCACCCAAGCAATCTGATAGGGCTGGGGGTGTTTGTCCCTCTTGAGTTTCAATTTAGAGATCATCTCCTTTGACACCAAGTTGGTAGTGCTACCACCATCAATGATCACATCACAACATTTTTCCTCACATTTGCATCGGGTATGAAATAAACTCCTCCTTTGTCCTGGTTCAATCTCACCACTTAGTAGGACCCTTTCATTCACTAAAGTCTCTCCTCTTTCTACATCCTCTGAATGTGATGACTGTGCATCCTCATCCACATGAGCAACACTAGCTTGACCCTAAGCTCTCCTATTTGTCCTTCCTTGTCATTGAGGGCATTCAAAGGCACGATGACCTTCTTCATTGCAATGGAAACAGGTACCACAGAAGCCTCCTCTTCCTTGTCCATGTCCTCTACCTCTTCCTCTCTAATTTCCAAAGTCTTGATCATGGGAGCAATTGAAACCCTCATTCCTCTGGTTCCTGCTAGTACCCACATCTTCATTTTCCTTTTGGGTTTCATTTCGGCCTCTAGATGACCTACTGCTTCCTTAGGCATTACAATACCTAAATAGCCAAGGTAAATTGAATCAGAGGCATATGAAGTGGGTAGAGTTCTTGCAGAGCTATACATTTGTGTTGAAACATAGAAGTGGAAAATCTAACAGGGTTGCAGATGTACTAAGCAGGAGACAGTTGTTGCTTACAGTAATGCAGGTTGAAGTAGTTGGGTTTGATGAACTCAAGAATCTGTACCCTGGTGATCTTGATTTTTCTGAAGTGTGGAAAGCTTGTAAAGAGCCTATTGTTGTAGATAGAACTAAGTGGTTAGACTATCTGATTCAGGATGGTATGTTATTCAAGGGTAGCCAATTGTGCATTCCAAAGAGTTCCATGAGGGAAAATTTGATTAAAGAGAAACACAGTGGAGGGATGGAAGGACATTTTGGTCGAGATAAGACCATTTCCATTCTTAGAGAACATTATTTGTGGTCTCAGATTTCACAGGATGTGAAGAAGTTTGTACAGAGTTGCCAAGTTTGTCAAGTTGCCAAGGGATTTAGCCACAATACTGGACTATATTAGCCATTGCCAATTCCATCAAAGCCATGGGAGGACATATGTATGGATTTTGTTCTTGGATTGCTAAGGACACAAAGGGGTAGTGACTCAGTATTTGTGGTGGTTGATAGGTTCTCCAAAATGGAACATTTCATTCCATGCCACAAAACTCATGATGTTGCCCATATTGTAGACTTTTTTTTCAGAGAGGTGGTAAGACTACATGGTCTTCCAAGGAGTATAGTTTCTGGCAGAGATACTAAATTTGTAGGGTATTTTTGGAGAACATTGTGGAAAAAGTTGAGAATAGACTTGAAATTCAGTTCCACACATCACCCACAAATTGACGACCAAATGAAAGTGGTAAACAAAAGTTTGGGCAATAAGCTGAGATGTTTAGTTGGGGATAAGCCCAAGAGGTGGGATTTGATTCTACCGCAAGCTGAGTTTGCTTACAATAACTCTATAAATAGGAGTACTGGTAGATCACCATTCCAAATTATATATGGAAGTAGCCCAAGGATTGCACCAAAATTGAGGAAGATAGAGCAAGGGGAGAGGACAAGTGCTAAAGCTGAAGAATTTGCTGAACATATCAAGTGTCTACATGAGGAGGTTCAAGCACACATTACCAAGATGAATCAAGAGTATAAAACTAGGGCTGATCAAAGGAGAAGACATAAGGAATTCCAAGTAGGGGATCTAGTCATGGTACACTTATGAGAAGAAAGATTTCCAGTTGGTACTTACAACAAGCTAAAAATGAAGAAATTTGGTCCTTGTAAAATTTTGAAGAAACATGACTCAGGAAATGCATATGAGGTGGAGTTGCCAGATGGTATTCACATTTCTCATATTTTCAACATTGCAGACTTAACAGAGTATCATGATGATGGTGTAGATGAGGAACTAATGTTAGAGCCATGTCCAATTCCTGCTTCTAAGAAGGAGGAGATAGAAGACATTCTAGATCATCGTGTGGGTAGGAGTACCCGAAATAGGTAGTATGAAGAGTATTTGGTCAAGTGGAAAGGACGACCGATATAGGACTCAACTTGGATTTCAGCAACTGAGATTTCTCATTTGGGATTTCCTCTACCATTCATAAAGTGACAGGGTCACTTTTTAATCTACCGTGGGTGTCTGATGTAGGAGCATCCAGAGGTATAAGGGCAATCCTATGTCACCCAAAAAAAAATGTACTTAGACTTAGTTTCTGTTTCATGTGTTTTCATTTCTGGATACCCATTTGGACCAAATAAAGGTTCCAACTCTCATAGTTCACTATTAGTGTTCTAGGATAGAGTATTTGGACACCTTGGGATACGTGTAAATATCAAAAAAATAGGAGTATGTAATTGAGCCATCATTTTGGTGAACTAGGAGGTGTAAATTGGCCAGATGAATGTAATTGTAATTTAGAGCATTCTAGAAAAAGAATCAAGTCAAAAGGCCCCACTGTTTGAAAGTTATCACAATTTTTCAATTTTTGGAGACCTCCTAAGAATGCTTCAAAGTCAGGTTAGGGGCATTAAATGAACTTGAAAAGGGCCAAAAAATGGGGGATGAGCAAAGCTTGTCCAAAGGGCTATAGAGCACTTCGAGAGCTTTTCAAAAATGTAAACGGTTCATCAATCAGAGCTACGGTTCAAAAGTTATGCCTCTCAAAAGTTTGGTTACCATTTTTGGATTCTTCTAGATTTGTACCAACTTCTAATGTGGCTTCTGGAGCCTTCTACTTGGTCGATGGATGCCTACTAGCACTTTCTAGAATGTATTCCTAGTCCTTAACCCTCTGAGGTCTATTTAAGGACATTACTGGCATTGTAAAAGGCAGTTCTGAGTGGAATTTGAGAGGAGGTACCAAAAGGAGAAATTATCTCCAGTTTTGTGCTATTGTAAGCCCTTAGGGCATGTTTTGAAGTCCATTTTCTCTGTACTAAATGTACTAGCTTATTTTCACAGTTAATACAATTTCCCTTTTCCTGTTGTGTCCATTCTGTGCTTGGGTTGTGTCCCCATCAATTTTTGGAAGTGAAAAGTTCCTAGAATGTCACTTACCTTGATATTTTTGAAGATGAGTCTAACAAAAAGCTTACTGCAACACAATGAGTTGTCCAAAAATTCTAAGGAACATTCAAAGAGGCTTCATCAGATGAAGACATAAGACAAGCATTCAAGATAGAAGAGATATTATTGGAACTAGATACCAAGATTGAGTGTTTTATGGTAACTTGGATTGAAGTTAGTAATTACTAGAAATTAGTAAAGGATAAATATGGGCCTTTAGATTTTCTAGAAGCTACCCAAGTAGTACAGATAATAGGGAAGTTTACAAGTAAGTATCTAGACATTATTTTGGTCTAAAGGGGAAGAAAACCTAGATTTTGGAAATTCAGTTTTGACACTTAGAAGAATTTTCAATTTTTTGAAACTTTTCACCAAGGTGCTCAAGTGCTCAGATGTGCAAATTACAAAAATGCGCAAATGGTTTTGAAGAAGTAACAGTCTACCAATAGTTAACTGCTAGTTCCTAATTTAGAATATTCCATGCACTAAAAATACATTTTGATAGTAGTTCAAGGTAGAGTTTCCATTTTGAGAGCTTCCAAAGACTCCAAGATCATCTTGTGGATGGATTCTTCTTATCTTCTCATTATTTTATTATTTTGTGTCATGCAAAGGCTCATGCACCCATTAATGAATATAAATAGGGGTGGAGACCTAATTAGCACCATTTAGAGAGTCAATTTGTATATAATTAGATTTGTTTTATTAGTTTTTAGCATGAGTTTTCATTTTAAGAGCTCTCACTCCTAACACAAAGGGAGGAGATAATTTCTTATAAATACATGGATTTAATATGTATTCTAGGCCATTTTTTTTTATGCAATGATATATGCTATTGGTGCTCTCATTTTAAGTGTAGTTATTCTTTCTGAAGTGTGTTATTTTTGTGAATGCATGTTCATGAATAATAATGGAGGAAATGCCTTTATTCTGCTGTTATGATTGTGTAGGCTTTTATTTTTGGTGTTTGTCTCATGTTAAAAAAATTCACTAACATAATGAATTGGAGAAAAGATCACCTATTGTTCTTGCATAGCATCTTATATTGCATGAGCGCACTTTCCACGGCCTTGCAATTTTATGAAGCATGAAACATCTTTTGGTTTATATTGAGTTCCCATTGACAATTCCATCAGTGGAATTAAGGAAGTTTTCATTTTCATTGGTTTTCCACATGATCTTTTTGATGATTTAATTCATAGATGTGTTGTTACCACGGTTTATGTTTGTTAGGAATTTCTCTCTCAAGTCATTTGATTTGAATCTCTCATTACCCTATCTTTTTAATTTTCTTTTCTAACACTTGGTTAAAATAGGAATTCTTATAGTTGCATCAATAAATTGCATTCATCATAAAACAAAAAATACCAAAAATATATCTCTTTTGTGGCTACTTTTCAAATAGAAATAGATCAAACAATTTATCTAAAATTGGTTTGAACTAGCCTAGGTCTCATCATGGACATACACATTTATCTTCAATTGAGTTGATTTCAGTAGGTCACAAGATCACTTGGAACCTTGGTGTTGATCCTCGATCAACTTTTCAAGAGAGGAGTTGGAAAGGATTCCTATCATTCAACATCATTCAAAATGATAGTTCAACACCTCCTAAAAGATTTTTAAGAATAGATTTGGTGCAATCTATCTTATCTGATTCATAATTTTATCATCCTTTATAAGACATTTATTCACTTTTTCAAGATGACTTTTGTCTTATTGACAATATGTGACATCTAATTATATCTATTTGGTCTTTTAATTCCACTATTAGTATGACTCACTAATGTCTTCTAATACATGTCATCACATTAATTGTAATTCTTCTAATATATGCCATTTTCTTATTATCACCATTGTATAAGTTGTTGATTCTTAGGTGTAGATGACTTAAACATCAAAAAGTAAGGCTTGACTCCTAGGATACAAGTGTTAAATAGTTAATGTTGATTTATTTTTCCAAGTTTAATTTCTTCCTTAGTGTAGGATATTTTAGGGTGGCTTGTTGGATCATATCCATATTTTTTGTATACACTCCTAGCAACATCATATTGAAAAATTATATATTCAATATGCTTTGTATTCACAAAATGCTAACATGGGAATCTTTATTCATCATGTTGTTTGTATCCTTGTTGACTTCCATCACAATAGCCATTGATTTAACTCCTCCCAAATATATATTCAAGCATAAATTTGTGTTTATTCTAAACATGGTCACCACCAATTGTATATCTATCTATTGGTCACTTAGTTTGAATGCACATATAGATTATTTCTACAAGTAATAAATATGATTTATTTAATTGTTAATAGATCTTGATGTTTATATGTTTTACCTTCATCAAATCTTCCTACAAATTATTGTTTATGCACTACAAAATTTGGGTTCAAATTATGGTTGTAATTTTCAATGATGGTGTTATTGGAAATTTGGTTAGTGCTCTCCTCAAAATTTGTAACAAGGGTTTAACTACCTCCAGTGTGAAATAAGTTGAATGGTTGTATTGATCATTGAAAGATTGGTCTTTTGGTACAATGACAACCCCACTCTAATAAGTGGTATTAGAGCTTTGT